>CM064883.1:64656977-64699779 GCA_003313485.2 Penstemon barbatus | reverse complement strand
TGCAGCAACAGGAGTAGGATGCAGAAGGAGTGTTTCTCCTTCACCTGTTGTGGCAGTCTGCTGTTCTTTTCCAGCTTCAGCAGATACTACAGCAGAAGAGTCTGTAGTAGGTACTCCAATTGTGGAAACAACTTCTTCAGTAGTCTTATCAGCAGGTTCGGCAATAACTAATGGCCTCTCAGCTGATGTTGTTGTTTCTCTCACTTTTGCAACTGTCTCCTCAGAGAAAGTTACACTTCTCTTGACCTTTGATTTGGCCAATCTTTTGGCAGGGGGGTTGGCAGTAGGAGGTCCCCTTGCCTCACTTCTTTTTCTCAACCTTTTCAACCTTTGAAGAGGGGGTTCTTCCTCAGATTCAGTTCTTTCAGGAGAAGAACCTGTCTCCATCTGTTCAATCTCCTTTGTAAATTCTTCAATCATCTTTTCAGGAACTGCATCTCCAGGTTGTGCTGATCCACTCTCAACAGCAGACTGTGTTGTTGGCTCAGCAGGTTGACTTGTCTGACCTTCCTTCTTGCTTTTCTTAGAAGGGGTCTTCTTGGATTTTGCAGTGGCTTTTCTTTTTGGTCTTGCCACCACTTGTTTCACTGGTTCATATAGCTTGAACTCCTTGCTTGCATGAGTAATCTTTCCACCACCCATAGGGCATTGCAATGATGCAAACAGATTACTGAGTAAGATGGCATGAGAGAGCCTTTTATCACTCAGCAGCTCATAGACGTGAGCAGCCCAGTTAACTTTCAGACCATAGTATATGCAAACCATGGAATAGTACCTCCTTCTGGGTAAACCATCTAGTGAGCTTGTGTAGCTTTCCAGTACCTTCGCAATGATGTCTGCGAACCTTTGATACTCATCCTTTAACTGAGTTTTCATTAGGGTTCCAGTCATCTTTTCTCCCTTTTTCGCACAAATTGCCCAAAATTCATCCTCCTTTTCTGACCCTAAGCTGGTCACATCTCCTCCCTTATCTGATAGTTTGTAAATTTCACTAAGAACAGCAGCAGAGATAGCAATTTTCTTACCACCGATGACAGCAGTCATCACAGTTTCATCATCGTTGAATTCCCTGGTCGTATAGAAGTGATAAACGTCTTCTAAGTAGACCCTTTCTTCATGTGCTTCCAGGACTGGAACAAGTGATGCCTCTTGGATTTTCTTCAGAAGAGAGCGCATCAGATCAGTACCCGAAAAGTGAAATTTGCTGTAATTTAGGTATCTTCCATCAATAATCTTATCCATCTCTGAGATTAGTGAGCAGGAATCTGCAAAAGCAATATACTTTCGAAGCAGGAGAGTTTGAGAGTTAGAGAATTTGAGAATGTTTGGGTGCGTAAGACGACTATACTGTTTTAGATCGGACTTTATACGTTTCTATTATTTGGGTTATCGTGATTGATCTGAAACGTTGATCTAATCTGACAGTTTATTAATCGTGTGGATGGGAGTTGCGGATTTCAATTTTATTATTTTAATGTCAGATGGGCGGGAAACTCTATCGACACTAATCTGTTACTTATAAAAGCGCGTTTCTTAAGATACGATTTATGACCATGCTTATATAAGATATCAGATGAGTAGAGTTTAACTAATCTGACAGACGAGTGATCTGTTATCTGAAATTACTAGAGAATGCCAATAGCTAGTAATCTTCCTCTGCTGTTTGTCAATCCAGCAAGATAAAGTAATCTTCAGTCTTCAAGAATTAAGAACAGATCTTCAGATAATATAACTTCCACTAACTGACATTAACAAATTTCATCTTTAGAACAGAAGTACCGCTAGTCTTACACGTTCCTCCTGTCTTTAAGAATTCATTAGCTAACTAGTCTGTTGAAAGTTAATCCTTGAATAGAATGACGGATAATTAAGCTGTTGAACTCCAGTCTTCTGATGAGTTCCCCCTCAGCTTATGCATCCAAATTGAGTAGTCCTAGCTCAGCTCTTAGAGTTGAGAACCTTACTTCACTTAAAGGTTTAGTGAAAATATCAGCAATCTGATTGTCAGTATGAACATACTCTATCATAACATTGCCTTTTTCCACATGATCTCTAATGAAGTGATGCTTGATCTCTATATGTTTAGTCCTTGAATGACTTGTAGTATTCTGAGTAAGTGAGATTGCACTGGTATTGTCACAGTAGATTGGAATTCCACTGATTTTGATATTGTAGTCTTCCAGTTGATGCTTCAACCAAAGTATCTGTGCACAACAAGCTCCAGCAGCTATATATTCAGCTTCAGCAGTAGATATAGAAACTGAAGTTTGTTTCTTACTCATCCATGAGATCAGACGACTACCTAAGAACTGACAAGCACCTGTTGTGCTCTTTCTGTCAATCTTGCAGCCAGCAAGGTCTGAATCTGAATAACCAATAAGCTCAAATCCAGATTCTCTAGGATACCACAATCCCAATTCTTGAGTGTCTTTAACATATTTCAATATCCTCTTGGCAGCTAAGAGATGAGATTCCTTGGGGTTTGATTGAAATCTTGCACAGACTCCAACTGAGTACATTATGTCAGGTCTGCTTGCTGTTAGATATAACATTGACCCTATAATGCCTCTATATTTGGTTATGTCCACTGATTTGCCATCTTCATCTTTATCCAAGCGAAGACTTGTAGACATAGGAATAATAGCAGTAGAGCTAGTTTCCATACCAAACTTCTTGAACAGATCTCTTGTGTATTTAGCTTGATTTATAAAGATTCCATCAGGCAGCTGTTTGACTTGTAAACCAAGAAAATAATTAAGTTCACCCATCATGCTCATTTCAAACTTATTCTGCATCAGCTTGGAGAACTTATCACACATCTGTTGGTTAGTTGAACCAAAAATAATATCGTCCACATATATTTGCACAATTAATATATGATTTTCCCATTCAATTGTGAACAAGGTTTTATCTACCTTACCTTTATGAAATCCTTTAATTAAAAGAA
Organism: Penstemon barbatus; assembly: GCA_003313485.2. Lineage (NCBI taxonomy): Eukaryota > Viridiplantae > Streptophyta > Magnoliopsida > Lamiales > Plantaginaceae > Penstemon > Penstemon barbatus. The sequence goes on along the minus strand of CM064883.1, from coordinate 64,696,832 downwards.
AATCAGATAGGGTATCATACCATGCTCTTGGAGCCTGTTTCAGTCCATAGAGGGCTTTCTTTAGACGATATACCTTGTCCTCTTCTTGATAGACTTCAAATCCAGGAGGTTGTTCAACATATACCTCTTCTTGCAGTTCAACATTGAGAAAAGCAGACTTCACATCCATCTGATAGACAGTGAAGTTCTTGTAAGCAGCATAGTCTAGAAACAGTCTGATTGCTTCAAGTCTTGCTACTGGTGCAAAAGTTTCATCAAAGTCAATTCCTTCTTCTTGACAATAACCCTTGGCCACTAGTCTTGCTTTGTTTCTGGTAACAATACCATCTTCATTCATCTTATTTCTGAAAACCCACTTAGTGCCAATTACTCTTTGATGACTTGGTCTAGGAACTAAGTACCAGACTTCATTCCTTTCAAATTGATTCAACTCTTCTTGCATAGCTTCTATCCAGAAGGAATCATTTAGAGCTTCTTCAATTTGCTTAGGCTCTATTTGAGATAGAAAAGTGACAAACATAGCATCTTGTGCAGCAGCTCTTCTTGTTTTCACTCTATCTAATGGATCACCAATCACCAACTCTGGTGGATGATTTCTGAGCCATCTAAGATCAGGTTGCAGGTCTGAATGTTGTCCACTGTTTTGATCTTGCAACACTACTGTTGGAGTTGCAGTAGTAGTCTGTTGAACATTTGCAGTCTGTTGAACAGTCTCTGGTCTGTCAGCTGTTTGCAACTCGTCTGTTAGACAATCAGCACTGTGATTTTGAACAGCACTTGAGTTATCAGCTGAATTTAGATTAGGTAGTATGATGGGAACATATGCTTCATTTCTTCCAATGTCTAATTTCTGAATATCAGTAGATAGATCTTGATTAGTGCTTTGATTCTTTTCAGAAGATTGACTTGGCTCATCAAATACTACATGGATAGATTCTTCTATTAGTAATGTTCGTTTATTGAAAACTCTATAGGCTTTACTAACAGTAGAGTATCCTACAAAAACAGCTTCATCAGCCTTTTCTGCAAATGCAGTAAGGTGATTTTTCCCATTGTTCAATACAAAACATTTACAACCAAAAATCTTAAAGTAATGAATGTTTGGTTTCCTGTTGTTCCAAACTTCATATGGAGTCTTGTTCTGATTTTTGTTGATCATACATCTGTTCTGGGTAAAGCATGCTGTATTTGTTGCTTCTGCCCAAAATCTTTGTGGCAGCTTAGCTTCAGCTATCATGGTTCTGACAGCTTCCTTCAGTGTTCTGTTTCTCCTTTCAGCAACACCATTCTGTTGAGGGGTTCTGGCAGCAGAGTACTCATGATGTATTCCTTTGATATTACAATACTTTTCAACAGTAGAGTTTGTAAACTCTGTCCCTCTATCTGATCTGATCTTCAATATTTTGATACTCTTCTCATTCTGAATCAGTTCCATCAGATTAGTAAGATGTTCCTTGGTTTCACTTTTCTTCTTCATGAAAATCACCCAAGTATATCTTGAATAATCATCCACAACAGCTAGGCAGTATTTCTTTCCACCATTGCTGACTGGATCAATGGGTCCAAATAAGTCCATATGTAGCAGCTCCAAGATTCTCTCAGAAGATTGGTGCTTCTTGTTTTTGAACGATGACTTGATTTGTTTACCCTTCTGACAGGCGTCACAGAGCTTGTCTTTGCTCATGACTGTTTTTGGAATCCCTTCTACCAGATCATTCTTGATTAATCTGTTTATGGTCTTGAAATTTAAGTGATTCATCCGTTTGTGCCACAGCCAACTAACTTCACTTGGTGCAGATGCCACCAAACAAACACTTGAATTCTTGTCAGCAGAATCCCAGTCGACTATGTAGACATTCCCTTGTCGTCTTCCAGATAAAATTACCTTCTTTGTACCAATCTGTTCAACAAAGCACTTATCTGTTGAGCAGATGACTGAATATCCCTTGTCACAAAATTGACTTATGCTCAGCAGATTATATTTGAGGCCTTTGACATATGAGACGTCAGATATCTCTATGTTTCCTCTGATTAATCTTCCTTTAGCTTTAATCTTGCCTTCTTTGCTGTCCCCAAAAGTAACCTTTGGACCATCCACAGCAACTGCATCAGTCAGCTCATGTATGCTTCCACACATGTGCCTTGAACATCCACTGTCCAAGTACCATATCTTCTCTACTTTACTCCTACTCCTAATCCTAACCTACAAAACAAAAATAAAATTGTTTTAGGTACCCTTATTGAGAGGGTCCTGAAGGATTAGTTCCACCTTTGACAACCCAAGATGTTGAAGTCTTAGGCTTCTTAGGTTTCTGAGTTTTGACAGGAGCATGAACAACTTTATTTTCATCATAATTAACAGATAAGTCATGTTGATGATCAGTATGATAAGAATAGTGTTCATAAGCAGGGTAAGGTGCATGATAAGCAGGGTATGCATGCATTGGATGAGCAGGATAAGGTGCATAGTAACTAGGAAATTGAGGTGCATGATACATAGGATGATATGCAGCAGGTTGCACATAATATGACTCATTTCCATACCAAGCATTTTGATTTTTCTTGTTCTTATGCTTCTTTGGTTTACTTACAGCTTGCTCATTGACAGACGACTTAGTTTTCTCACTAGTCTGATTAGTTTTAACCTTATCAGAAGACTTCCTAGGACTCTTCTGTTTGGGTTTACTAGTCTGTTTTTCTACACTAGGCTCTTTGCTCTTTTTAGCCTTAGGAGATTTCTTCTCCTTTACCACTTTCTCAGATGAGGTAGGTTTAGAAGTTTGAACATACAGAATGACCTTACTATTGTCAGCAGAGATGAATTTTTCAGTATGATTCAATTCTAATTTATCCTTTTCTAAAGGTGTGTCCTGTTTACTAGATGTAGGCATGGATGCAACAGTTGACTTATCATGAGACTCGATAATTTTCTCAAGTTCCATGATTTTTCCTTTATAGACCTCACATTCAGCTTTCAGAGACTCATGCTCTTGCTCAAGCTGTTTATACTCAGCTGATTCTTTAGGCTTTTCAGCTTTAAGTTTCAGTGAGTTATTTTGCTCTTTTAGCAAGCTCATCTCTTCCTTAAGCTTAACAAATTCTCCAGCAATAGTAGTATTATTCAACATCATTTGCTCTAGAGAATCAAATAGTTCATTATTTTGAGGAGTTACCTCATCCTCTGAGTCATCAGATTCCTTAGCCATCAGGCAGAGGAGAGCAGGTTTCTCTTCATCAGAAGATTCTTCATCAGACGTGTCTGAATCTGAATCAGATGAGTAGACAGCAGCAAGCTTTTCTGCTTCAGCTACCATTGCTTTCCCTCTTTGATGCTTTCTTTCCTTTCTGATTCTCTTCTCTTCCTCAGTGTATTTTTCTGCTTTTGGATATGGACAGTCTCTAATGAAATGTCCCAATTTCCTGCAGTTATAACACATTAATTTTGCTTTATAATCATCTTTTTCTTGAGAAGAAGAGTTAGGTTTAGAAGTAGAAGCAGCATGATTGTATTTGTTTTTCATCTTTCTCTTATAGAACTTCTTGAAGTTGTTCATCAATAATGCTACATCTCCAGCAGTGTACTCCTTCTTGTTGAGTAGTGATGCTTCATCAGATGAGTCCACATCTTGGCTTCTATGTGCTTGTTTCCTGGTGTTTTCAGCAGCAACTAAGGCAGCTGTGGGTCCTGAAGTTGAGGTTTCTTCAATACCCATCCTAGGCAGTTTATACTCATAAGCCTTGAGTACAGAAAATAGCTCTGTAAGAGAGATCTTCCCCAGATCCCTTGATTCTTCCATTGCTGTCACCTTCATGTTGAACTTAGGAGGTAAGGCCTTCAGTACTCTGATGGTTATCTCCTTGCCTGTGAAGGTTTTTCCAAGCTTTAATACTTCATTTAAAATTCTTGTAAACCTTGTATCCATCTGATCAATGGTTTCAGAGGATTTCATCTTGAAGTTATCCAGCTTTTCTAGAGCAACACTCAGCTGATGCTCTTTTATGGCGTCGTTCCCTTCGCTCATATCTCTGACTTTATCCCACATCTCTTTTGCAGATTTGCAATGTTTGATCTTGTCAAACCGGTCATTGTCCAGGGCTTTAGTCATGATAAATCTTCCAATCTTGTCCAGGTTGAACAGCTTGATTTCTTCAGCTGTCATTTCATTCAAATCTTTTTCCACCACGGTATCAACTTCATTGATCTTTATCGTCTTGGTGAATTTGAATGGACCTTTTGTAATGCAGGTGAACATGTTGTCATTGTAGGCAGCGAGGAAAATCTCCATCCTGATTTTCCAGTCTTCGAAAGACATACCAGCAATGTGGGGAACATGGTTTATGCATTCCATTTTCAAAAAGTTTTGATTTTTCAAAAAGATGCTCTTTTGAAAAAGTTTTGAAAACTTTTGAAAAACACTTGGATCAAGCTCGTTGATCAGGCAGCTGATTCAAATGAACCACCTGCTCTGATACCACTTGTTGGTCCCAAGTGGTCAGATGAGGTCTAGAGGGGGGGTGAATAGACCTCTGAAAATTTTTGAACTTAAAAACTTTTCAGTCTTCTGTCAGCAGACTAAGCTGATGAAGAACAGTAAGCAGACTCAGCTGATCGTGAACAAATCTTGAACGACTGACCACTCTTCTTACAAATACTTAGCTGTTTTTCAGCAAAACAGTTTTTCAAAGAATATACTTGCAGCGGATTGTTTTAAAGTGTTTTTCACAAGTAGACTAAGTTCTTAAAAGATTTTATTCCCAGTTTTACAAACTCCTTTTAAAATCTTTTAGATAATTCAAAGTGTTTAAATATGCAAGAAAACTTAAATGCAAGATAACACAAAGAATTTTTATAGTGGTTATATGGATAAAAATCCTTTAGACCACTCTTCCAGATCACTCAGATTCTGGGTTATACTATAATCACAAAGATTACAATATTTCTCCACTTATACCTAGACAACTAATGAAAAGGCTATAAGCTCACAATAGGAATTCACAAAGAAAACCTATCCTCTAAAGTAGAATCACTCACAAAGATGGATTCTCACTTCGCACAACACTCAGCTATTACAAAATCACTCAGATAATGTTTTTCTGTTTTCTTCAACTGGGTTTCTGTCAACAGATGACTTCCACCAGACGAGTGAGCTGTTTGAGCTTTTGAGACTTAGATAAATTTTCTGCTTTGAATGCAAAATCTCTGATTGTTGTTGTGTGTCTCGCTCTTTGAAATCAGCTCCTTTTATACTTGAATTTGAAAATATGACCGTTGAAGGAAATCAAATCTTCAAATCCATAGCTTTAGCCCGAAATTCAGAACGGCTACTGCTACAGTACCTTTTCTGCTGTACTTTCCTGTAGCTGCATTAAATGCACTCTGCTGATCCGAGAGTTAATTCCAATCATTTGCCATTACTACCCTTCTCTTTCAGCATTTATTACACCAAGTGCATTTATTACCGTTGGACTAATCTCTTGATCTCTTCTACTCTGCTGATCAAAACGACTCTGCTGATAGATACTCTGCTGATCAAATACTGAACTAATCTGATTTGACTCGGCTGATGACCTACCCTTCTGTTCGCTGTTTCAGCATGAGATCACTAGTCTTCTGGGCTTTGAACTTTGAACTCTTCTGATGTCTTCTTTTACTTGTTCAAAATTCTTCTAAGGGAACTAAGCTTCCATACTTAGCTGATTATGATGTTTTGGAAATCATCAAAACCTTCCCTTAATTACTTGTCTTCTTTGCATCTTCGAGGGAGTAGAGCTGCTGGATACCCCGAAGATGGCACTATTCTGACCGATCTGGACGTGGGTGGGGAGAAAGAATTCGACAAAGCCGCTAGAATCTACATGGCTAGTCGGTTTAAGCGGGATATCCTGCTTCACTCCGTCAAAGGCGATTTCGAGGTTTTGAGTGACTTCTCCCGAACGTATCATGAGGTGAGAATTTGTCTTTTGTTTCTCTTCTTTCTTTAGAGTCCCTACCCTTTGCTGATACCCAAAAATGTCTCATAGGTCGGGGATTTGTTCGCCCTCCAAACTTATCGTTTAGCGCTATTGGAGCAAGAATCGCAGGACGCTCATGACGCATATGCACAAATTTTTTCTGACAATCAAGTCCTTCGATCTCACCTGGCAGAGACTCAGCAAGAACTATCCCAAGTAAAGAAGGAGCTCCAAGAGGCGACTATGAAACGTTCCTCGTCTGTAGAAGAGGACTTGTTGGCATCCGTTAAAGAGAGAAGTGCCCTCGAGGAAGAGTTGAAGAAGGTAAAGATAGAACTTGAGTTGGCCAAGCAAGATTCCGAGCATGCATATGCGCAGGGCCGGGAAGAGGCCGATATTCCGGCCATACGAGAATTCTTGGAATCCCCTGTCTTAGATCCTTAAGTATATGAACCCTTTCAAGAACGCTGAAGGGAAGGATTATAAAGCTTCTTCTTTACCCAAGATGGATACTAACTGGCAGGATCATCGCTTTGCCCCCTTAGTTGAGGAGTATGGCATTCTGATGCCTACCCCCGATGTGCTCGAGCGTTCCGACGGCGATCCTCCCTTCGTGCCAGGGGGGATGAGTGAAGATGTCAACATAGGTGATGTACCAAATAAGGGAGACGATCGATCTTTCGATCAGACCGAGTAATTGTTCAACTTCAAACATATATTGCCTGATCTTCTGTCTAGCAAGTTACTGGAGTCGAGCGTGCTGTGTTGCGGATTTTACACACGCAAATAAACGCAAGTGCACGTATCGCAAAAGTAATAAAGAGTAAGTTGAGTGTCGAACCCACGAGGACTTGAAACTAAAATTGTACCAAATTCCCTACCTAAATTCTTATTCTAATTCAACTAGGCTAAAATGTTATTGGTTTGTTTATTTATTAACTAACTACTAAACTAAGAAAATTAACTACTCTAAAATGATGATTAAAGTGCTTTAGAAGACAATCAATGAGAAAGGGTCTAGAGTTAAACTTCACCTATGTTATGCTCCTAATGTTAATTAACTCTCTAATTTTAACTAGTGATTCTTATTCGCTATCCTAGGGTTCACTGCTATCCTTAAGTGTCTTCCGAATCACCTACGAACCTATGCAATTAATTTACTATTCTTATTCCTAAGTTAGTAGAATTAATAACATGCATGAATCATATGACCTAATTTGGATATGGGTGTGTTGGGTATATTCCTATACTAACAAGCAACCCACTACCTAATTCCTTCTTCTATTCTTAATATTCCCTTCCCAGGTTCAATCAAGAAAAGTAAACAATCAAATAGGTGGCCAGTCAATTTGACAGTGAATTAGCACAAAATTAGATAAACGAATATCGATAATAAAAATCGAAAATCACTAAATTAAAACTAGAAAAGAAACTAAAACATTATTCGCATAACATGGATCCGTAAAAACCCTAGACTAAAAGAAATTAGTTCATGCTAAAAATAACGAAATAAACAATAAAAGAGTTCATAGTCTTCTCTAATAAATGAATAACAAAAAATAGCAAAAGTGTGATCTGTGCTTGTGCTGTCTCCCGTCTGTTCTCTTTTTTCTCTAATGTCGTGGTGTTCGATTTTTCTGCTCTTTTTCCTCTTTTATTTCTGTTTTTCCAGACTCCTACGTGAAGTAGGAGTTCTTAGTTTTCAAAAATCTGCAAATGGGCCGCCAGCCCATTAGCTAACCAAAGAATCAGCCGCATAACACCTTAATTTCAACTATTTTGGTCTCAAATTGCATCTTCAGCCCCTGCTTTCCTGCCTTTGTATCATTGACACCCTCAACATTTGAAATTGCTTATTCTCACTTGATTGCAAGCTTTGTTGGCTCATGTCATCAACTACAAGAGAATAAATCGAATTAGTACCAAAAATCAAAGATTATCCTCAAAACTTGATTAAATTCGTGAATCGACTCTGAAAAGTGAAATATGCAATAAACTCTCAAACGACTCACAATTATTCAAGAAAAACACTAATTTAAGCCTAAAAAGTCCACGCGATAACTCTATTTTCACAGAGTTATCACACCCCCAAACTTAAATTGTTGCTCGTCCTCGAGTGATGACACTAATTTCAAAACAATGCTAACCAACTTCAACATTTATCCTCATGCATTCAAAGTTAACTCCACACCAATATTTTCAAAATGTTATGCACTTTATCATGTAATTCCTGCGTGTGTGTGTGTATACACAGTATGAGAATGTCGGAATCACCTAGATCACCATAGCTTCGAACTCATTGAGCCTAATTGCATGAATTCCTTACTTGCCAAACAAATTCTCTATCTTCTTAGGTTATCACACCAATCACTAAGTTCCAGCAAAGCTTTCAGTTGAAGTTATTGACTCCTTTAAATTCGAACTTTCACTTAGCAAAATTTTTTTTTCACGACTTTAGTATTATTTAGCACCACTCACACTCATAACTCGTTCTAAAGAAGCAGTCAAAATAGCGGAGTGCCGAATAGTTAAATCAAAACACCCATATAGCGTTCATCTTATCGCAGTCAAGTTAGAGGAGTGCAAGTATAAGTCTCAAGCGATGAGGTTTTTCAGGTCTCATACAAGTGAGGTTGTTTTATTTGAATTTATTTTATAGTTTTTTTTTTTTTTTTTTTTTTTTTTCATTTGCTTCATTTGGTTCTTGTTAAAGTTATCATTCCCCCCAAACTTAGGCAAAACTATCACTTAGACTCTTAGTACTTTAATCCTCGAATTTAGAGATCAGGTAGGCAAGGAAAGATTTCTTAAGCTCTATTCTAACTATAATTTTCTAACGTCATCCTCAATTCTCGATTATGTATTCGTGCTTAAAATGTGCAGGAAAAACATTCAAAAACACATAAAATTTCAAAAAAAAAAAATTAGTTAAAGTTGACATAGCATGCATGAAGTAAATGCGACCCCACCCCCAAACTTAAAACAAACAGTGTCCTCACTGTGACATAAACAAACGAGTCGAAACATGCCAGACTAAACAAACTGAAAATACGAGAATATGCACATGTAGACAGTAATAAAACCACCACAAAATATAACAGAGAATAGTGAAAAGAATACGTCCCTACGAGGCTGTGTCTGGCGATCTCTTGCATATATGTCCCTCTTACGCATCATCCTCGGGACCGCTCGACTTCGTGGTGACATTTGGTTCACTCCACCAAAACAATAACTCCACAAAAATATCAATCCACAATTATCCCACCAAAACTAAAATATAATCAAGCTCAATTACCCACACAATCACGCAACATTCCGATAACCGATACTAATTCAAGACACCGTTCCTCCACAATTTGCAAATAATCAAACACCAAAATCCAAGAATAGCACAACAAACCTCGACTAGCAATCGAAATCAAAATCCAAGAATCGAACCAAGAAAGGCAAGAATCAATTGTTACCGGCCCTTGAGAGATGCCCAATTGAGGTAGAGGTGCTGCGGCGGCGTTAGGGTTTCGTCTAGTGGCTGTTTTGGGCAAGGGACGGCGGATCTGCGGCTGTGTGAGGGGGCAGGTCGCGGCGGCACGGTGGTGGTTGGGTACGGCAGGGTGGTTGAGGAAGATGACGTGGGGCGGCGGGTCAGATCTGAGGTGGAGATGGTGGCAGTCGATTTGGTGGTTGGGGTAGATTGGTTGAGGTGAAGAAGATAGGTGGTTGGATGATAATAATTTGCTTAAAATTCCAGAGTCTACTTTGCTGGGGCGGAGATATCTTGCGCTGGGGCGGAGAAATACGGAGGAATTAGCTTAAATTTCCAGCAGCTGTTTCGCTGGGGCGGAGATTTCTTGCGCTGGGGCGGAGAAATACGGAAAAATTAGCTTAAATTTCCAGAAGCTATTTCGCTGGGGCGGAGATTTCGTTCGCTGGGGCGGAGAATATGGAAAAAATTACTCTAATTCCAGAATATATTTTGCGGGGGCGGAGAATTTTTTCGCGGGGGCGGAGATATTTCTTTTTTTTCTTTCGACGAGAATTTAGGCCCTGGCTTGTACTGATTCACCTCGACATACCTGCAAAATACGACAAAAACACAACCACATATCACACTAAGACTAGAACAAAACAAAACAAAAAAACGCAAAAACAAAAAAAACAAAATAAAGCTTGGGTTGCCTCCCAAGAAGCGCTTAGTTTTATGTCCTTAGCTCGACATGATACTCAGGTTATTTCATTCTAAGACCACCGAGGTCTTTTCTTTCACAATTTCTCCACCCAAGTAATGTTTGAGACGTTGACCATTTACTTTGAATTGTCTTCCAGTCTCAGCTTCGGCTATCTCTACGGCACCATGTGGGAATGAGTTTATGACTATAAACGGTCCAGACCATCGAGATTTTAGTTTTCCAGGAAAAAGTTTGAGACGAGAATTGAAAAGGAGCACTAATTGACCCGGTTCAAACAACTTGGTTGTAATAGTCCTATCATGCCATTTCTTTGTTCTCTCTTTGTATAGTTTGGCATTCTCATAGGCTATGTATCTAAACTCATCAAGTTCGTTCAGTTGCATCAACCGTTCCTTCTCCGAAAGTTCCAAACTCATGTTCAAGTTGCGAACAGCCCAAAAGGCTTTATGCTCCAATTCTAATGGAAGATGACATGCTTTTCCGAAAACTAACCTATATGGTGACATTCCAATTGGCGTCTTAAAAGCCGTTCTGTATGCCCAAAGAGCATCATCCAACTTCCTTGACCAATCTTTTCTTGTGGGACTGACTGTTTTTTCTAAGATCTTCTTTATTTCACGATTAGAGATCTCTGCTTGCCCATTCGTCTGCGGATGGTATGCCGTTGCTACTTTATGCCGCACACCATATTTTGCTAAGAGGGCGTTGAAGTACTTATTGCAAAAGTGGGATCCTTGATCACTAATGATGGCTCTTGGTGTACCGAATCTTGTGAAAATGTGCTTCTTAATGAATTGCATCACCACCTTCGAATCATCAGTTGGGAATGCTTCTGCCTCAACCCACTTAGACACGTAATCAACTGCACCTAAGATGTACCGATTTCCAAATGAGGGAATGAATGGTCCCATGAAGTCAATCCCCCAAACATCAAAAAGCTCTACTTCCAACATAGTCGACAGTGGCATCTCATCACGCTTCGTTAAATTTCCAACCCGTTGGCATCGATCACAACGCTTCACAAACTCATGAGCATCTCTATGTAAGGTGGGCCAGAAAAAACCAGATTGTAGGATTTTAGCTGCTGTGCGATCTCCTTTAAAATGCCCACCGTATGGTGAATTGTGACAATTACCCAGAATTTCCTCAAAATTTTCATCGGGAATACACCTCCTTATCATTTGATCCCCACATTTCTTAAACAAGTAAGGCTCATCCCAAATGAAGTTCTTCACATAATTTAGAAATCTCTTCTTTTGCTGGAAATTAATGTCGGGAGGAAGTAGGCCACTTACTAGATAGTTGACATAGTCGGCATACCATGGAAGTTTTGTTAGATTTACCGCAAACAATTGTTCGTCTGGAAAGACTTCATTGATCATCACAGAGCCTGACTCTTTGTTTCCTCCCTCCAATCTTGACAAGTGATCAGCCACTTGATTCTCGGTTCCTTTCCTATCTTTTATCTCGAGATCAAACTCTTGCAATAAGAGCACCCATCGAATTAGCCTTGGCTTAGCATCCTTCTTCTCAATCAAATATCGGATTGCGGAGTGGTCTGTATATACTATCACCTTTGTTCCTACCAGATACGCTCGGAACTTGTCAAAAGCAAATACTACTGCCAACAATTCTTTTTCAGTCACGGTGTAATTCACTTGAGCGTCAGTGAGAGTTTTGCTGGCGTAGTATATTGAGTGAACGATCTTATCCCTTTTCTGTCCCAGAACAGCTCCAAGTGCGACATCGCTAGCGTCACACATCACTTCAAATGGAAGATTCCAGTCTGGAGCAATTATTATTGGGGCTGTTACCAACTTGTCCTTCAATGTCTGGAAAGCCTGCAGACACAAATCATCAAAAATAAACTTAGCATCTTTTTCAAGCAAATTACATAAAGGTTTAGAGATTTTAGAGAAATCCTTAATAAAACGTCGATAGAATCCAGCATGTCCCAGGAAGCTACGAATTCCCTTGACTGACGTAGGCGGAGGGAGTTTCTCTATCGTCTCTATCTTTGCCCTGTCCACTTCAATGCCTTTGCTAGATACTTTGTGTCCCAGAACTATTCCTTCTTGTACCATGAAGTGACACTTTTCCCAGTTTAGCACTAAGTTAGTTTCTTCGCACCTGCGCAAAACCTTGGCTAAGTTATCAAGACATTCATCATACGAATCACCAAACACAGAAAAGTCATCCATGAAGACTTCAAGAAATTTTTCTATCATGTCCGTGAAGATTGCCATCATGCAACGTTGAAACGTGGCTGGTGCATTGCATAATCCAAAAGGCATCCGTCTAAAAGCAAATGTGCCATAGGGGCATGTGAAAGTAGTTTTTTCTTGATCCGCTGGTGCGATGAAAATCTGATTGTATCCCGAAAATCCATCTAGAAAACAAAAGTAAGCCCTTCCTGCTAATCTGTCTAACATCTGATCTATGAATGGTAGCGGGAAGTGATCTTTTCTTGTAGCTTTGTTCAATTTTCGGTAATCCATACACACGCGCCACCCTGTGACAGTTCTTGACGGGATCAATTCATTGTTTTGATTTTTCACTACTGTCATGCCACCTTTCTTAGGAACACACTGAACCGGGCTAACCCATCTACTATCTGAAATAGGGAAGATAATTCCAGAATCCAACCACTTGATGATTTCCTTTTTGACTACCTCTTTCATGATTGGATTTAGTCTTCTTTGATGTTCGACTGATCCCTTGTCCTCATCATCAAGTATGATCTTGTGCATGCAAAATGCAGGACTAATCCCCTTAATGTCTGCAATAGTCCACCCAATTGCTCGTATATGACTTCGAAGGACTCTCAGTAATTTCTCTTTTTGGGTTTCAGAGAGATATGCAGAGATGATTACTGGCAATGTAGATGATTCCCCCAAATATTCATATTGCAGATGTGCTGGCAGTGGCTTCAAGTCCAGCGATGGTGGTTCTTCGATTGATGGTCGATAAGGCTTGCACGTGGGTAGTCCCAATCCTTCAATCTTGTTGACTGGTTTATTGACTCGCGAATTTGCTTGTAAGAATGCCACGCTTTGTACAATTTCTTTATCATCCATCTCCTCAGGATCCAAATTTAGGGCTGCCTCCAACGGGTCTCGGTACATAGACGTTTCAAAGGTCTTAGCGACCAATGAGTCGATCATGCATACTGATGAACATTCTTCCTCGTCGTCGGGATGTTTCATGGCTTGGAACACATTAAATGTAATCTTCTCGTCCTGCACCCTCATGGTTAATTCACCTTTCTGTACGTCAATTAATGCTCTTCCAGTGGCTAAGAATGGCCTACCCAAAATAATGGGTACATTCGAATCTGCTTCATAGTCTAACACAATAAAATCAACAGGGAAGATAAACTTATCTACTTTTACCAGAACATCTTCAATTTTTCCTTCGGGGTATGTAATGGAACGATCTGCTAATTGAAGAGTTACCGTAGTTGGCCTTGCTTCCCCAATTCCCAATTTCTGAAAGACGGATTTGGGCATGAGATTGATGCTGGCCCCTAAGTCGCATAATGCTTGTCCCACGTACTTGTCGCCAATGTTACATGGAATGGTAAAACTGCCAGGATCCTTGAGTTTAGGCGGGAGCTTATTCTGCAAAATTGCACTGCATTCTTCGGTGAGAGCTACAGTTTCGAATTCTCCTAATCTTTTCTTTCGTGACAATACGTCCTTCATGAATTTGACGTAATTTGGCATTTGCTCGAATGCTTCAACTAATGGAATGTTGATGTGAAGTTGTTTCAGGATATCAAGGAATTTTCTGAATTGATCATTCTTCCTTTGTTGTTGAAACCTTTGAGGAAACGGTGGTGGAGGTTTGATTTCCGGTAGATTAGGTACATCTTTCTTCTCAATTTCCTCTTCCACCTCCTTTTCTTTGTTTAGCTCGGATTCTTCAGGTTTGTCTTGAGCTTCCTTGTGATCCTCAACTCGAACTCGTGTTCTGCTGGGCTCTTCGAGTTCTCTACCATTTCTCAGAGTGATTGCTTTGCAATGTTCGTTATGATTGGTCCTTGGGTTTTCAGTGTCACTTGGGAGTGAGCCTGGAGGTCGGTGCTGCCTATCTTGAGCTAATTGAGCCACTTGAGTTTCTAGGTTTCGAATAGATGCACTTGTTTGGCTCATGAACTGCGCCAACGTCTCTTCTAATGATGGCTTATTGTCCATTGGTGGTTGTTTTTGTTGACCCTGAAACCCTGGTGAGTTTTGCTGATTTTTGGCGTTGTTTGACCCCTGTCCAACGTGCTGATTATTGCTCCATGAAAAGTTGGGATGGTTTCGCCAACCGGGATTATAGCTGTTAGAGTATGGATTATACCCTTGATTGTTTCGATTGTTTCCCACATAGCATGCTGACTCCGAATTTGACGGGCAGTTTTCATACGGATGCTCTCCTCCACAAATGATACAGGAAATCTCTGAGTTGTGAATCATATTGACTGGTTGAGCTTGAAACGAGTTAGCTCCAGGTTTACTCATACTTAAACCATCAATCTTCTTGGATAAAACGGCTAATTGTGCTTGCACTGCTGTCATTGTATCTAACTCAAATTTTCCCGGTGCAAGTTTCACTGATGAGCGTTCCGATGCCCATTGGTAATTGTTGTAAGTCATTCTTTCTAATACATCGTAGGCATCTGTATATGTCTTCCCCAAAAATGTCCCTCCTGCTGCTGCATCAAGAATGGTTCTGATTTGTCCCCCTAGTCCAGTGTAGAAGATATGTATCAGTTCCCAACCAGGAATTCCATGTTGTGGACACTGTGTCATTAGCCCCTTGAACCTTTCCCATGCATCGTAGAGTGACTCTCCTTCTATTTGTTGGAATGAGTGAATTTCCATTCGAACTTTCGCACTCTTGGTGGGTGGAAAATATTTCCTGAGGAATTTTTCAGTCAAATCAGTCCAAGATATGATGGAGTTAGGTGGCATTGAGTTTAGCCAGACTCGAGCTCGATCCCTTAAGGAAAAGGAGAAAAGTTTCATTCGTAGTTGATCAGCTGTAACCCCATTCAATTTGAATGAATCGCAAATTTCCATAAAGCTCTTCAAATGGGCGTGAGGATCTTCCATAGCCAACCCCGAAAATATAGCAGAGGAATTGATCAGATTCAGCATTACCGGTTTCACTTCAAAGTGATCTGCTTCAATCTCTGGTCTGACAATGCTTGAATCTAGAACACCCAAGATTGGTGTTATGTATTCATTAATGGGTCTTTCGATTTCGGCATTTACTAACTGTTGATTCCCCTGATTTTCATTCTGTGTATTCTCCATTAGATCAGCTTTTCCTTGATTCTTGTTTAGCGCTCTTCGTTGTCTGAAAGTCCTCTCGATCTCTGGATCAAAAGCTACTAATTCAGCTTTTTTATCACTGCGCATAAACTAGGTATGAGTACCTACAAGGAAAAATTTGAACTATAAAAATAAATCGAATTAAAACAAAAATAAAAGTTGAAACTTGGTAAATTATCAATTATCAAAGTCCCCGGCAACGGCGCCAAAAACTTGTTGCGGATTTTACACACGCAAATAAACGAAAGTGCACGTATCGCAAAAGTAATAAAGAGTAAGTTGAGTGTCGAACCCACGAGGACTTGAAACTAAAATTGTACCAAATTCCCTACCTAAATTCTTATTCTAATTCAACTAGGCTAAAATGTTATTGGTTTGTTTATTTATTAACTAACTACTAAACTAAGAAAATTAACTACTCTAAAATGATGATTAAAGTGCTTTAGAAGACAATCAATGAGAAAGGGTCTAGAGTTAAACTTCACCTATGTTATGCTCCTAATGTTAATTAACTCTCTAATTTTAACTAGTGATTCTTATTCGCTATCCTAGGGTTCACTGCTATCCTTAAGTGTCTTCCGAATCACCTACGAACCTATGCAATTAATTTACTATTCTTATTCCTAAGTTAGTAGAATTAATAACATGCATGAATCATATGACCTAATTTGGATATGGGTGTGTTGGGTATATTCCTATACTAACAAGCAACCCACTACCTAATTCCTTCTTCTATTCTTAATATTCCCTTCCCAGGTTCAATCAAGAAAAGTAAACAATCAAATAGGTGGCCAGTCAATTTGACAGTGAATTAGCACAAAATTAGATAAACGAATATCGATAATAAAAATCGAAAATCACTAAATTAAAACTAGAAAAGAAACTAAAACATTATTCGCATAACATGGATCCGTAAAAACCCTAGACGAAAAGAAATTAGTTCATGCTAAAAATAACGAAATAAACAATAAAAGAGTTCATAGTCTTCTCTAATAAATGAATAACAAAAAATAGCAAAAGTGTGATCTGTGCTTGTGCTGTCTCCCGTCTGTTCTCTTTTTTCTCTAATGTCGTGGTGTTCGATTTTTCTGCTCTTTTTCCTCTTTTATTTCTGTTTTTCCAGACTCCTACGTGAAGTAGGAGTTCTTAGTTTTCAAAAATCTGCAAATGGGCCGCCAGCCCATTAGCTAACCAAAGAATCAGCCGCATAACACCTTAATTTCAACTATTTTGGTCTCAAATTGCATCTTCAGCCCCTGCTTTCCTGCCTTTGTATCATTGACACCCTCAACATTTGAAATTGCTTATTCTCACTTGATTGCAAGCTTTGTTGGCTCATGTCATCAACTACAAGAGAATAAATCGAATTAGTACCAAAAATCAAAGATTATCCTCAAAACTTGATTAAATTCGTGAATCGACTCTGAAAAGTGAAATATGCAATAAACTCTCAAACGACTCACAATTATTCAAGAAAAACACTAATTTAAGCCTAAAAAGTCCACGCGATAACTTAGACCTTATTTCAGAAACTAAGTCTTTACTTAGTCATAGATTCAAACTTAAGGACATGGGTCTTCTTAGATATTTTTTGGGTATTGAATTTGCCTACTCTAAAAATGGGTTAGTTATTTCTCAAAGAAACTATGCATTACAATTATTACAAGACACTGGTTTCTTAGCAAGTAAGCCTATGTTCTTACCTATGGATCCTAATATAAAACTTTATCAAGATGATAATGATTTACTCCCTAATCCTTCTGCCTACAGAAGACTTATAGGTAGATTAATTTACTTAACTATAACTAGACCAGATTTATGCTTTGCTGTTCATAAACTCAGTCAGTTTTTAGCAAAACCTTCAACTACTCATCTCACAGCAGCACACCACTTGCTCAAATACTTAAAAGGTAATCCAGGTCAAGGTATTTTCTATCCTAGGTCATCTAACATTTCCCTATCTGCATTCTGTGATTCAGATTGGGGCAGCTGCCTAGTTACACGACGGTCTACAACTGGGTTCTGCACTTTCCTAGGAAATTCATTACTTAGCTGGAAATCTAAAAGACAACAGACTGTTTCAAAATCCTCCGCAGAGGCAGAGTATAGAGCTATTTCAAGTGTAACGGGAGAAATTTTGTGGCTTACCCAGTTACTTAAGGACTTCAACGTTCACCTTCCTTCACCTCCTACTCTCTTCTGTGATAATGCTTCCGCAGTACATCTCGCCTTGAATCCAATCTTTCACGAGCGCACGAAGCACATCGAGATTGATTGTCACTTCGTGCGGGAACACATTTCACAAAAACGCCTCAAATTGCTCCCTATCTCCTCTTCTTCGCAATTGGCCGACATATTCACAAAGCCGTTGTCTAAAGCTCCATTCTTCCTGATTCTGTCCAAATTGGGAGTGAAGAACATCCACTCTCCAATTTGCGGGGGACTATTAGAGACTATTTCAGAAATAGATGATGAAGGACTCAGATTAAAGGAAGCCGACGAAAGGAAAGAAGAAAAATCCTAAATTGAACGACCTAATTTCTTAGATTAACTTCAGGGGCAATTATGTAAAATTAATATTTAAATCAGGTTATGTTATTAATTAGATCATTAGCACCGCCTTAGTTAGTTTAAGGCAAGCAGTTATTTAGTTAGTCAGCATATGTGTATATATATACGTGTAATACCTTTTTCTTTTTCTGTACAATTCAATATAGATTAATTTTTCCTTCACAAACAAACAGTGTAGTTTACATTCATATACAGAGCAATAAACAAATTATATTTTTCTCCATTAAAGTACAATACCAATCTTAACATGGTATCAGAAATATGCCAAATCAGAACCATTCTTGATGCCGCAGCAGGAGGGACATTTTTGGGGAAGACATATACAGATGCCTACGATGTATTAGAAAGAATGACTTACAACAATTACCAATGGGCATCGGAACGCTCATCAGTGAAACTTGCACCGGGAAAATTTGAGTTAGATACAATGACAGCAGTGCAAGCACAATTAGCCGTTTTATCCAAGAAGATTGATGGTTTAAGTATGAGTAAACCTGGAGCTAACTCGTTTCAAGCTCAACCAGTCAATATGATTCACAACTCAGAGATTTCCTGTATCATTTGTGGAGGAGAGCATCCGTATGAAAACTGCCCGTCAAATTCGGAGTCAGCATGCTATGTGGGAAACAATCGAAACAATCAAGGGTATAATCCATACTCTAACAGCTATAATCCCGGTTGGCGAAACCATCCCAACTTTTCATGGAGCAATAATCAGCACGTTGGACAGGGGTCAAACAACGCCAAAAATCAGCAAAACTCACCAGGGTTTCAGGGTCAACAAAAACAACCACCAATGGACAATAAGCCATCATTAGAAGAGACGTTGGCGCAGTTCATGAGCCAAACAAGTGCATCTATTCGAAACCTAGAAACTCAAGTGGCTCAATTAGCTCAAGATAGGCAGCACCGACCTCCAGGCTCACTCCCAAGTGACACTGAAAACCCAAGGACCAATCATAACGAACATTGCAAAGCAATCACTCTGAGAAATGGTAGAGAACTCGAAGAGCCCAGCAGAACACGAGTTCGAGTTGAGGATCACAAGGAAGCTCAAGACAAACCTGAAGAATCCGAGCTAAACAAAGAAAAGGAGGTGGAAGAGGAAATTGAGAAGAAAGATGTACCTAATCTACCGGAAATCAAACCTCCACCACCGTTTCCTCAAAGGTTTCAACAACAAAGGAAGAATGATCAATTCAGAAAATTCCTTGATATCCTGAAACAACTTCACATCAACATTCCATTAGTTGAAGCATTCGAGCAAATGCCAAATTACGTCAAATTCATGAAGGACGTATTGTCACGAAAGAAAAGATTAGGAGAATTCGAAACTGTAGCTCTCACCGAAGAATGCAGTGCAATTTTGCAGAATAAGCTCCCGCCTAAACTCAAGGATCCTGGCAGTTTTACCATTCCATGTAACATTGGCGACAAGTACGTGGGACAAGCATTATGCGACTTAGGGGCCAGCATCAATCTCATGCCCAAATCCGTCTTTCAGAAATTGGGAATTGGGGAAGCAAGGCCAACTACGGTAACTCTTCAATTAGCAGATCGTTCCATTACATACCCCGAAGGAAAAATTGAAGACGTTCTGGTAAAAGTAGATAAGTTTATCTTCCCTGTTGATTTTATTGTGTTAGACTATGAAGCAGATTCGAATGTACCCATTATTTTGGGTAGGCCATTCTTAGCCACTGGAAGAGCATTAATTGACGTACAGAAAGGTGAATTAACCATGAGGGTGCAGGACGAGAAGATTACATTTAATGTGTTCCAAGCCATGAAACATCCCGACGACGAGGAAGAATGTTCATCAGTATGCATGATCGACTCATTGGTCGCTAAGACCTTTGAAACGTCTATGTACCGAGACCCGTTGGAGGCAGCCCTAAATTTGGATCCTGAGGAGATGGATGATAAAGAAATTGTACAAAGCGTGGCATTCTTACAAGCAAATTCGCGAGTCAATAAACCAGTCAACAAGATTGAAGGATTGGGACTACCCACGTGCAAGCCTTATCGACCATCAATCGAAGAACCACCATCGCTGGACTTGAAGCCACTGCCAGCACATCTGCAATATGAATATTTGGGGGAATCATCTACATTGCCAGTAATCATCTCTGCATATCTCTCTGAAACCCAAAAAGAGAAATTACTGAGAGTCCTTCGAAATCATATACGAGCCATTGGGTGGACTATTGCAGACATTAAGGGGATTAGTCCTGCATTTTGCATGCACAAGATCATACTCGATGATGAGAGCAAGGAATCAGTCGAACATCAAAGGAGACTAAATCCAATCATGAAAGAGGTAGTCAAAAAGGAAATCATCAAGTGGTTGGATTCAGGAATTATCTTCCCTATTTCAGATAGTAGATGGGTTAGTCCGGTTCAGTGTGTTCCTAAGAAAGGTGGCATGACAGTAGTGAAAAATCAAAACAATGAATTGATCCCGTCAAGAACTGTCACAGGGTGGCGCGTGTGTATGGATTACCGAAAATTGAACAAAGCTACAAGAAAAGATCACTTCCCGCTACCATTCATAGATCAGATGTTAGACAGATTAGCAGGAAGGGCTTACTTTTGTTTTCTAGATGGATTTTCGGGATACAATCAGATTTTCATCGCACCAGCGGATCAAGAAAAAACTACTTTCACATGCCCCTATGGCACATTTGCTTTTAGACGGATGCCTTTTGGATTATGCAATGCACCAGCCACGTTTCAACGTTGCATGATGGCAATCTTCACGGACATGATAGAAAAATTTCTTGAAGTCTTCATGGATGACTTTTCTGTGTTTGGTGATTCGTATGATGAATGTCTTGATAACTTAGCCAAGGTTTTGCGCAGGTGCGAAGAAACTAACTTAGTGCTAAACTGGGAAAAGTGTCACTTAATGGTACAAGAAGGAATAGTTCTGGGACACAAAGTATCTAGCAAAGGCATTGAAGTGGACAGGGCAAAGATAGAGACGATAGAGAAACTCCCTCCGCCTACGTCAGTCAAGGGAATTCATAGCTTCCTGGGACATGCTGGATTCTATCGACGTTTTATTAAGGATTTCTCTAAAATCTCTAAACCTTTATGTAATTTGCTTGAAAAAGATGCTAAGTTTATTTTTGATGATTTGTGTCTGCAGGCTTTCCAGACATTGAAGGACAAGTTGGTAACAGCCCCAATAATAATTGCTCCAGACTGGAATCTTCCATTTGAAGTGATGTGTGACGCTAGCGATGTCGCACTTGGAGCTGTTCTGGGACAGAAAAGGGATAAGATCGTTCACTCAATATACTACGCCAGCAAAACTCTCACTGACGCTCAAGTGAATTACACCGTGACTGAAAAAGAATTGTTGGCAGTAGTATTTGCTTTTGACAAGTTCCGAGCGTATCTGGTAGGAACAAAGGTGATAGTATATACAGACCACTCCGCAATCCGATATTTGATTGAGAAGAAGGATGCTAAGCCAAGGCTAATTCGATGGGTGCTCTTATTGCAAGAGTTTGATCTCGAGATAAAAGATAGGAAAGGAACCGAGAATCAAGTGGCTGATCACTTGTCAAGATTGGAGGGAGGAAACAAAGAGTCAGGCTCTGTGATGATCAATGAAGTCTTTCCAGACGAACAATTGTTTGCGGTAAATCTAACAAAACTTCCATGGTATGCCGACTATGTCAACTATCTAGTAAGTGGCCTACTTCCTCCCGACATTAATTTCCAGCAAAAGAAGAGATTTCTAAATTATGTGAAGAACTTCATTTGGGATGAGCCTTACTTGTTTAAGAAATGTGGGGATCAAATGATAAGGAGGTGTATTCCCGATGAAAATTTTGAGGAAATTCTGGGTAATTGTCACAATTCACCATACGGTGGGCATTTTAAAGGAGATCGCACAGCAGCTAAAATCCTACAATCTGGTTTTTTCTGGCCCACCTTACATAGAGATGCTCATGAGTTTGTGAAGCGTTGTGATCGATGCCAACGGGTTGGAAATTTAACGAAGCGTGATGAGATGCCACTGTCGACTATGTTGGAAGTAGAGCTTTTTGATGTTTGGGGGATTGACTTCATGGGACCATTCATTCCCTCATTTGGAAATCAGTACATCTTAGGTGCAGTTGATTACGTGTCTAAGTGGGTTGAGGCAGAAGCATTCCCAACTGATGATTCGAAGGTGGTGATGCAATTCATTAAGAAGCACATTTTCACAAGATTCGGTACACCAAGAGCCATCATTAGTGATCAAGGATCCCACTTTTGCAATAAGTACTTCAACGCCCTCTTAGCAAAATATGGTGTGCGGCATAAAGTAGCAACGGCATACCATCCGCAGACGAATGGGCAAGCAGAGATCTCTAATCGTGAAATAAAGAAGATCTTAGAAAAAACAGTCAGTCCCACAAGAAAAGATTGGTCAAGGAAGTTGGATGATGCTCTTTGGGCATACAGAACGGCTTTTAAGACGCCAATTGGAATGTCACCATATAGGTTAGTTTTCGGAAAAGCATGTCATCTTCCATTAGAATTGGAGCATAAAGCCTTTTGGGCTGTTCGCAACTTGAACATGAGTTTGGAACTTTCGGAGAAGGAACGGTTGATGCAACTGAACGAACTTGATGAGTTTAGATACATAGCCTATGAGAATGCCAAACTATACAAAGAGAGAACAAAGAAATGGCATGATAGGACTATTACAACCAAGTTGTTTGAACCGGGTCAATTAGTGCTCCTTTTCAATTCTCGTCTCAAACTTTTTCCTGGAAAACTAAAATCTCGATGGTCTGGACCGTTTATAGTCATAAACTCATTCCCACATGGTGCCGTAGAGATAGCCGAAGCTGAGACTGGAAGACAATTCAAAGTAAATGGTCAACGTCTCAAACATTACTTGGGTGGAGAAATTGTGAAAGAAAAGACCTCGGTGGTCTTAGAATGAAATAACCTGAGTATCATGTCGAGCTAAGGACATAAAACTAAGCGCTTCTTGGGAGGCAACCCAAGCTTTATTTTGTTTTTTGTTTTTGCGTTTTTTTGTTTTGTTTTGTTCTAGTCTTAGTGTGATATGTGGTTGTGTTTTTGTCGTATTTTGCAGGTATGTCGAGGTGAATCAGTACAAGCCAGGGCCTAAATTCTCGTCGAAAGAAAAAAGAAAAATCTCCGCCCCCGCGAAAAAATTTTCCGCCCCCGCAAAATAGATTCTGGAATTAGAGTAATTTTTTTCCATATTCTCCGCCCCAGCGAACGAAATCTCCGCCCCAGCGAAATAGCTTCTGGAAATTTAAGCTAATTCTTCCGTATTTCTCCGCCCCAGCGCAAGAAATCTCCGCCCCA
Source organism: Penstemon barbatus (assembly GCA_003313485.2). Classification (NCBI taxonomy): domain Eukaryota; kingdom Viridiplantae; phylum Streptophyta; class Magnoliopsida; order Lamiales; family Plantaginaceae; genus Penstemon; species Penstemon barbatus. The sequence continues at coordinate 64,673,455 of CM064883.1, read as the reverse complement.
GCGAAACAGCTGCTGGAAATTTAAGCTAATTCCTCCGTATTTCTCCGCCCCAGCGCAAGATATCTCCGCCCCAGCAAAGTAGACTCTGGAATTTTAAGCAAATTATTATCATCCAACCACCTATCTTCTTCACCTCAACCAATCTACCCCAACCACCAAATCGACTGCCACCATCTCCACCTCAGATCTGACCCGCCGCCCCACGTCATCTTCCTCAGCCACCCTGCCGTACCCAACCACCACCGCGCCACTGAACCGCCGCCCAGAAACCCCTAACTCCGCCGTGACCTGATACCCTAACCCAGACCCGAACCACCGCCGCGACCTGCCCCCTATTCAGCCACAGATCCGTCGAGTACTCAGCCACGACCAAAGTTAACCCAACCGCGACCACCGCATCCAACCTCACACACACAGCCGCGCCGCACCTTCTCTCTCTCAGATCTGACAGCTGCGACCACAGCAAGCACCACCGTGCCGCCGCGACCTGCCCCCTCACACAGCCGCAGATCCGCCGTCCCTTGCCCCAAACCGCCACTAGACGAAACCCTAACGCCGCCGCAGCACCTCTACCTCAATTGGGCATCTCTCAAGGGCCGGTAACAATTGATTCTTGCCTTTCTTGGTTCGATTCTTGGATTTTGATTTCGATTGCTAGTCGAGGTTTGTTGTGCTATTCTTGGATTTTGGTGTTTGATTATTTGCAAATTGTGGAGGAACGGTGTCTTGAATTAGTATCGGTTATCGGAATGTTGCGTGATTGTGTGGGTAATTGAGCTTGATTATATTTTAGTTTTGGTGGGATAATTGTGGATTGATATTTTTGTGGAGTTATTGTTTTGGTGGAGTGAACCAAATGTCACCACGAAGTCGAGCGGTCCCGAGGATGATGCGTAAGAGGGACAGATATGCAAGAGATCGCCAGACACAGCCTCGTAGGGACGTATTCTTTTCACTATTCTCTGTTATATTTTGTGGTGGTTTTATTACTGTCTACATGTGCATATTCTCGTATTTTCAGTTTGTTTAGTCTGGCATGTTTCGACTCGTTTGTTTATGTCACAGTGAGGACACTGTTTGTTTTAAGTTTGGGGGTGGGGTCGCATTTACTTCATGCATGCTATGTCAACTTTAACTAATTTTTTTTGAAATTTTATGTGTTTTTGACTGTTTTTCCTGCACATTTTAAGCACGAATACATAATCGAGAATTTAGGATGACGTTAGAAAATTATAGTTAGAATAGAGCTTAAGAAATCTTTCCTTGCCTACCTGATCTCTAAATTCGAGGATTAAAGTACTAAGAGTCTAAGTGATAGTTTTGCCTAAGTTTGGGGGGAAGGATAACTTTAACAAGAACCAAATGAAGCAAATGAAAAAAAAAAAAATGAAAGAAAAAAAAAAAAAAAAAATTTTGCTAAGTGAAAGTTCGAATTTAAAGGAGTCAATAACTTCAACTGAAAGCTTTGCTGGAACTTAGTGATTGGTGTGATAACCTAAGAAGATAGAGAATTTGTTTGGCAAGTAAGGAATTCATGCAATTAGGCTCAATGAGTTCGAAGCTATGGTGATCTAGGTGATTCCGACATTCTCATACTGTGTATACACACACACACGTAGGAATTACATGATAAAGTGCATAACATTTTGAAAATATTGGTGTGGAGTTAACTTTGAATGCATGAGGATAAATGTTGAAGTTGGTTAGCATTGTTTTGAAATTAGTGTCATCACTCGAGGACGAGCAACAATTTAAGTTTGGGGGTGTGATAACTCTGTGAAAATAGAGTTATCGCGTGGACTTTTTAGGCTTAAATTAGTGTTTTTCTTGAATAATTGTGAGTCGTTTGAGAGTTTATTGCATATTTCACTTTTCAGAGTCGATTCACGAATTTAATCAAGTTTTGAGGATAATCTTTGATTTTTGGTACTAATTCGATTTATTCTCTTGTAGTTGATGACATGAGCCAACAAAGCTTGCAATCAAGTGAGAATAAGCAATTTCAAATGTTGAGGGTGTCAATGATACAAAGGCAGGAAAGCAGGGGCTGAAGATGCAATTTGAGACCAAAATAGTTGAAATTAAGGTGTTATGCGGCTGATTCTTTGGTTAGCTAATGGGCTGGCGGCCCATTTGCAGATTTTTGAAAACTAAGAACTCCTACTTCACGTAGGAGTCTGGAAAAACAGAAATAAAAGAGGAAAAAGAGCAGAAAAATCGAACACCACGACATTAGAGAAAAAAGAGAACAGACGGGAGACAGCACAAGCACAGATCACACTTTTGCTATTTTTTGTTATTCATTTATTAGAGAAGACTATGAACTCTTTTATTGTTTATTTCGTTATTTTTAGCATGAACTAATTTCTTTTAGTCTAGGGTTTTTACGGATCCATGTTATGCGAATAATGTTTTAGTTTCTTTTCTAGTTTTAATTTAGTGATTTTCGATTTTTATTATCGATATTCGTTTATCTAATTTTGTGCTAATTCACTGTCAAATTGACTGGCCACCTATTTGATTGTTTACTTTTCTTGATTGAACCTGGGAAGGGAATATTAAGAATAGAAGAAGGAATTAGGTAGTGGGTTGCTTGTTAGTATAGGAATATACCCAACACACCCATATCCAAATTAGGTCATATGATTCATGCATGTTATTAATTCTACTAACTTAGGAATAAGAATAGTAAATTAATTGCATAGGTTCGTAGGTGATTCGGAAGACACTTAAGGATAGCAGTGAACCCTAGGATAGCGAATAAGAATCACTAGTTAAAATTAGAGAGTTAATTAACACTAGGAGCATAACATAGGTGAAGTTTAACTCTAGACCCTTTCTCATTGATTGTCTTCTAAAGCACTTTAATCATCATTTTAGAGTAGTTAATTTTCTTAGTTTAGTAGTTAGTTAATAAATAAACAAACCAATAACATTTTAGCCTAGTTGAATTAGAATAAGAATTTAGGTAGGGAATTTGGTACAATTTTAGTTTCAAGTCCTCGTGGGTTCGACACTCAACTTACTCTTTATTACTTTTGCGATACGTGCACTTGCGTTTATTTGCGTGTGTAAAATCCGCAACAAGTTTTTTGCTGAGGGGCGGTTCATAGTTTGTAGTTAGGAATCAATCGTATTTACCCATGTAACTCATTCTTGTAAACGGATTTGTTTTCTTTTTCGATTTGATTCGTGTAACTTGTAAATTCCAACCTTACAAATATCTAGACATCATTTACTTTTCAAGGTTCGATAACTCTTTGCACTTTATGCTCGAACTTTATTTGCTCCAAGCGGGATTTTTCTTAAAGGTTGTGTCGATTCATTATCGTAATTGTAGGGCGTAGTGTCTATAAATATTAGGATCTCTTCTCATTATTCACACGACATCTTTGCTTATAGAGATCGGAGCTCTCCCCACATTTTCTGCATTCTCCGAATTCCTTAAAGAGTAAGGATCCGAGCTATCGATCGCAAATCCGCTTATCATGGAAAATGTATTAGGCAAAGCTATCGATCCCAAATCGCTATTTGGCGGCTTGAAAAATAAGAATTCGAGCAAAGAGCAGAAAACTGCCAAGGAGGCCAAACCCTCTAAATCTTCTTCTAAGACGTCTGTGTCTTCCCCGAAAGCTCCTAAAGCGGGGGAAAATAAGAAAGAGAAAAACACTTCCTCAAAGCAAAATAAGGGCAGTTCCAGCAAGTCCATTTTGGACGAAGAGCTCGAGACTGCGCTCGGGGGTTCTTCCCCGAAAGCTGTCGATTCTTCGAGCGAGGATCCTGGCAGAGAAAAGACTCCTGTTCCTTCTTCGAACAAAAGGCCTTATTCCGATGGGGTCACTCCCATTGAGGCTTTGCAGAATCTTGCTATTGGTAGTAAAGCATCCTTCGACGCTTCAACCGTTCCTCCCGCCGGAGGAATCGGCAAAAAACCCAAGTTAGAAATTGGTGGAGGGGCTTCTGCTGAAGCTTTAAAAATTGATAATCCTCTCGGACCCCGCGTTGATTCCGCTCGCCCGAATGTTACTTCTTCGCCGCTCGAGGAATCAAATGATGGGTCCGCTTCTAAGTCTGATCCTATGGATAGTCTGTTGCGAGTTAACTTTACTTCTTCCGAAGTCGGCATGCCCAAGGAGAGAAACACGTCCAAGGAGAGAAATATAGAAGAGTTGTTCGAGTCTGGGATGCACTTCCTGTTTCAGGTATATCTATTTATTTCCTTCTCCTTTTTTTTTATTTTTTTTATTTTTAACAGAGTCGATTTCTTTGATAGGCCGGGCAAGATTTTATTGAGCTTAAAACGTTTGCTGAGCGGGAGACCAATCAGCGTGCTGCTATTTCCTTCGAGCTGGAGGAGAAGAAAGCAGAACTCGACCGTGTCTTCGCAGAGAAGCTTGCTCTAGAGAAAGAGAAGACCGCTAAAGAACATGGAGAGGAGATCCACAAGCAGTTGAACGAGGAGCTCGAAAAACTGAAGAGTCTTCACGAGGAGGAGAAACAAGATTTTACGCGTCGAGAAAAGGAGGCTTACGAGCGCGGATATGAAGCAGGATATGAGGCTCGTAATGGTGAGCTTCGGAAGATTTTTTCCGATAATAAGCTCCTCTAGATGTTGTCATTTTTTTTTTTTTTCAGATTTCCCTTTTGGCTGTATTGTTTCATTTCCTGTAATTATGAATAATTTCTGATATTTCCATTTTCTATGGTTTGTAACAACTTATTTATTTCTTGCATTTGCCCGGTCTTGTATAATTTGATGTGTTCTCTTTCGTTCATATTTTAGACTGCCCTCTTCGTTTTGGATCGGAGGCCTGAACCTGGTGTTTCCTGATTTTCGATCTTGGTATAATTACTCGGCTTAATCTTCAAAATTATATCACTTTCTCTTCCCGCCTAAACTCTCGAGAAGCGCGACAGTCTTTTGTCCTGGACCGTTCCTTTTGTTTTCTGCTATCCGTTGGATTTTTGAGAATATTACCTATAAATGGGGCTCTTCGTTTCGCATCCTTATAAGATTTCTTGAAAACAAGATTCCTTTGATCATGCTGGCTAAAAGATTTTGTTGTATGACTCAATATTTCGAATTTCGAGTTGGGACTCGTTTTGCATATCATAGTCAAACTTGTACATCGACCTCGACTAGGGTATCTGCAGGCGAAACTATTTCGACCCTGAAGGCCGATAAGCCTTATTGCTGACCATCCACGATCCAAGTAGTCCCCACGACCTTCAGTGGTCTAGGGAGGCTCTGGCGTCAAGTTTTTTGAGGGTATGCAGCAATTTGTTAGGTTCTTTCTTGAAAATGGTACGGGTAGTGCTTCTAAGATCGTCGTCCTTAAGAATACACTCATGTTTCATCCAGGGAAGAGATGCATTACCCCTCTCCTTTTCGGAGAATCGTAACCATAGATGAAAACTTGTCGGCTCGACAGGCGTTAGTCATTTCGAGTAAGGACATTATCGTCCGCCGAAAATTTCATAGGATTGCCTGATTATGAAATTCCTTTCTCATTCGGATATATATAGATTAGTTCTTTGTCAATGTTCTGGAAACTGTATGGAGCATTTAGCATCAAAAGACTGATCTGATATGTAATAGGAGTTGATATTTTGTAATTTGTAATTGCCTGCTATATCATGCTCGGAATATAATAGTCTCTTTGGTTGATCCTTACAATCGCTTTATTCAAATGTTGTATTTCATCTGTCTCAACTATCCTCGAACGAAATATTGATAATGTTTTCTTTATAATCTACACTCGGAATTTTTCTTCGTGATTCTCTTTTGATGACCGGAACTAAGATTATAACGAACTCGAACGAGGTGAACTCGAGTCGGAATAACTCTTGACTTTTTCTTTGCTTATGCAAACGGTTTCCGTATTCTCGGGAATCGTGACTGTCGGCGTATTTATTGCTCGTATCCCCAGCCGTTAGTATTATCCAATCTGAGCCGTCGATTGCCTTATCTTTTCACTATATATAGCTCCATAGTTACCTTAATATTTTTACACTCCAGTAATTGTTTTGATCAACTCTATGCTTGGGCTTTTACTTCCTTTGATTACTATGTTTCACTCTTTATCTTCAATAACGCGTTTTGAGGTTCGAGTTCGAACCATTTTCCTTTATTATATTAGCTGCCTCCCATGGCGCTTTACTTCAACTAGGGTATCGACAGGCGAAAAGAACTACGACTGGGGTACCGACAGGCGACCAGCTCTCTCTGATTGCAACCATTCGAGACTGGTTCGAACTCCTGTATCCTGTCGCTCCACCCGGTCGGATAGTGGGTCAACTACTGGAGGAGTTTTCCTGCACTCGATCTTTACTTCTTCAAGATGTTCCTTGAAGAATGTTGCCTCCGAGATTGCGTGGAGTAATTTCTCTAGGGGTTGCTTCCCTGTCTCTCGATCTGGCACGGCGTGGAACAACCATCGAGGAAGTGATGGATGAAGGGTAGAAGTGTCATTCTGGCCCCGCCTTCCTCCTTTGATTATGAAGACATTCTAACGTAGAGCTAGTTTGTAATAAGGCTACATTAAATGTAAAGTCTCCGCTTTGCTCGATTTTTCTTATTACTCGTAATCACGAGTTCCCTTGTAACTGTTTGGAATATCATGAATGAAATGTTTATTTCCTTCATTATCCTTACTGCAGAACTTTTTCCGTATATTGTTACCGAGCATCGATTTCTTCACCTTAAAAATATGAGCAATAAGTGCCATTTTCGAACGACCTCAATAAGGGTATTGATAATAAATAATAATTGACATTCTTCAATCTCCGATATTCATATATAAACGGTAACTGACCTTTGTAGACCGATCGAAAATTAATAATACTTGGATAATAATGATAAGCCATCTTGGCGGCTTGTGGTTGCCGTAGTTCGAATTATGACATATATCGGAATTTTGTACGATCGATAATTTGCACTTTGGGTCGTAGCAATGGCTTTCACCCATTTAATAATCTCGAACTAAGGGGCATAGCAACGGCTTTCACCCTTAGTCGTATCAGAGCATTTTTAGCCCTCGGGTCATAGCAGAGGCTTTCACCCATTTAATAATTTCGATCTAAGGGGCATAGCAACGGCTTTCACCCTTAGTCGTATCAGAGCATTTTTAGCCCTCGGGTCATAACAGAGGCTTTCACCCATTTAATAATTTCGATCTAAGGGGCATAGCAACGGCTTTCACCCTTAGTCGTATCAGAGCATTTTTAGCCCTCGGGTCATAGCAGAGGCTTTCACCCATTTAATAATTTCGATCTAAGGGGCATAGCAACGGCTTTCACCCTTAGTCGTATCAGAGCATTTTTAGCCCTCGGGTCATAGCAGAGGCTTACACCCATTTAATAATTTCGATTTAAGGGGCATAGCAACGACTTTCACCCTTAGTCGTATCAGAGCATTTTTAGCCCTCGGGTCATAGCAGAGGCTTTCACCCATTTAGTAATTTCGATCTAAGGGGCATAGCAACGGCTTTCACCCTTAGTCGTATCAGAACATTTTTAGCCCTCGGGTCATAGCAGAGGCTTTCACCCATTTAATAATTTCGATCTAAGGAGCATAGCAACGGCTTTCACCCTTAGTCGTATCAGAGCATTTTTAGCCCTCGGGTCGTCACCCATTTTTATTCTTTTCGATCCAAGGGGCATAGCAACGGCTTTCACCCTTGGTCGATTTTCGAGGGTCGTAGCAACAACTTTCACCCTTTATAATAAACGAAAATAAATAGAGACTGAATAATAGATGAATGTAGATCGAGAATTCCAGAATAATAGATGAGTAGGGATTGATAATACCAATATATGACGAGTAGGTATATTGGTGAAGCGAATTCCCACTGAATATACAATTTTGATCGAAATAACTTCTGAAGAAACAATCGTCTTCCGTGATTGAGATAATAGATGGAACACAACTAGATGGATAACAGATAGCCAATAGGCCTAGGACTTAATAAATAATCGTTTTGACTTAATAGAGAATATTCCTTGCGAGGTTCTTACTTCGTTCGACCTAATACACCTTGTTTTTTGGCTGTTGTGAATGTTTCCAACTTTTGATATGTTTTGATCTTTTCCCAAACGGTTCCTTTTTTATCGGGAATCGCAACAGTCCTTAAATCTTATTCCTTCGTTTTGCAAATTACCTGCCGTTGGTTTCCTTTTAATTTTCTATATAAGAGGCCATCATTCCTTAGAACCTATCTCATTCGTCGCACTGGCATTCAATTCGTCCGATCAATGGTGACCGAGATAATTATTCCGTTAATTCAACTATTTGAGCTCAGATTTCGAACGCTCTATAAGCAGAACAATTTTCGAGCAGAAGAAAAACTATCTCGATCTTCGCTTAGAATATCGACAGGCAAATACAATTTCCATCTGGAAGGCCAATAAGCCAGGCCCATGGAGTCCGCAGGTCATTGCGCAGGTCTTTGACTAGGGACCTGTTGCTACAATGCATTTAGGATGACGTACTGGGAATGGAAAGACAGAAAATACAACCATCCGATAAACCGTGCGTTCACCCCTCTGTCTTTGGAAGATCGTAAATAAAGTTAAAAGCCTGCGGGCCCAAAGGAGATTCCGCGCTCGGAGCTAAATTATCCCGAGTAAACGTTAGGAGAAAAGACCGAAAATTTCATAGGATTGTAGAAAGTAATAACGCTCTGATAAAGGCTTGAGCTATGCTCGATATGTATATCCCACATCTTGTATTTTTCGAGATAATATAATATAAATACACTTCATCTTTGTTTCGTTGATAACATAACTAGATAAATGTTTATCTCCTGTAACTCCATTTTGATCTTATAATATCGATAAAGATATAATCAAATACCATTTGCTTGATCGGGTAATAGATAAATATTTTAGTGGACATGAAAATAATAAGGAAAACGATGCCATAGATCTATATCACTGCCGAATTTCCATAGTTGCATAACTTCCAGGTTGAGAGTTCTGTTCAACTGAATCGATTATAGTTCTTCTAAGTCGAACAGCGTTACTGTTGGGAATTTGTGGGTATAATTGTCAACTACAACGGTGCGGAATTTAAAATTTTTATATCCACATCCCAGGCATCTTATTAGTACATATGAATAAGGTTGAATTTATTTAAGCATACAAATACAAAAATAAATACAGTGGTAAAATTTCGATTTTACCTCACCACAGGCAAGGTGGTGGTTCCTCCGGTCTTCTTGTCGGATCACTAGAGCACCCCAAGTGTTGTGCCTCTAGAGAATAGTCCACACCAGCTGGATCTGCAATCACTTTAATCCTCAGGCTCAGAACTAGGAGAAAAGTAGCTCAGATTCAAGAGTTGGATTTAGATCCAACTCTAGATGTAGAATGGAAGAAGGAGAGAGATGCTCGTCCCTTCTCCACAACCACGGCGGCGGCGGCTTGGTTGTAGAAGGTGGCGGCGGCTAGGGCTAGTGAGGGAGAGGGGGCGGCCAAGAGAGATGAGAGATTAGGGTTTAGAGTTTTTGCTTGGGTTAGGGTTTTGATTCTGCAAGACTCCCTTTTATAGGAGAGAGTCCAACCCTATCCCTAATCTCCATTCTTATCCTTATCTCTTTCTTGGCCTAATGGGCCATCAGATAAGTTAGCCCATACCTCTTATTTAATTAGTCCTTTTAATTAAATAAGCCCAATTCATTTAACTAACCACTTTAATTAAATGGCCCATTTATTTAATTAATACTTTAATTAAATAATCCAATAAAACTATTTAAAGATTTAATTTAATTTAATTAATTAGATACATCTAATTAATTTTCTCTCTCCAGGAATCAACCCTTTAATTCCTTATCTTGATTTAACTTCTTTAAATCGTTTCGTTCTACAACTGACTATCACAGTTCCAGCTTTTGTGTGTGACCCTCTAGGTTCACCATCAATTGGCCGCAGGCTCACATTTCTGTGATTTAATTAATGAGCAATTAATTATTTAATTAATCGCTCCGATCAATTAAACTACTTTCAATTGACCACTCCAGAATTAATCTACCATCAATTCAGGAGTACCCACACCTCATGGTCGATGTCTAGCCACAAGCCCATGAGGCCCAAGTTCAGGTGAATTGATTTCAGTGAACCTTTAAACCTCTTATAAGTACCATGTACATACGGTCCCTCTAACGACTAATTTCCCGATCGAGACCTAGGGTGTGTGAATTGGTCGGCACCTCTAATCATCTCGATTCTGTACTTTCTAATTCAGGATAATACTTCCAGTGTGACTGCTAAATCTGGAAACCCCTTTCCAAATTCGTCACTGACCATGGCCATGGATTTCTCGGAATGCATCATCTAAGAATGTACAGGAAATTCCCTCATCCATTACGATGAGTCGGTAGATCCTATATTGATGCTAACCATCCGCGCATACGACTATACGTACCCAACGTAGGCGCACAATGGACAAGCTATGTGCCCGGCTCCTAAATCAAAGTACGCACACCCGTATACCGAATTCGCCCTAGCATCTCAAGTCTAAGGACTAAATCGTACACTGTTATAAGTCATGAGAGACATCCCACCACCGATATGCTTTTTACGCACTTCCACAATGGGTCTCTCTGTTCGGGTCGTTCGATGCGTCCGATCTCCTATCGAACCACCTAGTCATATGCACTGACATTAACAATGTCTTGTTCATGAAACAACAACAAATTCACTTTAAGTGAATCATGCATAATCGTACAAGTCTTGACGATTCATTCGATACCCCGTCTCGATATGAATCTATGACTTGGAACATTTTTGAGATCAGACTGTTTCATGATTAATCGCACCCAATACTGAAGTGAATAGTCCCGTAGTCATGAGTGATCTCAGGGTTTCAACCAATCGCTTAAATGTGTTCGCGAAAGATGAAGATGGCCATTTGTTTATATTATGAATTCTCAATAAAATAAACAGTTCGTATTAATTGATAAATCAAAGATTCTTTTCAAGATAAAATAATGTTCCTATTACAAGCTATTTCGTTGGCTTGCAGGGCACTATCCTATCAATCTCCCACTTGCCCTAAAGCCAATCACAAACGTTTCTAAGTCCCATCCTTGCCAGATGCTCTTCGAACACCTTTTGCGATAATGGCTTAGTTAGTGGATCAGCTATGTTATCCTTTGAGTCGACACGCTCCATTTGAATGTCTCCTCTACCTATGATCTCCCTGATCACATGGTATTTCCTCAATACGTGTTTGGACTTGTGGTGTGATCTCGGCTCCTTCGCTTGAGCAATTGCCCCATTGCTGTCGTTGTAGACAACTATGGGATTTGCAATGCTAGCTACCACATCCAGCTCTTGGATGAAGTTTCTCATCCAAACACTTTCCTTCGCTGCATCTGATGCGGCGATATATTCTGCTTCAGTGGTTGAGTCTGCAGTGGTCGACTGTTTGGAGCTCTTCCAACTCACCGCTGCGCCGTTGAGGCAAAATATATATCCAGAATTGGATTTAAAATCATCCACGTCAGACTGAAAACTCGAATCAGTGAATCCTTCGAGTTTCAATTCTCCACTCCCACCGTAGACCAAGAACATATCCTTAGTCCTTCTCAGGTACTTTAGGATAGCTTTTACGGCGGTCCAGTGTTCCTCCCCTGGATTCGACTGGTAGCGGCTCGTTACACTGAGAGCGTGAGCTACGTCAGGTCTATTACATAACATTGCATACATTATGCTGCCAATGGCAGATGCATAAGGTATGAGAGACATTCTCTTTCTTTCTTCATCACTCGTAGGGTACATTGATTTAGAAAGATAGATTCCATGTCTCATTGGAAGCAATCCTTTCTTGGATTCTTCCATACTGAATCTTTTCAGTATAGTGTTAATGTACTGGGATTGGGAGAGACCTAACATCTTCTTCGATCTATCTCTGTAGATACGTATGCCTAGTACGTAAGATGCGTCTCCCATATCCTTCATGGAGAATTGCGTGGATAACCACGCTTTCGTCTGCGTCAACGTTCTGATTTCGTCTCCGATCAACAGAATGTCATCGACATATAACACAATAAATTGTACCGAACTCCCATCGAATTTCTTGTACACACATGACTCATAAACGTTCTTGATGAAGCCATACCCCTTGACTGTCTCATCAAAACGTATGTTCCAGGTTCGGGACGCCTGTTTTAGGCCATAGATTGACCTTTGAAGTTTGCAAACCTTATGCTCACTTCCTTTAGATGTAAAGCCTTTTGGCTGTTGCATATAAATTTCCTTATCAATGTCGCCATTGAGAAAGGCGGTCTTTACATCCATTTGCCATATCTCGTAGTCATGCCACGCGGCTATGGCTAATAGTATCCGAATGGATTTAGACATCGCTACTGGCGAGAAGGTTTCCTCATAGTCTATTCCAGGCCTTTGAGAATAACCTTTTGCCACAAGGCAAGCCTTATGAGTTAATACCTCTCCATTCATTCCTAGCTTGCGCTTGAAGATCCACTTGCAGCCTACAGGGATGGATCCCTCAGGTGGATCAACCAAAGTCCATACTTTGTTGGAATGCATGGAATCCATTTCGGATTGCATGGCTTCCTGCCACGCACCCGAGTCTATGTCTGACATAGCTTCCTCGTATGTCCTTGGATCAGTGTCCAATTGATCGTTTTCGTGAATAAAGCCATATCTTTCAGGCTCTCTACGAACTCGATCGGACCTACGAAGTACTGGTGTACTAGATGGTTCAACGGGTTCAGGATCAACTCCCACTGTTTGTGGGGATGGGTCCAGTTCCTGGACTTCATCAAGTTCTACGGATATCCCGCTTCTTTTGGTGAGGAAGTCATCCTCCAAGAAGTGGGCGTTCCTGGACACAAACATCTTTTGTTCCTTAGGTTCGTAGAACAGGTATCCAATGGATTCCTTTGGATACCCCACAAATTTGCACAAACTAGATCTACTCTCTAGTTTATCTCCTTTCTTGTTTCTTACATAGGCAGGAGATCCCCATACTCGTAGATATGAGTATATGGGTGCTTTACCAAACCACTCTTGGTATGGCGTCGTTGGCACCGACTTTGAAGGTACAATATTAAGTATCTTCGAAGCAGTTAATAGGGCTTGGCCCCAAAACGAAAAAGGAAGGTCAGCGAAACTCATCATGGAACGAACCATGTCTAACAAAGTTCTGTTCCTTCTCTCAGACACACCATTCAACTGCGGTGTTCTAGGAGGAGTTTGCTGAGAGAGAATTCCATTCTCTACAAGATAATCGAGGAATTCTTGACTTAAGTATTCACCACCTCGATCCGACCGAAGTTCCGTGATACTATGTCCAAGTTGATTCTCAACTTCCATTCGAAACTCTTTGAATTTATCAAAAGCTTCAGACTTATACTTCATCAGGTATACATACCCATAACGACTGAAGTCGTCTGTGAAGGTTATGAAGTATGAGAATCCTCCTCTCGCACTGATACTCAGTGGTCCACAAACATCAGTATGGATTAGATCCAAGGTTTGTTTGGTTCGCTCCGATTTCCCAGTAAAAGGCGCTTTGGTCATTTTTCCCTTGAGACAGGATTCGCAAGTTGGGAGATCATCTAGGTTCTTTATTTCAAGAGCCCTAGAGGAGACCATCTTTTGAATTCTACTCTTGGAAATATGTCCAAGCCTAGCGTGCCAAAGTTGTGGATTGTTCTCATCTTGTTTTCTTTTCTTTGATTGAATGTGCATGACATTAGAATTAGCAGGTTCTAAGGAATAAAGACCATCTATCAAAGTACCACAAGCATAAGTAAAACCACCTTTTATTATGCTAAAACTTCCATTAGAAATGGAAAAACAAAAACCATCATTGTCTAAAAGAGGAATAGAAATAATGTTTTTGATAATCGTTGGTACGTACAAACAGTCTTTCAAAACCAAAGAAAAATTTCCTAGGACTAATTCAACGTCTCCTATGGCCTCTGCCGCAACCCTAGCTCCGTTTCCAAAGCGCAGGATTCTATCCCCAGGTTTAAGAGGCCTTACTGCTCCCATCACCTGCAAGTCATTGCAGATATGAGAACCGGCTGCGGTGTCTAACACCCATGATGCACAGTTAATAGAAATATTAACTTCAATAAAGAAAATACCTTTGACCACCTCTTTCAGGTAGTCTGGGCAGTTCCTTTTCCAGTGCCCTGCTTTCTTGCAGTGGAAACATTCATCTTCTGGCCTTTTTCTTTTCTTCTCGACAACCTTCTTGGTTGTTTTAGAAGAGATTACTTTCTTCTTCTTTTTCTTGCCCTTCTTAGGCTTTGCAGCCTTGGGTTGCTCAGCAATCATGACAGACTTCTCCCTTTTCAAGGTTGATTCTGCCGTGACCAATAAATTGGTCAGTTCGTGTAGAGCGAGCTCTCTATCTTCCATATTGAAGTTTAGCACGAACTGATCAAATGAGCGCGGCAGAGTATGGAGGAGGAGGTCATTGCGAAGGTCAGCATGCAGGTCTACGTCCAAATTCTCCAGTTTTTCAACCAGATTAATGAAGCGCAAACAGTGATCCTTCACACTTGAACCCTCAGCCATTCTCAGATTGAATAACTCTTTTGTAGTCTTGAACCTTTCGGTCCTAGACTTCTCTCCAAATAGCTCTCGGAGATGAAGAATTATATCAGCAGCATGCAACATCCTTGCATGCTGTTTCTGCAGCTCATTGGTCATTGATGCCAGCATGAGGCAACGAACATGAATATCATCATCGACCCACCTTTGATGGGTAGCTCGTTCCTCTTCCGAAACCCCTTCCGGAAGTGCACCAGGCATGGGTGCATCGAGAATGTAACTCCTTTTCTCGGAGTCGAGGACTATCCTCAGATTTCTAAGCCAGTCGACAAAATTTGATCCATTCAGTTGGTTAGTGTCAAAGATGATAGCTAATGGATTCTTAGACATTTTTGCAGAATTGATCTACAAAAGTAAATGATAACGTTTAGCTGACTGATCTATATTAATACTTATAATTAACGATGTTGGACTTGTTATCGAAAAAGTTCTCCCACTATTTTCTCGAAACAATTACCTCTTCAATTGTTCGGGAAATCTAATCTCCTAGTAGGTCTTGACGTCCCAGCAGACATTAATTGCACCCACGACTCGTGGCCATACAATTAACTCCCCAGGTAGGTATACTTTTACCAATTGTGTTCCTCCACAACCTTCAAGCTATTTTGCCTCGGTCTTCGCACTTATCTAGCACTGCTACATCATCAGTGTTACTAATCGTTAAGTCTAACCCATCAATCATGATGAGCAACTAGCCCGGTCGTGAAGTTCCCGTAACTAGTTATCGGTCGATAATCACATCCCGACCAGTCCTCACCCTTGTCGAATTTAGTTAAAAACAATAATCAAGGAATTTCGTGTATTGTCCCTTTCTTCGCCTAGGGTGCCAGACTCTGGATCACCTTCAACGATAAGTAGACAACATACACTAGTCCCTATTGATGGAAGGCTTGGATCTTTAAAACATCATTTTAAATGTACCCAATATGACTTAATATTATTTTCAAGAGGGGTTTTTCGGGTTTAAGAGTTTGAGGTAACTCTCCTCGAGATCTCACCGTTCCAGTTATGCATTATCTTTTATTTACGATCTAAATATAACTAGCGCGCATCACCATACAAGCTCAGATATAAATACGTAAATAAATACATACACACCTAGCATGCATGCTACCACAGTATGTTTTCGATCGGAAGCCTCCTATGCGGACCACCATCGAGCCAAAGACGATGGTCCTATTGGTCAATCTATTAGGTTTCAAAGAGACCTACTCTATTACACATTTTACCATGCATACATTGCCTTTAGTCTTCTTGGGCTCCCACCTTTGCTTGTAACGGGCCTCCATTCTAAACTAATAAAACAGTAAAGCCCTATCTATTACAATGGCTCAAAATGGCCCAAAACTTAAGGCTCGCAGGCCCAATAAAACCAATAAGATTAAATTAACCAATCATATCTACCCTAAGGGTCAAGGCTCGGCGCGATCGAAAACCACGTAAACAATTTCACGTAGAGCAAGAAACAAGCAAAACCTAATTTCTTATTTCTTATCTCATTTTAAAACTTAAGATTCTAGTTTTAAAACCCCTTCTAAAACAATCTCTAACATCATTTTAAACCCCTTTAAAATGACCCTTTGATTCTCACTTTAAGTCCCTACTAATTATGATAAAATTGACTTTCCGGATTTACTAAATACTTTTAGTGCACAAAACAGTTTCTGTTTTTCAAGTTTGAAAAATTGCAGTTCGGCCCCTGAATTTTCAAAAATTACACTTTGACCCCTCAACTTTTGGAAATTACAAATTAGCCCCAAAATTTCCAGAATATGCAAATTGGACCAGAAAGCAGAAAATTGACAAAATTTCCAGAAACTTTTGTTTATTGCAAAACAGACCCCAGATTTTCGGAAATAGCAAAAACACCCCTAAACTTTCGTAAA
>CM064883.1:64540255-64614080 GCA_003313485.2 Penstemon barbatus | reverse complement strand
CCATCTAGTGAGCTTGTGTACATCACACCTTCGCAATGATGTCTGCGAACCTTTGATACTCATCTTTAACTGAGTTTTCATTAGGGTTCCAGTCATCTTTCTCCCTTTTCGCACAAATTGCCCAAAATTCATCCTCCTTTTCTGACCCTAACTGGTCACATCTCCTCCCTTATCTGATAGCTTATAAATTTCACTAAGAACAGCAGCAGAGACAGCAATTTTCTTACCACCGATGACAGCAGTCATCACAGTTTCATCATCGTTGAATTCCCTGGTTGTGTAGAAGTGATAGACGTCTTTACGTAAACCCTTTCTTCATGTGCTTCCAGGACTGGAACAAGTGATGCCTCTTGATTTTCTTCAGGAGAGCGCATCAGATCAGTACCCGAAAAGTGAAATTTGCTGTAGTTTAGGTATCTTCCATCAATAATCTTATCCATTCTGAGATTAGTGAGTAGGAATCTGCAAAAACAGTATACTTTCGAAGCAGAGAGTTTGAGAGTTAGAGAGTTTGAGAATATTTGTATGCGTAAGACGACTACACTGTTTTAGATCGGACTTTATACGTTTCTATATTTTGGGTTATCGTGTTTAATCTGAAACGTTGATCTAATCTGACAGTTTATTAATCGTGTGGATGGGAGTTGCGGATTTCAATTTTATTATTTTAATGTCAGATGGGCGGGAAACTCTATCGACACTAATCTGTTACTTATAAAAGCGCGTTTCTTATGATACGATTTATGACCATGCTTATATAAGATATCAGATGAGTAGAGTTTAACTTATCTGACAGACGAGTGATCTGTTATCTGATATTACTAGAGAATGCCAATAGCTAGTAATCTTCCTCTGCTGTTTGTCAATCCAGCAAGATAAAGTAATCTTCAGTCTTCAAGAATTAAGAACAGATCTTCAGATAATATAACTTCCACTAACTGGCATTAACAGATTTCATCTTTAGAACAGAAGTACCGCTAGTCTTACACGTTCCCCCTGTCTTTAAGAATCCATAAGCTAACTAGTCTGTTGAAAGTTAATCCTTGAATAGAATAACGGATAACTAAGCTGTTGAACTTCAGTCTTCTGATGAGTTCCCCCTCAGCTTATGCATCCAAATTTAGTAGTCCTAGCTCAGCTCTTAGAGTTGAGAACCTTACTTCACTTAAAGGTTTAGTGAAAATATCAGCAATCTGATTGTCAGTATGAACATACTCTATCATAACTTTTTCCACATGATCTCTAATGAAGTGATGCTTGATCTCTATATGTTTAGTCCTTGAATGACTTGTAGTATTCTGAGTAAGTGAGATTGCACTTGTATTGTCACAGTAGATTGGAATTCCACTGATTTTGATATTGTAGTCTTCCAGTTGATGCTTCAACCAAAGTATCTGTGCACAGCAAGCTCCAGCAGCTATATATTCAGCTTCAGCAGTAGATATAGAAACTGAAGTTTGTTTCTTACTCATCCATGAGATCAGACGACTACCTAAGAACTGACAAGCACCTGTTGTGCTTTTTCTGTCAATCTTGCAGCCAGCAAGGTCTGAATCTGAATAACCAATAAGCTCAAATCCAGATTCTCTAGGATACCACAATCCCAATTCTTGAGTGCCTTTAATATATTTCAATATCCTCTTGGCAGCTAAGAGATGAGATTCCTTGGGGTTTGATTGAAATCTTGCACAGACTCCAACTGAGTACATTATGTCAGGTCTGCTTGCTGTTAGATATAACAGTGACCCTATAATGCCTCTATATTTGGTTATGTCCACTGATTTGCCATCTTCATCTTTATCCAAGCGAAGACTTGTAGACATAGGAATAGTAGCAGTAGAGCTAGTTTCCATACCAAACTTCTTGAACAGATCTCTTGTGTATTTAGCTTGATTTATAAAGATTCCATCAGGCAGTTGTTTGACTTGTAAACCAAGAAAATAATTAATTTCACCCATCATGCTCATTTCAAACTTATTCTGCATCAGCTTGGAGAACTTATCACACATCTGTTGGTTAGTTGAACCAAAAATAATATCGTCCACATATATTTGCACAATTAATATATGATTCTCCCATTCAATTGTAAACAAGGTTTTATCTACCTTACCTTTGTGAAATCCTTTAATTAAAAGAAAATCAGATAGGGTATCATACCATGCTCTTGGAGCCTGTTTCAGTCCATAGAGAGCTTTCTTCAGACGATATACCTTGTCCTCTTCTTGATAGACTTCAAATCCAGGAGGTTGTTCAACATATACCTCTTCTTGCAGTTCTCCATTGAGAAAAGCAGACTTCACATCCATCTGATAGACAGTGAAGTTCTTGTAAGCAGCATAGGCTAGAAACAGTCTGATTGCTTCAAGTCTTGCTACTGGTGCAAAAGTTTCATCAAAGTCAATTCCTTCTTCTTGAAAATAACCCTTGGCCACTAGTCTTGCTTTGTTTCTGGTAACAATACCATCTTCATTCATCTTATTTCTGAAAACCCACTTAGTGCCAATTACCCTTTGATGACTTGGTCTAGGAACTAAGTACCAGACTTCATTCCTTTCAAATTGATTCAACTCTTCTTGCATGGCTTCTATCCAGAAGGAATCATTTAGAGCTTCTTCAATTTGCTTAGGCTCTATTTGAGATAGAAAAGTGACAAACATAGCATCTTGTGCAGCAGCTCTTCTTGTTTTCACTCTATCTAATGGATCACCAATCATCAACTCTGGTGGATGATTTCTGAGCCATCTGAGATCAGGTTGCAGGTCTGAATGTTGTCCTCTGTTTTGATCTTGCAACACTACTGTTGGAGTTGCAGTAGTAGTCTGTTGAACATTTGCAGTCTGTTGAACAGTCTCTGGTCTGTCAGCTATTTGCAACTCGTCTGTTAGACAATCAGCACTGTGATTTTGAACAGCACTTGAGTTATCAGCTGAATTTAGATTAGGTAGTATGATGGGAACATATTCTTCTTTTCTTCCAATGTCTAACTTCTGTAAATCAGTAGACATATCTTGATTAACACTTTGATTCTTTTCAGAAGATTGGCTTGGCTCATCAAATACTACATGGATAGATTCCTCTATTAGTAATGTTCTTTTATTGAAAACTCTATAGGCTTTACTAACAGATGAGTATCCTACAAAAACAGCTTCATCAGCCTTTTCTGCAAATGCAGTAAGGTGATTTTTCCCATTATTCAATACAAAACATTTACAACCAAAAATCTTAAAGTAATGAATGTTTGGTTTCCTGTTGTTCCAAACTTCATATGGAGTCTTGTTCTGATTTTTGTTGATCATACATCTGTTCTGGGTAAAGCATGCTGTATTTGTTGCTTCTGCCCAAAATCTTTGTGGCAGCTTAGCTTCAGCTATCATGGTCCTGACAGCTTCTTTTAGTGTTCTGTTTCTCCTTTCAGCAACACCATTCTGTTGAGGGGTTCTGGCAGCAGAGTACTCATGATGTATTCCTTTGATATTACAGTACTCTTCAACAGTAGAGTTTGTAAACTCTGTCCCTCTATCTGATCTGATCTTCAATATTTTGATACTCTTCTCATTCTGGATCAGTTCCATCAGATTAGTAAGATGTTCCTTGGTTTCACTTTTCTTTTTCATGAAAATCACCCAAGTATATCTTGAATAATCATCCACAACAGCTAGGCAGTATTTCTTTCCACCATTGCTGACTGGATCAATGGGTCCAAATAAGTCCATATGTAGCAGCTCCAAGATTCTCTCAGAAGATTGGTGCTTCTTGCTTTTGAACGATGACTTGATTTGTTTACCCTTCTGACAGGCGTCACAGAGCTTGTCTTTGCTCATGACTGTTTTAGGAATCCCTTCTACCAAATCATTCTTGATTAATCTGTTTATGGTCTTGAAGTTTAAGTGATTCATCCTTTTGTGCCACAGCCAACTAACTTCACTTGGTGCAGATGCCACCAAACAAATACTTGAATTCTTGTCCGCAGAATCCCAGTCGACTATGTAGACATTCCCTTGTCGTCTTCCAGATAAAATTACCTTCTTTGTACCAATCTGTTCAACAAAGCACTTATCTGTTGAGAAGATGACTGAATATCCCTTGTCACAAAATTGACTTATGCTTAGCAGATTATATTTGAGGCCTTTGACATATGAGACGTCAGATATCTCTATGTTTCCTCTTATTAATCTTCCTTTAGCTTTAATCTTGCCTTCTTTGCTGTCCCCAAAAGTAACCTTTGGACCATCCACAACAACTGCATCAGTCAGCTCATGTATGCTTCCACACATGTGTCTTGAACATCCACTGTCCAAGTACCAAATCTTCTCTACTTTACTCCTACTCCTAATCCTAACCTACAAAACAAAAATAAAATTGTTTTAGGTACCCTTATTGAGAGGGTCCTGAAGGATTAGTTCCACCTTTGACAACCCAAGATGTTCATATCTTAGGCTTCTTAGGCTTCTGAGTTTTGACAGGAGCATGAACAGTTTTATTATTATCATAATTATCAGATAAGTCATGTTGATGATCAGTATGATAAGAATAGTGTTCATAAGCAGGGTAAGGTGCATGATAAGCAGGATATGCATGCATTGGATGAGCAGGATAAGGTGCATAGTAACTAGGAAATTGAGGTGCATGATACATAGGATGATATGCAGCAGGTTGCACATAATATGACTCATTTCCATACCAAGCATTTTGATTTTTCTTATTCTTATGCTTCTTTGGTTTACTAACAGCTTGCTCATTAACAGACGACTTAGTTTTCTCACTAGTCTGATTAGTTTTAACCTTATCAGAAGACTTCCTAGGACTCTTCTGTTTTGGTTTACTAGTCTGTTTTTCTACACTAGGCTCTTTGCTCTTTTTAGCCTTAGGAGATTTCTTCTCCTTTACCACTTTCTCAGATGAGGTAGGTTTAGAGGTTTGAACATACAGAATGACCTTACTATTGTCAGCAGAGATGAATTTTTCAGTATGATTCAATTCTAATTTATCCTTTTCTAAAGGTGTCTCCTGTTTACTAGGTGTAGGCATGGATGCAACAGTTGACTTATCATGAGACTCAATAATCTTTTCAAGTTCCATGATTTTTCCTTTATAGACCTCACATTCAGCTTTTAGAGATTCATGCTCTTGCTCAAGCTGTTTGTACTCCGCTGATTCTTTAGGCTTTTCAGCTTTAAGTTTCAGTGAGTTATTTTGCTCTTTTAGCAAGCTCATCTCTTCCTTAAGCTTAACAAATTCTCCAGCAATAGTAGTATTATTCAACATCATTTGCTCTAGAGAATCAAATAGTTCATTATTTTGAGGAGTTACCTCATCCTCAGAGTCATCAGATTCCTTAGCCATCAGGCAGAGGAGAGCAGGTTTCTCTTCATCAGAAGATTCTTCATCAGACGTGTCTGAATCTGAATCAGATGAGTAGACAGCAGCAAGCTTTTCTGCTTCAGCTACCATTGCTTTCCCTTTTTTATGCTTTCTTTCCTTTCTGATTCTCTTCTCTTCCTCAGTGTATTTTTCTGCTTTTGGATATGGGCAGTCCCTGATGAAATGTCCAAATTTCCTGCAGTTATAACACATTAGTTTTGCTTTATAATCATCTTTTTCTTGAGAAGAAGAGTTGGGTTTAGAAGTAGAAGCAGCATGATTGTATTTATTTTTCATCTTTCTCTTATAGAACTTCTTGAAGTTGTTCATCAATAATGCTACATCTCCAGCAGTGTACTCCTTCTTGTTGAGTAGTGATGCTTCATCAGATGAGTCCACATCTTGGCTTCTATGTGCTGGTTTCCTGGTATTTTCAGCAGCAACTAAGGCAGCTGTGGGTCCTGAAGTTGAGGTTTCTTCAATACCCATCCTAGGCAGTTTATACTCATAAGCCTTGAGTACAGAAAACAGCTCTGTAAGAGAGATCTTCCCCAGATCCCTTGATTCTTCCATTGCTGTCACCTTCATGTTGAACTTAGGAGGTAAGGCCTTCAGTACTCTGATGGTTATCTCCTTGTCTGTGAAGGTTTTTCCAAGCTTCAATACTTCATTTAATATTCTTGTAAACCTTGTGTCCATCTGATCAATGGTTTCAGAGGATTTCATCTTGAAGTTATCCAGCTTTTCTAGAGCAACACTTAGCTGATGCTCTTTTATGGCGTCGTTCCCTTCGCTCATATCTCTGACTTTGTCCCACATCTCTTTTGCAGATTTGCAATGTTTGATCTTGTCAAACCGATCATTGTCCAGGGCTTTAGTCATGATAAATCTTCCAATCTTCTCCAGGTTGAACAGCTTGATTTCTTCAGCTGTCATTTCATTCAAATCTTTCTCCACCACGGTATCAACTTCATTGATCTTTATCGTCTTGGTGAATTTGAATGGACCTTTTGTAATGCAAGTGAACATGTTGTCATTGTAGGCAGCGAGGAAAATCTCCATCCTGATTTTCCAGTCTTCGAAGGACATACCAGCAATGTGGGGAACATGGTTTATGCATTCCATTTTCAAAAAGTTTTGATTTTTCAAAAAGATGCTCTTTTGAAAAAGTTTTGAAAACCTTTGAAAAACATTCGGATCAAGCTCGTTGATCAGGCAGCTGATTCAAATGAACCACCCGCTCTGATACCACTTGTTGGTCCCAAGTGGTCAGATGAGGTCTAGAGGGGGGGGGGTGAATAGACCTCTGAAAATTTTTGAACTTAAAAACTTTTCAGTCTTCTGTCAGCAGACTAAGCTGATGAAGAACAGTAAGCAGACTCAGCTGATCGTGAACAAATCTTGAACAGCAGACTGACCACTCTTCTTACAAATACTTAGCTGATTTTCCAGCAAACAGTTTTCAAAGAGTATACTTGCAGCGGATTGTTTTAAAGTGTTTTTCACAAGTAGACTAAGTTCTTAAAAGATTTTATCCCCAGTTTTTAACAAACTCCTTTTTAAAATCTTTTAGGTAATTCAAGGTGTTTAAATATGCAAACTTTAAATATGCAAGAAAACTTGAATGCAAGATGACACAAAGAATTTTTATAGTGGTTATATGGATAAAAATCCTTTAGTCCACTCTTCCAGATCACTCAGATTCTGGGTTATACTATAATCACAAAGATTACAATATTTCTCCACTTATACCTAGACAACTAATGAAAAGGCTATAAGCTCACAATAGGAGTTCACAAAGAAAACCTATCCTCTGAAGTAGAATCACTCACAAAGATGGATTCTCACTTCGCACAACACTCAGCTATTACAAAATCACTCAGATAATGTTTTTCTGTTTTCTTCAACTTGGTTTCTGTCAACAGATGACTTCCACCAGACGAGTGAGCTGTTCGAGCTTTTGAGACTTAGAAAATTTCTGCTTCAAAAACGAAACTCTGATTGTTGTTGTGTGTCTCTCTCTTCGAACTTTGCTCTATTTATACTCGGATTTGAATTTATGACCGTTGAAGCAAATCAAGTCTTCAAATCCATCCTTCAGCTCTTTTGAAACGGCTCCCTGCAGCAATCCGTACAGTGTACAATACTTTTCTGTCCATTACATTTAATGCTGCATTAAATGCACTCTGCTGATACGAGGATATCTTCAATCATTTGCCATTACTACCCTTCTCTTCCAGCATTTATTACACCAAGTTCATTTATTACCGTTGAACTGATCTCATGATCTCTTCCACTCTGCTGATCGAAGCAACCCTTCTGATAGGTACTCTGCTGATCAAATACTGAACTAATCTGATTTGACTCGGCTGATGACCTACCCTTCTGTTTGCTGTTCCAGCAAGAGATCACTAGTCTTCTGGTCTTTGAGCTCTTCTGATATCTTCTTTACTTGTTCAAAGATCCTTCTAAGGGAACTAAGCTTCCATACTTAGCTGATTATGATGTTTTGGAAATCATCAAAACCTTCCCTTAATATCTGACTTCTTTTATCTTCATCTTCATCCAACAATTTCCCCCTTTTTGATGATGACAAAACTTCAGCTAAGTACCTGTACCTAAACTAAAGTTTTGATCCTCAAAAATTTCTGAGATAGAAATAGTCTGTTGGATTAAAAACTTGAAATTTTATAGATATTGAACTGATTACATATTACAAGTTTGTTCAGATGATTTGTAAGGAAAAATTACAAGGAGATTCATAGGTAAATAAACATGACTAATCTCCTAGCTTTTCTTCTTTATCTTCTTCAGCAGGTTTGGAAGTTCCAGCTTCCAAATTTTGCTTCAACAGCTCTAACTTCTTTCTTTTAACATCAGGATCAAGCTGTTCTTCAGCTGAGTCCTTAGCAGCAGCTATCTCCTTATCAGATTTAGCCTTTGCTTCAGCTTCAGTTTCTTCAGCAGCTTCATCTTCTTCTTCTGTGATCTTTTCAACTGTTGATCTGCTTGTGCCTTCATTTGCTGCATCATTCTTATCATCATCATCAGCAGATTCTTCTAACACTTCTGTTCCTTCAGCATCATCTTCAGCTTCCAATACAAAAGAAGTTCCAACTCTTTTCTGTCCAAATATCCTCTCTTCCCCCTTTTTGTCATCATCAGCAGGGTTGATTTGATAGTTTGGTAAGATTGGAGTAATCAGAAGTGATTCACAGAGAAGCTTGATGTTCTCTTCCCTGGCAGTTATTTGAGCTTGTTGTTTGAGTTGATTGGCCTTAACAGTTTTGATTTCCTTGAGCAAGTCTTCTCCTTGATCACCCAATTGAATTTGAGTTCCCACAATCCAATTTGATGAAGCAGTGAAGTCTTTCATCATATTTCCCATGACTTCATCTTCTGCTCGGAGGGCCGTTTCAACTGTTTGTTCAATCTGTTTCCAACCTTCAGTAGTGCTCTGAGTTCGTCTTCTAAGTATATCCATATCTTGACAGATGGATTTAACATTCTGAGCAGTGTCTTCTATCAGATCGGTTGGAACAGCAGCAGCTTTCTGAATTGGTTGTTTGACAGCATCTAACACTTCTGTAGCTAATTCTTCCTTCATATCCTTCATAGATTTGATGATCAGTTGTTGGATGGAGTCCAACAGATTTGTCTGAGCACCTTGAGAAGTTGAAGGCATATTTGTTGTAGCAGGAAGTGTTTCTTTGATAAGTTGCTCTGTTGGTTGAGTTATTATTCCAAGGGACTGATCTACTGGACTACCAGCAAGGCTTGGAGTGCTTTCCTTCTCCTTAGCTTGATCATCTCCTTCAGCAGCAACTTCTTTGTCCTTGATCTGATCTGCTGGAATGTCTTCTTCTTTCTTTGAGTCATCAGCAGCATCAGACTTATCACCCTGTGCTTTATTCTGATCAGATGGGTCTGATGTACCCTCCTTTTGCTCTGATTGATCAGAAGACTCTGCTTTTTCTTTATCAGCAGGGGATATAATCTTCTTGACAGTCTCAACTGTCTTCATCATTCCTTCATTGTCCACAGCTGACCTGTTAGAAATCCAAGTAAAATTGTCAAGAGGAATAAAAGTGGATGAAGGTTCCTCAGGCAGCTCTTCAAAAGGTTTAAGATTAGGTCCGTAGACAATGTGTTTGATGTTTGGAAGAGGGACCAATGAGCTTGGTTGTCCCCTTAACTTCCTTGATTTCTTTGCCCAAAGCTCCATTGCTTGAGCAATAGCCAACTTTATAGATCTTTCCTTGAGGTCTTCTGATTCATCATAATCCTCAGGAACAGATTCAAGGATCTTCTTTGCTTCAGCCTTGACTATGTGACTTATCCTTAGCCTCAACCTGTCCAGAAAGAATTTCGAATCAAGTGCTTGAATTAGAGATCCAGTTTCTAGCCACTTCAGTACCCAGTCTTCTGCAGCAGAGAATCCTTTCCAATTGGCCATTTCAGCAGGGCTCTTTGTCAGTCTGAATTCCCTCCATCTGTTGTATTTGATCTTTTCAGCATGGAAGAGTGTCAGACGGTTGATCCTTTCATTTTCAGCATCTAGCCTTTTGAGAAATTCTTCAAAGATAGCAGGGTCATCCCTGACAATCTCTAAAGCTAATCTGATTTCCTCTCTTCTCTTTGGCTTTATCTTTGGTGCAGGCATAGCTGGTATTGGTTTGTTTGGATCCCTCTGGTCACCAATACTTAGCCCACCAGTATGCTGATTTCCATGAGCATCCTTGATGCTTGCTTCAATAACAGCAGCCAATTCTGCTGCCTCAACAGCATCTCTCTGCTCTTGAGTCATCTTGCTGGCCTCTTCTTCCAGCCTTTTTAACTCTAGGCTTTTCAGCCTATCTTCTTCTGCCTTCTCTGCAGCAATCCTTTGCTTTTCAGCAGCATCTTGTCTTTTCTTTTCTGCAGCAGTCAGGTAAGTTGCAAATTTCCCAGTCCGTTTCCTTATTGAATCAGGACTTTCAACTGCTTGTATTGGAGTTGCAGCAACAGGATTTGGATGCAGAAGGAGTGTCTCTCCTTCACCTGTTGTGGCAGTCTGCTGATCTTCTCCAGCTTCAACAGATACTACAGCAGAAGAGTCTGTAGTAGGAACTCCAATTGTGGAAACAACTTCTTCAGTAGATTTATCAACAGGTTCTTTAATAACTAATGGCCTCTCAGCTGATGTTGTTGTTTCTCTTACTGTTTCCACTGGTTCATCAGAGAAATTAACCTTTCTCTTAACCTTTGATTTGGCAATCTTTTTGGCAGGGGGGTTGGCAGTGGGAGGTCCCCTTGCCTCACTTCTAGTTCTTAACCTTTTCAATCGTTGAAGAGGCATTTCTTCCTCTGATTCAGTCCTTTCAGGAGAGGAGTCAGTCTTCATCTGCTCAATCTCCTTGGTGAAATCTTCAATTATCTTTTCTGGGACTGCATCTTCAGATTGTGCTGATCCAGTCTCAACAGCAGACTGTGCTGTTGGCTCAGCAGGTTGACTTGTCTGACCCTCCTTCTTGCTTTTCTTAGAAGGGGTCTTCTTGGATTTTCCAGTGGCCTTTCTTTTTGGTCTTGCCACCAATTGTTTCACTGGTTCATATAGCTTGAACACCTTTGTGGCATGAGTAGGCTTTCCACCACCCATAGGGCATTGCAGTGATGCAAACAGATTACTGAGTAAGATGGCATGAGAGAGCCTTTTATCACTAGCAGCTCATAGACGTGAGCAGCCCAGTTAACTTTCAGACCATAGTAAATGCAAACCATGGTGTAGTACCTCCTTCTGGGTAACCCATCTAGTGAGCTTGTGCTACAATCTAACACCTTCGCAATGATGTCTGCGAACCTTTGATACTCACTCTTTAACTGAGTTTTCATTAGGGTTCCAGTCATCTCTTCTCCCTCTTTTGCACAAATTGCCCAAAATTCATCCTCCTTTTCTGACCCTAAACTGGTCACATCTCCTCCCTTATCTGATAGCTTATAAATTTCACTAAGAACAGCAGCAGAGACAGCAATTTTCTTACCACCGATGACAGCAGTCATCACAGTTTCATCATCGTTGAATTCCCTGGTTGTGTAGAAGTGATAGACGTCTTCTACGTAAACCCTTTCTTCATGTGCTTCCAGGACTGGAACAAGTGATGCCTCTTTGATTTTCTCCAGGAGTGAGCGCATCAGATCAGTACCCGAAAAGTGAAATTTGCTGTAGCTTAGGTATCTTCCATCAATAATTTTATCCATCTCTGAGATTAGTGAGCAGGAATCTGCAAACGCAATATACTTTCGAAGCAGGAGAGTTTGAGAGTTAGAGAGTTTGAGAATATTTGTGTGCGTAAGACGACTACACTGTTTTAGATCGGACTTTATACGTTTCTATATTTTGGGTTATCGTGTTTAATCTGAAACGTTGATCTAATCTGACAGTTTATTAATCGTGTGGATGGGAGTTGCGGATTTCAATTTTATTATTTTAATGTCAGATGGGCGGGAAACTCTATCGACACTAATCTGTTACTTATAAAAGCGCGTTTCTTATGATACGATTTATGACCATGCTTATATAAGATATCAGATGAGTAGAGTTTAACTTATCTGACAGACGAGTGATCTGTTATCTGATATTACTAGAGAATGCCAATAGCTAGTAATCTTCCTCTGCTGTTTGTCAATCCAGCAAGATAAAGTAATCTTCAGTCTTCAAGAATTAAGAACAGATCTTCAGATAATATAACTTCCACTAACTGGCATTAACAGATTTCATCTTTAGAACAGAAGTACCGCTAGTCTTACACGTTCCCCCTGTCTTTAAGAATCCATAACCATTGAGGCAGGTTTTGTCGAAGCCCGAGGCTTCGGGTAGACTAATCAAATAGGCTATCAAACTAGGACAATATCAAATCGAGTACCGACCGCGAACTGCAATAAAAGCTCAAGTACTCGCGGATTTTCTCCTAGAGAATCCAAGTTCGTCCCAAATGGTGGTAGATGAACCAAGTACGAGTGATAATGACATTCTAATTGTTGAAAGTCACACTTGGCTCATGCATTCCGATGGTGCCTCAAGCAAAGAAGGTGGCGGAGCTGGAATTAATTTTCGAGGACCGAGAAATGAGGATTTAAACTATGCCAACACTTTGGATTTCATGGTAACAAACAATGAAGCAGAATATGAGCTTTGATCGCAGTTATGGAAATGGCCATTAAAGCTGGCATCAAGATTTTAAAGGTGTTGGCTGATTCCGACTTAGTTCAGTGCCAAATAGAAGGATTATATGAAGCAAAGGAATACAATATGATTAAGTATTTGGCAAAAGTGAAGCAGCTCGTTGGGGGTTTCGATAAATTTGAAGTCCAAAATATTCCAGGATCGGAAAATAAGTAGGCCGATCAACACTCTCGATTTACAGGATCAAGAGATGGTCGAACTGAAATAGTAATAACATGGCTGATTTCCAACATCCCTGCTATAGATTTGGATTCAGTACATAATCCGGAAATTATGGAAATTGACTTAGACAAAGAAAATTAGATAACTCCACTCTTACAATACTTGGTTGATGGACCACTCCCTACCGATCAGAATGTAGCTCGAAGAATTGAATATCGAGCTCCCAGATATGCTATTGTGGAAGGAAAACTCTACAAACGATCAGTATAATGAAACTTTTTGAAATGCATCTCCGAGGTACAAGTATAGGATATCCTTAAAGAAATTCATGAGGGAGAAGCAGGCAATCATAGTGGAGCTCGAGCACTTGCTTTAAAGTGTCTAAGGATGGGATATTATTGGACAACGATAAATCATGATGCAACATAATACATGAAAAGATGTCATTACTGTCATGTACACTCGAACGAATTCACCTACCGGTGGAAAGGATGCATCCAATACATATATGCTGGCCCTTCAACCAATGGGAAATTGACATAGTCGAATCATTCTCAACAGCCAGGTTGAGAAAGAGTTATGTACTGGTCGCTGTTGAATATTTCAGTAAGTGGATTGAATGTATCTCATTGGCTTGGATTACTCAGTAAATGGATTGGGTTTGGACAAAATTAAAAATTTCTGAGGTGGAAAACATAAATCTTAAGAGTTGAGGGGTGTTTTTGCAAAATACAAGAATTTGATGTGAAAGATTTAAGTAAATATGTTTTTCTTCAAACAAAAATAGAAACTTCAAAATGGATTGGGTTTGGACAGTTTTAAAAATTTTCGAGGTGGAAAACATAAATCTTTAAAGTTGAGGGGTATTTTTACAAAATACAAGAATTTGATGTTAAAGATTTATGTAGATATGTTTTTCTTCAAACAAAAATAGAAACTTCAAAATGGATTGAGTCTGGACGGTATTAAAAATTTTCGAGTTGGAAAAATAAGTCTTAAGAGTTGAGGGGTGTTTTTTTGCAAAATAAACTTCAAATGACTTCAAGTAATCATATGAACTAATTAACATAACAAGTATGCATATACTCAAATTTAAAAATAGTAGAAGTTAACTGTATAAAAAAACAATAAATATTGTAAACTTGTTTTTGTTGTATGAAATCCCATAATGGCTATACTGAATATTAAGTTCCTCTTGTTTGAAACCTTCACTTCTGGTTTGCTGGGATCAAACCTGCATGAAATTGATATATACTTCGTAATTGTGTATGTAAAAACATGATAATATATAGAAATAAGTCTATATACATCATAATATAATTTTCTCACATTAGCCTAATCCCTTGAAAGCTTTTTGAGAATTTTAGGCTTATCATGTACAAATCCAAGCTTCCTCATTCTATTTGATGATTTGTCCCTACATAAATTGAAAATTTATTATGTAACTTTTTTGCAAGAAGAATAATAATTTTATATCAATAAAGTAATTAACAAACATATACGTAATTCAAATAACATAATGTAGCAGTAATAACTCACATATTAAAATCGACCTTCAACCCAAGAACCTCGAAACTCGATGTGATTGTGATTCCAACAATACTAAATTTATCTAATAACAAGTTATTGAGAGAGAATAAGGTTATGAGTAGTTGTATATAAAAATTCAAATAACTTTTACCTAATTTTTGTTTAGCGAAATTGGTTAATATAAGGCCATCTCCAACCGAAGCCCTTGCCCAATTGCCCAATTGCTCGCCCAATTGCCTTGCCTTCATGCCTTACCCTCATGCCTTTTCTACCCACCTAGAAAACTCATCTCCAACCGAATGGCAATCAACATCCATTAATTCAATTCACAATTTTTCCCACTCTCACTTTCCCTACTCTCCCCAGTCAAACTTATTTTAATAATAATAATGATCATAATATTTTTTTTATAGTTACACAATTAAGTATTTATTTTTTCTATTCAAGTTGTATTGTGTATTTTAAAAATTATGTATTTATGTTCAAGAAATTTCATTTATTTAGATTTGTATTTGTCTGATTATATATGAAATTGTTCAACAAATCTCATTTATATAATCCATGATTTTTTTTTTAAAAAAAAAGCACCCATAAATAAGGCTTATATTCTAATTTTAATTAAATGAGAATTAAAATGGATTAAAGGGAAATTAAATAGGAGCCCAATGACTTTTGACTTTTCTAGAATAATCTTCTTCTTCCCAAACCCATTTCTCCCTCTCTCATAAAACAACACTCCCGTAAATAAATCTGCAAACATGATTTTGGATGGAATCAATAGTTAACATTTGGTGGATTGAATTCTCCTCTTCACTTTGCTTCTGCCAAGGTAAACAAGATCAGAAAATTTCTTTTTCTAAATTGTAAAAAAATTAAAAATATATATATATAGAATCATTGGGTAGCCACCAAGTGGTAGCCACACATCTTTCCCCGACGCCCAAGCGCGTTTCCCAGTAGGCAACCGGGCAATCAATGGTCAACCGCCCGCTTGCCCTCATGCCTGTCCCCCGTGCCTGTCGACCCTGCCCACCTTGCTCGCCAGCTTGCCCTTTGCCATCTCCAACCGACGACGACTTCCGCTCCCCCTCATTCCCTTTTGCCAGCTTCAGTTGGAGTTGCTCTAAGCATGTTAAATTTGGATGATTGAGTTTAATTAGGAAACTTCTCCAAGATGGAGATTCAACAAAAATTAAATATGAGAATGGGTGAGAGGGAAATATTAAAGAATATTAACAAATCAAAATATTAATTAAATTAAGGGAGTTATTTAAATATGAGAATGGGTGAGTGGGTTGTTTATTGTAGGAAATTGGCATCTCAATTTAAATCACATAATGTATCAAAACCTAATTAATTTCGGGTTAATAATATTAATTTTCAAACAATTGATTATTGAATTCATAATTTTTTTTTATTTTTATATTTGATTACGAATTAAAAAATAAAGATGATTATACAAGATTTGTCTCCTAATTTAACTAGGATTAATAAACAGTTTTCCTTGACAGAAAAGATATTTTTTGGGAACATATTTTGTAGATCAATCAATGGATACAAATATTACCTTATGCAATTTTTGGTACAATTTAAGTTATTATTATAATTATAATACATTAGTTTTAGTCTATAATCAATCTATTTAGGAATATATTTAATTATATTATGAATGAACTATTAACTACTTTCTTAATTTATAAGCTAATAAGAGCAATATTAATTAAAAAAAAGACAGTAAAATCTTACACTAAATGGACTTTTAAATTTGTGGGACTCTTAAATTAGTGTTGCTCTTTATTATAAAATCAACCCTCGAATAAATATTCCAAAATATTCGAATTATTCAATGTCAATAAAGCTATTTGCTTGGAGTTCTGGAAGACAAAAAAACGAGAATAAGGTATGGACGAAAATCTTCTATTATAGATCAATTTTTCGAATTATTCTGTTAATATTCTTAAAAATTAATTGTTCCTGATTCATGTGTTATTGACCAATGTTTCGAAATGTGCTTTTAATATTCTTAAAACATTAATTTTTCGTTATTTGTGAAATAAATTTTGGGGTTTAGAATTGTTCTGTTTATATATTCCTAAAACATTGATTTTTTATATTGATCAATATTGTTAAATTTTTGGAATTTAATTGTTTATATTCTCCCACTGCTTCAATTATTCCTTATTTAAGCGATATTGATCAATGTTATTTTTCTGATTAAATATTTATTTTCTGAATTTTTTGAATTTAAACTTTATGTTTTGATTATTCTCATGTTCGGTTGATTTATATGTTAATACAATAAATTGTTATTTAGTACTTAGTTTCATAGGTGCAGTATTTTGGGTTCAAGCTAACCTCAAACTTTTCTTGACAATGTTGATTGATGAAACGAGAGCTGGCACGATACATTATACCTGGCCAAATACAACGGTTTTTCATCAACTTGCTGAAAGACTACAACAACAAACGGGGAAGAATTAAACATCTGACTGTTGGTATTAAGTAAGATAAACAGCTCTAGGCACATCGAAATTTAATATTTTTAGGACCTCTTGCGGAATTTTACCAGGATACAATTCCAGGTGTATATATATGAATATTAAATAAACGACAGTATAATCAGTTACACGTTATACCCGTCTCCTTACAAATTCTAGTTGGCAGATGAAGTCAAGTTTCTCCCTCGGTTGGTCGATCCTATGCCCTGCAGCAGCGCCCCACGTGTTGCGCCTCTGTGGGTTGATACACCACAATTACACGTAATATAATATACCCTGATCGGCTAGAACACATGATATATTAAGATCTGGGGTTAGGAAACAAATTTGGAACAAAAGACGTAAAAGTCGAACTCTTCCACAGGATGGGAGTGTTCGGCCGATTTCTGTTTGGGAGAGGGAGGAAGTGTTTTTCTTGACTTGGTTTTTGGCTCTTGAAAGTTGTGTATGTGTGATTACGCCCAAACTTGTCGAAACAAAGCGATCGATGTAGAATAGATTGGGCGGTCGTATCCACGAGGAGATGACTAAACTAAGCTAAAATCGTTAGTAGACAAAGTAGATTTAAAGACAAATAAACAAACTAAATTAAACAAGCGATATGATTTTAAGAAAACTTAAAGAAAAGTAAATTTTTGGTTGTTGGAAAATACGATAATGAAAACGGTAAGATATCAAGAATCCTTTATATGCTTCGTTCACTTATTTGGATTGATTCATAAAATTACTCAATTGAAAGTTTCACATCCCAAACAATCAATCGGAAGATAAAGAATTAAAAAACACATGATTTCTAATGTATTTGAGTAAATAACTTCCTTGCTTTTAGAATTGGCACAAAATATCATCTTATGAGAAATCAAAAACATACTATATACCAAGGCATATTGCAGTAAAAGACTACCCATAAAACAAAAGACTTCTATCAATATAATTATATCATAAAGATTTTCACATAAAAAGAGCTTGACTAGATTTATATGAAAACTAATGAAACAATTGTATTAACATAAAAGTTGATGAAAATAGATGAAGAAGAACGAATTACTCAAAATTATTTGTTGGGATTTCGTGGGTATAATTGTCAACTACAACGGTGCGGAATTTAAAATTTTTATATCCACATCCCAGGCATCTTATTAGTACATATGAATAAGGTTGAATTTATTTAAGCATACAAATACAAAAATAAATACAGTGGTAAAATTTCGATTTTACCTCACCGCAGGCAAGGTGGTGGTTTCTCCGGTCTTCTTGTCGGATCACTAGAGCACCCCAAGTGTTGTGCCTCTAGAGAAAAGTCCACACCAGCTGGATCTGCAATCACTTTAATCCTCAGGCTCAGAACTAGGAGAAAAGTAGCTCAGATTCAAGAGTTGGATTTAGATCCAACTCTAGATGTAGAATGGAAGAAGGAGAGAGATGCTCGTCCCTTCTCCACAACCACGGCGGCGGCGGCTTGGTTGTAGAAGGTGGCGGCGGCTAGGGCTAGTGAGGGAGAGGGGGCGGCCAAGAGAGATGAGAGATTAGGGTTTAGAGTTTTTGCTTGGGTTAGGGTTTTGATTCTGCAAGACTCCCTTTTATAGGAGAGAGTCCAACCCTATCCCTAATCTCCATTCTTATCCTTATCTCTTCTTGACCTTATCTCTTTCTTGACCTAATGGGCCATCAGATAAGTTAGCCCATACCTCTTATTTAATTAGTCCTTTTAATTAAATAAGCCCAATTCATTTAACTAACCACTTTAATTAAATGGCCCATTTATTTAATTAATACTTTAATTAAATAATCCAATAAATCTATTTAAAGATTTAATTTAATTAGATAAATCTAATTAATTTTCTCTCTCCAGGAATTAACCCTTTAATTCCTTATCTTGATTTAACTTCTTTAAATCGTTTCGTTCTACAACTGACTATCACAGTTCCAGCTTTTGTGTGTGACCCTCTAGGTTCACCATCAATTGGCCGCAGGCTCACATTTCTGTGATTTGATTAATGAGCAATTAATTATTTAATTAATCGCTCCGATCAATTAAACTACTTTCAATTGACCACTCCAGAATTAATCTACCATCAATTCAGGAGTACCCACACCTCATGGTCGATGTCTAGCCACAAGCCCATGAGGCCCAACTTCAGGTGAATTGATTTCAGTGAACCTTTAAACCTCTTATAAGTACCATGTACATACGGTCCCTCTAACGACTAATTTCCCGATCGAGACCTAGGGTGTGTGAATTAGTCGGCACCTCTAATCATCTCGATTCTGTACTTTCTAAATCAGGATAATACTTCCAGTGTGACTGCTAAATCTGGAAACCCTTTTCCAAATTCGTCACTGACCATGGCCATGGATTTCTCGGAATGCATCATCTAAGAATGTACAGGAAATTCCCTCATCCATTACGATGAGTCGGTAGATCCTATATTGATGCTAACCATCCGCGCATACGACTATACGTACCCAACGTA
This sequence comes from Penstemon barbatus, assembly GCA_003313485.2. Taxonomy (NCBI): domain Eukaryota; kingdom Viridiplantae; phylum Streptophyta; class Magnoliopsida; order Lamiales; family Plantaginaceae; genus Penstemon; species Penstemon barbatus. The sequence goes on along the minus strand of CM064883.1, from coordinate 64,594,833 downwards.
GGCGCACAATGGACAAGCTATGTGCCCGGCTCCTAAATCAAAATACGCACACCCGTATACCGAATTCGCCCTAGCATCTCAAGTCTAAGGACTAAATCGTACACTGTTATAAGTCTTGAGAGACATCCCACCACCGATATGCTTTTTACGCACTTCCACAATGGGTCTCTCTGTTCGGGTCGTTCGATGCGTCCGATCTCCTATCGAACCACCTAGTCATATGCACTGACATTAACAATGTCTTGTTCATGAAACAACAACAAATTCACTTTAAGTGAATCATGCATAATCGTACAAGTCTTGACGATTCATTCGATACCCCGTCTCGATATGAATCTATGACTTGGAACATTTTTGAGATCACGACCTTTGAGACTGTTTCATGATTAATCGCACCCAATACTGAAGTGAATAGTCCCGTAGTCATGAGTGATCTCTGGGTTTCAACCAATCGCTTAAATGTGTTCGCGAAAGATGAAGATGGCCATTTGTTTATATTATGAATTCTCAATAAAATAAACAGTTCGTATTAATTGATAAATCAAAGATTCTGTCAAGATAAAATAACGTTCCTATTACAAGCTATTTTGTTGGCTTGCAGGGCACTATCCTATCATTATTAAACTTACAAAACCTTGAAGAATCGAATCCAAATAAGATCACTACGCATATAAGTTCATCTCTAATCTCACCAAAGAACTCTTAGCCTAATTTGCTAATCATTATCACAAGTTCTAGAGAGAAAATATGATAATGATTTGAGAGAGAATTGTAACTAAGATTAAGAATTGTGTGTAGAGAGAAAATATGATAATGATTTGAGAGAGAATTGTAACTAAGATTAAGAATTGTGTGTTCCAAGATGTGTGATTCTGTTGGATGAAGATGAAGATGAAGTGCAATGAAGATAAGAAGATAAGGGAAAGTTTTGATGATTTCCAAAACGTCAAAATCAGCTAAGTATGGAAAGCTTAGTTCCCTTAGAAGAATTTTGACCAAGTAAAGAAGACATCAGAAGGGTACAAAATTCTAAGCCCAGAAGACTACTGATCTTATGCTGAAATAACAATCAGAAGGGTAGACCATCAGCTGACTCAAATCAGATTAGTTCAGAGTTTGATCAGTAGGGTATCTATCAGATAGGTTGCTTCGATCAGCAGAGTAGAAGAGATCAAGAAGATAGTCCAACGGTAATAAATGCACTTGGTGTAATAAATGCTGTAAGAGAAGGGTAGTAATGGCAAATGATTGAAGATTACTCTTGGATCAGCAGGGTGCATTTAATGTAGCTACAGGAAAGTACATCAGAAAAGGTATTGTAGCAGGGAGCCGTTCTGAAATCGGGCTAAGGCTATGGATTTGAAGTGTAATTTCCTTCAACGGTCATATTTTCAAATCCAAGTATAAATAGAGCTGCTTTCAACGAGCGAGACACACAACAACATTCCTGAGATTTTGTTTTTGAAGCAGAAATTTCTCTAAGTCTCAAGAAGCTCGAACAACTCACTCGTCTGGTGAAGTCATCTGTTGACAGAAACCAAGTTGAAGCCAAATAGAAAACACTTTCTGAGTGAAATTGTAATAGCTGAGTGTTGTGCGGAGTTGAGATCCATCTTTGTGAGTGATCTAACTTCAGAGGATAGGTTTCTTGAGTGATTTCCTATTGTGAGCTTACAGCCTTTTCATTTGTTGTGTAGGTGTAAGTGGAGAAATATTGTAAACTTAGTGTTTATAGTATAACCCAGAATCTAAGTGATCTGGAAGAGTGGACTAAAGGATTTTTATCCATATAACCACTATAAAAATTCTTTGTGTTATTTTTGCATTTAAGTTTTCTTGCATATTTCAAAATTGCATAAGTAAACACTTTGAATTACTTTAAAGATTTTAAAGGAGTTTTAAAACTGGGGATAAAATCTTTAAAAGACTTAGTCTACTTGTGAAAAACACTTTCAAATTATCCGCTGCAAGTATAATCTTGATAAAACTGATTTTGCTGAAATCAGCTAAGTATAAGAAGAGTGGTCACTCTGCTGTTCAAGATTCGTTCACGATCAGCTTAGTCAGCTTACTGTTCTTTATAAGCTTAGTCTGCTGACAGACGACTGAAAAGTTTTTAAGTCTAAAAATTTTCAGAGGTCTATTCACCCCCCCCCCCCCCCTCTAGACCTCATCTGACCACTTGGGATCAACAAGTGGTATCAGAGCAGGTGGTTCATTAGAATCGGCTGCCTGATCAACGAGCTTGATCCAAGTGTTTTTCAAAGGTTTTCAAAACTTTTCAAAAGAGCATCTTTTTGAAAAATAAAAACTTTTTGAAAATGGATTGTATCAGCCATGTTCCCGACATTGCTGGTATGTCGTTTGAAGACTGGAAAATCAGGATGGAGATTTTGCTGGCTGCTTACAATGATAACATGTACACATGTATCATCAAAGTTCCATTCAGATTCACCAAGACGATAAAGATCAATGAAGTTGATTCCGTGGTGGAAAAAGACTTACATGAGATGACACCAGAAGAAATAAAGCTATTTAATATGGACAAAGTCGGAAGATTTATCATGACTAAAGCCCTGGATAATGATCGGTTTGATAAAGTCAAACATTGCAAAACTGCAAAGCAAATGTGGGATAAAGTTCGTGATATGAGGGAAGGAAACGACGCCATTAAAGAGCATCAGCTGAGTGTTGCTGTGGAAAAGTTGGACAACTTCAAAATGAAGTCTGGAGAGACCATTGATCAGATGGATACCAGGTTCACCAGAACACTAAATGAAGTTCTAAAGTTGGGAAAGACCTTTACTGACAAAGAAGTCACAGTCAGAGTACTAAAGGCTCTACCTCCTAAGTTCAACATGAAGGTAACAACAATGGAAGAATCAAGAGATTTGGGAAAGATCTCTCTTACAGAGCTGTTCTCCGTACTCAAGGCGTATGAGTATAAACTGCCAAGGATGGGAATTGAAGAAACCTCAACTTCAGGACCCACAGCTGCCTTAGTTGCTGCTGAAAATACTAGAAGACCAGCACAGAGAAGTAAAGAAGTGGACTCATCTAATGAAGCCATTCTACTCAACAAAAAGGAGTACACAGCTGGAGATGTAGCATTGCTGATGAATAATTTCAAGAAGTTGTACAAAAGAAAAATGAAGAACAAATACAACAATGCTTCTACTTCTAAACCTAACTCTTCTTCTCAAGATAAGGATGACTATAAAGCCAAACTAATGTGTTATAACTGCAGGAAATTGGGACATTTCATCAGAGACTGTCCATATCCAAAAGCAGAGAAGTACAGTGAAGAAGAGAAGAGAATCAGAAAGGAAAGAAAGCATCAGAGAGGCAAGGCAATGGTAGCTGAAGCAGAAAAGCCGACTGCTATCTACTCGTCTGATTCAGACTCAGACACTTCTGATGAAGAGTCTTCTGATGAAGAGAATCCTGCTCTCATCTGTCTGATGGCCAAGGAATCTGATGACTCTGAGAATGAGGTAACTCCTCTTGACAATGAATTATTCAATTCATTTGAACAAATGATGCTTAACAATACTGGTATTGCTGAAGCATATAAAAAGCTTAAGGAATAGATGATATTGCTAAAAGAGCAAAATAGTTCACTGAAACTCACAGCTGAGAAGCCAAGAGAATCAGTTGAATATAAAAAGCTTGAGCAAGAATATGAATCTCTAAAAGCTGAATGTGAAGTTTATAAGGGTAAAATCATTGAGCTTGAGAAAATCATTGAGTCTCATGATAAATCGTCTGTTGCATCCACTCATATGTCTAGTAAACAGAAGATGCCTTTAGATCAGGATAAGTTAGAATTGAATCATACTGAAAAATTTATATATGCTGACAATAGTAAGGTCATTCTGTATGTTCAAACTACTAAACTTGCTTCACCTGAGAAAGTGATAAAGGAGACAAAAACTCCTAAGGCTAAAAAGAGCAAAGAGCCTAGTGTAGGTAAACATACTAGTAAGACCAAACAGCAGAGTCCTAAGAAGTCTGCTGATAAAGCTAAGTTGAATCAGACTAGTGGTAAAACTAAGTCATCTGTTAATGAGCAAGCAAATAGTAAACCAAAGAAGCATAAGAATAAGAAAAATCAAAATGCTTGGTATGGAAATGAGTCTTATTATGTGCAACCTGCTGCATATCCTCCTATGTATCATGCACCTCAATTTTCAACTTACTATGCACCATACCCTGCTCATCCAATGCATGCATATCCTGCTTATCATGCACCTTATCCTGCTTATGAACATTTTCCATATCATACTGATCATCAACCTGACTTATCTGCCAACTATGATAAAGATAAATATGTTCATGCTCCTGTCAAAACTCAGAAGCCTAAGAAGCCTAAGACATCAACATCTTGGGTTGTCAAAGGTGGAACTAATCCTTCAGGACCCTCTCAATAAGGGTACCTAAAACAATTTTATTTTTGTTTTGTAGGTTAGGATTAGGAGTAGGAGTAAAGTAGAGAAGATTTGATACTTGGACAGTGGTTGTTCAAGGCACATGTGTGGAAGCATACATGAGCTGACTGATGCTGTTGCTGTGGATGGTCCAAATGTCACGTTTGGAGACAGCAAAGAAGGCAAGATTGTAGCTAAAGAAAGATTAATCAAAGAAAACATAGAGATATCTGACGTCTCATATGTTAAAGGCCTAAAGTACAACCTGCTGAGCATAAGTCAATTTTGTGACAAAGGATATTCAGTCATCTTCTCAACAGATAAGTGCTATGTTGAACAGATTGGTACAAAGAAGGTAATTTTATCTGGAAGACGACAATGAAATGTTTACATAGTCGACTGGAATTCTGCTGACAAGAATTCAAGTATTTGTTTGGTGGCATCAACACCAAGTGAAGTTAGTTGGCTGTGGCACAAAAGGATGAATCATTTAAACTTCAAGACCATAAACATATTGATAAAGAATGATCTGGTAGAAGGGATTCCAAAAACTATCATGAGCAAAGACAAGCTCTGTGACGCATGTCAGAAAGGGAAACAAATCAAGTCATCATTCAAAAGCAAGAGGCACCAATCTTCTGAAAGAATCTTGGAGCTGCTACACATGGACTTATTTGGACCCATTGATCCAGTCAGCAATGGTGGAAAGAAATACTGCCTAGCTGTTGTGGATGATTATTCAAGATATACTTGGGTGATATTCATGAAGAAGAAAAGTGAAACCAAGGAAAATCTTACTAATCTGATGGAACTGATCCAGAATGAGAAAAGCACAAAAATATTGAAGATCAGATCAGATAGAGGGACAGAGTTCACAAACTCTACTGTTGAAGAGTATTGTAATATCAAAGGAATACATCATGAGTATTCAGCTGCTAGAACCCCTCAACAGAATGATGTTGCTGAAAGGAGAAACAAAACACTAAAGGAAGCTGTCAGAACAATGATAGCCGAAGCTAAGCTGCCGCAAAGATTTTGGGTAGAAGCAACAAATACAGCCTACTTCACCCAGAAAAGATGCATGATCAACAAAAACCAGAACAAGACTCCATATGATGTTTGGAACAACAGGAAATCAAACATTCATTATTTTAAATTTTTTGGTTGTAAATGCTTTGTGTTAAATAATGGGAAAAATCACCTTACTGCATTTGCAGAAAAGGCTGATGAAGCTGTTTTTGTAGGATACTCTACTGTTAGTAAGGCTTATAGAGTTTTTAACAAAAGAACATTACTAGTAGAAGAATCCATTCATGTAGTATTTGATGAACCAAGTCAATCTTCTGAAAAGAATCAAAATATTAATCAAGATCTGTCTACTGATTTACAGAAGTTGAATGTTGGAAAGAGTGAAGAATATGTTCCCATCATACTACCTGATCTCAACTCAGCTGCCAACTCAAGTGCTGTTCAAAATCAGATCACTGATTGTCTAACAGATGAGTCGCAAACATCTGACAGACCTGAGACTGTTCAACAGACTGCTACTGGAACTCCAACAGTAGTGTTGCAAGATCAAAACAGAGGACAACATTCAGACCTGCAACCTCTACTGTTGAAGAGTATTGTAATATCAGATAGAGGGACAGAGTTCACAAACTCTACTGTTGAAGAGTATTGTAATATCAAAGGAATACATCATGAGTATTCAGCTGCTAGAACCCCTCAACAGAATGATGTTGCTGAAAGGAGAAACATAACACTAAAGGAAGCTGTCAGAACAATGATAGCCGAAGCTAAGCTGCCGCAAAGATTTTGGGTAGAAGCAACAAATACAGCCTGCTTTACCCAGAACAGATGCATGATCAACAAAAATCAGAACAAGACTCCATATGATGTTTGGAACAACAGGAAATCAAACATTCATTATTTTAAATTTTTTGGTTGTAAATGCTTTGTGTTAAATAATGGGAAAAATCACCTTACTGCATTTGCAGAAAAGGCTCATGAAGCTGTTTTTGTAGGATAATCTACTGTTAGTAAGGCTTATAGAGTTTTTAACAAAAGAACATTACTAGTAGAAGAATCCATTCATGTAGTATTTGATGAACCAAGTCAATCTTCTGAAAAGAATCAAAATATTAATCAAGATTTGTCTACAGATTTACAGAAGTTGAATGTTGGAAAGAGTGAAGAATATGTTCCCATCATACTACCTGATCTCAACTCAGCTGCCAACTCAAGTGCTGTTCAAAATCAGATCACTGATTGTCTAACAGATGAGTTGCAAACAGCTGACAGACCAGAGACTGTTAAACAGACTGCTACTGGAACTCCAACAGTAGTGTTGCAAGATCAAAACAGAGGACAACATTCAGACCTGCAACCTGATCTCAGATGGCTTAGGAATCACCCACCAGAGTTAGTGATTGGTGATCCTTTGGATAGAGTGAAGACAAGAAGAGTTGCTGCACAAGATGCTATGTTTGTTAGCTTTCTATCCCAAATAGAGCCTAAACAAATTGAAGAAGCTCTCAGTGATTCCTTCTGGATTGAAGCTATGCAAGAAGAGTTAAATCAATTTGAAATGAATGAAGTATGGTACTTAGTTCCAAGACCAAGTCATCAAAGAGTAATTGGCACTAAATAGGTTTTCAGAAATAAGATGAATGAAGATGGTATTGTTGCCAGAAATAAAGCAAGATTAGTGGCCAAGGGTTATTGTCAAGAAGAAGGAATTGACTTTGATGAAACATTTGCACCAGTAGCAAGACTTGAAGCAATCAGACTGTTTCTGGCCTATGCTGCTTACAAGAACTTCACTGTCTATCAGATGGATGTGAAGTCAGCATTTCTCAATGGAGAATTGCAAGAAGAAGTGTATGTTGAACAATCACCTGGTTTTTAAGCTTATCAACAAGAAGACAAGGTGTTTCGTCTGAAGAAAGCCCTCTATGGACTGAAACAGGCTCCAAGAGCATGGTATGATACCCTATCTGATTTTCTCTTAATTAAAGGATTTTGTAAAGGTAAGGTAGACAAAACCTTGTTCACAATTGAATGGGAGAATCATATATTACTTGTGCAAATATATGTAGACGATATTATTTTTGGTTCAACTAACCAACAGATGTGTGACAAGTTCTCCAAGCTGATGCAGAATAAGTTTGAAATGAGCATGATGGGTGAACTCAATTATTTTCTTGGTTTGCAAGTTAGACAGTTGCCTGATGGAATGTTCATCAACCAAGCAAAATACACAAGAGATCTGTTCAAGAAATTTGGTATGGAAACTAGCTCCACTGCTACTGTTCCAATGTCTACTAGTCTTCGTTTGGATAAAGATGAAGATGGCAAATCAGTGGACATAACCAAATACAGAGGCATTATTGGGTCACTGTTGTATTTAACAACTAGCAGACCTGATATCATGTACTCTGTTAGGGTTTGTGCGAGATTTCAATCAAATCCTAAGGAATCTCATCTCTTAGCTGCCAAGAGAATACTGAAATATATTAAGGGCACTCAAGAATTGGGATTGTGGTATCCTAGAGAATCTGGATTTGAGCTTATTGTATATTCAGATTCAGACCTTGCCGGCTGCAAAATTGATAGGAGGAGCACAACAGGTGATTGTCAATTCTTGGGTAGTCGTCTAATCTCATGGATGAGTAAGAAACAGACTTCAGTGTCCATATCTACTGCTGAAGCTGAGTATATAGCTGCTGGAGCATGCTGTGCACAGATACTTTGGTTGAAGCATCAACTAGAAGACTACAATATCAAGATCAGTGGAATTCCAATCTACTGTGACAATACAAGTGCAATCTCCCTTACTCAGAATACTACAAGTCAGTCAAGGACTAAACATATTGAGATCAAGCATCATTTCATTAGAGATCATGTGGAAAAAGGAAATATTATGATTGAGTACGTTCATACAGACAATCAGATAGCTGACATTTTCACTAAACCTTTAAGTGAAGTAAGGTTTTCAACTCTAAGAGCTGAACTAGGACTACTAAATTTGGATGCATAAGCTGAGGGGGAACTTATCAGAAGACTAAAGTTCAACAGCTTACTCATCTCAGTTATCTTCAAGGAGTAACTCTCAACAGACTAGTTAACTTATGAATTCTTAAAGTCAGGGGGAACGTGTAAGACTAGCGGTACTTCTGATTAAAAGATGAAATTTGTTGATGACAGTTAGTTGAAGTTATGCTGCTGAAAAGTACATTTATTATTGAAGACTGAAGATCAAAATTATCTTGCTGGATTGACAAACAGAAGAGGAAGATTACTAGCTATTGGCTTTCTCTAGTAATATCAGATAACAGATCACTCGTCTATCAGATAAGTTAAACTCTACTCATCTGATACATTATATAAGCATGGTCATAAATCGCATCTTTTGAAACACGCTTTTATAAGTAACAGATAAGTGCCGATTGAGTTTCCCGCCCATCTGACATTAAATTAATAAATTTGAAGTCCGCAATTCTCGCCCACTCGATTTAAAAAACTGTCAGATCAATCTTACGGTTTACATTTATCACGATAACCAAAATCAAAAGAAACGTATAAAATCCGATCTGAACAGATTAGTCGACTTACGCACACAAAATTCCCAAAATTCTCTAACTCTCTAAGCTCTCTGTTTCTTTAGCTCTCAAATTCTCACAGGTTTACATCACTAAATCTCAAAAATGGCTATTGCTGAAGGAAGATATCTAAGCTATGACAAATTCTTCGCCACTGGCACGGATATCATGAGGGAAATCATGAAGAAAATCAAGGAATCATCGCTAGTACCTGTTCTAGAAGCTCATGAGGATTATGTTTTTCTGGACGATGTTGCTGACTTCTACAAAACCAGGAAATTCAACGATGATAAGACTACAATGACTGCCATTGTTGGGGGAAAGAAGATTTGTGTATCAGCTGCTGTTTTGAGTGAAGTTTATGGACTGACAAATGAGGGAGGAGATGTGACAGAACTAGGTTCTGAGAAAGAGGAGGAGTTTTGGCTGGTTTGTGCTAAGGAGGGAGAAGAGATGTCAGGAACTCTGATGAAGACTCAGCTCAAGGATGAGTATCAGAGGTTCGTTGATATAATTGCGAAAGTGTTGGACTGCAGCACTAGCTCTCTGGATGGATTATCCAGAAGGAGATATTATACTATGATTTACATTTTCTATGGCTTGAAAGTCAACTGGGCCGCTCATGTATTTGATCTGCTGAGTGACAAGAAGACCAACTATGGCATCCTGCTTAGTCATCTGTTCTTATGCTTGAACTGCCAAGTAGTTAATGGAAAGCTTATCCATGGTGGAAAAGAATTCAAGTTGTATGAGCCAGTTAGAAGTGTAGGGACTTCTAAGAGAAAGGCTCCTGCCAAGACTGCCAAGGCACCTGCCAAGAAAAGCAAGAAGACTGGTCAGACCAGTGGGTCTGCTGATCAAACAGTGAGCACCACTGTTGAAGCTGGATCAGCTGAGCCAGAGATTAAAGTTTCTGACAAGGTAGTCAGTGATTTTACCAAAGTAGTTGAAGAGATGGAGACTGGATCATCCCCTGAAAGGACAGAATCAGAAGAAGTTGTTCCTATTCAACCTACAAAGAGAATGAGGACAAGAAGTTCTGCAAAGGGACCTCCTAGACCTAAACCTTCAGGAAGAATTACTAAGTCAAAGGCAAAGAGGAAGGTGACATTCTCTGAAGAATCATCTGAAACAGTCAGAGAGACACCAGCAACAGCAGAAAGACCAATCATCATTGAAGATCCTGCTGGAGACTCTACTGTTGTAGTGTCTGCTGAAGACAGAGAAGAGCAGCAGACTGGCACAACAAATGAAGGAGATGCACTCCTTCTGCATCCTAACCCTATTGATGCCATTCCACTACAGACTGTGGAAAGTCCTGAAGCCAAGAAGTTAAGGACTGGCAAAGTTGTAATACCTTATCTCTCTGTTGCTGAAAAGAAGAAGTTGGATGAAGCTGAGAGACAAAGGAAAGCTGATGAAAAGGCTGAAGAGGATCGTCAGAAGGCTCTTGAGCTCAAAAGACTGGAAGAGGAAGCCAGTAAGATGACTCAAGAACAAAGAGATGCCATTGAAGCTGCTGAATTGGCTGCTGCCATAGAAGCAAGTGCTAAGGACTCTCATGGTCCAAGGCAAGCTGGTGGTATTGTGATTGGAGAACAAAGAGATCCAACAAAGCCTAAGCCAGTTATGCCGACCCCTGCAGTGCAACCTAAGAGACGAGCAGAGTTAAAACTGGCATTGGAGATTTTCAGAGATGACCCTGATGTCTTTGATGAGTTTATTGCACGCCTGGAATCTGAAAATGACAAGATCACTCGTCAGACGATGTTTATCAAAGAAAAAGTTAGATATAACAGATGGAGAGAGTATCGTCTGTTGAAAAGTCAAGATCAGATTGCCAAATGGAAAGCTTTTACAAGTGAAGAAGCCTAGGTGATGAAGTGGCTTGAAACAAATTCCATAACTCAAGCATTGGACTCAGAGTTCTTTCTTGACAAGATAAGACTGAGGATCAGTCATCTTGTAAAAGCTGAGGCAAAGAAGTTATATGATTCCGTTCCAGAAAAGTATGCTGATGATGAAGACCTTAGGGAACGTGCAATCAAGTTGGTTGTTTCCACCACAATGGAAACATGGGCCAAAAGAACTAGGAAGATGAAGGGACAGCCAAGTTCACTGCTCCCCCTTCCAAGTCTGAAGCAAATTGTCTATGGACCTACCATCAAACCATATGAGGAACTTCTAGAGGATCCAATTTCTCCATTCATTCCAATAAACAACATGACCTGGATTACCCATAGATCTATGATGAATAATGATGGTAAAGTGATTACTATTGAAGAAACAGAAGGTATTTCTGACCCTACTGATCAAAACAAGGAAAAGAAAGAGGATATTTCTGACCCAGCTGATCAGACTAAGGAGAAGGAAAGCACTCCTAGTCAAGCTGTTGAGACCAAGGAAAAAGAGACTACTCTTGGTTCAGCAGGTCAGATTACTGAAGAAGCACCCCCTGCCTTACCTCCTATTCCAACTGATGTTACTTCTACTTCTCAGAACTTACAGCAATCTCTGTTGGACTCAATTCAACAGATGATTTCAAAATCAATGAAGGAATTAGAAGAGAAGATAACTGCAAATTTGTTGGCTGCCTTAAGTCAACCAACCCAAACAGCTGCTCCCATTCCTACTGCTCTGATAGAATACACTGCTCATAATGTGGAATCTATCAAACAGGACATGGATGTGATTAGAGCAAGAACTCAAAGTACTGCTGCTGGTTGGAGACAAATTGAGGAAACTGTTGAAATGGCCATAGGAGCTGAGGATGAAACTTTAGAAAATATGATGAAAGACTTCAAGGCATCTGCTGATTGGATACTGGGAACTCGGATTCAGCTAGGTGACCAAGGAGAAGCTGTGCTTAAAAGAATGGAAACATTTGAGGCCAATCAACTCAGACAACAAGCTCAAATTACTGCAATGGAGGAAAACATCAGACTTCTCTGTGATACACTTCAGGTTCCACCAGTCTTACCACAATATCCAGTCAACCCTGCTGATGATGACGAAAATGGGGAAGATAGGGTATCTTGTGAAGAAGAAGAAGACAGGCAAGATGGCACATCACTTGAAAAGACTGCTGAATGTGACGAAACTGAAGTACTGGATGAATCTGCTGATGAGGGAAAAGCTGATAAAGAAGATGAAGACACAAGCAGACCAGTAGATCAGTCAATTGCAGAAGAAGAAGAGGAAGCTGATGAAACTAAAGCTGAAGAAAATCCTAAGGAAACAGCAAAGACTGACAAAGAAATTGCTGCTGCTAAGGACTCAGCTGAAGAACAGCTTGACCCTGATGTAAAGCATAAAAAGATGGAGCTGTTAAGATAAAAATTCTTCAAGGAATTAGAAGCAGAAACTTCCAAACCTGAAGAAGATGAAGAGGACAAGCAAGAAGACAAAACAGAAGACTAGTTTAGTCTAGGTTACTTAAGCTTGAAATCCTTGTAAACTTTTCTTTATGCACATTTCATCTATTTGAACTTGTAATCTGTAATCTTTTCAAAATCTATAAAAGTTCAAGTTTGACTCCAATAAACTATTTCTATCTCAGAATTTTTTGAGGATCAAAACATTAGTTTAGGTACAGGTACTTAGCTGAAGTTTTGTCATCATCAAAAAGGGGGAAATTGTTGGATGAAGATGAAGATAAAGTGCAATGAAGATAAGAAGATAAGGGAAAGTTTTGATGATTTCCAAAACGTCAAAATCAGATAAGTATGGAAAGCTTAGTTCCCTTAGAAGAATTTTGACCAAGTAAAGAAGAAATCAGAAAGGTACAAAATTCCAAGCCCAGAAGACTACTGATCTTATGCTGAAATAGCAATCAGAAGGGTAGACCATCAGCTGACTCAAATCAGATTAGTTCAGAGTTTGATCAACAGGGTATCTATCAGATAGGTTGCTTCGATCAGCAGAGTAGAAGAGATCAAGAAGATAATCCAACGGTAATAAATGCACTTGGTGTAATAAATGCTGTAAGAGAAGGGTAGTAATGGCAAATGATTGAAGATTACTGCTACAGGAAAGTACAGCAGAAAAGGTACTGTAGCAGGGAGCCGTTCTGAAATCGGGCTAAGGCTATGGATTTGAAGTGTGATTTCCTTCAACGGTCATATTTTCAAATCCAAGTATAAATAGAGCTGCTTTCAACGAGCGAGACACACAACAACATTCCTGAGATTTTGTTTCCGAAGCAGAAATTTCTCTATGTCTCAAGAAGCTCGAACAGCTGACTTGTCTGGTGAAGTCATCTGTTGACAGAAACCAAGTTGAAGCCAAATAGAAAACACATTCTGAGTGAAATTGTAATAGCTGAGTGTTGTGCGGAGTTGAGATCCATCTTTGTGAGTGATCTAACTTCAGAGGATAGGTTTTCTGAGTGATTTTCTATTGTGAGCTTACTGCCTTTTCATTTGTTGTGTAGGTGTAAGTGGAGAAATATTGTAAACTTAGTGTTTATAGTATAACCCAGAATCTAAGTGATCTGGAAGAGTGGACTAAAGGATATTTATCCATATAACCACTATAAAAATTCTTTGTGTTATTTTTGCATTTAAGTTTTCTTGCATATTTCAAAATTGCATAAGTAAACACTTTGAATTACATTAAAGATTTTAAAGGTGTTTTAAAACTGGGGATAAAATCTTTAAAAGACTTAGTCTACTTGTGAAAAACACTTTCAAATTATCCGCGGCAAGTATACTCTTGATAAAACTGATTTTGCTGAAATCAGCTAAGTAAGTATAAGAAGAGTGGTCACTCTGTTGTTCAAGATTCGTTCACGATCAGCTTAGTCAGCTTACTGTTCTTTATAAGCTTAGTCTGCTGACAGACGACTGAAAAGTTTTTAAGTCTAAAAATTTTCAGAGGTCTATTCACCCCCCCTCTAGACCTCATCTGACCACTTGGGACCAACAGATTCTAGGACTATATATAGGTGATAAATAACCCTAATCCAAGTAGAAGAATGCTTAGGAGGTAAACATTGAGTAGGAAGATATTTAGGAGGCTCAATCCTCGTATGGAAAGGATTTATGCTAGTTTCCTAATCACTTTAGGACAAAAATCGCGATTCCCGCATAGAAGATTCTGCTCTGCACGACATATTTGAAAAATACATATCTTTGTGCTCCGAACTCCAAATCCAGATCCGTAAAGTCCATAATGTAGCTAACTCTTTCCTCTACAACATTTCTGGCAGTAGAAGCAATATTTCTGGAGTTTCCTAACGAGAGTTATTGTCCTTGGAAGTAGAAGCAATATTTCTGGCAGATTCTTTATTTGTTGTCCTTGCACTAATTGACTTCCTTGAACCTTTCCTTGTTTCAAATAATGTCTTTGATACTTGTACAATTTGAAAAAGCTAAATATTCGGGGGTCCATATTTTATTTTCCTACAAAAACAAATCAAAACTCAATATTTTCTAATCACAATAATTTCTATTAATTTCATGAAAATATCAAATTAAAACTTGATTTATTTAGAAAATAAGAACAAGGGAAAATTGCTTTTTTGGTACCATAGGATAGGCTGACTTGCACTTTTGGTACCATTGGATATGAAAATGCAAATTTGGTACCATAGGATAGGTTTTCATTGCACTTTTGGTACCATTGGATATGAAAATGCAAATTTGGTACCATAAGATAGGTTTTCATTGCACTTTTGGTACCATTGGATATGCAAATCCAAATTTGGTACCATAGGATAGGTTTTCATTGCAATTTTGGTACCAAACCCAATTTTTCTACAAAATTAATGGCAATTTACCCCCTATTAAATGCATAATGTTCAATTTATCACTCTATAATTTGAAAGAAATCAATTTACCCCCTGTAAAATTTTAATGAAGTAATTTACCCCCTTTAGCCGGAGATTGTAACTCACTTGCCGAAATTGAGAGTATGCATGCAAACTATTTTATTTAACATAGGGGGTAAATTGCCACATTTATCATAACACAATTGGTAAAATATCACATTATCATAATAAAAGTGGATTAAGTGCCGCCTATAAAAATATCAGGGAGGCGATGTGAAATTTTTACAAAATTTCAGGGGGTAAAATGCTCTTTTTTAAACCACGAGGGGTTAAATTGAACATTATGCATTTAATAGGGGGTAAATTGCCATTAATTTTGTAGAAAAATTGGGTTTGGTACCAAAATTGCAATGAAAACATATCCTATGGTACCAAATTTGCATTTTCATATCCAATGGTACCAAAAGTGCAATGAGAACCTATCCTATGGTACCAAATTTGCATTTTCATATCCAATGGTACCAAAAGTGCAATAAAAACCTATCCTATGGTACCAAATTTGCATTTTCATATCCAATGGTACCAAAAGTGCAAGTCAGCCTATCCTATGGTACCAAAAAAGCAATTTTCCCATAAGAACAACTTAAGTGTATTTTCAAGCACTAATCACAACCCCCAACCAGCTTATTGCTAGTCTCTAGCAATTCAAGCGCAAATAAGATATAGTATGATGAACAAAACTAAGAAGAAATAAGATAAACTATCTAAGTACTTCAATCAAAGAGCTAGTCAAAGATCAGCATCGCTATCAAGATTAGTTCGATCATAACTCCCAAAATGTGTGTGTGTGAATACTATGCTAAAACCTTCATACCACAAACCACAATACACATAGCTTTCGAAAATTTACCAAGAAAGGTATCAACTCCATTTCCTCACGGGTAAAGTGTTTAAGTTTTTAGGACAATGATTTCACTCATGGAGTTGGAAATCAGATAGTCACTCAAAGAAATAGGCCATATTTTTACGGACAAGCATACAAACAAATATTGATCCAAAGATAGGAAACATAACTATCTAGAGGTCACATTCTTTCACAATTTAGCTTCAGGATTTCGATTGGTTACCATAGAGCCATATAAAGATTCGTCTTCTCTAATGTCGAAAACTAAGAACTTTTCTCTTTCTTCTCTTTTTTTTTCATTTTTTTTCTTTTTTTTTCTTTTTTTTTTTTCACTTTTTTTTTCTTTTTTTTTTCACTTTTTTTTTTCATGGCTCATAAATATATTTTACTCTTGACCAATATCACCCATCTCTTTTATTTTTCTTTAAGAACGTTACTCTAAATAGCAATTAATCAATTCAAAAGAACAATATAAGTTCATAAGTTGTTTTCTCAACCTCTCCACTCACTCACAAAAGATGTGTGACTATAGAAAAAAGAACTTTAACTTGGAAAATTTCTAGGCTACATGCATCGAATATCCATCTTACCACAAGCTTAGTAATGTGCTCTTGAAATTATTTTGGAAGCTACTTTTTAATAATAAAGATAGAAAAAATGACTAAGACTTTACACGATGAAATCATACCTAAAAAGTAAATCTAGCATCTCAAATCAATTCATTCATACATACCTTATAGCCCATTTTCAAGAAAATCGCTAATATAAAAGCAATAAACTAATCTTTCTTTAAAATGAAATTTTTTCTCTCTCGGAAAGCTACCACCCCCAACCTAAATATGACAGTGTCCTCATTGTCACTATAATATGAATGTAGATAATACAAGAGACAAATGACTACTACTTGAATGATGTAGGTTAAGCTAGATATGATCTTAAAACACACAAACGAAAAAAAACAAAACACACGAAAGAAAGAAAAAGAGAAAAAATAAAACTATAGTACATAATGGAGAGATAGAACCTGATTAATGGTAGATAGGAACCGCAAGTGCAATCTCCTCAGGCTCATTTACCCTCTCCACAATTTGCTTTAATCTTTGGCCATTCACACGAAAAAGTCTCCCATCTTTAGGATTTTATACTTCTTTGGAACCATTAGGAAAGACTTGTTTTACCATAAAAAAGGACCAGTCCATCTTGATCTCAACTTTCCAGGGTGGAGATGTAAACGAGAATCGTAGAGGAATACTCGTTGGTTTGGTTCAAAGTTCTTTCTAAGGATTTGTTTGTCATGAGCGACTTTCAGTTTAGTTTTGTAGATCCTTGAGTTGTCATAAGTATCGTTCCTTAATTCTTCTATTTCTGACAATTGTAAGTTCCTTTGAAGACCTGCAACATTCAAATCAAAATTAAGCGATTTAACTGCCCAATAAGCTTTATGTTCTAACTCTACGGGTAAATGACAAGCTTTCCCATAAACAATCCGATATGGGGACATCCCTAGAATAGTCTTGTAAGCAGTACGGTATGCCCAAAGTGCATCAGAAAGTCGTAAAGACCAATCCTTGCGATTTTGGTTAACCATTTTCTCCAGAATTTGCTTAACTTCCCTATTTGCTAACTCAGCTTGCCCATTAGTTTGCGGATTATATGCATTGGAAACCTTGTGAATAACACCATACCTGCGGATCAAAGCTTCAAAAGAACGGTTACAAAAATGTGTCCCTTGATCATTTATAATAACTCGTGGTGTACCATACCTAGCTAACACATTTTCCTTTAAGAATTTTACTACTGTAGTGTTATCATTCTTACGACATGGTACAACTTCTACCCATTTGGATACATAATCAACAGCAAGAAGAATATATAGATAACCATAATAAGAAGAAAATTGACCCATAAAATCGATAACCCAACAATAAAAAAATTCAATAACAAGAATTGGGTTAAGGGGCATCATGTGGCGTCGAGTCAAAGCTCCCAACTTTTGACATCTAACAAGAACGACAAAAATTATTAGTATCTTTGAACAAACTTGGCCAATAAATACCACATTGTAAAATTTTAGCAGCTGTCTTTTTCAAAGTTTTGTATCTCTTTTGCTAAGTTCTATATCCTTCTTCTAGATTTCACATTCATGAAAATTAATGGAGGTTTACTAGAAAGAAATTATTGGAGATTTTAATTTGGAATTGCAATTTTTTCAATTTGGGAGAGAAAATAATGTTTTAATTTCTACCCAAATTGAAATTTGTTTAAAACCTAATATAATTATTTACATCGAAATCACAGATTTGAGCTATTGATTTTTTTAGACAAAGGAATTGATTTTTTTTTTTTCGTAAGAAATAGTCTGCAATAGGAAGAAAAAAGTAATGCGATAGAATTTCAAAGAATGGCTAGACATTTTATAGAAGGTGTAAAGATGCTTTAAAAATATTGGAGATATTACGAAAGAGGAAACAAATATTTATCCAAATTAAAATGGATGAAAAAGGGAAAAATATATCTTAATATTTAAGTAAGGGTTATTTTGTCAATTGCATATTCTACGATTTTCGATTTGTTTAAATAAATTCAAATGGAAGGGTTAATAGGTCATTTACTTTAATGTCTAAAGTCGGTTGTGTAAACTAACTTGTTTGACTAAGTTACACAATCAATGACCGAGATCAAAACGGGATAAATACACGACTGAATGAAAGAAGTATGGTTCAATTCGTAAAATTGCAAAAGATAGGGGTCAATTTGCAAAATTATCAAAGTCAATTTTGATTAAAATTGGAGGTAAAGTGGTCTTTTCTATATGAGAATGGTTTTTGTATTTTTTTAGAGGCAAACTAAGTGAAAGGGTAAATTAGGCAAATTAGAATTTAATTAAAGTCAATAAATACAATTAATTTTGATCAAGTTATCTAATCAACGATCCAGATCAATCTGAGTCAAATGAACGATATGATAAGACTTCCCACATATGAGGACGTAACTCACATGTCCGTACCCTAGAAAAATCCAACATAAGTTATGTTATTGCAACAATACTTATAAAAATTGACGATTCAATACAGTCGACTTTGTCCAAATATTATTTAGATTAGATTTTAATTAGAATCTTTCCTAGAACATATAATCGCATGTTATTTTTTTACTGTACCAAATACCTATAGCAAAATAATTAATCATTAGCGTGAGATATCTTTTCCAATGGAAAAACAATTGGGAAAATTGCTTTTTTGGTACCATAGGATAGGCTGACTTGCACTTTTGGTACCATTGGATATGAAAATGCAAATTTGGTACCATAGGATAGGTTTTCATTGCACTTTTGGTACCATTGGATATGAAAATGCAAATTTGGTACCATAAGATAGGTTTTCATTGCACTTTTGGTACCATTGGATATGCAAATCCAAATTTGGTACCATAGGATAGGTTTTCATTGCAATTTTGGTACCAAACCCAATTTTTCTACAAAATTAATGGCAATTTACCCCCTATTAAATGCATAATGTTCAATTTATCACTCTATAATTTGAAAGAAATCAATTTACCCCCTGTAAAATTTTAATGAAGTAATTTACCCCCTTTAGCCGGAGATTGTAACTCACTTGCCGAAATTGAGCGTATGCATGCAAACTATTTTATTTAACATAGGGGGTAAATTGCCACATTTATCATAACACAATTGGTAAAATATCACATTATCATAATAAAAGTGGATTAAGTGCCGCCTATAAAAATATCAGGGAGGCGATGTGAAATTTTTACAAAATTTCAGGGGGTAAAATGCTCTTTTTTAAACCACGAGGGGTTAAATTGAACATTATGTTGGGATATAGCTCGATTTGTCAGACAACAAAGTGCGGAATTTAAAATTTTTCGAGGTATCCAATGGTCCCATAAAAGATGTCTCCACATTATGTATACAAAAGCAAGAACAAAAACGCACACAATGAATTAACAAAGGGGGTTTTTGCGATATACCTCACCACAGGCAAGGTGGTGGAAACCTCCGGTCTTCGATTCTGATTCTGATCTGGTTCACAGGAGTGATCCAAGTGTCTCACCTCCAGGGATAGTCCACACCAATTGGATTCTGGCAACACCTCAAGATCTTAGGCTCAGAACTCGATTCAGGAGATTTGTTATTGCAGGATTGTATTAGATCTCTTGACAAATCAAGATCTAACAAAATGGAATAAGGAGATCACGGCGGCGGCGGCACCAAGGAGCTCACGGCAGCACAGTGGCGGCGGCTTGATGGTGGCGGCGGCGGCTAGGGTTTGCTTGGAGAGGGGGCGGCGCTTTTAGGGTAGAGGGAGTCTAGGGTTTTCTTGTTCAGGTTGTTAGCTAATGAGCTCAAGTAGTTCCCCTTTTATAGACTCCTTCTGGCCTAGGGTTTGCAAGACTCCTTATGGGCTTTAATTAATAGAAGCCCATGTCTTGCAATCCTCCATTTAATTAAACTACTTTAATTAAATGCCCAGTCCATTTAAATCAATATTTCTTTTAATTAACTAGCAACTCAATTATTAATTAAGTCAGCCAATTAATTAATCTCCCACTTGAATTAAATACTTTTAATTCATTTAATTGATTTAATTACCTTTAAATCAATTAATTCCTTTCATGTCCTTTTGTAACAGTCACCGTCCAATTGTATTGTGTGTGACCCTCTGGGTTCACCATCAACTGGCAGCAGGCCCACGAATCCTTCGTGATTTAATTTATGAACAATAAATTGTTCCGGTTAATTAAACAACCTTTAATTAACCACTCCTAGAATTAAATCCTCTATTAATTCAGGAGTACCCACACTTCATGGTCGATGTCTAGCCACAAGCCCATGAAGCCCAATTTCAGGTGAATTGATATTTGTGAACCTCGTCTCATATAACTGCCATGTACATACGGTCCTTCTATCGACTAATATTCCCGATCAAGACTTAGGGTGTGTGAATTGATCGGCACCTCTAAATTTGTCTCCATAGCTATACTTTCTAATTCAGGATAATATACCTTTGTGACCTTTCTAAATTTGGAAATCCCTTTCCAAATTAGTCACCGACTGCGGCCGCAGATTCCTTGGATATATTATCTAAGAATCGTATAGGAAATTCTCTCACTCATTACAGTGAGTCAATAGATTCCATATCGGTACTAACCACTCGCGAACATGTCCATACGTACCCAACCTAGGCATGTTATGACCAAGCTACGTGGCCTATACCTAGATCTAAGTACGCACTTCCATGCACCGAATTCGCCCTAGTACCTCAAGTCAAAGGACTAAATCGTACACTATTATATTCCTTTGAGAAACATCCCATCACCGATGTGCGTCATGCGCTTCCACAATGGGTTTCTCTGTTCGGGTCGTTCGATGCGTTCAATCCTCCATTGAACCACCTACTCGTATGCACTGGACTCAAATTCCTTGCTCATGAAACACTACAAATTCACTCCATGTGAATCATGCATACTTGTACAAGTCTTGGCGATTCCTACGATACCCCGTCTCGTTCGGAATCTATGACTTGGAACACTTTTAAGATTACGACCTTTGAGACTGTTTCATGATTGCACTCAATACTGAAGTGAATCGTCCCATAGTCAAATGTAATCTAAGGGTTTCAACCAATCGCTTAAATGTATTCGCGAAAGATGAAGTTGGCCATTGTTTATCCTTATACATATATAAATAAACATGCGTATTATTATAAAATCAAAGATCGTTTCATACAGGATAGATCTATTACAAGCAAACAGAACTGGCTTGCAGGGCACTATCCTATCAATCTCCCACTTGCCCTAAAGCCATTCACCTACGGTTCTAAGTCCCATCTTCTCTAGATGACTATCGAACGCCTTTTGTGAAAGTGGCTTAGTTAGTGGGTCAGCCACGTTGTCTTCCGATTTGACATACTCCATGTGCATGTCACCTCTACCCATGATCTCCCTGATCACGTGGTATTTCCTCTGTACGTGTTTGGATTGATGGTGTGATCTCGGCTCCTTCGCTTGAGCTATCGCCCCGTTGTTGTCACAGAAGACGACTACAGGTTCAGCAATGCTAGGAACAACATCCAATTCTTGAATGAAGTTTTTCATCCATACACTTTCTTTTGCTGCATCTGATGCTGCGATATATTCTGCTTCTGTGGTTGAGTCGGCAGTGGTAGACTGTTTACAGCTTTTCCAACTGACCGCTCCTCCATTGATGCGGAATATGTATCCAGAGTTGGATTTGAAGTCATCCACGTCAGACTGGAAACTTGCATCAGTGAATCCTTCAAGTTTCAGTTCTCCACTACCACCGTAGACCAAAAACATATCCTTAGTCCTTCGCAGGTACTTTAGGATTGCTTTTACGGCAGTCCAGTGCTCTTCGCCTGGATTTGACTGATAGCGGCTCGTTACACTTAGAGCGTGTGCTACGTCTGGTCGAGTACATAACATCGCATACATTATACTCCCTATAGCAGAGGCATAAGGTATGAGAGACATTCTCGTCTTTTCTTCGTCAGTTGTAGGGCACATAGACTTAGAGAGAGAGATACCATGTCTCATTGGAAGCAATCCTCTCTTGGATTCTTCCATCTTGAATCTTTTCAAGATTGTGTTAATGTACTGAGATTGGGAGAGTCCTATCATCTTCTTCGATCTATCCCTATAGATACGGATTCCCAATACGTAAGATGCGTCTCCCATATCTTTCATAGAGAACTGCGCGGATAACCACGCTTTAGTCTGCGCTAACATCTTGATATCGTCTCCGATTAACAAAATGTCATCGACGTACAAAACAATGAATTGTATCGAACTCCCACTATTCTTCTTGTACACACAAGGTTCATATACATTTTTGATGAAGCCAAATGCCTTGACTGTCTCATCAAATCGTATGTTCCAGGTTCGGGATGCCTGTTTGAGGCCATATATTGACCTTTGAAGTTTACACAATTTGTGCTCACTTCCTTTGGACGCAAAACCTTCAGGTTGTTGCATAAAGATCTCCTTGTCAATGTCTCCATTGAGGAAGGCGGTCTTTACGTCCATTTGCCATATCTCATAGTCATGCCATGCGGCAATGGCAAGTAATATCCGAATGGATTTGGACATCGCTACGGGAGAGAAGGTTTCCTCATAGTCTATTCCAGGCCTTTGAGAATACCCCTTCGCCACTAAGCGTGCCTTGTGAGTTAAAACCTCTCCATTCATTCCACGCTTACGCTTGAAGATCCATTTGCATCCTACAGGGATAGTTCCCTCAGGTGGATCAACCAAGGTCCAAACCTTGTTGGAATGCATGGAATCCATTTCGGATTGCATGGCTTCGAGCCACGCACCCGAGTCTATGTCTGACATCGCTTCTTGATAGGTCCTTGGATCATTATCGCCTCTTTCGTTTTCGTGAATGAAACCAAATCGCTCTGGCTCCTTACGAATTCGATCAGACCTTCGAAGAGTAGGTGTACTAGTAGGTTCAGTAAATTCTGGTTCAGCTCCCACTGTTTGTGAGGATGGGTCCGATTCCTGGACTTCATCAAGTTCTACGATTGTCCCATTTCGGTTGGAGAGGAAATCCTCTTCCAAGAAGTGGGCGTTCCTAGATACGAACGTATTACGTTCTTTAGGATCGAAGAACAGGTATCCAATGGATTCCTTTGGATACCCCACAAATTTGCACAAACTAGATCTACTATCTAGCTTATCTCCCTTCTTGTTCTTTACATACGCAGGAGATCCCCATACTCGTAGATACGAATACACGGGTGCCTTACCATACCATACTTGGTGCGGTGTTGTCGGCACTGACTTCGAAGGTACTATGTTCAGTATCTTCGATGCAGTTAATAGGGCCAAGCCCCAAAACGAAAAGGGAAGGTCAGCGAAGCTCATCATGGAACGAACCATGTCTAACAATGTTTGGTTCCTCCGCTCGGACACTCCATTGAGTTGGGGCGTCCTAGGGGGAGTTCGCTGGGCGAGAATTCCATTCTCTTTTAGATAATCAAGGAATTCTTGGCTTAAGTACTCACCACCTCTATCAGAACGAAGTGCTTTAATACTATGTCCAAGTTGATTCTCAACTTCCATTCGAAACTCTTTGAATTTCTCAAAAGTATCGGATTTGTGTTTCATAAGATACACATATCCATAACGACTAAAATCGTCGGTGAATGTTACGAAGTAAGAGAATCCTCCTCTCGCATTGACACTCAATGGTCCACAAACGTCAGTATGGATTAGATCCAATGTTTGTTTGGTTCGCTCGGGATTCCCTGTGAAGGGTGATTTGGTCATCTTTCCTTTGAGACAAGATTCGCAAGTTGGGAGTTCATCCAAGTTCTTTATTTCAAGAGCCTTAGAGGAAACCAACTTTTGAATCCTACTCTTGGAAATATGTCCAAGTCTAGCGTGCCAAAGTTGTGGAGTTTGATTATCATATTTTCTTTTTCTAGATTGAATGTGCATGACGTCGGATTTAACAGGTTCTAGGGAATAAAGACCATCCATCAAAGTACCACAAGCATACATTAAACCACCTTTAAATATGCATAAAGATCCATTTTGAATGGAAAAAATAAAACCATCAATGTCTAGCATTGGAATAGAAATGATGTTCTTAATTATTGTTGGTACGTACAGACAATCCCTTAAAACCAAAGTAAAATTTCCTAAAACCAATTCGACGTCCCCAATGGCCTCAGCGGCGATCCTAGCTCCGTTTCCAAAACGCAGGATTCTATCCCCGGGCTTCAGGTATCTTACTGCTCCCATCACCTGCAAATCATTGCAGATATGAGAACCTGCTGCGGTGTCTAACACCCACGATGCACAGTTAATAGAAATATTAACTTCAACCAAGAAAATACCTTTGGCTACCAGTTTCATCTTTAGGTAGTCTGGGCAGTTCCTTTTCCAGTGCCCTGCTTTCTTGCAGTGGAAACATTCGTCTTCTGGGCTCTTGCGCTTCTTTTCAACCACCTTTTTGATTGCCTTCGAAGAAACTACCTTCTTCTTCTTCTTACCTCTCTTAGGCTTTGCAGCCTTCGATTGGTGTGCAATCATTACCGGCTTCTCTTTCTTGAGAGTCGATTCTGCCGTTACCAACAAATTGGTCAGTTCGTGAAGAGCGAGGGTTCTATCCTCCATGTTGAAGTTCAACACGAACTGGTCAAAAGAACGGGGCAGCGAATGGAGAAGGAGGTCAGTGCTAAGATCAGCGTGCAAGTCTACTTCCAATCGCCCTAGTTTTTCAACCAGGTTGATGAAACGCAGACAGTGATCCTTGACACTGCTTCCCTCAGCCATCTTGAGATAAAACAACTCCTTAGTGGTCGCGAACCTTTCGGCACGAGACCTCTCTCCAAACATCTGCTGGAGGTGGAGAAGTATCTCTCTAGCAAGCGGCATAGCAGCATGCTGTTTCTGCAGTTCATTCGACATCGAGGCTAGCATGAGACATCGAACCTGAAGATCATCATCAACCCTTTTAGCATGGGCGGTTCGTTGTTCCTCACTAGCTCGTGCTGCGGGTGCAGCAGGCATGGGTGTGTCGAGCACATAGCTACGTCGCTCGGAGTCGAGGACGATTCTGAGATTTCTCAGCCAGTCAACAAAGTTTGAGCCATTCAATTTGTTTGCGTCGAGGATAACAGATAATGGATTCTTAGACATTGTACTTAATATCTACAAATGGAAAGAAGACAACATTTAGCTAACTGATCTTATGTCTAATACTTATAATTATCGAATTTGGACTTGTTTTCGAAAAAGTTCTCCCACTATTTTATCGAAACAATCACCCCTTTGATTGCTCGGGAATTTTAATTCCTAGTAGGTCTTGACGTCCCAGCAGCAATTAATTGCACCCACGACTCGTGGCCATACAACCAATTCTCCAGGTAGGTATACTTTTTACCAATTGTGTTACTCCACAACCTTCAAGCTTATTTTGCCTCGATTTTCGCACTTATCTAGCACTGCTACATCATAAGTGTTACTACTCGTTAAGTCTAACCCATCAATCGTGATAAGCAACGGGCCCGGTCGTGAGTTCTCCGTAACTAGTTATCGGTCGATCCTCACATCCCGACCAGTCCTCACCCTTGTCGTGTTTAGTTAAAAACAGGAGTCAAGGAATTTCACGTATTGTCCCTTTCTTCGACTCGGGTGCCAGACTCTGGATCACCTCTATCGATAAGTAGACAACATACGTTAGTCCCTATTGATGGAAGGCTTGGATTTATATAAATACTTCATTTTATTTTAATCCAATATGACTTAATATTTAATTCGAGAGGGGGTTTTCTGGTTTTGAAAGTTATGCTAACTCTCCTCGAGATCTCACCGATTCAGTTATGCTTTATCTTTTATTACGATCTAGATTCTAGCGCGTAGCCAAAAATAAATCGACAAATAAATAAAAGCCATACAAGCCTAGCATGCATACTACCACAATATGTTTTCGATCGGGAGCCTCCTATGTGGGCCATCATCGAGCCAATGATGTTGGCCCAATTGGTCAATCTAAAGGGTTCTCAAATAGGCCCTATGCTATTACACATTGTACCATGCATACATGGCCTTCTTATCTCTTGGGCTCCCACCTTGCTTGTGAATGGGCCTCCATCCTAAACTAGGAAAGCAGTAAAGCCCTATTCTATTACAAAGGCTCAAAGTGGCCCAAAAATAATAATAGGCTCGCAGGCCCAATAAAAACCAAGCAATAAATTAAACCAATCACATCTACCCTAAGGTCAAGGCTCGTCTCGATCGAAAACCACGTAAACAGTTCACGTAGAGCAAGAAACATGTAAACATCTTTTACTTTCTTCTAACTTAATTTTAAAACATCCTTTTAAAACTAATTCCTATGATTCTTGCTTTTTAGTCACTACTAATTATGACAAAATAAATATCCGGGTAAACAAAAATTAATTTTCTGCTCAATTTCAGAATCTGTTTTTTTTTTCAACTTTTGAAAAATTGCATTTTCGCCCCTCAACTTTCGAAAATTGCACTTTGACCCCAAAACTTTTAAAAAGTTACAAAAACACCCATGGGCAGTTTCGGGCAGCAGACCAGAAAATAAAATTTTGAATTTTGAAAATTTTCGATTTTTCAAATTGACCCCTCAAGTTTCGGTAATTGCAAAACAGCCCCTAAATTTTCAGAAATTGCAAAACGACCCCAAAAACCGTGCGACCAGAATTGCAAGAACAGTCCAGAATTTTCAAATTTTCAGATCTCAAAAATTTCGAATTTTCAGCCCCCAAAAACCCTGATTTGCGATTTCTGCCCCAAAAGTCCTGAAGTTTTCAAAAACTATAAAAACGGCACAGATCTAGAAAAGCAGTTTTACCCATTGATAGATCTAGTCATAACAAGCAAGAATCAACTTACAGAACATAATTATCACGTGTTCTCATACATATAATTAAACATATACGGTGAACACAATTATGTTCAGGCTTTTGTATAATAATAATGGAGTTGGCTCTGATATCACTGTTGGGATATAGCTCGATTTGTCAGACAACAAAGTGCGGAATTTAAAATTTTTCGAGGTATCCAATGGTCCCATAAAAGATGTCTCCACATTATGTATACAAAAGCAAGAACAAAAACGCACACAATGAATTAACAAAGGGGGTTTTTGCGATATACCTCACCACAGGCAAGGTGGTGGAAACCTCCGGTCTTCGATTCTGATTCTGATCTGGTTCACAGGAGTGATCCAAGTGTCTCACCTCCAGGGATAGTCCACACCAATTGGATTCTGGCAACACCTCAAGATCTTAGGCTCAGAACTCGATTCAGGAGATTTGTTATTGCAGGATTGTATTAGATCTCTTGACAAATCAAGATCTAACAAAATGGAATAAGGAGATCACGGCGGCGGCGGCACCAAGGAGCTCACGGCAGCACAGTGGCGGCGGCTTGATGGTGGCGGCGGCGGCTAGGGTTTGCTTGGAGAGGGGGCGGCGCTTTTAGGGTAGAGGGAGTCTAGGGTTTTCTTGTTCAGGTTGTTAGCTAATGAGCTCAAGTAGTTCCCCTTTTATAGACTCCTTCTGGCCTAGGGTTTGCAAGACTCCTTATGGGCTTTAATTAATAGAAGCCCATGTCTTGCAATCCTCCATTTAATTAAACTACTTTAATTAAATGCCCAGTCCATTTAAATCAATATTTCTTTTAATTAACTAGCAACTCAATTATTAATTAAGTCAGCCAATTAATTAATCTCCCACTTGAATTAAATACTTTTAATTCATTTAATTGATTTAATTACCTTTAAATCAATTAATTCCTTTCATGTCCTTTTGTAACAGTCACCGTCCAATTGTATTGTGTGTGACCCTCTGGGTTCACCATCAACTGGCAGCAGGCCCACGAATCCTTCGTGATTTAATTTATGAACAATAAATTGTTCCGGTTAATTAAACAACCTTTAATTAACCACTCCTAGAATTAAATCCTCTATTAATTCAGGAGTACCCACACTTCATGGTCGATGTCTAGCCACAAGCCCATGAAGCCCAATTTCAGGTGAATTGATATTTGTGAACCTCGTCTCATATAACTGCCATGTACATACGGTCCTTCTATCGACTAATATTCCCGATCAAGACTTAGGGTGTGTGAATTGATCGGCACCTCTAAATTTGTCTCCATTGCTATACTTTCTAATTCAGGATAATATACCTTTGTGACCTTTCTAAATTTGGAAATCCCTTTCCAAATTAGTCACCGACTGCGGCCGCAGATTCCTTGGATATATTATCTAAGAATCGTATAGGAAATTCTCTCACTCATTACAGTGAGTCAATAGATTCCATATCGGTACTAACCACTCGCGAACATGTCCATACGTACCCAACCTAGGCATGTTATGACCAAGCTACGTGGCCTATACCTAGATCTAAGTATGCACTTCCATGCACCGAATTCGCCCTAGTACCTCAAGTCAAAGGACTAAATCGTACACTATTATATTCCTTTGAGAAACATCCCATCACCGATGTGCGTCATGCGCTTCCACAATGGGTTTCTCTGTTCGGGTCGTTCGATGCGTTCAATCCTCCATTGAACCACCTACTCGTATGCACTGGACTCAAATTCCTTGCTCATGAAACACTACAAATTCACTCCATGTGAATCATGCATACTTGTACAAGTCTTGGCGATTCCTACGATACCCCGTCTCGTTCGGAATCTATGACTTGGAACACTTTTAAGATTACGACCTTTGAGACTGTTTCATGATTGCACTCAATACTGAAGTGAATCGTCCCATAGTCAAATGTAATCTAAGGGTTTCAACCAATCGCTTAAATGTATTCGCGAAAGATGAAGTTGGCCATTGTTTATCCTTATACATATATAAATAAACATGCGTATTATTATAAAATCAAAGATCGTTTCATACAGGATAGATCTATTACAAGCAAACAGAACTGGCTTGCAGGGCACTATCCTATCACATTATGCATTTAATAGGGGGTAAATTGCCATTAATTTGTAGAAAAATTGGGTTTGGTACCAAAATTGCAATGAAAACATATCCTATGGTACCAAATTTGCATTTTCATATCCAATGGTACCAAAAGTGCAATGAGAACCTATCCTATGGTACCAAATTTGCATTTTCATATCCAATGGTACCAAAAGTGCAATAAAAACCTATCCTATGGTACCAAATTTGCATTTTCATATCCAATGGTACCAAAAGTGCAAGTCAGCCTATCCTATGGTACCAAAAAAGCAATTTTCCCAAAAACAATTGTATATGCAGAATATAGATTTCTAACTATCATATATTTGTCTTATTTGACAGCTTCATTGACTTCGTCACATAAAATATCTAATGAGAAGATATTTTTCAAATTTCTGTACTTTATGGCCATATACATAGAATAAATCTAATGGAAATGGGAGGCAAGTTGGTTAAACAGTAATGTTGTGCTTATGTAATGTTTTATGGGCCTTCATTTATTCCTACCCCTTCACATAATCAATAAACTAGTTTTGTCGGGTTTTTTTGCACTTTGCACCCCTGAAACATGAAAAATAGGCACTTTACACCCTTAAAACTTAGATTTAGCACTTTGCACCCTCGTAATATGAAAAATGCAGCACTTTGCACCCTTGTTTATTTTCAAGCAAAAATTCTAGGGCAAAATAGGTAATTCAATCGTATTGGCACTTTGCACCCTCATTATTATTATTATTATTATTATTTTACACTCAGACCCCCTGAGGCTTAGTTATATTACAAGAAACCCCCTGTAGTTTCAGAAATTACAAGGACACCCCCTGTGGTTTAACAAGTCTTACAAGGACATCCCCTACAAGTGTACAACTTGTAAAAATGTTTACAAAAAACACCTTATAAGGGTGTCTTTGTAATTTTAGAAACTACAGGGGGTTCCTTGTAATATGACTAAATCTCAGGGGTTCTGAGTGTAAATTACCCCTAAAATTAGCACTTAACACCCTCTATTTAAGAATAAATCTGCAACTTCGACCCCCAAAACACAATAAATGGCCACTTTGCACCCCAAAACATAAAATTAACACTTAACATCCTCAAATTTAAAAAATCCAAACCCCTCGTTTTTTTCGATAAAGTTGACTATCGGAGTGAAAAAAATCTAAGGCAAAACAGAAAATTCATTTTTTTACTTAAATTTTGCAAAATACAATTATAAATACACGAATACTCATTTATCTCTCCATCTTTCCATTCAACAATATAACCATAAATAACTAAATAAAGTACAAGTAAACTTCTCGAAGATCCATTGTCTAATTCAACATATCAAAGACCCATAAATATTTACCTATTTTGCCTTAAAAAAAATCACCTTAATGGTCAACTTTGTCGGAAAAAATGAGGGGTTTGAGTTTTTTTTTAATTTGAGGGTGTTAAGTGTTAATTTTATATTTTCGGGTGCAAAGTGTCCATTTATTGTGTTTCGGGGGTGCATGTTGTTAATTTGTTCTTAATTAGGGAGTGTTAAGTGCTAATTTTATTTTTGGGGGGCAAAATGCCAAAGATTTACAATAGAATTACCTATTTTGCCCTTGAGTTTTTGCTTAAAAATAAAAGAGGGTGCAAAGTACTGTATTTTTCATATTCCTATGGTGCAAAGTGCTAAATCTAAATTTTGAGGGTGCAAAGTGCCTATTTTACATGTTTTGGGGGTGTAAAGTGCAAAGAACCCAGTTTTGTCCTATAATTGAGTAATTAATTGCAGTCATCCATAACTGACCTAAACCATAGCCTAGTCTTACGAAGCATTTAATAAAAAAAAAAAATCATACATTTAATTAATCACATGAATGATGATTCTTACTAAAAGAACGTACAAAAATCATTTGATTGTTAATCCACAACATTTTACTTATGAAAGTAACATACTCTATTACACAATTAGTGTTAAGGTACTAGATGCTTGATTAATGATCAGCCAATAAAACGCTTTTGTGCATAAAATACTACAAATTTGAAGGGAATAAAAAATGATTTGATCTCGACGGTATGTCGGTATCTTCTTGATTTAGTCTATAAACTTGTGCCATTGACTTCTAACAAAAGATTTAAGAGAGCATATCTTTATTACAATAAGTTTGACTTTCTATTTTTGATTATTTAATACAAATTAAAGGTATTACTATAAATCACACGCTAGCTAGCATGCATGCATATTATATGCATTTCGCAATGTTTTCTCCCTTTTCTTAGTAATTAATTGAGGTGCTAATTAGTATAAGAAAATAAAGGAAAATAATAAAGTTTTACTTCGGGTGTGTTTAGAGCAAATTCTAAATGTCTCTAAAAAACTTAAATAGACAATAAAATAAGTGTAACAAGATAACAATATATTTGATATAATTAAAAGTGGTTACAATCTCTATATATAAATTCTCCGATTCTTTTCTTCGGTAGATGTATGGATTCAAGGGCACTAGGTTTGTTGTTGAGTCGTATGTGTGACTTTCTCCTTGATTTGAGGATTCGTCGAGTATATGGATTCAAGGGCTTTGAGCCAGGGGCGAATCCAGGAATTAGAAGTCGAGGGGGCCGAAACATATATAGCATCAGTAGAAGTAGTTTAATAATTAATATATTTTATTTACATAAGTACACAAATATAAAACTATCTATAAAATATACTATCACAATATTGAATTTAGACTTCTAAAAATATTTTTTATTTAAAAAGTTTAGAATTATCACGATATTTTTCGTATCATAAAATTAGCTATAATAAAAATAAATATCAAATTCGCACAATCATCTTTCTCTATGTAAATAATTAACTTATTCATAAAATATCGATTTCATGTCTTATTTCTAAGCCTATTTTCACAAATTTTATTACTTTATAAAAATCAAGCTAACATGATTGTACTTGTATTATTACATAAGTTTTACACAATACATACAAATAATTGAGTGAATTAATTACAATTTAATTAGATCACACTGCTAGTAAATATATTACATCTTGAGTGACTTAAAATAACATGTTTCTAATGTAGATCAATAAAAAACAGTGCAAATTAATAATGATGTAAAAATATATTATAAAAAATCAAAATCTTGGGGGGGGGGGGGGCAATGTAAATCCGCCCCTGCTTTGAGCCTGTTCTTGAATCGTTTGATGTGACCTTCTCCAATATTTATGGATGGAATCACGGATTTGAAAATCGAAAACTTAAACTTGTAGAGCTTGACGGAGCTTAAAAGCTTCATGAGAATACGAGAGTATATGTGTGTATGTCTCTCTATGTATGTGTCTTAAAACTCCTTTATATAAGATTTGGAGAGTCTTATTCACAGCAGCTCGATGACGTGACATAATTTAATTGGTCTTTATTTTCTTGGAATGGAAGATTTCATTTAATTGGTCAAAACACCTCATCATGACATGCGGTGCATTTTGAGTGGCCACTTATTTATAAAGCCAAAATATGATCTGATTGACCTAAAAACACCACTTTGACACATGGTATAACATAATTGGCCAATAAACAATTATTAGAACCAATTAAATTAACTATTTACTTTTGGAATTTAATTTAGTAAAATCTCATAATATAAAATAGAAAATCAATTGATAACTAATAAATTATTTTACAAGTAAGTCTCATTATTTAATTGGACGTACACTTTATCTATCTACAAATGTCCTTTCGAAACTTGTTCACGAACAACGCTTTCGAAGCGTAATTTAAAGGAAGTCCTCCAACATAGGAGTCACGTGAAAAAATTTGGACAACCGTAAACTCGGATTTAATTGAAGTGGGCTTAATTTACTCTTGTCAATGGATATATGTAATTAACTAAATAGGCATTACTTGAAGTCCATTTCATTTGCCCAGGTATTTGTGGACAAAGTGCAGATAATCACATCACTTTATCCCGTAAATTTGTAAACAATTGAATATGAGATTTTCTTGCCCAACTCTTTCCTTTCCAAAGCCGAACAATATCAAATATTTTTATATAGGCAAGACAATTTCTTCAAACATCTTTACGAAACAAATTGGATTTAAATCAATTCCTTATAAGTTCCAATCACATATAAATACTATTCTATAGAATACATATATGAACGTAGAGTAATGTGGAGAGAATTGTGGAGAAGAATAATTGGAAAACTGTAAAATCTTTGTATTGAAAATAATAGTGTTGAATTGACTGGAATGAAAAATACAAGTGAGTAAACAACTATTTATACATAACTAATACTACTCCTAACCGACCCAAAGGCGTATTTATATGCAGCAGTTTATTTACAAAACACGCCTTTACTAAACAAAGAAAAGGAAAAAGAGAAAAAGGAAAATACAATAAGTAAATCGTATAATCCTAAATCCCTAAATTGAAAATTGGGGAACAATCTAATACTTTTCTTCCTCTTTTATCAAAAGTGATTTCTCTTCACTTTTCTCCTCTGAATTTTCTTCCTCTGATAGCCCCCCACAAGATGGCGCGTAAATGTTTAAAACGCCCATCTTGGAAAGGATAAATTTGAACGGTTTGCGTGGTAAGGCTTTGGTGAATATATCTGCTAGTTGCAGATGTGTGCGGATGGGGAGAAGTCCCAACCGGCATTGAGCTACGTGGTGACAAACGAAGTGCAGATCAATTTCGACATGTTTAGTCCTCTCATGGAATACTGGGTTGGAAGCTAAATGCATTGCGGATTGATTGTCGCAATAAAGGGCAGGGGCTGGAAGCTGGATGCTGAAGCCTTGAAGTAATTGTACCAACCAGAGCAGTTCACTTGTGGCAGCAGCAATGGACCTGTATTCAGCTTCAGCTGATGACCTTGAAACGGTATGTTGGCGTTTTGATTTCCAAGAAATAATTGAATTTCCTAGAAATACACAGTAGTCTGTTGTAGAACGTCTGGTATCTGGACATGAGCCCCAATCTGCATCACCGAATGCAGATAGGGACATATTAGTAGTAGGAGAGTAAAGTAGGCCTTGTCCAGGAGATGCCTTTAGGTATCTTAGTAAGTGATGTGCAGCAATTAAGTGAGATTGAGCTGGTTTGGCCAAGAATTGACTTAATTTGTGCACAACAAAACTAATATCAGGTCTAGTGAGTGTAAGATAGATAAGCCTTCCTACTAAACCGCCTATATGAAGAAGGATCAGTTAATAGGTTATTAGGATCACTAGCTAGTTGAACTTTTGGGTCCATAGGTAATAAAACAGGTTTTGATGCTAAATAACCAGTTTCTTCCAAAAGTTGCAGTGTATATTGTCATTGTGATACGAGAAGTCCTTTCTGTGAATAGGCTAGTTCAATTCCCAGAAAGTACTTTAACTGACCTAGATCTCTTAATTTGAAATGTTTACTTAAAGAGACTTTTGTGTGTGTAAGTACATCCATATTAGGACTAGATAACAATATATCAATAAAGCAATGGAAGTTTGACCAGAACCTTTAGTGAATAGAGAATAATCAGAAAATGATTGAGTAAATCCCATGGATAATAAAACTTAAGTAAGTTTCAAATTCCATTGTCTACTGGCCTGTTTAATACCATAAATGGATTTAAGTAGTTTACATACCTGTTTTCCAGTAGATTGAGAAGGAGCAGGAGTAGGATTGTAACCTTGTGGGAGGTCCACGTAGACCTCTTCATTTAACTCACCATTTAAGAATGCATTATTGATGTCCAACTGGTGAAGTTTCCAATTCTGATTAACAGAAACAACTAACAAGAGTCTAACAGTAACAAGTTTAGTAACAGGTGAAAAAGTTTCTAAATAATCAATGCCTTCAGTTTGAGTGAAACCCTTTGCAGCTAACCTAGCTTTGTACCTATCAATAGTTCCATCTGATTTTCTTTTAGCTTTGAAAACCCATTTGCAACCTATGGGTGTTTTAGAGGGGAGAGATTTGTGACTATCCATGTTTTTTTAATTTCCATTGCTTGTAATTCATCATTTATTGCACTTACCCATTCTTGTAGTTTTATAGCCTGTTTATATGTAGTAGGTTCAATTATGGTAGAAATATTAGATACAAATTTTTTATATGTGTTAGATAGAGAACCATAGTCTAGAACAGAAGATATAGGATATTTAGAATGATTATGTGTAATAGAGTGACAATGGAAATCTTGAGGATAGGATGGTTGCGTTGAAATTCTGTTTGATCTTCTGAGAGTGGGAGGGGGAGGGGGAAGATGGGAAGATGTTACTGGGGGGGAGGGGTGTGGTAGGTGGAGATAAGGGTGCAGCAGGAAGTGCAGGGGCAGTAGGAGTGGAAGGGGTAGAAGATGGAGGTTGGGGAATGTCATAAGATTGGATAGGTACAGTAGGGGAAGGAATGGTTGGAATAGTGGGAGGGATAGTGTGATTGTGGTTATTCTGTAAGGAGTGAAATGGGAATGTATCTTCATAGAAGGAAACATCTCTGGACATAAATATCTCTGATGTAGTATTGTCAAGAAGTTTATAGCCTTTAATGCTTG
Source organism: Penstemon barbatus (assembly GCA_003313485.2). Lineage (NCBI taxonomy): Eukaryota > Viridiplantae > Streptophyta > Magnoliopsida > Lamiales > Plantaginaceae > Penstemon > Penstemon barbatus. Next base: position 64,559,113 of record CM064883.1, on the reverse strand, counting down.
GTGCATAACCAATGAATGTAGAAGCTCTTGCCCTAGGATCAAATTTTTTTTTTCGGTGTTCATGGGCTAGACAGCCAAAGGTTCTAAGAATTGAATAATCGACTGGTTTTCGATAAAAAATGGAATAAGGACACAGGAGTTCTTTAACAAGGGAGAGGGTGTCATGTTCATTAGAAAGACAGAGGTAAGGACACATTCAGACCAAAACTCGATAGGTAGTTTGGATTGAAAGAGGAGGGCTCTAGCAATGTTTAGAATGTGCTGGTGTTTTCTCTCCACAACAGAGTTTTGTTGTGGAGTTTGAACATTAGAGAATTGATGTAAAATGCCTAAGTCAGAAAATAGAATAGTGAATAGGAGTTCCTTAGCGTTATCAGATCTGAAATTTTTTATAGTGGAAGAAAATTGATTTTGAATCATTTTGATGAACCTAGGCATAATAAAACTAGTGTCAGATTTTCTGTTTAGTAAGTATATCCAAGTAAATCTGCTATAATCATCAACCAATGTCAAAAAATATCTAAACCATTATGTGATTGAACATGATAAGGCCCCCATATATCACAATGTATGATTTCAAAAGGAAAAGTAGCCATGTTATTAAAGAAAGGAAAAGGCAAACGTTTTTGTTTGGCAATAGGACATATAGTACAATTGATGAGTCTTAGGATTAACAAGACCAGAAAAATGAAGTACATCCTTTAAAGGTAAAAGAACATTATAAGATGGGTGTCCTAGTCTAGCATGCCATGTCTCAATAGGAACAGTGTTATTGCAAAAAGATGAGATGCTGTGCTGGGCAGGATTGGCCTGAAGAATGTAGAGGCCATGGCAAAGTTTACCCTGACCAATCATCTTCAGGGTTGTGTTCTCCTGTATTAGAAAATGATCATGTCTGAATATAATGGAGTGTAGTGTATTATGAAGTAGAGAGATAACAAAGAGCAGATTAAATTTAAAACTAGGGCCAAATAAAACATCAGACAAATGTAGATCAGATGAAATTGAAACAGTGCCAATAAAATTGACTGAAATAGTAGAGTTATTTGGAAGTATGATGCTGGTGTGTGTAGTAGGTTTTAAAGAAGAAAACATAGTGATGTCAATGCAAATATGGTTAGATGCACCAGAATCAATAATCCAAATTTTTTTAGGAAAATCAGCATGGTGAGATAAATTGGAAGAACAAGTGCCTGAGTTTGAAATCATATTGAAAGCAGTGGTAGGTGACTTATTAGTAGACTGTGTAGATGCAGGAGAGGGTGTAGGAGTTGAGAATAACTTGGAGAGTTGATTGAACTGGTCAGGTGAGAGAGTTTGGACAAATTCATAAAGTCCAGGTTGAGTAAAGACAATGTTAATGGAAGATGATCTAGGATTTGATGGTGGGTATGAGGATTGTTGTTGCTGTCTGTTTGGGGGGTCTATATCCAGGAGGGTAACCATGATTTTGAAGCATGTTTCAACAGTGTGTCCAGCCATATTGCAATGAATGCAATATGGTCTATTTTTGCCTCTATAGTTGTTGGAAGGTGGTTTGTAGGTGGGGTTAAAAGTGGTCTTTGGTTGTTTGAAAAAGGGGGTCTATATGGGTTAGAGGTGTAGGAGGGTCTGGTTTGAGGAGTGAATTGTTGAGTGGGTACAGTGGTGTTGGGGTTTGTGGCAAAAGCCATGGAATTCTTGGGTTCCAAACTAGGAATCTGTGGTAATATGGCCCTCTATTTTTCTTCTTGAGCAATCAAAGATAGTGCTTTGCTGACTGTGGGTAAGGGTTCTAATAGGAGAATCTGACTTCGTGTTTGGGCATAGGTTTCATCAAGTCCCATCAAGAAAATAAACAGGTTTTCATTCTGAAAATATTCTTCCAACTTTCCACATTCACAAATCGGTCTTGAATTTAATATTTCATCCCAAAGTGCTTTGAATTTGGTGTAGTATGTGTTGACAGTGGTGTGTTCTTGAGTGAGTTTGAGAAGGTCTCTTCGAAGTTGATATAATCTTGGACAATTTCCTTGTTTAAAACGCTCTTTGAGTTCTTGCCAAATGTCAGAAGCTAATTTGTGGTATTGAATGCTAGATTCTATTTCACTAGAAACTGCATTTCTTAACCAAGAAATGACTATTTTATTGTTTCTATCCCAAAAACTGATTAAATCTGTGTCTGTTGTTGGTTTAGGGATGGATCCATCCACAAAACCAAATTTGTTTTTGATAGAGAGGCTAAGGGACATGGCTCGGCTACAAGACTGGTAATTGTCTTCAGTTAAGGATTTACTGACCAAGGTAAGGCCAGATCCATCCGCTGGGGGAAGGTAATATGGGCTGGCAGGATCTTAAATGGGAGTTCTTAATTTGGAAGGGTGAGTTCCAGTGGTGATGGTGTCGTTGGAGGATGACATGGTGAAGAATGAGAAAGAAGAACCAAGAGGGATCAAGAAAGAAGAGAATGAATGGAAGATGCAAGAAAAAATGAAAGGGCAGAACCTGTAACCGGAAAGGATGGAAGATGGCAGTGGATTCTGGCTGAACTGATGAAGAATTATAGGTAGATTTCTTGATTTTCTGCTGATACCATATAAACACTATTGTATAGAATACATATATGAACGTAGAGTAAATGTGGAGAGAATTGTGGAGAAAAATAATTGGAAAACTGTAAAATCTTTGTATTGAAAATAATAGTGTTGAATTGACTGGAAAGAAAAATACAAGTGAGTAAACAACTATTTATACATAACTAATACTACTCCTAACCGACCCAAAGGCGTATTTATATGCAGCAGTTTATTTACAAAACACGCCTTTACTAAACAAAGAAAAGGAAAAAGAGAAAAAGGAAAATATAATAAGTAAAACGTATAATCCTAAATCCCTAAATTGAAAATTGGGGAACAATCTAATCCTTTTCTTCCTCTTTTATCAAAAGTGATTTCTCTTCACTTTTCTCCTCTGAATTTTCTTCCTCTGATATCACATATTGTTGCTGCAACATCTTTGAATTTTGGGAAACACATCAATTTTTTAGGAAATAACTTCTAATATAGAAAAAGTATATTTGTTCTAATACTCTTTTCCTTAAGAATTTATTATATTCCCAGCATAATTAATGTGCATTCACTATAAAAGATAACTTTAAAACACATAATCTTCATCTTCTTCGACGAGCCGAGTAGGACTAACGAGCCTTTATTCTCAAAGCGAAATTGTTTTTTTTTTTTATTTGGGTTTTCTAATTTTTATGAAATAACTTCTAATATATTAAAATTATATTTTCTCTAATATTCTTTTCCTTAAGAATTTATTACTTTCTCAACTATTATTTCTCAGCAAAATAATCCTTTACTTGTATTTTCCTTTTTCTCTTTTTTTTTTTTTTTTTTTTTTTTGGGTTTTCTAATTTTTATGAAATAACTTTGCTCAAATACTCTTTTCCTTAAGAATTTATTACTTTCTTCTCAAAGCGAAAATGATTAACTGGCTTGTACGGAAGGCTTTGCCTGTGTCGCATCTTGCCCCTTCATTTTTTATCTATTTTTTTAACTAGAATTTATCTTTGTCGCATATATATTATTATGGCGCCAATGGAACTTATGGATTGCAAAGTTCCATACCCGAGCCTCTACATGATCAACAAGAACGAACGATCATAACGTGTGTACCCATAGTCAATTGGTCAACTCCTCCCAAAGTATATTTCATCCAAGGAGACGTACTCGTCGAAGGTTTTTGTAACAGCTTCAAAGGAAGTCAACGTCCTTTCCTCGGTTATACCGAAGTGTCAAAAAGTATGTCTTTTGGTAGTCCAACCCATTTGATAGAGGTTCATCGTCTAGTTTTCCGCATCTTATTCGTTCATCGGCTTCAATCTTCATGAGAAATTTCTCAATACCTTTCAGAGCTAATTTTGGTGAGCCCTCAATATTGCAGGTTATCGTGCATGAGTTTTTGCTTTCAACAAGGAACAAAAGTCTTCTTCAAATTGGAATATTCGACCCAATTTGGACCTCATTCTTAACCTATGACGTCGACAAGATCATCATCAACACATCATGCGAACTATGGAGTCTGTCCACCAATTAGCTCAACACGGCAGTTGTGGAACTACCCGTTTCTCTGCAGGATTTGCATACTCTTAGCATGCTTCCTCTTCGTGGTTCATTCTATGACGAAGTGGTCCAATAAGCCAATGAGCTTCTTTAAGTCGATAGAGATGACAAATGTTTACTTCGGAGTTGACTTCTTTGACCTATGTAGCTAACATTTTAGCGCCAACGATGACGACAGTTGTTTCCTCTAAAAGCTTGGGAGTTCACTTTTCAGAAACAATGAGGTGTTATTTGAACAAATATGAAGCGTCGACTTGGAGGCAAACAGTAGCGATTCGAAGTAACACAGATAATCAACTCGAGAGCTCGAAGCTATGAAGCCGAGGAGCATCAACTTGAAGAGGCCAAAATCATCATCTTGAGTGCAAAGAGCAACGACTTGGAGATACGTACAATCACCTGAAGGTTTGAAGCAACATCAACTTGAAGAGGCAATTCTTCATGTGCACATGATAGTTTGAAGAAGCTTTGGAAACAAAGAGACATGACTTGATGAAACTTGACATTTGAATCAATATTTTGGAGGCGAGAATTTTTAACTTGAAAATGCATAAAGCTTCAACTGGGAGAGCAGAAATTCGTAAGTTGAAGAGACACTAGACACAAATTTGAAAGTTTGGAGCACCACTTTGGAGACAAGAAATAATAACTTGAAGAGATACAAAACCACAACTTGAAGATCGAACCACATATTAGAAACCATTTAGACATAGGAGCTTGCATTTTTTTTTTTTTGTTTTTTTGCCTTCTTTGTATTGAACTCTTCAACATAAATATGAATAAAGTTCAATTAGTATTCACATCTTGATATAACTTTGCCCCTTGCTCTCGTTTCGAAGTAAATTCCTCCATAGTTGAAGTTAATCACTTAATGAAATTCAAGATCCCTTCTTAATTTAGCACTAAGAAATTATTCTTAAGAATTAAATGAAGATTTCAACATCAACCAAGTACATTATGAAAACTTTGTTAATGTCTTCAAGATTATTTTTTAGTTACATGACTGAACTCAAAATTAGCTTCCAAGCTGCCTACATATCTCATAAAGAGAATCTAGTCATAACGTAGTTCAAAACATCAAATTTTATTTGAAGAATGTCGTTATGCGATCCAAGAGTAACATGCAGTTTAAGCTCATGCGTGAAGGAGCATTTTGATTTCAAGATTTCAATTTTTTTTTCGCGGTTTTCCCAGAGATTTTTATCATTAATGCAACCTTTTTGTCTCACCTAATGGAGGCTTTGACTTGAATTTTTTAATAATTTTCCAGACAGTTTTGACTTGTATCTGGGAGAAGTTGATTTGAACTTGTTGATTTTTTTGTCTCGTCTACTGGAGGTTTTGTCTTGGACTTTGGAGATTCGTAGACAATTTTAACTCGTGTCAAGGATTTTTTCAACTTGAAGATTTATAGACAGTTTTGACTCATGTCAAGGAGTTGTTTTGAAACTTTATACTCTTATCATGGAGTGTGGCAATTATTTTGACATCAATGGTGATATCTAGATTTTGACTATATCTATGTAATCCATCGACCAGGAGTTCTAGATCAGGTAATGGAAAATCATTGGGAGCATCTAAATTCTCAAAGTCTACACAAACTTGAATTTGGTGAGTTCCTTTACGTATAGGCACAATTCTAGAGACCCATGCAGAATCCTCTACTTCTTGAATGAAGCCAGCTTCATGAGTTTCCTTCTTCAAAGAGAAATTTTGAACCTCCACTTTGGGAACTAAGTCACCCATCTCAAGTTTGACTTGATTAACTCCATCAATGGTTGATTTAACACCTTCCACGATTTCAAGTGATGTAGTCTCCACTTCTTCTTTTTGGCCAACATGATTTTTTTCTTGAGTAATGTAAAACAAGGATGCGACATCCTCTCGAGCTTCTATGCTATATTGGCATACTTCACCAATAGAAGTGTTTTGTTCTTGTATTGGATTACACAAGACGACATCATAAGAATCTTCATCATGAAGCCCATTTGACAATTGTTCCGCATCTATTGTTGTGTCAAAACATCCAAAGGAAATTGTGACAAGATTTGCAGTTGCTTCATCTTCATCAAGTAGAATCTTACCTTCTCGAACTAGTTGGAGGATTTTATCCTTCAACAAGAAGCATTTTTCAATGGGATGCCCAACCAAGCGGTGGTACTTGCAGTAATTGCGGTCATTTGTTCTTCCAGCCTCTTCAGGTCGCTTCATGTTGGTCCCAAGTGGTCAGATGAGGTCTAGAGGGGGGGGGTGAATAGACCTCTGAAAATTTTGAACTTAAAAACTTTTCAGTCTTCTGTCAGCAGACTAAGCTGATGAAGAACAGTAAGCAGACTAGTCTGATCGTGAACAAATCTTGAACAGACGACTGACCACTCTTCTTACAGTAACTTAGCTGTTTTTCAGCAAAACAGTTTTTCAAAGAGTATACTTGCAGCGGATTGTTTCAAAGTGTTTTTCACAAGTAGACTAAGTTCTTAAAAGATTTTATCCCCAGTTTTTAACAAACTTCTTTTCAAAATCTTTTAGGTAATTCAAAGTGTTTAAAAATGCAAACTTTAAATATGCAAGAAAACTTTAAATGCAAGATAACACAAAGAATTTTTATAGTGGTTATATGGATAAAAATCCTTTAGTCCACTCTTCCAGATCACACAGATTCTGGGTTATACTATAATCACTTAGATTACAATATTTCTCCACTTACACCTAAACAACTAATGAGAAGGCTGTAAGCTCACAATAGGAATTCACAAAGAAAACCTATCCTCTAAAGTAGAATCACTCACACAGACGGATTCTAACTTCGCACAACGCTCAGCTATTACAAAATCACTCAGATAATGTTTTTCTGATTTCTTCAACTTGGTTTCTGTCAACAGATGACTTCCACCAGACGAGTGAGCTGTTCGAGCTTTTGAGACTTAGAGAAATTCTGCTTCAAAATTTCGATCTCTGATTGTTGTTGTGTGTGTCTCTCTTCGAACTTTGCTCTATTTATACTTGGATTTGAATTTATGACCGTTGAAGAAAAATCACATCTTCAAATCCAACCTTCAGCTCTTTTTGAAACGGCTCCCTGCAGCAATCGTACAGTGTACAGTACCTTTCTGTCCATCGCATTTAATGCTGCATTTAATGCACTCTGCTGATCCGAGGATATCTTCAATCATTTGCCATTACTACCCTTCTCTTTCAGCATTTATTACACCAGGTGCATTTATTACCGTTGGACTAATCTCTTGATCTCTTCTACTTTGCTGATCAAAACGACTCTGCTGATAGATACTCTGCTGATCAAATACTGAACTAATCTGATTTGACTCGGCTGATGACCTACCCTTCTGTTCGCTGTTTCAGCAAGAGATCACTAGTCTTCTGAGCTTTGAACTTTGAACTCTTCTGATGTCTTCTTTTACTTGTTCAAAATTCTTCTAAGGGAACTAAGCTTCCACACTTAGCTGATTATGATGTTTTGGAAATCATCAAAACCTTCCCTTAATTTCTGACTTCTTTCATCTTCATCTTCATCCAACAATTTCCCCCTTTTTGATGATGACAAAACTTCAGCTAAGTACCTGTACCTAAACTAAAGTTTTGATCCTCAAAAATTTCTGAGATAGAAATAATCTGTTGGATTAAAACTTGCAATTTTATAGATAGTGAATTGATTACATTTTACAAGTTTTGAAAAGTAAAAGATGCAAAGTAAAAGATTACAAGGTTTTAAAGATAAAGAAATCTAGTCTAAACTAGTCTTCTTTCTTCTTTTCTTCTGCAGCTTCCTTGTCTTCTTTTTCTTCTTCAGCAGGTTTGGAAGTTCCAACTTCCAATTTCTGCTTCAACAGCTCTAGCTTTTTCTTTTTAGTATCAGGATCAAGCTGTTCTTCAGCTGAGTCCTTAGCAGCAGCTATTTCCTTATCAGATTTAGCTTTTGCTTCAGCTTCAGTTTCTTCAGCTATCTCCTTATCATCTTCTTCTTTTTCTGTGATCTTTTCTTCTGCTGATCTGCTTGTGCCTTCATTTGCTGCATCATTCCTATCATTTTCATCAGCAGACTCTTCTAAGACTTCCGTTCCTTCAGCATCATCTTCAGCTTCCAATACAGGAGAAGTTCCAACTCTTTTCTGTCCAAATATCCTCTCTTCCCCCTTTTTGTCATCATCAGCAGGGTTGATTTGATAGTTTGGTAAGATTGGAGTAATTAGAAGTGAATCACAGAGAAGCTTGATGTTCTCTTCCTTAGCGTTAATCTGAGCCTGTTGTTTAAGTTGATTGGCCTTAACAGTTTTGACTTCCTTGAGTAAGTCTTCTCCTTGATCACCTAATTGAATTTGAGATCCCAAAATCCAATTTGATGAAGCAGTGAAGTCTTTCATCATGTTGCCCATGACTTCATCTTCTGCTTGGAGAGCCAATTCAACAGTTTGTTCAATCTGCTTCCAACCTTCAGTAGTGCTCTGAGTCCTTCTTCTAAGAATATCCATGTCCTGACAGATGGATTTAACATTATGAGCAGTGTCTTCTATCAGATCTGTTGGGACAACAGCAGCTTTCTGAACTGGTTGTTTAACAGCAGCTATTACTTCTGCAGCTAGTTCTTTCTTCATATCCTTCAGAGAATTGGTGATCATTTGTTGGATGGAGTCCAACAGATTTGTCTGAACACCATGAGAAGTTGAAGGCATATTTGAAGTAGCAGCAGGTGTATCTTCCATGAGTTGCTCTGATGATTGAGTTGTCAATGCAAGAGATTGATCTGCTGGTTTTTCAGCAAGGCTTGGAGTGCTTTCCTTCTCCTTAGCTTGATCATCTCCTTCAGCAGCAACTTCTTTTTCCTTTAGCTGATCTGCTGGAATTTCTTCTTCCTTCTTTGATTCATCAGCAGCATCAGACTTATCATCCTGCGCTTTGTCTTGATCAGATGGGTCTGAAGTACCCTCAATTTGCTTTGGTTGATCAGAGGACTCTGCTCCTTCTTTATCAGCAGGTGATATAATCTTCTTGACAGTTTCAACTGTCCTCATCAATCCTTCATTGTCCACTGCTGACCTGTTAGAAATCCAAGTAAAGTTATCAAGAGGTATAAAAGTGGATGTTGGTTCCTCAGGCAGCTCTTCATAAGGTTTTATGTTTGGCCCGTAGACAATATGTTTGATGTTTGGAAGTGGGACCAGTGAACTTGGTTGTCCCCTTAACTTCCTTGCTTTCTTTGCCCAGAGCTCCATTGCTTGAGCAATAGCCAACTTGATAGATCTTTCTTTGAGGTCTGTTGAGTCATCAAAATCCTCAGAGATGGACGCAAAGATCTTCTTAGCTTCTTCCTTGACTATGTGACATATCCTCATCCTTAACCTGTCCAGAAAGAATTCTGAATCAAGTGCTTGAATGAGTGAATTTGTCTCAAGCCACTTAAGTATCCAGTCTTCTGTAGCCTTGAATTCTTTCCATTTGGCCATTTCAGCAGGACTCTTTGTCAGTCTGAATTCCCTCCATCTGTTGTATCTAATCTTTTCAGAATGGAAGAGTGTCAGACGATTGACCCTTTCATTTTCAGCATCAAGTCTTCTGAGAAATTCTTCAAAAATTGCAGGGTCTTCCCTAACAATTTCAAGAGATAGTCTGATTTCTTCTCTCTTCTTTGACTTTATCTTGGGTGCAGGCATAGCTGGGATTGGTTTGTTTGGATCCCTTGGTTCACCAATAGCTATCCCACCAGTATGCTGATGTCCATGAGCATCCTTGATGCTTGCTTCAATAACAGCAGCCAACTCTGCTGCCTCAATAGCATCTCTCTGCTCTTGAGTCATTTTGCTGGCTTCTTCCTCCAGCCTTTTTAATTCTAGGCTTTTCAGCCTATCCTCTTCTGCTTTCTCTGCAGCTATCCTTTGCTTCTCAGCATCATCTAACTTTTTCTTTTCTGCAGCAGTTACATAAGTTGAATATTTCCCAGTCCTTTGTCTGATTGGATCAGGACTTTCAACTGCTTGAAGAGGAACTGCAGCAACTGGAGTAGGATGCAACAAAGGTGCATCACCTTCAAGTGTTGAACTAGTCTGCTGTACATTTTGAACTTCAGCAGATAGTGCAGCAGATGAGTCTTCTGTTTGTACTCCAATTTCAGAGATAACTTTAACTTCAGCAGCAGCAGCTTTAGCAGCTTCAACAGCAGGTTCTTTAATTGTTAATGGCCTTTCTGCTTCTGTAGTTGTTTCTCTTACAGTTGCAACAGGTTCTTCAGAGAAATTTACCTTTCTCTTTGCCTTAGACTTAGGAATTTTCTTGGCAGGAGGGTTTACAGGAGGTCCCCTTGCCTCACTCCTAGTCCTCAATCTCTTCAACCTTTGAATAGGAACTTCTTCATCAGATTCTGTCTTTTCAGATGAAGATCCTGTCTCCATGTTCTCAACTTCAGCTGTGAAGTCATCTATCACCTTTTCAGGGACTTCAAATTCAGGTTGTGCTGATCCAGCCACAACAGCAGACTGTGCTGTTGGCTCAGCAGATTGACTTGTCTGACCCACTTTCTTGCTCTTCTTAGAAGGGGTCTTCTTGGATTTTGAAGGGGCTTTTCTTTTAGGCTTATCCACTATTTGTCTGACTGGCTCGTAGAGTTTGAACTCTTTACTACCATGAGTTTGCTTCCCACCAGCCATAGGGCATTGTAGTGATGCAAACAGATTACTCAATAAAATGGCATGAGAATGCCTCTTATCACTTAGTAGTTCATAAACATGAGCAGCCCAGTTAACCTTTAAGCCGTAGTAAATGCAAATCATTGTGTAGTATCTCCTCCTAGGTAATCCATCCAAGGAACCCGTACTACAGTCCAATATTTTTGCAATAATATCAGCAAATCTCTGATATTCACCCTTCAGCTGGGTCTTCATCAAAGTCCCAGTCATCTCTTCTCCTTCCTTAGCACAAATGGCCCAAAACTCCTCTTCTTTTTCAGACCCAAGGTCTGTCACATCTCCTCCCTCGTTCGTCAGCTTATAAATTTCACTAAGAACAGCAGCAGATACAGCAATTTTCTTACCACCAATGACGGCAGTCATAACAGTGTCATCCTTGTTGAATTTTCTGGTCGTGTAGAAATGGTAAACATCCTCTAAGTAGACTCTTTCTTCGTGAGCCTCCAAAACAGGAACCAACGATGCTTCTTTGATCTTTTCCAGTAATGAACGCATCAAATCAGTGCCAGAGAAATGGAATTTGCTGTAGTTGAAGTACCTTCCCTCAATAATCTTGTCCATTTCAGAGATTAGTGAGTAGATTCTGCAAAAGAATAGTGAACTTTCGAAGTAATAGGGTTTGAGAGTTAGAGAGTTTGAGAATTTTTGTGTGCGTAAGACGACTATACTGTTTAGATCGGATTTTATAGGTTTCCTTTTGGTTAGGTTTCCGTGAATTATCTGAACCGTTGATCTAATCTGACAGTTTTAAATCGTATGGTTAGGGGAAGCGGATTTCAATTTTATTATTTTAATGTCAGATGGGCGGGAAACTCTATCGACACTAATCTGTTACTTATAAAAGCGTGTTTCTAAAAATACGTTTTAATACCATGCTTATATAAGATATCAGATGAGTAGAGTTTAACTTATCTGACAGACGAGTGATCTGTTATCTGATATTACTAGAGAATGCCAATAGCTAGTAATCTTCCTCTGCTGTTTGTCAATCCAGCAAGATAAAATAATCTTCAGTCTTCAAGAATTAAGAACAGATCTTCAGATAATATAACTTTCACTAACTGACATTAACAGATTTCATCTTTAGAGCAGAAGTACCGCTAGTCTTACACGTTCCCCCTGTCTTTAAGAATCCATAAGCTAACTAGTCTGTTGAAAGTTAATTCTTGAATGGAATAGCGGATAACTAAGCTGTTGAACTCCAGTCTTCTGATGAGTTCCCCCTCAGCTTATGCATCCAAATTAAGTAGTCCTAACTCAGCTCTTAGAGTTGAGAACCTTGCTTCACTTAGAGGTTTAGTGAAGATGTCAGCAATCTGATTGTCAGTATGAACATACTCTATCATAACATTGCCTTTTTCCACATGATCTCTAATGAAGTGATGCTTAATCTCAATATGTTTAGTCCTTGAATGACTTGTAGTATTCTGAGTAAGTGAGATTGCACTTGTATTGTCACAGTAGATTGGAATTCCACTGATCTTGATGTTATAATCTTCTAGTTGATGCTTCAACCAAAGTATCTGTGCACAACAAGCTCCAGCAGCTATATATTCAGCTTCAGCAGTGGATATAGAAACTGAGGTTTGTTTCTTACTCATCCATGAGATCAGACGACTACCTAAGAACTGACAAGCACCTGTTGTGCTTTTTCTGTCAATCTTGCAGCCAGCAAGGTCTGAATCTGAATAACCAATAAGCTCAAATCCAGATTCTCTAGGATACCACAATCCCAATTCTTGAGTGCCTTTAACATACTTCAATATCCTCTTGGCAGCTAAGAGATGAGATTCTTTGGGGTTTGATTGAAATCTTGCACAGACTCCAACTGAGTACATTATGTCAGGTCTGCTTGCTGTTAGATATAACAGTGACCCTATAATGCCTCTATATTTGGTTATGTCTACTGATTTGCCATCTTCATCTTTATCCAAACGAAGACTTGTAAACATAGGAATAGTAGCAGTAGAGCTAGTTTCCATACCAAACTTCTTGAACAGATCTCTTGTGTATTTTGCTTGATTTATAAAGATTCCATCAGGTAGCTGTTTGACTTGTAAACCAAGAAAATAATTAAGTTCACCCATCATGCTCATTTCAAACTTATTCTGCATCAGCTTGGAGAACTTATCACACATATTTTGGTTAGTTGAACCAAAAATAATATCGTCCACATATATTTGCACAAGTAATATATGATTCTCCCATTCAATTGTGAACAGGGTTTTATCTACCTTACCTTTATGAAATCCTTTAATTAAAAGAAAATCAGATAGGGTATCATACCATGCTCTTGGAGCCTGTTTCAGTCCATAGAGGGCTTTCTTCAGACGATATACCTTGTCCTCTTCTTGATAGACTTCAAATCCAGGAGGTTGTTCAACATACACTTCTTCTTGCAATTCTCCATTGAGAAAAGCAGACTTCACATCCATCTAATAGACAGTGAAGTTCTTGTAAGCAGCATAGGCTAGAAACAGTCTGATTGCTTCAAGTCTTGCTACTGGTGCAAAAGTTTCATCAAAGTCAATTCCTTCTTCTTGACAATAACCCTTGGCCACTAGTCTTGCTTTGTTCCTGGTAACAATACCATCTTCATTCATCTTATTTCTGAAAACCCACTTAGTGCCAATTACTCTTTGATGACTTGGTCTAGGAACTAAGTACCAGACTTCATTCCTTTCAAATTGATTCAACTCTTCTTGCATAGCTTCTATCCAGAAGGAATCATTTAGAGCTTCTTCAATTTGCTTAGGCTCTATTTGAGATAGAAAAGTGACAAACATAGCATCTTGTGCAGCAGCTCTTCTTGTTTTCACTCTATCTAATGGATCACCAATCACCAACTCTGGTGGATGGTTTCTGAGCCATCTGAGATCAGGTTGCAGGTCTGAATGTTGTCCTCTGTCTTGATCTTGCAAAACTACTGTTGGAGATACAGTAGTAGTCTGTTGAACATTTGTCGTCTGTTGAACAGTCTCTGGTCTGTCAGCTGTTTGCAACTCGTCTGTTAGACAATCAGCACTGTGATTTTGAACAGCACTTGAGTTATCAGCCGAATTTAGATTAGGTAGTATGATGGGAACATATTCTTCATTTCTTCCAATGTCTAACTTCTGTAGATCAGTAGACAGATCTTGATTAACACTTTGATTCTTTTCAGAAGATTGACTTGGCTCATCAAATACTACATGGATAGATTCTTCTATTAGTAATGTTCTTTTATTGAAAACTCTATAAGCTTTACTAACAGATGAGTATCCTACAAAAACAGCTTCATCAGCCTTTTCTGCAAATGCAGTAAGGTGATTTTTCCCATTATTCAATACAAAACATTTACAACCAAAAATCTTAAAGTAATGAATGTTTGGTTTCCTATTGTTCCAAACTTCATATGGAGTCTTGTTCTGATTTTTGTTGATCATACATCTGTTCTGGGTATAGCATGCTGTATTTGTTGCTTCTGCCCAAAATTTTTGAGGCAGTTTAGCTTCAGCTATCATGGTTCTGACAGCTTCCTTTAGTGTTCTGTTTCTCCTTTCAGCAACACCATTCTGTTGAGGGGTTCTGGCAGCAGAGTACTCATGATGTATTCCTTTGATATTACAATACTCTTCAACAGTAGAGTTTGTAAACTCTGTCCCTCTATCTGATCTGATCTTCAATATTTTGATAGTCTTCTCATTCTGGATCAGTTCCATCAGATTAGTAAGATGTTCATTGGTTTCACCCTTTTTCTTCATGAAAATCACCCAAGTATATCTTGAATAATCATCCACAACAGCTAGGCAGTATTTCTTTCCACCATTACTGACTGGATCAATGGGTCCAAATAAGTCCATATGTAATAGTTCCAAAATTCTTTCAGAAGATTGGTGCTTCTTGCTTTTAAACGATGACTTGATTTGTTTACCCTTCTGACATGCGTCACAGAGCTTGTCTTTGCTCATGACTGCTTTTGGAATCCCTTCTACCAAATCATTCTTGATTAGTCTGTTTATGGTCTTGAAGTTTAAGTGATTCATCCTTTTGTGCCACAGCCAACTGACTTCACTTGGTGCAGATGCCACCAAACAAATACTTGAATTCTTGTCAGCTGAATTCCAGTCGACTATGTAGACATTCCCTTGTCGTCTTCCAGATAAGATTACCTTCTTTGTACCAATCTGTTCGACAAAGCACTTATCTGTTGAGAAGATGACTGAATATCCCTTGTCACAAAATTGACTTATGCTCAGCAGATTATATTTGAGGCCTTTGACATATGAGACGTCAGATATCTCTATGTTTCCTGTGATTAATCTTCCTTTAGCTTTAATCTTGCCTTCTTTGTTGTCTCCAAATGTAACACTTGGACCATCCACAGCAACTGCATCAGTCAGCTCATGTATGTTTCCACACATGTGTCTTGAACATCCACTGTCCAAGTACCAGATCTTCTCTACTTTACTCCTACTCCTAATCCTATCCTACAAAACAAAAATAAAATTGTTTTAGGTACCCTTATTGAGAGGGTCCTGAAGGATTAGTTCCACCTTTGACAACCCAAGATGTTGAAGTCTTAGGCTTCTTAGGTTTCTGAGTTTTCACAGGAGCATGAACAGTTTCATTTTTATCATAATTATCAGATAAGTCATGTTGATGATCAGTATGATATGAATAATGTTCATAAGCAGGGTAAGGTGCATGATATGCAGGATATGCATGCATTGGATGAGCAGGGTAAGGTGCATAGTAACTAGGAAATTGAGGTGCATGATACATAGGATGATATGCAGCAGGTTGCACATAATATGACTCATTTCCATACCAAGCATTTTGATTTTTCTTGTTCTTATGCTTCTTTGGCTTACTAGGTGCTTGCTCAACTTGTTTTGACTTAGCTTTACCACTAGTCTGATTGACTTTAGCTTTATCAGCAGACTTCTTAGGACTCTGCTGTTTGGTCTTACTAGTCTTATTTCCTACACTAGGCTCTTTGCTCTTTTTAGCCTTAGGAGATTTCTTCTCCTTTAATTCTTTCTCAGGTGAAGTAGGTCTAGCAGTTTGAACATACAGAATGACCTTACTATTGTCAGCTGATATGAATTTTTCAGTATGGTTCAACTCTTGCTTATCCTGTTCTAAAGGCATCTTCTGTTTACTAGATGTATGCGTGGATGCAACAGATGATTTCTCATGAGACTCGATGATCTTTTCAAGTTCCATGATTTTTCCTTTATACACTTCACATTCAGCTTTCAAAGATTCATGCTCTTGCTCAAGCTGTTTATACTCGACTGATTCTTTTGGCTTTTCAGCTTTAAGTTTCAGTGAGTTGTTTTGCTCTTTTAGCAAGCTCATCTCTTCCTTAAGCTTAACAAATTCTCCAGCAATAGTAGTATTATTTAACATCATTTGCTCTAGAGAATCAAACAATTCATTATTTTGAGGAGTTACCTCATCCTCAGAGTCATCAGAGTCCTTTGCCATCAGGCACAGGAGAGCAGGTTTTTCTTCATCAGAAGATTCTTCATCAGACGAGTCTGAATCTGAATCAGATGAGTAGACAGCAGCAAGCTTTTCTGCTTCAGCCATCATTGCTTTTCCTCTCTGATGCTTTCTTTCTTTTCTTACTTTCTTCTCCTCTTCAGTGTACTTTTCTGCTTTTGGATATGGGCAGTCTTTGATGAAGTGTCCCAATTTCCTGCAGTTGTAACACATTAGTTTTGATTTATAATCATCTTTATCTTGAGAAGAAAAGTTAGGTTTAGAAGTAGAAGCATTGTTGTATTTGTTCTTCATTTTTCTTTTGTAGAACTTCTTGAAATTGTTCATCAACAGTGCAACGTCTCCAGCAGTGTACTCCTTCTTGTTGAGTAGAGTGGCTTCATCAGATGAGTCCACTTCTTTGCTTTTCTGTGCTGGTCTTCCGGTGTTTTCAGCAGCAACCAGTGCAGCTGTGGGTCCTAAAGTTGAGGTTTCTTCAATTCCCATCCTAGGCAGTTTATACTCATAAGCCTTGAGTACAGAAAACAGCTCTGTAAGAGAGATCTTCCCCAGATCCCTTGATTCTTCCATTGCTGTAACTTTCATGTTGAACTTTGGAGGTAGCGCCTTCAGTACTCTGTTGGTTATCTCTTTGTCTGTGAAGGTCTTTCCCAACTTTAAAACTTCATTCAGAGTTCTGGTGAATCTGGTATCCATCTGATCAATGGTTTCTCCAGTCTTCATCTTGAAGTTGTCAAGTTTTTCCAATGCAACAGTGAGCTGATGCTCCTTGATAGCATCATTGCCTTCGCTCATATCTCTGACTTTGTCCCACATCTCCTTTGCAGTCTTGCAATGTTTGACCTTGTCAAACCGATCATTATCCAGGGCTTTAGTCATGATGAATCTCCCAACTTTATCTAGATTGAAAAGCTTTATCTCCTCTGGAGTCATCTCATGAAGGTCTTTTTCCACAACCGTATCTACTTCATTTATCTTTATGGTCTTTGTGAATCTGAATGGACCTTTAATGATACATGTGTACATGTTGTCATTATAAGCAGCAAGGAAAATCTCCATTCTGATTTTCCAGTCCTCAAAGGACATACCAGCAATGTGGGGAACATGGCTGATACAATCCATTTTTCAAAAAGTTTTAGTTTTTCAAAAAGATGCTCTTTTGAAAAGTTTTTAAAAACCTTTGAAAAACACTCGGATCAAGCTCGTTGATCAGGCAGCTGATTCAAATGAACCACCTGCTCTGATACCACTTGTTGGTCCCAAGTGGTCAGATGAGGTCTAGAGGGGGGGGTGAATAGACCTCTGAAAATTTTGAACTTAAAAACTTTTCAGTCTTCTGTCAGCAGACTAAGCTGATGAAGAACAGTAAGCAGACTAGTCTGATCGTGAACAAATCTTGAACAGACGACTGACCACTCTTCTTACAGTAACTTAGCTGTTTTTCAGCAAAACAGTTTTTCAAAGAGTATACTTGCAGCGGATTGTTTCAAAGTGCTTTTCACAAGTAGACTAAGTTCTTAAAAGATTTTATCCCCAGTTTTTAACAAACTTCTTTTCAAAATCTTTTAGGTAATTCAAAGTGTTTAAAAATGCAAACTTTAAATATGCAAGAAAACTTTAAATGCAAGATAACACAAAGAATTTTTATAGTGGTTATATGGATAAAAATCCTTTAGTCCACTCTTCCAGATCACACAGATTCTGGGTTATACTATAATCACTTAGATTACAATATTTCTCCACTTACACCTAAACGACTAATGAGAAGGCTGTAAGCTCACAATAGGAATTCACAAAGAAAACCTATCCTCTAAAGTAGAATCACTCACACAGACGGATTCTAACTTCGCACAACGCTCAGCTATTACAAAATCACTCAGATAATGTTTTTCTGATTTCTTCAACTTGGTTTCTGTCAACAGATGACTTCCACCAGACGAGTGAGCTGTTCGAGCTTTTGAGACTTAGAGAAATTCTGCTTCAAAATTTCGATCTCTGATTGTTGTTGTGTGTGTCTCTCTTCGAACTTTGCTCTATTTATACTTGGATTTGAATTTATGACCGTTGAAGGAAATCACATCCTTCAGCTTTTTGAAACGGCTCCCTGCAGCAATCGTACAGTGTACAGTACCTTTCTGTCCATCGCATTTAATGCTGCATTTAATGCACTCTGCTGATCCGAGGATATCTTCAATCATTTGCCATTACTACCCTTCTCTTTCAGCATTTATTACGCCAGGTGCATTTATTACCGTTGGACTAATCTCTTGATCTCTTTACTCTGCTGATCAAAACGACTCTGCTGATAGATACTCTGCTGATCAAATACTGAACTCATCTGATTTGACTCGGCTGATGACCTACCCTTCTGTTCGCTGTTTCAGCAAGAGATCACTAGTCTTCTGAGCTTTGAACTTTGAACTCTTCTGATGTCTTCTTTTACTTGTTCAAAATTCTTCTAAGGGAACTAAGCTTTCCATACTTAGCTGATTATGATGTTTTGGAAATCATCAAAACCTTCCCTTAATTTCTGACTTCTTTGCACTTCATCTTCATCTTCATCCAAC
>CM064883.1:64136253-64473523 GCA_003313485.2 Penstemon barbatus | reverse complement strand
TATTATTCTTTGATGTATGTCTTGCATGCTTAGAATAGATCACGTAAACAAGATAAAGCATAATCTGATGAGACCTCGCACGAAGAAAACTTAAAACCTCCAATTGAACTTAAAAACTCAATTAGAATATTAAATCGATTAACGGGCGCATATGAATGGTGTCCATGGTCCGAGCCTATCCAATTACTAGGTCTTAGGCATATTGTACAAATATATCTCGATGTCTCACGAGTCGTGGGTCGAGCTATAGGAAGATGATATGTCTATTGCCTCGATGCACAGTTTAGTGTCAAGGGAGGGGATAGCAAGGTTCTAGGCGCTGTCTCACGAGTCGTGGGGCGTCTAGGATTGAACTATTTCTCTTCACGAGTATTGGACATGATTTAACGCGAGTAAGTATGGATGTCTCACGAGTCGTGGGTCCATAACGAAAACCGAGGCTGAATGAACTCAAGGGTTAGCTGGGATGGTTAACCGGCGACGTGATCGCCCACCAAGTGGATCGATTGGTATGGCCAACGAGTCGTGGGTACTGAGCGATTGCATTTGGGCCTTGAGCCCATTAGGAAATTTTTATTTCCCGAACCTTATGTGGGGGCATAAGTATTCGACAAAAATAGTGGGAGTAATTTACAAATGAAAACCATGTTTGTAAATTATGCATTGATATTAATCTGCCGCGTATTTATCGTCATGTTTATGATAGTTTATCATAAGTTATGTATCCATGAATATTTACCATCATACTTGAATAAAATAAATTGACTGAACCCAAATGAATTTTGAATGACTTCGAAACTTAAGAAATTATTCTCGAGTCCAAGCAAGGACTAATATCCTTACAAAGATTTCATTGTTTCTCCTTTCGAAGTTACACTTCGACTGGAATGGTGATAGGTTTCACCAAGCTGCTTTTTTCGAAGTTACTCTTCAAATAAGAAAGGTGATAAGTTTCACCAGAGGGTTGAGGATGGTTCTCAAGCCCAAATTTTCTTGAAGGCAAACATGAAGTCTCCCATGAATGGGAAGTAACATCTTGTGAAAAGGCCTCAAAAGGCTCGAGAGATGGAAGAAGAGGAATGTATCCTCTCTAAAGGGAAATAACCTTGGAGGTTTTTCTGTAAGGATGATAAGTTGAAAAGTAAATCAAAATGATTCTTCCATGGATTAAGATCAAGGGAAAATGGAATTGAACCTATTCATCCCATAAGGGATCATTAAATTTTATTGAACTTAACCTTATGGTTAAAGTAATGCATAAGGGTGTTGGATGCCCGATGAAGCACTCATTGATGCATTCAATGCATCTAAAGCCATGAATTATTTAGATCATTGGAATTTGCTTATACCATCCCTTGTCTTAAGGGATGTGATAGTTCCATAATGGTTGGAACTGATTGCGCTATAAGATTTATACGCAAAAGGTGTACATAAGCAAATGAGTATGGATACTCATATATCGACTAAATAAAATATGCATAGTCAATAAAATATAAATAATCAAGATTTCACACACTTGAGTCGTTGTAAAAACCGAAAGGCGATACACGAATACTAAAACATATTTCCGAATTAAAAGATTCAAAGACTGAGCTCGACTGGGTCGCGCTTGACTGGGATGCTGTACATAGTAACCGACTTTCGAATCTTGCTTAATGGAAATTAGATTTAGTAGTTGGTTGCTAGGCAACCAAGAGGCATAAACAAATGCAATGGATTTAATCCATTTATAAGTGTGTAGAAATGCTAAAGCATTAGTGGGAGATAAGGCGTCTCTAGTACCCTCATGGGTAAAAGTACGTTGTGATGTACAAATCCAAATTACTTTTGGAATAAAAGAAGAGAGCCTAATCAATGAAAGCATGTAAGAGATTTGGATCGATTCAAAATCAAACATGCATAGGCAGTACGCCATTGATTATTTGATAGAGAATTAGATTCTCGAAATGTAAGACTCGCTCAAAACATTGTCAGTTGTTGAGCATTTTGGACATGTAAATGTCCATTAAGAAATCTTGCATGAAATTCCTTATTCAAACAAATGAAACTTGATCGAGAAAATCGAAGATACTGAGCTAAGTATCTCTGAAGCCAGATCCAAAACATATCACGTGATATGAGTTTTGGTATTGTACCTTCATATGCATTCATGCGCATATAGGGTCTCCCGCTTATGTGAATAAGCTGGTGGGAGATAAGTTGGACGTAAAATCCATCTTATGCAATTCGTGGGGTATCCAGAAAACTCTATAGGATACAAGTTCTACGATCCTACAAGATAAACTACGTTTGTCTCAAGGAACGCACACTTCTTGGAGAAGGATTTCTTGCTGGGCAAGAAGGAACACAACGTAGAACTAGATGAGGTCACTGAAGCTGAAAAGACCAAAGAGGTCGATCAAGCTGACCCATCACCACAGGCAGTGGAAGAACAAGAGCATGAAAGTACATCAAAGAGTACACCGATACTTCGTAGGTCAGAAAGACAACGTAGAGAACCCTAGAGGTACTACGGTCTGCTGCGTGAGACTAGACAGTCTCTAACCGACCCAAGGACTTACGAAGAGGCTATGCTAGGCATAGACTCGGGAAAGTGGCGTGAAGCCATGGAATTCGAATTAGACTCCATGCACTCGAACAAGGTCTGGGCCTTGGTAGATCCACCAGTGGGAGTAGCTCCCGTGGGTTGCAAGTGGATCTATAAGCGAAAGCTTGGAGTGAACGGAGAGGTAATAACCTACAAGGCGCGACTAGTGGCAAAGAGGATACACTCAAAGGCCAAGCATCGACTTTGAGGAGACCTTCTCGCCCGTCGCAATGCCTAAATCCATTCGAATCTTGCTGACCATAGCTGCGTGGTATAACTACGAGATATGGCAGATGGATGCAAAGACTGCCTCTCTCAATGGGGACATTGACAAGGAGATCTTAATGGAGCAACCAAAAGGGTATGCATCCAAAGGAGATGAACACAAGGTGTGCAAACTCCAGAGGTCCATTTATGGGCTGAAGCAAGTTTCCCGAAGTTAGAACATCCGTTTCGATGAAACAATCCAAACTTTTGGATTCATCAAAAACGTGTTCGAACCTTGCGTGTACAAGAAGATCAGTGGGAGTACAGTTGAATTTTTGGTGCTTTACGTTGATGACATTCTTCTCATTGGAATGTGAAAGTGTTGTCCGAAACTAAAGCATGGTTAACTACACAATTCTCAATGAAGGATTTGGGAGAAGCATCCTTTGTACTGGGTATAAGGATCTACCGATATAGATCAAAAGGACTGCTGGGCCTCTCCCAATCGCAGTACATAGATAAAATCTTGAAGAGATTAGATATGGAAGAATCCAAGAGAGGATTGCTTCCAATGAGATATGGAATTGCACTCTCTAAGTCTATGGCCCCAAAGACGCCTGAAGAGAGAAGCAATATGTCTCGAGTACCATATGCATCCGCAATAGGAAGCATAATGTATGGTATGTTATGTACGAGACCAGACGTAGCATACGCTTTAAGCGTTACAAGTCGCTACCAGTCTGATCCAGGTGAGCAGCACTGGATGGCCGTAAAGACAATTCTGAAGTACCTGAGAAGGACTAAGGAATTGTTCTTGGTATACGGTGGAAGAGAATTGAAATTGGAAGGCTATACTGATTCTAGCTTCCAATGTAATGTAGACAACTTCAAGTCGACATCTGGATACGTGTTCTGCCTCAATAGTGGTGCGGTAAGCTGGAAGAGCTCCAAGCAAAACACTACCGCAGATTCAACCACCGAGACAGAATACATTGCCGCGAGTGAAGCAGCAAAGGAAGGTGTTTGGATGAAAAACTTCATCCAGGAATTGGATGTGATACCTAGCATTTTCGAGCCATTACTATCTTCTGTGATAATAATGGAGTTATCTCGCAAGTAAAGGAATCGAGATCTCATCAGAATCCAAGCACGAACTAAGACGATACCATTTGATATGTTATATCATTGGTAGAGGAGACATAAAGATGGAACGTGTCACCTCAAGGGATAATACGACGGACCCGCTGTCTAAGCCATTGCCTCAAAGGCATCCGAAAACATCTGTCTAAGATGGGAATCAGAAGTATGAAAAGTTGGCTTTAGTACAAGTGGGAGATTGATAGAATAGTGTCCTGCAAGCCAACTATTTGGTTGCATTTAATTGAAAGGACCATTCAATTGGATTAATAAATGCATTTTATTATATGGTCATCTTTATCTTATGTAATAATTATCTACGCATAAAGATAGAAGTCCTTAGATCACAGGGCAATGGGACAACCCGTGGACTGATCTCCAAGGCCGTGATCTAGAATATATTCAAGAGTCGTAGAATCCAATCGAGATAGGACATCATTGGATTCGGTTAGACTCTCACTATTGTGTATACTCCGATGAACTGGAGACGCTGGGGTCCACGAGCGTGACTGGGATAGTCGATACACATAAGTGGGTGGCTTGCTGGGATGGCAAGCGCACTGAATACCCCAATTAGGAAATAACTCACCATGGAAGCGGTAGTCGCATATCGGGGTTGAAGTTATTCCAATTTACAATAGTATACGAGGAACGATCCCTAACTACTTGAGATGATAGGGTTTATCTGGTGCGAGAACGTCTATGCTTTGATATGAGTCCCGACTGACTGGAGATCGCCAGAAAGTCTCTGTGGACTCATATTGGGTATAGAGGAACTCGTATGCAGATTCATATCATCAACAAAGGATCCATTGACCCGACTTGATAGGTTGGGAAATTCTCCTATGGATTTCTGTGAGAAATTAATTCTAGTAAAATCCTTGGCCAAGGTATCTGACGACTTTATGTAAGTAGCTCATAAAGATTAAGTCAAAGAGAATTTATTTCGAGACCAGAGTACATAAGGTCAAGACAAAAGAAAAGGGAATCCGATGAAAGACCATACCCTTAAGTCTCGACTGGGAGATTGATCAATGGAGAGATTATGTCGTATATGGAAATTGTAAATGATAAAAGGTTCACTGAATTAATTCACCAGTGATTGGGCTCCATGGGCTTGTGACTGGACATCGACCGTGGAGTGTGGGAGAATTCCCAAATTAGCAGGGGTGCTAATTTTGGAATGATTAATCGACAGAGTGTTCGATTAATTTAGAGTATTAATTGCTCGAGTAATTAAATAATATTTAATTATAACCCACGGCCAATTATGTGGTGAACCTACGGGGGCATACACAATACACATGAAGCGAAAGCGAGGAAGTAAGAACGAACGAGTCGACTGGGTCGACTGAGTCAAAATCGACTGGGTCGATTAAATGGGTGGGTCGACTGGGTCGACCCATGTGGAACGAAATTGGATTCAATTGGAATTGGATCAAGATTATAAATAAAATTGGAATTTAATTTATGAGTAAATTAATTAATTATGATTTAATTAATTAATGGAATAATTAATTTAACTTGGAGTTTAATTAATTAATTGGGAGATGATTTAATTAATTGGGCTATTTAATTGGAAGATTAAATAAAGCCCTGAAAAATTAATTAATATGGGCCATGAATTAATTAGAAGACTTAGTCTTCTAATTAAAGAGGGCCATGACCCATGTAGGAGAATTAGTATCCTAATCCTAGTAGGATTAGGTTATGAGAGATATCTATAAATAAGAGACTAGGTCTCATATCTCACACACAACTCCACAAGAAAATCAAGAAAAGCAAAAATTCTCTCCCTCTCCCTCTTGTGATCGGCCGAACTCACTTCCACTTTAGGAAGAATTTTCGTCTTCGATTCTTCGTTCCAAAGTTGTTCTAAAACCTAGATATTAATATACCCTATGTTCCAGTTGATTAGGATATATTAATTTTCGTGATATTGTGGTGTATCAACTCGTAGAGGCGCAACACGTGGGGCGCTAAAATCAAAGGTGTGGGTCGATCTTACCGGGGCAGAATTCAGAGCTTGTCTTGCTAGCCGAGGATTTGCAAGGAGACAGGTATAAACGTGAAAACTTATACTGTCATTTATTTATATTCATATATATACAACTAGAGAATATCCTGGCAAGATTCTTTAAGAGGCTCTAGAAAATTTTTATATTCCGCTGTGCCTAGGGCTGTTTTTCTTACCGAATCCCAACAACTAAGAACATGAACAATGTGGGTGAGGATCAACCTCCAACCCCAAATTTGAAAGACTTGGAATCCGAGTTTGTTATGAACTTAACATTTGATAATATTAATGAAGCAGAACATTTCATAAAATCCTATAGTAAAGAAGTTGGGTTCGATATTAGAAGATATAGTAGCAAAACAAAAGATGATGAATTAAGGAATCGCGTGTGGGTTTGTGCTCGAGAAGGTTTTAGACCAAAATCGGCCCAAAGCTTTGTTCCGCTTCGAGAACCAAGAAGATAAACAAGATGCAGATGCAAATCAAGTTTTCGTGTAGCACTTGATCGTTTTACTAGGAAATATAATGTTACAACGTCTGAGGCACGTCATAACCATGAGTTGGTGAAGAATGAGAATAAGCATCTATTGCGATGTAACATGTATCATTAATTTAATTGAATACAATTAATTGCTATTTAACTTGTTTATTAACTGGTTTTTTTGTATTGGTTTTATTGCTTAGGCAATTAAGTGCAGCAGACAAGTCTTGGTTGAGCACATTGACAATGGCTGGGATAAAACCATCGCAAGTCATGGATCTTATGGAGCAAATGCGTGATGGGATCGGAAGTCTTCCTTTCAAAAGAAAAGATGGATATAACTACTTAAATGGACAAAGGTTGAAAATGATTGAAGGTGGAGATGTAAATACCGGTATGAACATATTGGAAGGAATGAAAATACATGACAAAGATTTGATCTTCAAATACACAACTGCTGAAGATGGTTCACTAACTAAACTGTTTTGGTGCGACGGATTGTCAAGGGCAGATTATACTCTATTTGGCGACGTGGTCGCGTTTGATAGTACTTACAGGACCAACAAATATTTGTTTCCACTCGTGATATTTTCACTGTCATAGTAATACATAGCCATATGGTTAACTTTAGGACTTCAATTCAAATATGTTCGTATCATGTCCGACTTATTAGAACTTTAATGCATTAGATATTCGATGGATATCATCCGATTATAAATTTTCGTAAGCCGAAACACTATGCTGACTAAAAGTAAACAATGTTGACCATATAGTTATATATAATTATATCATTGAGCTTAAATGAAATCGAATTGACAAAGGCATGATTGTTGAATGAAATCAACAATATTGACAATACGGTTAAGTTATCTATCCTATTGGGGAAAATTGCTTTTTTGGTACCGGTTAACTTGCAATTTTGGTACCATTGGATACTGTTGGGATAGTGGTTGGGTTGCCTCGATTGTCAGAACAACGAAAGTGCGGAATTTAAAATTTTTCGAAGCACCCAAGGTCCCATATAAGAATTTCCATATTATTTATACGCAAGCATGAAACAAAAACACACATTGAATTAAACAAGGGGGTTTTTGCGATTTACCTCACCACAGGCAAGGTGGTGGCAATCTTCAGTTCTGATTCTGAATCTGGATCTGGATCTGGCTCACAGAAGTGATCCAAGCGTCTCACCTCCAAAGATAGTCCACACCAACTGGATTCTGGTAACACCTCCTAGTCTTAGGCTCAGAACTGGATCTAGGAGATTTGTTGTAACAGGATTGTGTAGATCTACTTGACAAGGCAAGATCTAACACGGTGGAACAAGGGAGAGGCGGCGGCGGTGGCGCTAGAGCAGCTCACGGCAGCAGGTGGCGGCGGCACTAGGTTGGCGGCGCAGGAGAGGGGCGGCGGCTAGGTCAGAGAAAAGAGGCTAGGGTTTTTGCTAGGGTGTGTTAGCTTTTTGAGCTCTAGTAGAACCCTATTTATAGACTCCCTTTTGACCTAGGTTTGCAAGACTCCTTATGGGCTTTTAATTAAAGGCCCATGTCTTGCAAGCCTTTCATTTAATTAATTACTTAATTAAATGCCCAATCCAATTAAATCAATATCTCTTTTATATAATTAATTAGCAACTCAATTAAGTATTTAATTAATTAAGTCAGCCAATTAATTAATCTCCCACTTGAATTAAATATTTTAATTCATTTAATTGATTTAATTACCTTTAAATCAATTAATTCCTTTAGTATCCCTTTCCAACAATCACCGTCCAATTGTATTGTGTGTGACCCTCTGGGTTCACCATCAATTGGCAGCAGGCCCACGAATTCCTCGTGATTTAATTTATGAACAATAAATTGCTCCGGTCAATCAAAAAACCTTTAATTGACCACTCCTAGAATCAAATCCTCTATTAACTCAGGAGTACCTACACTTCATGGTCGATGTCTAGCCACAAGCCCATGAAGCCCAACTTCAGGTGAATTGATACTTGTGAACCTCGTCTCATATAATTACCATGTACATACGGTCCTTCTATCGACTAATATTCCCGATCAAAACTTAGGGTGTGTGAATTGATCGGCACCTCTAAATTTGTCTCGATAACTATACTTTCTAATTCAGGATAATATTCCAGTGTGACTCCTAAATTTGGAAACCCCTTTCCAAATCCGTCACCGACTGCGGCCGCAGATTCCTTTGATATATTATCTAAGAATCGTATAGGAAATTCTCTCACCCATTACAGTGAGTCAATAGATTCCATATTGGTACTAACCACTCGCGTACATGTCCATACGTACCCAACCTAGGCATGTTATGACCAAGCTAAGTGGCCTATACCTAGATCTAAGTATGCATTTTCATGCACCGAATTCGCCCTAGCACCTCAAGTCAAAGGACTAAATCGTACACTATTATAATCCTTGAGAAACATCCCATCACCGATATGCGACATGCGCTTCCACAATGGGTTTCTCTGTTCGGGTCGTTCGATGCGTTCAATCCTCCATTGAACCACCTACTCATATGCACTGGCCTCAAATGCCTTGCTCATGAAACGCTACAAATTCACTCCATGTGAATCATGCATACTTGTACAAGTCTTGGCGATTCCTACGATACCCCGTCTCGTTCGGAATCTATGACTTGGAACAATTTTAAGATTACGACCTTTGAGACTGTTTCATGATTGCACTCAGTACTGAAGTGAATCGTCGCATAGTCAAATGTAATCTAAGGGTTTCAACCAATCGCTTAAATGTATTCGCGAGAGATGAAGTTGACCATTGTTTATCCTTATACACATATAAATAAATGTGCGTATTATTATAAAATCAAAAGATCGTCTCTTACAGAATAGACCTATTACAAGCTAATTGAACTGGCTTGCTGGGCACTATCCTATCAATCCGATTTGACATACTCCATGTGCATGTCTCCTCTACCAATGATCTCCCTGATCACATGGTATTTCCTCTGTACGTGTTTGGATTGATGGTGTGACCTCGGCTCCTTTGCTTGAGCTATCGCCCCGTTGTTGTCTCAAAAGACGACTACAGGTTCAGCAATGCTAGGAACAACATCCAATTCTTGGATGAAGTTTTTCATCCATACACTTTCTTTTGCCGCATCTGATGCTGCGATATATTCTGCTTCTGTGGTTGAGTCGGCAGTCGTAGACTGTTTACAGCTTTTCCAACTGACCGCTCCTCCATTGATGCGAAATATGTATCCAGAGTTGGATTTGTAGTCATCCACGTCAGACTGGAAAGCAGTCCAGTGCTCTTCGCCTGGATTTGACTGATAGCGGCTCGTTACACTTAGAGCGTGTGCTATGTCTGGTCGAGTACACAACATCGCATACATTATGCTTCCTATAGCAGAAGCATAAGGTATGAGAGACATTCTCGTCTTTTCTTCGTCGGTTGTAGGGCACATTGACTTAGAAAGAGAGATACCATGTCTCATTGGAAGCAATCCTCTCTTGGATTCTTCCATTTTGAATCTTTTCAAAATAGAATTGATGTACTGAGATTGGGAGAGTCCTATCATCTTCTTCGATCTATCCCTATAGATACGTATTCCCAATACGTAAGATGCGTCTCCCATATCTTTCATGGAAAACTGCGCGGATAACCACGCTTTAGTCTGCGCTAACATCTTGATATCGTCTCCGATTAACAAAATGTCATCGACGTACAAAATAATGAATTGTATCGAGCTCCCACTGTTCTTCTTGTACACACAAGGTTCATATACGTTTTTGATGAAGCCAAATGCTTTGACTGTTTCATCAAATCATATGTTCCAGGTTCGGGACGCCTGTTTGAGGCCATAGATTAACCTTTGAAGTTTACACAATTTGTGCTCACTTCCTTTGGACGCAAAACCTTCAGGTTGTTGCATAAAGATCTCCTTGTCAATGTCTCCATTGAGAAAGGCGGTCTTTACGTCCATTTGCCATATTTCGTAGTCATGCCACGCGGCTATGGCAAGTAGTATCCGAATGGATTTTGACATCGCCACGGAAGAGAAGGTTTCCTCATAGTCTATTCCAGGCCTTTGAGAATACCCTTTCGCCACTAAGTGAGCTTTATGAGTTAATACCTCTCCATTCATTCCAAGCTTACGCTTGAAGATCCATTTGCATCCTACAGGGATAGTTCCCTCAGGTGGATCGACCAAGGTCCAAACCTTGTTGGAATGCATGGAATCCATTTCGGATTGCATGGCTTCGAGCCACGCACCCGAGTCTATGTCTAACATCGCTTCTTGATAGGTCTTTGGATCATTATCATCTTTCTCGTTTTCGTGAATGAAACCAAATCGCTCTGGCTCCTTACGAATTCGATCAGACCTTCGAAGAGTAGGTGTACTAGTAGGTTCAATAAATTCTGGTTCAGCTCCCACTGTTTGTGGGGATGGGTCCGATTCCTGGACTTCATCAAGTTCTACGATTGTCCCATTTCGATTGGTGAGGAAATCCTCTTCCAAGAAGTGGGAGTTCCTAGATACGAACGCATTACGTTCTTTAGGATCGAAGAACAAGTATCCAATGGATTCCTTTGGATACCCCACAAATTTGCACAAACTAGATCTACTATCTAGCTTATCTCCCTTTTTGTTCTTTACATACGCTGGAGATCCCCATACTCGTAAATACGAATACACGGGTGCTTTACCATACCATACTTGGTACGGTGTCGTTGGCACTGACTTCGAAGGTACTATGTTTAGTATCTTCGAGGCAGTTAATAGGGCTAAGCCCCAAAACGAAAAGGGAAGGTCAGCGAAGCTCATCATGGAACGAACCATGTCTAACAAAGTTTGATTCCTCCGCTCGGACACTCCATTGAGTTGGGGCGTCCTAGGGGGAGTTCGCTGGGCGAGAATTCCATTCTCTTTTAAATAATCAAGGAATTCTTGGCTTAAGTACTCACCACCTCTATCAGAACAAAGTGCTTTAATACTATGTCCAAGTTGATTCTCAACTTCCATTCGAAACTCTTTGAATTTCTCAAAAGTTTCGGATTTGTATTTCATAAGATACACATATCCATAACGACTAAAATCGTCGGTGAATGTTACGAAGTAAGAGAATTCTCCTCTCGCATTGACACTCAATGGTCCACAAACGTCAGTATGGATTAAATCCAATGTTTGCTTGGTTCGCTCGAGATTCCCGGTGAAGGGTGATTTGGTCATCTTTCCTTTGAGACAAGACTTGCAAGTTGGGAGTTCATCCAAGTTCTTTATTTCAAGAGCTTTAGAGGAAACCAACTTTTGAATCCTACCCTTGGAAATATGTCCAAGTCTAGCGTGCCAAAGTTGTGGAGTTTGATTATCATATTTTCTTTTTCTAGATTGAATGTGCATGACGTCGGAATTTGTAGGTTCTAGGGAATACAGACCATCTATCAAGGTACCACGAGCATACATTAAACCACCTTTAAATATGCAAAAAGCTCCATTTTCAATGGAAAAATTAAAACCATCAATATCCAACATAGGAATAGAAATGATGTTCTTAATAATGTTTGGTACGTACAGACAATCCCTTAAAACCAAA
The DNA here is from genome assembly GCA_003313485.2 of Penstemon barbatus. Lineage (NCBI taxonomy): Eukaryota > Viridiplantae > Streptophyta > Magnoliopsida > Lamiales > Plantaginaceae > Penstemon > Penstemon barbatus. The sequence continues at coordinate 64,461,519 of CM064883.1, read as the reverse complement.
GTAAAATTTCCTAAAACTAATTCGACGTCCCCAATAGCCTTAGCGGCGATCCTAGCTCCATTTTCAAAACTCAGGATTCTATCCCCGGGCTTCAGGTATCTTACTGCTCCCATTACCTGCAAATCATTGCAGATATGAGAACCTGCTGCGGTGTCTAAAACCCACGATGCACAGTTAATAGAAATATTAACTTCAACCAAGAATATACCTTTGGCTACCAGTTTCATCTTTAGGTAGTCTGGGCAGTTCCTTTTCCAGTGCCCTGCTTTCTTGCAGTGGAAACATTCGTCTTCTGGGCTCTTGCGCTTCTTTCCAACCACCTTTGTGACTGCCTTCGAAGAAAACACCTTCTTCTTCTTCCTACCTCTCTTGGGCTTTGCAGCCTTCGATTGGTGTGCAATCATTACCGGCTTCTCTTTCTTGAGAGTCGATTCTGCCGTTACCAACAAATTGGTCAGTTCGTGAAGAGCGAGGGTTCTATCCTCCATGTTGAAGTTCAACACGAACTGGTCAAAAGAACGAGGCAGCGTATGGAGGAGGAGGTCAGTGCTAAGATCAGCGTGCAAATCCACGTCCAATCGCCCCAATTTTTCAACCAGGTTGATGAAACACAGACAGTGATCCTTGACACTGCTTCCCTCAGCCATCTTGAGATGAAACAACTCCTTAGTGGTCGCGAACCTTTCGGTACGAGACCTCTCTCCAAACATCTGCTGGAGGTGGAGAAGTATCTCTCTAGCAAGCGGCATTGCAGCATGTTGCTTCTGCAGTTCATTCGACATCGTGGCTAACATGAGACATCGAACCTGAAGATCATCATCAACCCTTTTAGCATGGGCGGTTCGTTGTTCCTCAGTAGCTCGTGCTGCGGTTGCAGCAGGCATGGATGTTTCGAGCACATAGCTTCGTCGCTCGAAGTCGAGGACAATTATGAGATTTCTCAGCCAATCAACGAAATTTGAGCCATTCAACTTGTTTGCGTCGAGGATAACTGATAATGGATTCTTAGACATTGTACTTAATATCTACAAATGGAAAGAAGACAACGTTTAGCTAACTGATCTTACGTCTAATACTTATAATTATCGAATTTTGGACATGTTTTCGAAAAAGTTCTCCCACTATTTTATCGAAACAATCACCCCTTTGATTGCTCGGGAAATTTAATTCCTAGTAGGTCTTGACGTCCCAGCGGTAATTAATTGCACCCACGACTCGTGGCCATACAACCAATTCCCCAGGTAGGCATACTTATTGCCAATTGTGTTACTCCACAACCTTCAAGCTATTTTACCTCGGTTTTCGCACTTATCTAGCACTGCTACATCATAAGTGTTACTAATCGTTAAGTCTAACCCATCAATCATGATGAGCAACGGGCCCGGTCGTGAGTTCTCCGTAACTAGTTATCGGTAGATCCTCACATCCCGACCAGTCCTCACCCTTGTCGTGTTTAGTTAAAAACAGGAGTCAAGGAATTTTACGTATTGTCCCTTTCTTCGACTCGGGTGCCAGACTCTGGATCACCTCTATCGATAAGTAGACAACATACGCTAGTTCCTATTGATGGAAGGCTCGGATTTATATAAAAACTTCATTTTATTTTAATCCAATATGACTTAATATTTAATTCGAGAAGGGAATTTCTGGTTTGAAAGTTATACTAACTCTCCTCGAGATCTCACCGATTCAGTTATGCTTTATCTTTTATTACGATATAGATTCTAGCGCGCATCTCATACAAGCTAAATATAAATCGACAAATAAATAAAAGTCATACAAGCCTAGCATGCATACTACCACAATATGTTTTCGATCGGGAGCCTCCTATGCAGGCCATCATCGAGCCAATGATGGCCCTATTGGTCAATCTAAAGGGTTCTCATGAAGACCTATGCTATTACACAATGTACCATGCATACATGGCCTTCATATCTTCTTGGGTTCCCACCTTGCTTTTAAACGGGCCTCCATCTTAAACTAGGAAAGCAGTAAAGCCCTATTCTATTACAAAGGCTCAAAGTGGCCCAAAAACATAATAGGCTCGCAGACCCAATAAAAACCAAACAATAAATTAAACCAATCACATCTAACCTAAGGTCAAGGCTCGGCTCGATCGAAAACCACGTAAACAATTCACGTAGAGCAAGAAACATGCAAACATCCTTTACCTATTTCTTTCTTAATTTTAAAACTACCTTTTAAAACTAACTTCCTATGATTCTTACTTTTTAGTCACTACTAATTATGACAAAATAAATATTCGGGTAAACAAAAATAAATTTTCTGCTCAAATTCAGATTCTGTTTTTCAACTTTTGAAAATTGCATTTTTGCCCCTCAACTTTCAAAAATTGCACTTTGACCCCAAAACTTTTAAAAAGTTACAAAAACACCCCTGAGCAAATTCGGGCAGTTACCAGAAAATAAAATTTTGATTTCTGAAAATTTTCGATTTTTCCCTGAATTTTTGGTAATTGCAAAACAGTCCCCAAACTTTTGGAAATTACAAAACGACCCCAAAAAGCGTGCGACCTTATTTGCAAAACAGTCCAGTAATTTTGAAATTTCCAGATTCGAAAAAATTTAATTTTCAGCCCTCAAAAAACCCTATTTGCGATTTTTAGTTCAAAAAGTCCTGAAGTATCCAAACACTATAAAATCGGCACAGATCTGAAAAAGCAGTTTTACCCAATCATAGATCCAGTCATAACAAGTAAGAATCAATATACAGAACATAATTATCACGTGTTTACATATACATAATTAAACATATACGATGAAAACACATTATGTTCAGGTTTTTCGTATAATAATGATGGAGTTGGCTCTGATACCACTGTTGGGATAGTGGTTGGGTTGCCTCGATTGTCAGAACAACGAAAGTGCGGAATTTAAAATTTTTCGAAGCACCCAAGGTCCCATATAAGAATCTCCATATTATTTATACGCAAGCATGAAACAAAAACACACATCGAATTAAACAAGGGGGTTTTTGCGATTTACCTCACCACATGCAAGGTGGTGGCAACCTTCAGTTCTGATTCTGAATCTGGATCTGGATCTGGTTCACAGAAGTGATCCAAGCGTCTCACCTCCAAAGATAGTCCACACCAACTGGATTCTGGTAACACCTCCTAGTCTTAGGCTCAGAACTGGATCTAGGAGATTTGTTGTAACAGGATTGTGTAGATCTACTTGACAAGGCAAGATCTAACACGGTGGAACAAGGGAGAGGCGGCGGCGGCGGCGCTAGAGCAGCTCACGGCAGCAGGTGGCGGCGGCACTAGGTTGGCGGCGCAGGAGAGGGGCGGCGGCTAGGTCAGAGAAAAGAGGCTAGGGTTTTTGCTAGGGTGTGTTAGCTTTTTGAGCTCTAGTAGAACCCTATTTATAGACTCCCTTTTGACCTAGGTTTGCAAGACTTCTTATGGGCTTTTAATTAAAGGCCCATGTCTTGCAAGCATTTCATTTAATTAATTACTTAATTAAATGCCCAATTCAATGAAATCAATATTTCTTTTATATAATTAATTAGCAACTCAATTAAGTATTTAATTAATTAAGTCAGCCAATTAATTAATCTCCCACTTGAATTAAATACTTTAATTCATTTAATTGATTTAATTACCTTTAAATCAATTAATTCCTTTAGTATCATTTTTCAACAGTCACCGTCCAATTGTATTGTGTGTGACCCTCTGGGTTCACCATCAATTGGCAGCAAGCCCACGAATTCCTCGTGATTTAATTTATGAACAATAAATTGCTCCGGTCAATCAAACAACCTTTAATTGACCACTCCTAGAATCAAATCCTCTATTAACTCAGGAGTACCTACACTTCATGGTCGATGTCTAGCCACAAGCCCATGAAGCCCAACTTCAGGTGAATTGATACTTGTTAACCTCGTCTCATATAATTACCATGTACATACGGTCCTTCTATCGACTAATATTCCCGATCAAAACTTAGGGTGTGTGAATTGATCGGCACCTCTAAATTTGTCTCGATAACTATACTTTCTAATTCAGGATAATATTCCAGAGTGACTACTAAATTTGGAAATCCCTTTCCAAATCCGTCACCGGCTGCGGCCGCAGATTCCTTGGATATATTATCTAAGAATTGTATAGGAAATTCTCTCACCCATTACAGTGAGTCAATAGATTCCATATTGGTACTAACCACTCGCGTACATGTCCATACATACCCAACCTAGGCATGTTATGACCAAGCTAAGTGGCCTATACCTAGATCTAAGTATGCATTTTCATGCACCGAATTCGCCCTAGCACCTCAAGTCAAAGGACTAAATCGTACACTATTATAATCCTTGAGAAACATCCCATCACCGATATGCGACATGCGCTTCCACAATGGGTTTCTCTGTTCGGGTCGTTCGATGCGTTCAATACTCCATTGAACCACCTACTCATATGCACTGGCCTCAAATGCATTGCTCATGAAACGCTACAAATTCACTCCATGTGAATCATGCATACTTGTACAAGTCTTGGCGATTCCTACGATACCCCGTCTCGTTCGGAATCTATGACTTGGAACAGTTTTAAGATTACGACCTTTGAGACTGTTTCATGATTGCACTCAGTACTGAAGTTAATCGTCCCATAGTCAAATGTAATCTAAGGGTTTCAACCAATCGCTTAAATGTATTCGCGAGACATGAAGTTGGCCATTGTTTATCCTTATACACATATAAATAAATGTGCGTATTATTATAAAATCAAAAGATCGTCTCTTACAGAATAGACCTACTACAAGCTAATTGAACTGGCTTGCTGGGCACTATCCTATTAGATACAAAAATGCAAAGTTGGTATCATAGGATTGATTTTCATTGCAATTTTGGTACCAAATCCAATTTTTCTACAAAACTAATGACAATTTACCACCTACGAAATGCATAATGTTCAATTTACCCCTCTATAATTTGGAAAAAAATCAATTTACCCCTGTAAATTTTTTAATGAAAAAATTTACTAGATTCAACCGGAAATTATAATTCACTTGCCGAAATTGAGAGTAGGCATGCAAACTATTTTATAACATAGAGGGATAAATTGCCACATTTATCATAACAGAAGGAGTAAAATGTCACATTATCATAATAAAAGTGGATAAAGTGCCGCCTATAAAAATATTAGGGGAGCGATGTGAAACTTTTACAAAATTTCAGGGGGTAAAATGCTCTTTTTTAAACCACGAGGGGGTAAATTGAACATTATGCATTTCATAGGGATTAAATTATCATTAACATTGATTTGAAGAAAGCTCCAAATCTTTATTCAATACTCTCCCAAGTCACCATATATATTAAGTTTGCACTTTAGTCCCTTTTCCAAATTTGGAGTTGGTAGGAGTATGATCTCTACTCCCCAAACCATCAAAACACAAGCAATAAATAATTTACTTGCAAAGTATATAAAAGAATATTATGAAATCCAATTAACGTCATTTTTATTATAAAGAAATTTATAAGACTATTGAGTTAGTAAATATATATATGTGTATATATATGTAAATATCTACCATGAATCATAAGTCATAAGATACACACTGACAATATCACAATCTCTAAACTAAATTCACAAATAATAAATTCCAAATCTATCTCTACTGAGACCCATAATGCAATAGCTCCCACCTAAAAGGCCTCAATGAATAAAGAACCTCAGGTGAACTTTTAAATAGCAAAGCAGCACACACACAAACAGTAGCAATTGCAACCACCATAGAAAAAATTGCTGGTCTGTAAATGGCCAGAGAACCTCTGAAGCTCCCATGAGCCATTTTCTGCTTACACTGCCCACAATGTGTTGGCCGAGTTCTACCTACATTGCTCACTGTCTCAAAGGCAGCAAATTTTACGGCTTTCGTTTTCTGCCTACTAATGCACCAGGAATGTCAAGAACTATGTGGGTGTTTTCGGATCTTTTGTTGAGTTTTCTCTGGACTAGATGGATGTATGAATAATGACCCCGGAAACATGCATAATCGTGTGGGGTTAACCCAGTGCTGTCTCGAGCATTCTTCCATGCTTCTATTCCCACCTGAAAAAAAGAAACAAAATTAAGACAATAGAGATCTCGACTCACGTGCACCATTCTTATACAAATGTAAGATTAAGAAGATAATATTTTTCACAAACTACCACCAAACATGTGATTGGTATCGGTGGAACTGACTAGCCCCCACATACTGGCAAACCCAGCTTCTAAACCCCATGGGAAGAGTTTCCCATATAATATGTCCAACGTGCCTCGAATGGGAGGTCTAAGATCTCAATACCCTAGGGAAACCAAAAGAAAGGATATTTTACAGAAACTAACCATAACGTATGGTCAAATCACAGCAATATTCCCTCATGTTTTGCAATTTACACAAAACCACCGTTGAAGTATGTAATTTGCTAAATTTATAACCTATGGAGTTCAGACCTAACAGAAATAGATGAGATCATCAAGATAGTAACTTCAATTTCCAGAATAATTGTTAGGAAGGGTATGCAAATGGTGTCTTAACAAGTAATATATAATCGAGGAGGACTAGAAGTAATACACAGTCAAACTTTGTTTTTCCAAAATAAAAATGTGGGGGATATGTAATTTCCGCTGAACCATTAGACCGACCAGTAGGATTGTAAATATAGAGGTGCATATCTTTGTGGTTTGCGTAAATTATCAAACATGAGGAGGCGTCGCAGTAATTTGACAATATCTCAAGAATACTTTGTGTAATTATCCTTAAACAAGACAAATGCACATCAAGATAAAAGAGCATACCATTCCAGGATCATCGGTCAGTGCATCCAAAACATTCTCACAGCTGTCTAAACTGGCTGTTATATGAAGAGGAGTCAATCCACCAGGTCCCATGGCATCCGGCTTAAACAAAAACTGGCCCCCATCATTTAAGCCCTTATGTTCCAAAGCTCCATTGGGATTATACTTTAATAGGAATTCAACCATGGACCTGCTATTTCTCCAAACTGCTCTGTGAAGAAGGCCAATATCCAAAATTGCAAGTGAAATCGAATCATACTGTCCAGAATCCACAGTAACGTCAAATAGAATACATAAAAGCTTGTTGACTACAGCACACCATTCTTGATCAATGGAGAACTCAATAAGCCACTTGAACCGTTTGAAAGAGAAAAGATCGATGCCACTATTAGTTCTGGGAATACTAAACAATTTTAGGCGATTTTTTTGGAGAAGCCAACCAAGTTCATGTATAAAGTCCAAAGCTTGGTTTCTAGCTTCTAGTTTATAGCATCTCCATTAGCAGCTTCACCGAGTTTGATTGTGCTTTCTAGAGTACAGATTTCAAAGCATACGTCTTTTTCTGCAACAATTAATGGAAAGAAGCTACTGCTAAGTCCATGGTCTTCAACCTAATAAAAGGGACATCAATTGATAAAACAAAGTAAGCATTTAGTGAAAGTGAGTCAACCAAAAGTATAAGATATAATTTGGTAAGAGTTTTTTGCAAGACACTCCTAAATACACCTCAGTGTTCCATCAATTCCATCAATTAGCATATATCCCATTCATGTTTCTATTAACACAAGGGGGTTTTAACAAATAGATATAACAAATGGGTATATTTGCAAACTAGAACGAACACAGGGTTGTTTTGCAAAGAACACTATCTGATGATATGCAACAAGCCCATGGAAATAACATCACCTCAATGAATCCCCTCCCAACAATATTTGGCGTAACCAAAGAGAAGCTAAGGGATTGAATCTCATCATGCTCGATATATGAATTGACTCCTCCTATCATATCAACACATTTTTCTTGAAGTAGATAATTCCCTTCGAGTGAGCATTGCAACCTGAGAGAAATTCAATTTAATCCTCTTAGAAATCTTTAGTACTAACTTATTGATTAAAATTGGATCCAATGAAATTAACAAACAATTAAATTTGAGGATCAAGTTGCAATATTACCAAATTTTATATTCCACCCCAACAAACCCATCTTCTCCGTCACACACACCTCCTCCAAGGACGGCCGGCGACGAATACAACGGGACAGGACGTCACGCGGTTGACCTTAAAACCTCAGGCCGCCGCGCGACTAGTGTCACGGGCCTACACTTCAGGCCGTCGCGCGGCTGTCCCGGAAGTTAGGTGGTTTGTATTTCATCGCCGGTGGAAAAGCGGGCTAGGGATGCAAATAAGATAGGGTGGTTGATCGATTTTGAAGGATTGGGTGGTTGGCAGAAAAAAATTGTGGAGTGGAACGGCATTGTTTTGAAGAAAAATTATTTTTAAGTTAATATTATTTTTTTTATGTAAGGGTATTATGGTCATTGTGACTGTACAACATTTTATTGTACATGTACAAAATTAGCATGATTATTTGTACAGTTGTACAAATATTAATGATGCAGATCTATTATTTTTAAATTTAAAGGTTCAGATTGACATATCTCAAGAAATGTGACTTATCATGGAATCTTATTTTAGAATTGGGGTTTAAAGTTTAAACACATATGAGATAGACCAAACTGGAAATACTTAATAGAATTGGTATTTATTTGATAAAATAACAACCCATTTGTTATGGAGTAGCAAGAAAATGCCGATATACTCCATTCAAGTCCCAATCATGATTTGTGAACTTGAGAAGTTAAAGTCAAGTATGGATTAATTGTCCGATATTTGTTGGAGTCGCAATTTACTCACTTCAAAGCATGCTTCAAAAGCGTTGTTTGTAAACAGGTCTCGAAGAGACATCTATAGAAACATAAAAATTACGTCCAATTAAATAATGACACATGTAAAATAATTTATAAGTTATCAGTTCATTTTCTATTTTGGGATTTTACTAAATTAAATTTCAAAATTAAATAGTTAATTTAATTGATTATTAATGACTGTGTATTGGCCAATTATATCACGCCATGTGTCAATGATATGTCTTTAAAGCCAATTAAATCATATTTTGGGTTTATAAATAAGTGACCACTGAAAATGTGATACATGTCAAGATGAAGTGTTTTGACCAATCTAATAAAGTCTTTCATTCCAAGGAAGTAGACCAATTAAATCATGACACATCATGAAGATGTTATGAATAAGACTCTCCAAATCTTATATAAAGAAGTCTTGTGAACATATAGAAGTATACATACATACAGACTCATAGGTCTTCGATATTCAAATCTGTGACTCTATTCGCAAATCTTGAAAAAGGTCATACCACACAATTCAAAACCCTTGAATTCATATACTTGACGAATCCGCAAATCAAAGAGGAAGTCACACATATGATTCAAGAACAAGCCTAGTGCCCTTGAATCCATACATCTACCGAAGAGAAGAATCAGAGGATTTATATACAGAGATTGTAACAACTTGTAATTATATCAAATATATCGTTATTTTGTTACACTTGTTTTATTGTTTATTTAAGCTTAGTGCATACACTTAAAATTTGTTGTAAACAAGTACATTGGTACTTGTCAATCTTTTAGTCATCTTATCTCATGGATGAGTAAGAAACATACTTCAATAACCATATCTACTGTTGAAGTTGAATACATTGCTGCTGGAGCATGTTGTGCACATATAATTTGGTTGAAACATCAACTAAAAGACTACAATATCAAAACCAGTGGAATTTCCATGTACTGTGACAATACAAGTGCAATTTCACTTACTCAGAACACTACAAGTCAATCAAGGACTAAGCATATTGAGATCAAACATCACTTCATGCGAGACCATGTTCAAAAAGGAAATGTCATCATTAAGTATATCTGATTAATCCATACAAATAATCAGATATCTGACATTTTCATTAAACCATTGAGTAATGCAAGAATTTCTACTTTAAGAATGGAATTAGGCTTGTTGAATTTGGATTCACAAGCTGAGGGTGAACCTATCAGAAGACTACGGTTCATCAACTTACTAATCTGTCAATAGCTTAGTTATCTTCAGGACTAACATTCAACAGATTAGTTGACCGAGAGATTCTTGAACTCAGGGCGAACGTGTAAGACTAGCGGTACTCCTGATTAAAAATAAAATCTTCAATGACAGTTAGTTGAAGTTGTATTATCAGAAGATCTGTTCTTAATTCTTGAAGACATGAAGACTATTTTTCAAGCTGGATTGACAAACACCAAAGGAAGATCACTAGCTATTGTCTTTTTCTAGTGATATATTGTATCACACAAGTCATCTATCAGATAAGTGAACCTTACACATATGATTCGTTATATAAGTGTTGTACTAAAAAAAATAAAATAGAAAGCACGCTTTTATAAGTAACAGACTAGTAACGTTTGATATTCCCGCCTATTATGACATTAAATAATAAAATTTGAAATCCGTAAATGTCGCACACACGATCAGAACAATCTAACGATTAGCGAATATCACGAAAACCGATGATTCCATTTAATCTATAAATCTAGATCTGATCAACATGATACACTTACGCACCCCAAATATTCATACTCTCAAGAAGTTACTAACTCTCTATTCTCTAAAAATCAAAAGCATTTCTGCGATCTTTCTCTTCCTCTTAATCTCATACTAAAAATGGCTGGAGTTGAAGGACATTGATGTTTCCTGAACTACGAAGTTTATCACCAAACGAGGAGCTGATGGTAAAATTGAAAGAAAGTACTCTTGTTTGTGTGTTAAAAGCTTATGAAACGAAGGTGTTTCCAGATGATGTTATTGAACTCCACAAAATTGAGAAGATTGATATGAAGAAAAACACCCTAACCTCCGTTGTTGCTGGGAAACAGATTTGTGTTTCACCTGATGTCTTGAGTGAGATCTACAAACTAAGAAATAAGGGGATGACGTCTCCATCTTGGGAAAACATAAGGAAAATGCCTTTTGGAAAATTGGTGCTATGAAGGAAGAGCAGCTCACTTGGTCAATTACGAAGACTCAGTTGACTGATGAGTTTCAAAGATTGGCTAATGTCATAGCCAAAATTCTTGAATGTTCAACTAGTGCATTGGACGGCCTGTCTAAAAAACGCTATCACACTATGATATGCATTTATTATGGAGTGAAGGTGAACTGGGTCATGCACGTGTTCAGAGTTTTAGCAACAAAGAAGACTGGGCATGTCATCTTGTTAAGTCACTTGATGATGGCCCAAAATTCAACCCTTGAAGCTGAGAAAGTAGTGCATAAGTTGAAGAGAATTTAAGGTTTATGACCCTGTCAAAATATAGTCCAAACCTGAAGTAACCTCGCGGAAGAGAAAAGTTGCAGATGTCAAGGTTACTGAAAAGCATGCTGTTAAGGCTAAAAAGAATAAAGTGGAAGTTAAGCCTACTGAAGCTGCTGTTCAAACAGTGTGCAACCCTACTATTAAGGCCAAAACGGTTAATACTTTGAATGCTGATGAGATTGTCTCTGAAGTTGCCTATGAGATAGACGAGATGGCTATTGAAGCGTCTCCAGATCGAACTGATGCAAGGGAGCCGTCCCTGGAGAAAGTAGTTAAGAGGACAAGGAGCTCTTTGAAAAACCTGATAATGTACCAACTTTGGTACATACAAAGTCCACTGCTAGAAAGAGATTGGTATTAAGAGGACAAAAAGCTACATTTTCTATTGTTAGAGAAAATCCTCCATTTACTGAAAGGCCTATGGAAACAACAATGGAGTCTAACGCTAAAAATCAGACAACAACCGAGGAAGCTGAATCTCAAGTTGACAAGTTTGCTGTTCAATCAGCATAATTTACTGAAACAACAACCGCCAGAAAAAAAAAAAAAAAAAAAAAGAACTGGTAAGGCTAAGGTAACCCGTTACCACAAATAGAAAAGAGAACTGGTAAGGCTAAGATATCTCGTTACTACAAACAGAGAAGAGAAGAGGCCGAGCAGAAAGAAGTGAGAAGAAGCTGAACTCAAGGCTGCTCTTGAGGCTAGACAAACTGCAGCTGTTGCCAAGCAGATGACAGAGGCAGAATTAGCTGCCGAAGAAGAAGAAGACTTGGCTAAAGCTCTTGAAGCAAGTAAAGAAGATGCTTATTGGCCTAAGAGAAGTGGTGGGATTGTCAAAAGACAACCGAAAGAAAAAGGTTTTTTGTTGCCTCGCCCTCAAATTGTCATGAAAAAGAAAATAGAAGTCAAGCATGCACTGGAGATAGTAAAGAGTGATCCTGCTGTCTTCACCTTGTCTGAAGAGGATTTGGAGAGGTACAACACATTGCTACAATCGAAATGTGCTTCCAAGTAGAAAATATTCGATATAATAGATGGAGAAACTCCAGATTGAGCAAAACCAGTGAAGAGTTCAAGGTCTGGATAGGGCTAGTGCTGAGGAGAATTGGGTATTCGAGTGGTTACAAACCAACAATATCAAACAAGCTTTGGACTCTAATTTCTTCTTTGATAGAGACATGAGTATGCCAAGCTCATTGTACAAAAGGAATCAACAGCGCTCGGTGTTGGGATATTCTAGTATAGGGCTCGATTGTCAATACAACAAAGTGCGGAATTTAAAATTTTTCGAGGTTCCTAATTATCCCATGAATAGATCTCCATAGTTATTTATACGAAAAGCTTGAATCAAACAATAACATAATTATCAAAGGGGGTTTTCGCAATTTACCTCACCACAGCTTGGTGGTGGTTACCTCGGGGATTCTTTGTTCGATTCACAACGGAGTGATCCAAGTGTCTCACCTCCAGAATGTATCCACACCAATTGGATTGTAGCAACGTCTCCAAGTCACAGGCTAAGAACTAGATCTTGGAGATTGTCAAGAAAGGAATGAGCAGATCTATATCAGGATATCGATTTGGATCTGGATTAGGAGAATTGCAGGAAGACAACCACGACCACATGACTTATGTGGCTAGGTTGGATCGACCAAGGGCGGCGCGGCTAGGCTTCGGATCCACCTAGGGCGGCGGCTAGGGTTTGGATCCAACTAGGGCGGCGGCTAGGGTTTGGCCGAGAACTAGGGGCTAGGGGCGGTTTTTGGAGTTGGCAATTTCTTTTCTTCTTGTGGTGTGTAAAACTATTTTCTCAACCTTGTGTCACTTTGGAAGATGTATGATGACTGATATTTATAAGAGAAGAGTTCTTCTCTTATTAGATATCTCATCAAGATATGGCAAATATTTTCCTTATCATAATAGGAAACAAGATTTGACCAAATCTCTTGTTTGTAGCTTGATGACCAAGTAACAAACTCTTCCCTTCTTTTCCTCTCCAAAAATTCGCCCCTTGCCTTTAATTAGCCAATCCGAAAATTGCTAATTATTTATTCTTCCTTCTTTACCAATTAACAACTTTAATTATTTATAATCAATTAGATAATCTTAATTAATTAATTAAACATTAATCAATTAGATATCCAATTAATATTCTCCCATTGAATTAATACCTTAATTCAATATCTTTGATTTATGAACTTTAAATCACTTATTTCCCTTTATGACTGTCACTGTCCAATTGTATTGTGTGTGACCCTCTGGGTTCACCATCAACTGGCAGCAGGCCCACGACTTTCGTGATTTAATTAACAAGCAATTAAATGCTCCGATCAATTAAACTACTTTTAATTGACCACTCCTAGAATTAAATCCTCTATTAATTCCGGAGTACCCACACTTCATGGTCGATGTCTAGCCACAAGCCCATGAAGCCCAATCAAAGGTGAATTGATTATTGTGAACCTCACCTCTTATAATTGCCATGTACATACGGTCCTTCTACGACTGATTTCCCGATCGAGACCTAGGGTGTGTGAATTGATCGGCACCTCTAATTATCTCGATAACTATACTTTCTAATTTTCCGACAATGATTCCAGTGTGACTGCCAAATTTGGAAACTCCTTCCAAATGCATCACCGACTATGGCCATAGGTTCCTCGGAATCAATTATCTAAGAAACGTATAGGAAATTCTCTCATCTTATCAGGATGAGGCGTTAGATCCTCTCTTAGTACTAACCACTCGCGTACACTTTTGTACGCACCCAACTTAGGCACTTTGTGGCCAGGCTACGTGACCAGTACCTAAATCTAAGTACGCATATCCATGTACCGAATTCGCCCTAGTACCTCAAGTCTAAGGACTAAATCGTACACTATTATAAGCCTTGAGAAACATCCCATCACCGATATGCGTCATGCGCTTCCACAATGGGTTTCTCTGTTTGGGTCGTTCGATGCGTTCAATCCTCCATTGAACCACCTACTCATATGCACTGGACTCAAATTCCTTGCTCATGAAACTCTACAAATTCACTCCATGTGAATCATGCATACTTGTACAAGTCTTGACGATTCCTACGATACCCCGTCTCGTTCGGAATCTATGACTTGGAACGGTTTTAAGATCACGACCTTTGAGACTGTTTCATGATTGCACTCAGTACTGAAGTGAATCGTCCCATAGTCTATTGTGACCTCAGGATTTCATCCAATCGCTTAGATAGGTTCGCGAGAGATGAAGTTGGCCATTGTTCAGTTTCACATACTATGAATGAACGGCGTATTAATTATAAACCATAAGAAAATAGTACTTCAACAAGCTAATTAATATTGGCTTGCTGGGCACTATTCCATCAATCTCCCACTTGCCTTAAAGCCAATCACAACATTTCTAAGACCCATCTATACCAAGCTGTCCCTCGAACCATTTGTGAGAGAGCTTAATTAGTGGATCTGCTAAGTTTGTCCTTGTCGAGATGAAGTAATACTTCTACTCGTCTCAACTACCTTTGACTGGTTCAGTCATTCGGTGTTGTGTTCAGATTATAGGTGAGATCTCGATTTCCTTTCATTGAGCAATCACCTCATCTAAATCGGTTAAGATTATGATAGGCTTTTGTCATGCTAGGTATTTCATCCAATCGATGAAAGTTTCTCATCTAAACACCTTCCTTTGTGCAGCATCATAATGGTGCCCTTTATTCTTGTTTGAATCGGCAATGGTATATTATTGGAATTTCTTCCAATTTACCTTGCTCTATCGAGACAGAATAAATAATCCACTTCAGACTGGAAATCTCGAATTTCAAAAATCCTTCGAGTATTCAATTTTCCACTACTACCACATACCAGCATTGCATCATTTAATTATCTTCGAGGATTTGCTTTTATGGTAGACCAGTGTCCTTTACTGGCGTTTGACTATCAGTAGCTCGTTCAGAGCATTTTGACGAGTCAGGTCTAGTACAAGACTTTGCATGCTACATGCAATCCAAATGCCAAGCATAAGGCTTATTGAGACAGTTACTTATTCACTCATTAATTTAGGGCTCATTAAATAAGTGAGAGAGTTTTTTGTCTCTTTTGGAAACAATCCTTTCTTGGATTCTTCCATATTGAATTTAATCAATATAGTCTTTGTACTTTGATTTGGTAAATCACTACATCTTCTTCCTTCTATCTACCATAGATACGTATTGCCAGTACGTGAGATGTAATTCCAAATCTTATCATGGAGAATTGCGTGAAGAACACGCTTTCGTCTGTGCTTTTCTGATATTCTTATATCTTGCTTGATGTACCGGTCATCATCTTGTTGCGCTTCGAACTCAACTACACTCCCACTGATTCTTTTGCACATTTGGAATCTATATGCCTTTTGACAACTTCAACATTCTTGATCAACTATCAAGTTGCATGTTCCAAATTTGGGAAAAAGTCATAGATTGACCTTTGGATTAGAATAGAGATCTTCTCATCAATTTTCAATTGTGAGATGCAGGATTCATATCCAATAGTCATGCCTTCGGTAGTCAAAATCACCTTTCTATGGCTAACAGTTTCGAAATGAATTTTGACTTGCTAATGGATATAAGGTATTTTCATCAATCCTAAAAGGACTTTTGAATAATGACCTATTGCCATTAAGTGAGTCAAAGTTTTCAACTTCGAATCTTATGGCTATGTGCCATATCCCTTTGATCATGTTTAACATAATCTCTTTGTAATCTTGGATTAGAATCCAATTTCTCAATTTCGTAAAATGGAATTTTGAGTTCCTTACGAATTTGATTAGATCACGATTTCTTTGTGCATGGATTGATTCATCAGTTTTTCAGCGTTTACTCCCACTGTTCATGGAGATGGGTCCAATCCTTGGACTTTATCAAGTTCTACGACATTCCTTATTTCCTTTGACAAGGTCTTGTCAACAGAGGAACAAGCTACTTACGAGATACTTTCGTTTCTCATTGTCGTGGAACAGGTATTCAATGGATTTTATTGAATACCCCATAAACATTATATGAACTAGATCTACCATCTAATTTCTCATATAAGGATGTTCTGCTATGTCTTAAAAGACATGGCGATGTAAGGACTTACTTCGAAATATACTATACCAAGTATCTTTGAAGAGTTAAGGGAAGGTATCCCCTAATTTGAATAAAGGAAACTGAGCAAGATCAAAATCGTGAATCAAACGAAGTTCGATTCCTTCTTTGATTTGCTTCATGAGAATTCTATTCTCGTCTTAGATAATCGAGGTGTTAAGTTGCTTATGTTTCAGCAGGTTTGATTAAATCAAATTGCTTTTGACATAATGCATCTAGTTACTTCATTTCCAAAACCTCTATTGAATTACTTCAATAGTTTCAGAATTGTACTTCAGCCAAGTACACATATATTTTTAACGATTAAAATCGTAAGTATATGTGAAGTAGCATCCTTTTGAACTAGTGCTTTTAGTTCATGTCAATTGAAATGTTTTTGAATGCATTAGCAATCCTTCACTTCGGTTATCAATCCTTCAAGATTTGAAAGTTCCGAATTTACCCAAGTTCATTATTTCAGGAATCAGTAAATAAAAACTTTCCTTTCGCATCTCTCTTTAGGAAAAATGTCCAGAGTGAACACTTCAAGCGTAAACGATTATCTCGTTTGTCTTACTCGTTTTCGATTTAGCATATAGTCTTCAAAGTTTCGATTCGTTTATCATTGTTTATTTCTATGTTTCAAAACATCAACATTTGTACAAAGTTAAATTGCTCTAATTAAATAAATTCCATTTCTCAATGGTAAAGCAATAAGGTCTCGTACAAAATGTGAAATAATACTCAAAGTAAACTAAAACTTAAAACTCATGCTAATACGAAAAAACTAAGAAAAACTTATTTGCTAAAAAGGAATGTCTAGGTACAATTCTTCCTTGACCCAGTCCCGGAATTCGAGTTCCCTCATCTCTCTCTGCACTAATTGCATCTCCCTTTCAAGGAATTTCCTCCTTTTAGGTTGAGAGGGAAGACTATCATCGCCTGTAAATGCTTTTACAGAAATGAAAGTTTTAATCAGATGTCTTACATAAAAAAGATTCAACAAGTGTATAACTTAAAAAGTCATACCATAGTCAAGTCTTTCCAGGAAATCCTTTTCAACTAGCTTCCTTATTTTCTCTTCGTACTTACACAGAGGGCAATTCCAATCATACAGACCAAAACCACGTTGATGAGCTTCTTCATATTTGTCTAACAACTCATGCAATTGCTTTGTTTGTATTCCATCAGGCGGAATAGCGCAATGTTGCATAAAATGAGTGAAGGTCTCAGATAATCCTTGAAGGGTTATCGTTATCTCATCTTCGAGAGTCAATTGGGCTCCAAACCCTTTGATCAGCTCGAATGTCTTGCTCAAGTAAGAACAATATTCCCTAACATTGTCAAACTTAGCCATGTCGGTTTCGTAGAGGAAATTGCACATCACCTTTTTCAAAGTTGGTTCGGTTCTCAAACGCATCGAGTATCGGACAGTGGATGGTAAATGGCTAACATTTAAAAACAGACAACTATAAGCAGATAGGTTTAATGTTAATACTTATAATTAACGAAATTTGGACTTTTTATCGAAAAAGTTCTCCCACTATTTTTATCGAAACAGTAACCCCTTCTAGTTTCGGGAAATTCCATTTCCTAGTAGGTCTTGACGTCCCAGCAGCAATTAGTTGCACCCACGACTCGTGGCCATACAATTAATTCCCTAGGTAGGTATACATATTACCAATTGTGTCTACTACACAACCTTCAAGTTATTTTGCCTCGTTTTTCACATTTATCTAGCACTGCTACATCATAAATGTTACTACGCGTTAAGTCTAACCCATTAATCATGATAAGCAACGGGCCCGGTCACGAATTCTCCGTAACTAGTTATCGGTCGATTTTCACGTCCCGACCAGTCCCTACCCTTGTCAAGTTTTATTAAAACTAGAATCAAGGAATTTCATGCATTGCCCCTTTCTTCGACTCGGGTGCCAGACTCTGGATCACCTCTATCGATAAGTAAACAACATGCACTAGTCCCTATTAATGGAAGGCTTGGATTTTATAAAACCTCATTTTATATTTAACCCAATATGACTTAATATTTATTCGAGAGGGGAATTTTCGATTTTGAAAGTTTGA
The DNA here is from genome assembly GCA_003313485.2 of Penstemon barbatus. NCBI lineage: Eukaryota > Viridiplantae > Streptophyta > Magnoliopsida > Lamiales > Plantaginaceae > Penstemon > Penstemon barbatus. The sequence goes on along the minus strand of CM064883.1, from coordinate 64,443,106 downwards.
AGAAACTCTCCTCGAGATCTCACCGCTTCAATTATGCTTTATCTTTTATTTACGATCTAGATTCTAGCGCGCAAACACACAAGCAATCATAAATCGACTAATAAATAAAAGCCATACAAGCCTAGCATGCATACTACCACAATATGTTTTCGATCGGGAGCCTCCTATGCGGGCCATCATCGAGCCAATGATGTTGGCCCAATTGGTCAATCTAAAGGGTTCTCAAAGAACCTATGTTATTACACAATGTACCACGCATACATGGCCTTCAATTCTTCTTGGGCTCCCACCTTGCTTGTAAATGGGCCTCCATCCTAGACTAGGAAAGCAGTAAAGCCCTATTCTATTACAAAGGCTCAAAGTGGCCCAAAAATAATAACAGGCTCGCAGGCCCAATAAAAACCATGCATTAAATTAAACCAATCACATCTAACCTAAGGGCAAGGCTCGTCGCGATCGAAAACCACGTAAACAGTTCACGTAGAGCAAAGAAACATGTAAACAACTTTTACTTTCTTCTATCTTAATTTTAAAACACCTTTTAAAACTAACTTCCTATGATTCTTGCTTTTTAGTCACTACTAATTATGACAAAATAAATTCTCGGATAAACAAAACAACTTTTCTGCCTTAATTTCAGATTCTGATTTTTCAACTTTTGAAAATTGCAGTTCGGCCCCTATACTTTCGGAAATTGCAATTTTGACCCCAAAACTTTTGAAAAGTTACAAAATACCCCCAAAACAGTTTTTGGACAGAATGAGAAGAAAATTAAAATTTTGAAATCCAGAAAATTTTCGAATTTGCAAACAGACCCCTGAAGTTTCGGAAATTACAAAACAGTCCTCGAATTTTCGAAAATTGCAAAATGGTCCAAAATTGCGAGCGATCAGATTTTCAGAAATAACCCAGATTTTTCAAAATTTTCCAGAAACAGAAAATTCAATTTTCAGCCCTAATTTTCATGTTTTGCGATTTTTGCATAAAAGCCCTGATTTTTCGAAAAACTATAAATTCGCCACAGATCTAAAAAAGCAGTTTTACCCAATTATAGATCCAGTCATAACAAGCAAGAATCAATCACTAGAACATAATTAACATGTGTTCTCATACATACAATCAAGCATATACAGTGAAAACACATTATGTTCAGGCCTTTTTCGTATAAAAAGTATGAACCTGGCTCTGATACCACTGTTGGGATATTCTAGTATAGGGCTCGATTGTCAATACAACAAAGTGCGGAATTTAAAATTTTTCGAGGTTCCTAATTATCCCATGAATAGATCTCCATAGTTATTTATACGAAAAGCTTGAATCAAACAATAACATAATTATCAAAGGGGGTTTTCGCAATTTACCTCACCACAGCTTGGTGGTGGTTACCTCGGGGCTTCTTTGTTCGATTCACAACGGAGTGATCCAAGTGTCTCACCTCCAGAATGTATCCACACCAATTGGATTGTAGCAACGTCTCCAAGTCACAGGCTAAGAACTAGATCTTGGAGATTGTCAAGAAAGGAATGAGCAGATCTATATCAGGATATCGATTTGGATCTGGATTAGGAGAATTGCAGGAAGACAACCACGACCACAGGACTTATGTGGCTAGGTTGGATCGACCAAGGGCGGCGCGGCTAGGCTTCGGATCCACCTAGGGTGGCGGCTAGGGTTTGGATCCAACTAGGGCGGCGGCTAGGGTTTGGCCGAGAACTAGGGGCTAGGGGCGGTTTTTGGAGTTGGCAATTTCTTTTCTTCTTGTGGTGTGTAAAACTATTTTCTCAACCTTGTGTCACTTTGGAAGATGTATGATGACTGATATTTATAAGAGAAGAGTTCTTCTCTTATTAGATATCTCATCAAGATATGGCAAATCTTTTCCTTATCATAATAGGAAACAAGATTTGACCAAATCTCTTGTTTGTAGCTTGATGACCAAGTAACAAACTCTTCCCTTCTTTTCCTCTCCAAAAATTCGCCCCTTGCCTTTAATTAGCCAATCCGAAAATTGCTAATTATTTATTCTTCCTTCTTTACCAATTAACAACTTTAATTATTTATAATCAATTAGATAATCTTAATTAATTAATTAAACATTAATCAATTAGATATCCAATTAATATTCTCCCATTGAATTAATACCTTAATTCAATATCTTTGATTTATGAACTTTAAATCACTTATTTCCCTTTATGACTGTCACTGTCCAATTGTATTGTGTGTGACCCTCTGGGTTCACCATCAACTGGCAGCAGGCCCACGACTTTCGTGATTTAATTAACAAGCAATTAAATGCTCCGATCAATTAAACTACTTTTAATTGACCACTCCTAGAATTAAATCCTCTATTAATTCCGGAGTACCCACACTTCATGGTCGATGTCTAGCCACAAGCCCATGAAGCCCAATCAAAGGTGAATTGATTATTGTGAACCTCACCTCTTATAATTGCCATGTACATACGGTCCTTCTACGACTGATTTCCCGATCGAGACCTAGGGTGTGTGAATTGATCGGCACCTCTAATTATCTCGATAACTATACTTTCTAATTTTCCGACAATGATTCCAGTGTGACTGCCAAATTTGGAAACTCCTTCCAAATGCATCACCGACTATGGCCATAGGTTCCTCGGAATCAATTATCTAAGAAACGTATAGGAAATTCTCTCATCTTATCAGGATGAGGCGTTAGATCCTCTCTTAGTACTAACCACTCGCGTACACTTTTGTACGCACCCAACTTAGGCACTTTGTGGCCAGGCTACGTGACCAGTACCTAAATCTAAGTACGCATATCCATGTACCGAATTTGCCCTAGTACCTCAAGTCTAAGGACTAAATCGTACACTATTATAAGCCTTGAGAAACATCCCATCACCGATATGCGTCATGCGCTTCCACAATGGGTTTCTCTGTTTGGGTCGTTCGATGCGTTCAATCCTCCATTGAACCACCTACTCATATGCACTGGACTCAAATTCCTTGCTCATGAAACTCTACAAATTCACTCCATGTGAATCATGCATACTTGTACAAGTCTTGACGATTCCTACGATACCCCGTCTCGTTCGGAATCTATGACTTGGAACGGTTTTAAGATCACGACCTTTGAGACTGTTTCATGATTGCACTCAGTACTGAAGTGAATCGTCCCATAGTCTATTGTGACCTCAGGATTTCATCCAATCGCTTAGATAGGTTCGCGAGAGATGAAGTTGGCCATTGTTCAGTTTCACATACTATGAATGAACGGCGTATTAATTATAAACCATAAGAAAATAGTACTTCAACAAGCTAATTAATATTGGCTTGCTGGGCACTATTCCATCACTCGGAGGAACAATGACAAACAAACCCAGAAAAAGGGAAGACTTAGCTGAGCGAGCTGTAAAAATTGAAGTATGTGTAATGTTGTACAAATAGGTTGAAAAATCAAGGTTCGACTAAGGAAGTTCTGGTGATCTGCCAACTCTACCCAATTTACAAGATATAACCTTTAGATAGGAAATTAGAAAGTACCAGGAATCAGATCACTCACAGCAGATGACTTCGCCCATTTAAAAAATTTATCTATCAAAAAGTAGTTGTGTCTGCTGATGGTTCTGACTTCATGCATATTATAGATGGAGGTACTGATCAAATGAAGTTGCTGCAAACTACTCATCTGTGGAAATTAACTTTTGCTGATACACAAGCTCCACTAGATGAAGTACCTCAGGAAAATGAGCCTCTAATTATTGCCTGCAAAGCTGAAACTACTCCTGAAAAACAGAAGAGTGTTGTTCCTACCAATTTTGATGAAAGTGTTCAATCATCCATCTTGGATTCCATGATGGCCTTGATTGAAACTTGAATGAAGGAAATTGAGGAAAAGAACAAGGAGCTGCTAAGGAAATTTTAGAGTCTGCCTCAAATCTTGTTCACGACACAATTCAAAATATTCCACAGCATACTGACCCCACTGTGCTATTGAAAGAAGATCTAAATACCTTAAAAGACCAAGTTGCTGGTATGAAGACTGACATTCAACAAATCAATGCTATTATTCAAAAGAACGAGGCAGATTGGATGAAAATTAACCAAACATTCACAAATGCCACGGAAGTTGGAGAGGAAAAGATGATAAATCTAATTCGAGGCTTTTGCGACAGTACTGATCAGATAAGTGCAAAGGTCTCAACTCTCAATCACAATCTAGACTATTTGAATGATCAAGCTGCAATGTTGATGGCTAATAAAAAAATATCAAGTAGTGCAACTTTACGCTATGGATCAGAACATTAGAATGCTCTGTAATTCAGTCAACATTAATCATGTGCAAAGCTGAACTCAACCCTGTTTATGCTGACGAAAAGGAGGAAGAGGAATCTGCTAACAAGGACAACGCCATAGTTACTAAAGAATTTGAAGTTACTGAAGAGGCTATCGATAAGCCTTCTAAAGAAACAAAGGCTCCTGATGTAACAGTAGAAGCTTATGTTGAAAAAGCTGAAGTTAATGAAAAAGAATCCAATGATGTGGCAAAAGATGATAAAGAAGTTGCTGCATCTAAGGTATTGGATAAAGATGAAGACCAATAAGTAAATGGAGGTTTTGATGATTTTCAAAAGTCATCAACTAAGTAATGGAAGCTTAGCCAATCTCAGAAAATATTCAACCAAAGAAGACAAGTTAAATCAGAAGGGTTAAATTTATGGTCCAAAAGGCTACTGATCTTTTACTGCATTCAGAATTAGACTGGTGGAATTTCAGCAGACTCAAATCAGATGAGTTTGACTTGAGGTCAGCAGAGTGTTCATCAGAAAAATAGATTCGATCAGAAGAGTGAAAGCGATCAGAAAGTCATTCCAACGGTAATAAATGCTGCAAGAGATGGGTATTAAATACAAATGATTGAAGAGGAACCTCAGATCAACAAAGTGCATTTAATGCGACTGACAAAAGAACAGTAGAGTGTACAGTGCAACAGTTGCAGGTAGCCATTCCAGAAAGGCGGACCAATACTCGAGGAGTGTTGAAATTTGGTCATCTTCAACGGACAAATTCAAATCTCCAAGTGTAAATCGTTCGAGATTCAACAGTTAGAGACAACACGACAAAACATAATTGAGCGCATAAATTCAAGAGCAAATTCGCCTAAGTCTCAAACTCAAGATCAAAACACACATCAGCTTAATCATCTGTTTACAAAAGCCGAAGTTGAAGATCAAATACTTATACAAATCAAAGTAATTTTGTTAGAAGAAAGTGTTGTGAGAAGTGTATATCCGTCTAAGTGAGTGATATAACTTCGTAGTATAGGACTTTTTTTGTGATTTATTGTAACGAACTTGTGGCATTTCATTTGTAAATTGCGCAAGCAGTGTATATTGTAAACTAAGTGATTATAGTATAACACAAGATCTAAGTGACTTGGATGAGTGGACTAGACTTCTGTCAATATAACCACTATAAAAATTATGTGTTAGATTTCTTGCATTTTTTGCATATTTTCTAAAGTCTTCAAACATTCAAATTGATTAAAAGCTTTTAAAAAGGAGCTTTAAAAACAGGGAATAAAATCTCTGAAGGAAGAAAACTACTTGTGAAAAACACTTGTAAAATCCGCTGCATACAAGTGTTTCAAACTCTGATTATCTTGAAATCAAATATGTTATATCAGACGAGTGGTCAATTCTACTGATTAAGCTAAGTGTGAAATCGGTGAAGTAGTCTCACGAACTCTTGATCAGCTTACTCTGCTGTTAAGAAAAGTTAGAGAAACTTTCAAAAAAATTTCAGAGGTCTATTCACCCCCCTCTCTAGACCTCATCTGACCACTTGGAACTAAAAAGTGGTATCAGAGCAGTTCATTCATTAGAATCATTTGCCTGATCAACGATCCTGATTATAGTGGGTTTTTCAAAGTTTTCAAAAGAGGATATTTTTGAAAAACAAACTTTTTGAAAAATGGATTGTATCAGCCATTTTCCCAACATCGGCGGTATAAGTTTTGAGGACTAGAAGATCAGCATGGAAATCTTCATTGCTGCTTACATGACAACATGTATACATGTATCACAAAAGGTCCTTTCAAAATCACCAAGACAATTAAAATTAATGACCTAGAAATGGTAGTTGACAAAGAGCTGGAGGAGATGACAGCTGAGGAGATAAAGCTGAACAACCTCGACAAAGTTAGCAGATTCATCATGACCAGAGCCCTAGACAATGACAGGTTTGACAAAGTTAAACACTGCAAAACAACAAAAGAAATGTGGGACAAGGTTCGTGTCATGAGCGAAGAGAATGATGCAATCAAGGAGCACAACTTGATCATTGCTCTTGAGAAGTTGGAAAATTTCAAGATGAAGTCCAGAGAAACCATTGACTAGATGGATACAAGGTTTACAAGGACGCTGAACGATGTGTTAAAATTGGGAAAGACCTTCACTGATAAAGAGATCATTGTCAAAGTATTGAAGGTGTTGCCTCCTAAGTTCAACATAAAGATCACAACCATGGAAGAATCAAGGGACCTGGGGAAGATCTCTATTACAGAACTATTTTTTGTACTCGAGGCGTACGAGTATAAACTGCCAAAGATGGGTATAGAAGAAACATCAACTTCTAGTCCCACGGCTGCAACGGTTGCTGCTGAAAACCCAAAATATCAGCAAACGAGAATAAAGAAATGGACTCATCTAATGAGACCATGCTGCTCAACAAAAAAGAGTACACTGCTGGTGACGTAGCATTGCTGTTGAATGGATTTAATAAGTTCTATGAGAGAAAGATGAAGAAAATTCAACAATGCTTCTACTTCTAACCCTACCTCTCATTCTTATGATAGTATGGATAACTATAAATCCGAACTAATGTGCTATAATTGTAGGAAATTGGGACATTTCATCAAGGAATGCATATATCCTAAAGCTGAGAAGTATACTGATGAGTAAAAGAAAATCAGAAAAGAAAAGAGACATAATAAAAGTAAAGTGCTCATGGCCGAAGCTGAAAAGATAGCAGCCATGTACTCAACTAATTCAGACTCAGAGACATCAGAGGATGACTCTACTGAAGATGAGCAACCAGCACTGCTCTGTCTAATGGCCAATGAATCAGATGACTCAGATAATGAGGTAACCTTTTCTGAAAATGAAAATGAGATGTTTAGTTCATTTGAGCAAATGATGATTAATAATTCTAATGTCGTTACTGCATTTGCTAAGCTTAAGGAAAAGATTACTATGTTGAAAGAGCAATATGCTTCACTGAAACTTAAGGTTGATCAGCTAAGTAATGGAAGCTTAGCCAACCTCAGAAAATATTCAACCAAGGAAGACAAGTTAAATCAGAAGGGTTAAATTTAGGGTCCAGAAGACTACTGATCTTTTGCTGCATTCAGAATCAGACTGGTGGATTTTCAGCAGACTCAAATCAGATGAGTTCGACTTGAGATCAGCAGAGTGTTCATCAGAAGAGTTGATTCGATCAGCAGGGTGGAAGCGATCAGAAAGTCATTCCAACGGTAATAAATTCTCTTGGAGTAATAAATGTTGCAAGAGAAGGGTATTAAAGATAAATGATTGCAGAGAAACCTCGGATCAGCAGATTGCATTTAATACGACTGACAAAAAGAACAACAGAGTGTACAGTGCAATAGTTACAGGTAGTCGTTCCCAAAAAAGGGGGACCAGTACTCGGGGAGTGTTGAAATTTGTCTCATCTTCAACGGACAAATTCATATCTCCAAGTATAAATAATTCGAGATTCAAGAGTTAGAGACAACACAACACAACACAATTTTACGCAGAAATTCAAGAGAAAATTTGCTCAGTCTCAAACTCAAGAACAGAACACTCATCTGCTTAATCATCTGTTGGCGAAAGCCGAAGTTGAAGATCAAATACTTATACAAATCAGATTGATTTTGTTAGAAGAGAGTATTGTGAGAAGTTTATACCCGTTTAAGTGAGTGATATAACTTTGTAGTATAGGACTTCTTTGTGATTTACTGTAACGAACTTGTAGCTTTTCATTTGTTGAATTTCGCAAGAAGTGTATACTGTAAACTAAATGATTATAGTATAACCTAAGATCTAAGTGAATTGGAAGAGTGGACTAAAAGACTTCTGTCTATATAACCACTATGAAAATTCTGTGTGTTTGATTTCTTGCATTTTACTTTGCATATTTTCTAAAGTCTTCAAACATTTAAAATAATTAAAAGATTTTAAAAAGGAGCTTTAAAAATTGGGGATAAAATTTCTTAAGAATGAAAACTACTTGTGAAAAACACTCATATAATCCACTGCAAACAAGTATTTCAAACTCTGATTATCTTGAAATCAGATAAGTTATATCAGACGAGTGGTCAACTCTACTGATTAAGCTAAGTGCGCAATTAGTGAAGTAGTCTCACGAACTCTTGATCAGCTTACTCTACTGATAAGAAAAGTTAGATAAATTTTTGAAAAGTTTTCAGAGGTCTATTCAACCACCCCCTCCCCCCTTGTAGACCTCATCTAACCACTTGGGACCCACATAAGGATTCTACTGAAGAACATCTAGATCCATTCTGAAAAGCAAAGAACTTAGAAAATCTAAGAGCTAAAATTGAGGCTGCTGATAGAGATGATAAACTAAACAAAGCCAAGAAATTAGCTCTAGAATTTTCTAGTGGTGAAGAAGAAGAAGAAGAAGAATATACTAGTTTACTTCTTTTCATCACTTTGTTGTAAATTTACATGTAATCTTCTCATCTGTGTAATCTCTTGTAAATGTAACAAATTCTTATTCAATAAAAGATTACATGTTCCATCTTAATTTCTATCTCAAAAAGTTTGTGTGAATACTTAATTTTAGTTAGTTACAGGTACATAGTTGAAGTTTTGTCATCATCAAAAAGGGAGAAATCGTTGGATGAAGCTGAAGAAGTGAAAAGAGGTTTTGATGATTTTAAAAATTCATCAGGTAAGTAGTGAAGCTTTGGTCCAGAAGACTATTGATATGATGTTGACTTCGAAAATAGAATAGCGGATTTTAGCAAAGTCAAATCAGATGAGCTCGATTTGAATCAGCAGAGTGATCATCAGCAGATTGAATTCAATCAGCAGACTGAATTCGATTAGCGGAATAGAAATGATCAGAAAATCATTCCAACAGTAATAAATACACTTGGTGTAATAAATGCTACAAGAGAAATGTATTAAAAACAAATAATTGAAGATAAACCTCTTATCAGCAGGGTGCATTTAATAATACTGTCAGATCCATACTACATATTGTACAATGAATAGTTCCAGAGAACCGTTCAGAGACAAGGACCAGTACTCGAGCAAGATCCAAAATCTATCTTATCTCAACAGGCAGAATTCAAACCTCAATCACAATTGAAGGAATTCAATCGAGCAAATCATCTAAGTCTCAATACTCAAGAGCAAAACATTAGAACAACGAAGTCATTTTTTAACAAGCTAAGTTGAGGAAAACAAAAAAAATATCATTAATCTTAGTGATTTCTGTAAAAGAGAGAGATGTGAGAAGTAGTTTTCCATCTATGTGAGTGAAAATACTACAGAGGATAGATTTTCTTAGTGATCTCCTATAGCGCACTTGTGGCTTTATATCATCTTTTGAAAAAGCGCAAGTAGAGTGTACTAATTACTTTGTGTTCATAGTATAACCTAAATCTTCGTGATTTAGAAGACTGGACTAAAAGACGTTCTTGGCTATATGACCACTATAAAACTTCTTTGTGTTTGATTTACCGTTTTACATTCTTGCATTTATTTGAAAGCGAACAAACACTTTGAGAAGCTAAAAGATATTAAAAAGGAGTTTTAGAACTAGGGATAAAATCTTTAAACAAGAAAAACTTGTGATGAGGGATATTTTAGGCTCTGCCTTTTCTACAATCATGCGAGATCGAACAGTACTTATCTCGGAAGACCGAGTTCGACCCCGATGCCCGGATATCATAAGTACAGACGGCCCTGGATCCAAAATTACTGTTGGGCCGAGCTCTGATCCAAACTTATGGGCCGAGAATTGCATGCCTGCGGATGGATCACCTAGGCCCCGATTTCAGCTATAAATACCCCATGCATTTATGACACCGGACACAACTTCCCAGGTGCTCTAGCTTCGAGACTGCTGCTCGGACTCACTTGGGAAATATAGCATAGTTTTGGTCATATGTATTTCGCTCTCTAGCTTGTACGGCATCCAATAATGCTCGAATAGGACCCTAAATACTTGTATTTGTACCCAGTTAATTCGAATACAATTACTATTGGTCTTCACTTTCATTTTTAATATTGTTATTATTGCACTACAATCCACCCTTGATCGAACAAACGAAATCGCGTAAGATCAATTGGCGCCCACCGAGGGGCATTATTCGAGTATTAGATCGAAATATGCCTACTACTAGGAGAAATACATATATCAGGGGAGAACCTTCCCATGCAGTGGGAGCGCAAAATTCAGTCAACAACGAGCCCGATAACCTGTCATGCGCAGCTCAACAACCAGAAATTCCATCAGCGGTTCCTCAGGATAATGTTCCAATCCACACAACCGTTGGTGATCTGAGATCCATCATAGGCACTATGTGCAGAGAATTCCTGAACAGCGGAAGGCCCGATCAGTCACCCGTGGACCAACCAGGAATTCACGGCAGACCTGAGATACCTTCCTCGAACGTCCAGAAGGAAAACAGTATACTACGATCTATATCGCATGCCCCAGCAACGAACCTTCCGCAAGCTATGCCCTCGAAAATCAACGCCCGATCGGAAATCCCACCAAGATCGGTGCATAATTTGGAGGATTCAGTGGTTGGAGAGAGCCACACTGCTGGCGCTGTTGGAGGCGGAAAACCGCCCTACAAAAGGATTACTGAATCAGAATTGGAGAAAATAGTACGAGAGAGAGTAGCTAAGGAGTTGGAGAAGGAAGATATGATGATAGAGATTCCCCGTAATAATCAGGCCGCCAGACGAGGGGAAAACACTTTGACTAGAGGGAACCTACGAGATAGGGAGGTTTCGAACAGTATCATGCGTTGCTCGCCATTTTGTCGAGAGATACGAGAAGCTCGGAACTCGAAAACGGTGCCAACAAGGCTACCGCGGTATAACGGGACCACCGACCCCGGAGAACACATCAACAGCTTTGTTAATGTGATGAACCTATATGGACATTCGGAGGACTTCTGTTGCAAGATCATGGTTACTACTTTTGAAGGAATTGCTCTCGATTGGTTCGGAAAATTACCGCCAAACTCCATATTTTCTTTCGAAGAATTCTGCGATAAACTAAAACATCAATTCGCTAGCCAGAGGAAGCCAAGGTTACCGGCAAATCACTTGGGAACTGTAAAACAAATGGAGGGAGAGACGTTGAGGCAGTGGCTAGCAAGGTTTAGTATTGAGCTTTTGAAAGTTGATACCCCGCAGATCGAATATTTGTCCTCTCTAATGTTCGAACTGACTAGGAGCATCCAGTTCGGAAACGCCTTATGCAGGAAACAACCAAAGTCTTTCGAACGAATAATGGAGATTGCTGAAAAATATATGATTCAGGAAGAGATGAACAAATTGAAAAATTCGCATGCTATCAAATCTCCCCTCAAGAAGAAACAAGATAGGGCCCCTGTCCCGAAACCTAGTGATTATGGGGGATCGAATAAAGGATCTGTCTGGCAACGAATTAATACTTATAGGCCACATGTGCCGCCCCAAGGCCCAAATTCATACGGACTTCGTTATGATCGGACTCGAGCTCCGAGATCGGGTAAAGTCCAGTTTACTGAACTTAACACCTCAAAGGAAGAAGTGCTAACCGTATTGGAGGAAGGGAATTTGATCCCTGAAGCTCAAAGGATCACCCAGGCCAGAGCAGGGGCACCTGGGTATGAACAATACTGTCGATATCACCGAGCTCGGGGACATAGTACCGAAAACTGTTACCAATTGAAGGTCGAAATAGAAAAATTGATTGCCCAAGGAAAATTAAAAGAATTTGTCAAAAACGGCAACTATAACAGTCGTTATAGATCCCGAAGTCCGCGAAAATTTAATAATCAGCAAAGGCAAATTCGAAGCCAAGCGAAAGAGCGGTCAAATGGAGTGATAAACATGATCGCAGGCGGACCAGCTGGAGGTGATAGCAGAAATTCTAGAAAAAGAACTATGAGGTCGATAAAAGCGGGAGTCTTTGCTAAGAAGGAGATTCTGTCCTTAGAATCCCCCTCCATGGAAAATCAAGTTATAAGCTTCAGTGAGGCCGATCGACCCTCGGATGTTAATTGGGATACGAATGAGGACGACCCAGACTTTTCCATGGTATTGACGTTGAGAATTGCTAATTTCGAGGTCAAGAGGGTGCTGGTCGACAACGGAAGCTCGACAAACATTATTTCGTCGGAAGCTCTCACAAGGATGAATCTTTGTCACCCACGTCTAGATAAAGTAACCACTCCTTTGGTCGGATTTGGTGGATCAGAGATTGTCCCGCTTGGAACCATTCTTTTAAGCACGACTCTAGGAAGCAAACCGAGAAATGTAACAAGAATGATTAAATTCCTGGTAGTAGATACATCGTTCGCTTATAACGCCATACTAGGGAGACCAGCCCTAAATATCTTCAAGGCTGTCGTATCTACTTATCATAAAAAAATAAAATTCCCGACCGTGGGAGGAGTGGGAGAGATGAGGAACGATCAATACATGGCGTGGGAATGTTATAATTCATCTTTGAGTATCAAAAAGAAAATGGAGCCCGAACTCCCAGCTAAGAGAAAGATATCTGATTTAGGGTCTGAATTAAAAACGCCGATTCCCGACTGCGAAAAATTTCAAGGAAAGAAAGGAAAAAACGTTGACATGAGCGTGCAAGCGCCCGACCACAAAAAAGTGACTTTAGTTCCAGGATCCCCTGAAAAGTTCACTAGAATTGGAACGGAATTAAGCGAAGGCATGGAAACTATGCTCGTAGAATTTCTACAGAAAAATGTGGATGTTTTTGCCTGGACCTCGGATGATATCGTGGGAATCGACCCGCGAGTGATAGCACATTCACTTAACATCGATCCAAAAGCAAAACCTGTAAGGCAGAAGAAGCGCAATCATGGTCGCGAAAAGGACAAGATAATCAATGTAGAGGTCGATAGGTTATTAGCAGCAGGTCATATCAGAGAAATCAAATTCACAGAATGGCTATGTAATGTGGTCCTGGTCTCTAAAGGCGAAAAGGCCGAGAACAAATGGAGGATGTGCAATGACTTTACTGACCTAAATAAGTTATGCCCTAGAAACCCTTATCCACTGCCTCGGATCGATATGCTGGTAGATTCAACCGCAGGGTTTGTCTTATTTAGTATGATGGATGCGTTCCAAGGATTTTACCAGATTTTCATGAACAAAAGAGACCAGGATAAAACAACATTTATCACTGAGAGGGGTGTGTACTGTTTCATTGTTATGCCTTTTGGCTTAAGGAATGCAGGTGCAACCTATCAGAGACTAGTTAACATGATGTTCAAAGAACTGATAGGCGAAATAATGGAAGTCTATGTAGACGACATGCTCGTAAAGAGTATGTCGGAGGAGGATCACATTGGCTATCTGGACAGGTGTTTCCAAATCCTGAGAAAATATGGAATGAAGTTGAACCCAGCCAAATGCACTTTTGGTGTGCGATTGGGAAAATTCCTCGGATATTTAGTCCATGAAAGAGGAATCGAAGCAAATCCGGAAAAAATTCGAGCGATCACCGACCTCTAGCCACCACGGAAGCTTTCGGACGTCCAAAGTTTGATTGGAAAAATTATTTCATTGAATAGATTCATCTCCCGATCCGCTGACAAAAGTTTACCATTTTTCAAACTTCTGCGGAAATCCAAGAACTTTGAATGGAGTGCAGAATGTGATAAGGCCTTTGAAGAACTGAAAGCGTACCTGACCTCCCCACCCATGCTGGCCAAACCATCTGAAGGAGAATCTCTGTATTTGTATATAGCAGTATCGGAAGAGGCCATTAGTTCGGTTTTGGTGAAACTTGATAAAACTTAGCATAAACCAGTTTATTATCTAAGTAAGTTACTGCAAGGTGCCGAGAAGAACTACATGGAGATCGAAAAATTTGCACTAGCATTGGTGGTAGCTGCCCGAAGGCTAAGGCCTTACTTTCAAACATACAAGATCATTGTTCTAACAAATCAACCTTTGAGACAGGTCCTATCAAAACCAGAGGCATCAGGCAGATTGATCAAATGGGCGGTTGAGCTCGGTCAGTTCGAAATCGAGTATCAACCGCGGGTCGCCATAAAAGCCCAGGTACTAGCCGACTTCGTACTCGAATCAACTGGCTTATCAAACATAAAAGGAGGAGCAATCTCCGAGCTAAGTATGGTCGAAGAAGCCAAAAATCAAATCTGGCTGATGCATGTGGACGGATCCTCTACCAAGGATGGAGGTGGAGCAGGAATTCATTTCCAAGGGCCCAATGGTGAAGACTTGAGTTATGCTATAACCTTAGATTTCGTCGTGACCAACAACGAGGCCGAATATGAGGCATTGATCGCGGGGCTGGAGATGGCTCTTAAAGCAAAGGTAAAGTCAATTGTTGTCTTAACCGATTCGGAACTTGTTCATAGACAGGTGAAAGGCACGTACGAGGCCAGGGAGTTCAATATGATCAAATACCTGAGCAGAACGAAGAAATTGATCTCTGAATTCGACAAGTTCGATATTCAACCTGTGCCAAGAGAGGAAATTTTATGGGCAGATATATTATCAAAATTCACAGGTTTGGCGGACGGGAAGAGTGAGAGGATAATCACGTGGCTGCTATCGAATACGTCTGCTATCGAACTGGATGAGGCCCCTGCAATCGATATCATGGAGATCGATGAACCCATCAACTCATGGAGCAACCCTCTTATTGCCTATCTTAGAGAAGGAAAACTGCCGGAAGATCAAAATGAGGCTCGGAGGGTTAAATATAGAGCGCCATCATTTACTCTGATCGGTGATCAACTCTACAAACGATCCTCCTCAGGAATTCTGTTAAAATGTGTCCCCGAAATGCACTACAACGCTATTTTAAAAGAAGTTCATGAAGGGGAGGCGGGAAATCATTGTGGTGCTAGGGCCTTAGCGCTTAAATGCTCGAGGTCTAGATATTATTGGCCTACTCTTTTCTCTGATTCTGTTGATTATGTGAAAAAATGCCACCATTGTCAAATCCATTCAAACTTGATTCATCAACCGGCTGAGCATATGCATTCTATTCCTATCTGCTGGCCTTTTGATAAATGGGGCATTGACATTGTCGGGCCTTTTCCAACAGCAAGAGCTCGAAAAAATTATGTATTGGTTGCAGTTGAATATTTCAGCAAATGGGTGGAATGTGTCGCTCTGACGAAGATCACTCAGTTCCAAGTTATTAATTTCTTATGGAAAAATATCATCTGCAGATTTGGAATTCCTAGGATCTTAATATCAGATAACGGAACGCAGTTCGCTGGAAAAAGGATCACGGACTGGTGCGAAAAGGAATACAGCAGAATTTCGCGTCTGTAGGGCATCCCCAAGCTAATGGGCAAACGGAGGTCGCAACCAGGGAAATCGTTCGATCCTTGGAAAAACGACTATCTGAGGCAAAAGGAAAGTGGCTTGATGAACTTCCAGGGGTTTTATGGGCCAATAGAACTACTGTTAAAGCTGCAACGGGAGAAACTCCGTTTAGTCTGGTTTATGGGTCAGAGGCCGTTATCCCAGTAGAGAACCTCGTACCTTCCCCCAGGGTCGAATTTTACGATCCCGAAAAAAACCAATCTCTAAGAGAAGTGGAAGTTGATCACGCGGATAGTCAAAGGGAACGTGCAAAGTTGAAAATCCAGTCCACAAAATCTAGCATGGAAAAGTCTTATAATCGTAATGTTCGAATCCGAACATTCAAGGTAGGGGATCTAGTGCTAAAGAAAGTGGAAGTATCGAGGCATGTCGGAAAACTCCAACCTAATTGGGAAGGCCCTTTCGTGGTCATTGAAGTGGGAAGAAAAGGTTCTTACAAAATTGCTCATCCTGACGGAGAGGTACTACCTCGAGCATGGAACGCTGTTAATCTGAGAAAATATTATGGAAGATAGTTGACTTCAAGACTACTGTTATTTATTCATCTTGCTCTGTTCTCTTTATTTCTAGTGATTTAGTAAATTACGTGTTCAATGAAGGTTTATCTCGACAGAGGTGTTCGAAGAATATTTATTCAATGAAAGTTTATTTCGCCTAAATTCTTATTTATCCGTCATATTCTGGATATTCTCGATCTACATTCGTCTGTTATCAATATTTATATTTCTCTATCAATTATTAAGGGTGAAAGCTGTTGCTACGACCCTCGAAAATCGACCAAGGGTGTAAGCCGTGGCTATGACCCTCGGATCGAAAAAAATAAAAATGGGTGATGACCCTCGAGCTAAAAATGCTCTGATACGACTAAGGGTGAAAGCCGTTGCTATGCCCCTTAGATCGAAAATATTGAATGGGTGAAAGCCTCTGCTATGACCCTCGAGCTAAAAATGCTCTGATACGACTAAGGGTGAAAGCCGTTGCTACGCCCCTTAGATCGAAAATATTGAATGGGTGAAAGCCTCTGCTATGACCCTCGAGCTAAAAATGCTCTGATACGACTAAGGGTGAAAGCCGTTGCTACGCCCCTTAGATCGAAGATATTGAATGGGTGAAAGCCTCTGCTATGACCCTCGAGCTAAAAATGCTCTGATACGACTAAGGGTGAAAGCCGTTGCTATGCCCCTTAGATCGAAAATATTGAATGGGTGAAAGCCTCTGCTATGACCCTCGAGATAAAAATGCTCTGATACGACTAAGGGTGAAAGCCGTTGCTACGCCCCTTAGATCGAAAATCGAGCTAAAAATGCTCTGATACGACTAAGGGTGAAAGCCGTTGCTATGCCCCTTAGATCGAAAATATTGAATAGGTGAAAGCCTCTGCTATGATCCTCGAGATAAAAATGCTCTGATACGACTAAGGGTGAAAGCCGTTGCTACGCCCCTTAGATCGAAAATATTGAATGGGTGAAAGCCTCTGCTATGACCCTCGAGCTAAAAATGCTCTGATACGACTAAGGGTGAAAGCCGTTGCTATGCCCCTTAGATCGAAAATATTGAACGGGTGAAAGCCTCTGCTATAACCCTCGAGCTAAAAACGCTCTGAAATAACCAAAGACGAAAATCGTCGCTATGCCCGGTATATTCAAATCGATCTAAATCCTATCATATTATTTCTCCTCGACGACTATTGTTCCGAGAAGAACCTAAACTATGAGAAATATCCCGCGAAAGATTCAAGAGTTGTAAAGATCGAACTTCAAATTAATTATGAATCTCAAAAATTATCTCGCGAATATTGCAAATTACGGAGAACAAATTTAAAGATCAACAACAATACAAAAGAGAATTTTCATTTATAAACTTTCAGATAAATTACATGTGAACTCTTGGTTACATTCAAGAAATTGAGCTAATCGGAATATCTTACATCTAGTTCAACCCTACTACAAATGGTTAGTCCTATGGATGCCCGAAGAAGGAAAGTGAGGCTGGGAAGCAACTCCAGTTGAAGGCGCTTCTAGTAAATTCGAAGACCACATCCTTCAAGAAGCTGCCTCGAAGACATGGAGATCGAGCGTAGAAAAACCCCTCCAGCAGTAGACCCACTATCCCGACTGAATGGAGGACAGAGTACAGGAATTCGAGCCCGCATCAAAGACTTGGAATCAGAGAGAGCAGGTCGCCTGCCGGTACCCTAGTCGTAATTATTTTTGCCTGTCGATACCCTAGCCGAGAGATTTTCATATGGCATTTCCAAGAAAGTTTGCAAAGAAGGTTCGAATAAAGATCTCGAACGCTTCAATTACTGACATTGAATGGAACATGGAGTCGATCGACAAAGGTAAAAACACAACCATATCGATCGAATGAAACGTTTACAGAAGAGTAAAAAATGAAGGTAATTTAGGAAGCTATATATAGGGGAATGAATTCCATAACAACGGTCTAGATCTCTTGGGCTGAACGGCCACGATACAAGCAATGAAAGCTCTGACCGGTACACTCCCCAAGAAATGAGGGATAAAAAAAAAAAAAAAAAAAAAGAGAGAAAGGAGAGAGAGCAACATTCCAGCAATATTATCATTACAACAAAGATATCGTTACAGCAACACATTCCAGCAATATTGTTACAGCAAGTATGATGTTACAACAAAGAAAAATCTTAGCAAACTCATGATACAAAGAAAAACCACAGTATTACTGAACGAAATTATTTTCAAAAAGGACCTTTCGAACTTCAGCACTACGATCAGCATACCCGCGGATATAAGCTTCCCTCTCACGAAGCTCGAAGTTTCTTTTCTCACGTTCGGAGATATCTTTGAGTCTCTCTAATTCCAAGCTTAACTTATCCTGGGACAATCTCTCTTTGAAAAATCTATTAGCTTCCAGTGCGCGTTCCAGCTCAGTCTTTTTCCTGATCAGCTCAAGCGAAATAGAAGCCCGTTGTTCGATCTCATGTTTTGCCAACGCATAAAGCCTAGAAAAATCTTTGCCAGCCTAAACTTATAAAAGATACGTCATGGTAGAAATAAAGAAATTAGAAAATCATGGTAAAGAGGTTAGGAAGAAATTACCTGGGCAAGGGATTCCAACCCAGACTGGAACAGGAACGAGGAATATTCTCTAGTCGAGAGAACCGCCTCGGAGATAGAGACATTGGCCCGAAGAAGGGTCGGATCGGATTTCTCACGTAACACTGTATCAAAAGGAGCTATATTTCTCTTAAATGAAAAAACACCAGAAGGAAACAACGAATCAAAAGATTCTCCAACCAATGAAGGTACGAATTGGAAACGAGTGCGCTCAATTACGTCCTCCACAAAAGAAACCTTTTTAATTTTCTTGTTTGAACCCCCGGATTTCAAGCACGAAGAAAGAGCAATAGTCGAAGATTTATTTCCTTCATAAGAGTTTAGCTGATCGGAACTAATGGACTTGATTGATGTTCTACTTCTTTTCCTTATATTTATGCCGTCACTTGGCTTGGAGAAGGGCGCGGGAGAAATCACGAAAGCATTCGAATTTTTATTCATCTCCTTGATTTCCAGGTAAAGATTCAACCGAAATAATTTTCTAAAGGCTCCGATCACTGTGAGCAATGTTATTGTGAAACCAACGTAAAACGGCCTTGGTATTTATAAGAGACACGACATCAGGCGGATTGCAATAATTGATGAGTCGCTACTCCCAAGAAAGATTCGATGACGCAACTGAGTATGCAAGAATGACGTTATAAATTCAACAAGGTGGTAAAACAGGTAAAAGGTTAAGCATGGCATAAAGAAAAAATTAAAACCGAGCATCCGCTAAACAGGAAAAAGCACGAGTCTATAAAATGAATGTACAATTACAATGGTTCATCGAGCCCTATTACACAGAAATCATTACTGGCTGGATTCCTTTACGCCAGAACTATGGTCCGATTGCTCTTGTTCCTTCTTTTCTCTAGAATCGCTTTCCGAGCTGTCAGAATCGTCACTACTCGAGTTGCTCTCTTCTCCATCATGACTTTGCGCATCAGCCGCAGATTTACTCGGACCAGAAGAAGGAGTGCCTTGTTCCCCCTGATCGGGGGAATCCCCTTCAATATCCACATTTTCATCCTCAGATTGGGCTTCGAGCGCATCAGGATTTGGCATCGGTACTCCGAATTCCTCAAGAAAAGGAGCGAACTCATGAACGGTCAAGTTCTCGAGCTTGGGAGGAAGGGAAGAAACCTTGTAATCCTTCCCGAAAATATTCTTATAAGGATCCATGTAAGGAAGGTAGTCATCAAGGGCGCCTTCGACCTTTGCAGCAGTAAGGAGATGCTGAGCTCCTTTATAGTAGAAGGCTTGATTAATTTCACCTGACCGCAAGCGAATTAAGGCATCAAGAAAAGGCGACCCTAAAAACTCCCTTATGGCAGGAAGCCTGGCCTCAGCCCGACCTCGCTCATAAGATTGCTCGGCGGACATTTTGGCTTGCTCAAGCTCCAGCTTTAAGTTCTCCACTTCACCCTCTAGGGTTTTCTTCGCCTCCAGCTCCTTCTTAGTCTCCTCAAGTTCTATTTCGATCTCAGACAACCTAGTCTTGGCATCCTCTAGCTGACTGGTCTTTGTAGCTTCGCCCTTCAGAACATTGTATAGGGCCTTCTGTGCTGCCTGAGATTCTTCGCTCAGAACGGCCACTCGAAGAGCATTTTGAGTGAACAGGTCTCCGGCCTGCGAAGGAAAAGATATGTAAAACACAATACAAGAACCATAAGAAAAAGGTTAAAACTTTCAGAAATAGTTGGTACCCTTTGATGAGCATGAGCATAATCGCCTACTATCTCAAAATCTTTCTTAACAAAAGATTGGATAGTGTCATCTTTGAATCTCCCGGCCAGGAACATCCGAAGAGATTTATCCACCGTGTGCTCGCCCTCGGGGCCTAAGTCAGATTCAACAGTCCCACCCTCCGGGTATCCAGCCGCCCTTGGTCCTTGCAAATGGTCTTCAATGAAATCGGCCAGATCTGGCTCGGAATGGCCAGCCCGACATACTATAGGATTCGGTCCTCGACTAAACGGTTTGACTCTCCTGGAGGACTCAGGGACATCGCTACTTCTTTTGCGAGCCATCCTGGTCTGCAAAATCTCCCTGGCACGATTCTCCAGAAGGGTATAGTTACTGTACCCCTCATCGCTCGGGTCGGAGGAAATGGTCGGAAAAACAGATCGAAGGATACCGGGAGTTTGGAGATTAGAAATCTCCTCCACTTCAGCCCTAGACCGAGAATTTCCTATTTCGGTAATCTGAGGAATTACCAGTAAGGCATTAGAAGTTACATTGGCCCCAACCCCGGCCTTAGATCCAGTCGCCTTCCGAGAGGTTTTCAATGTTTGAGGACGAGGCCGACCTTTGTTACCCTTTGAAAAGGAAGCGACATGTCGACCAACTATTGATGTTCGGAATTTGTCTACGATCTCGGCTAACGTGGAAGGAGCGTTAGCAGGATCTATCCGGGCTTTCCCGAAATCAATCTCATCGGCAGGTAAAGAGCAACTACTAAGCCCGGCCAATCGCAAGACCGCCTCCTGTGTCATCAACACTGTCTGATGAGGGTCAGCGCGGAGAGATTGCAGAAATTCATCTGATATCTCACTTTTCATACTTCCCACAAGACGGCGTTTACCATATATCCATGTTTTTGCCCCAGGCCAATTATACGGAGTAGGCTCGGGATTGTCTTCGGAAGGCGGATAATCTGGCCCTCGGATAAAGAAGAACTCGTGCTTCCATCCTTTCAAATTGCTGTTGACATTGGCTGATAAGATCGAAGTCTTTGGTCTATGAGAAAAATATACATAACCCGCATTCGAAGACGTGGAAGCACTCATCTGGAATATCCGCCAAAAGTTCTGAAATACCATCTTTTTCCCTTTGGCCTTCATCAGCACGCAAAAGGCTATAATTAGACCGATAGAGTTCGGTAAAATCTGGCAAGGAGTCAACTCGAAAGCATCCAAAATGTTTTCTATCAGAGGAGGGAAGGGGATGCGTAGGCCATAATGGAAATGTTTGGAATAGAAGGCTTGACAGCCCACGGGAGGGTCGGTAACCCGTTGATCAGAAGTAGGAAGCACAATCGAGAAACCGGCGCCTAGATATTGGCCGAATTCTTCCTGCAACTGGTCCAGATCTTTTTCCTTATAGGAGCAGACGATCTCATCTGCCCTCTCTTCAGTCATGTTTAAACCTGCGCTGGTCGAAGGCTCTTCCCAGTCAAAGATCGTGACCACAACATTACGGTTCAATCTATACTTCTTCTGCTCGTTTTTCCCCAAGGGAAGGCCCCCATACTCTACGTTTTCCTCGTCAGAGACTGTCGCTTCACCCGAATTTTCATCTTCGCTGTCTTCCGGTTCAGAATTCGACTCCCGCCCCTCCCCGATGGACTCAGAGGCGGAACTCGAGTTTCGCAGATTCTCGGTCTCGGATGATCGAGCTTCTACAACTTCTTTCTCTTTTCGATTATCGGCCTCATTTTCCTCTAAAGAAGATTTTCCCTTCAAATCTACTGAACTCGACATAATGAGTAGACGAAGATTGCTCGAAAAATATTGCTAGAATTCACTT
Organism: Penstemon barbatus; assembly: GCA_003313485.2. Taxonomy (NCBI): domain Eukaryota; kingdom Viridiplantae; phylum Streptophyta; class Magnoliopsida; order Lamiales; family Plantaginaceae; genus Penstemon; species Penstemon barbatus. Next base: position 64,420,873 of record CM064883.1, on the reverse strand, counting down.
ATCGATCTGTCAGCTCCGATCTAGAGTTTTCTCCTCAGAATCTTTGATGAACTGCGACCCTCCGTCTAACTATATATACGGGGACAAAATGGGAAATTGCAAACCGCTCCCCGAGTAACCGCGACGGTTGAACTCCCTCAAGGTAAACTTAAAATCAATATTTTCGAAAAATTACACATGCGGCCCCAATACTTTCCGGAATTCCTAAATTGAAGACCCATATAACGAGCGATACATCAAAGAAACGTTATCCCCGTATTTACACACCCATCCTCGGGATAAGGAGATTAATTAGATAGAATGGCGATGAAATAACCAAATCACAAACTCCAATTCCAACAACGAACGACAAGGACAATGTCGGGTACGGCATCATTACACGGTTTCTTAAGTGTGCACTCTTTTTCCCTGACCCGTTTTTTATCCCAAAAGGGTTTTTCCGAGTCAGGTTTTTAATGAGGCATACCCGAAGCTTATGCCGAGATTGGTTCATCCCCCTAATCGTCCTGGGCTATGAATACTTCTTCGAGCTTAAGCTTCACTTTACGCTCGAGAAGTGGGGGAGTATTGATGAGGGATATTTTAGGCTCTGTCTTTTCTACAATCATGGGAGATCGAACAGTACTTATCTCGGAAGACCGAGTTCGACCCCGATGCCCGGATATCATAAGTACAGACGGCCCTGGATCCAAAATTACTGTTGGGCCGAGCTCTGATCCAAACTTATGGGCCGAGAATTGCATGCCTGCGGATGGATCACCTAGGCCCCGATTTCAGCTATAAATACCCCATGCATTTATGACACCGGACACAACTTCCCAGGTGCTCTAGCTTCGAGACTGCTGCTCGGACTCACTTGGGAAATATAGCATAGTTTTGGTCATATGTATTTCGCTCTCTAGCTTGTACGGCATCCAATAATGCTCGAATAGGACCCTAAATACTTGTATTTGTACCCAGTTAATTCGAATACAATTACTATTGGTCTTCACTTTCATTTTAATATTGTTATTATTGCACTACAATCCACCCTTGATCGAACAAACGAAATCGCGTAAGATCAACTTGCTTGAAAAACACTTAACTTAAATCCGTTGCATACAAGTTTCAAACTCTGATTTAATTTGAAACAACTAAATAAAATCATACTAGTGGTCAACTTTTGCTGAACAAGCTTTGTGCGCAAACAACTAAGTAGTCTCATAAGTTTAAATCAGCTCACTCTGCTGATAAGAAAAGTTAGAGAAATTTCAAAAGGTACAGAGGTCTACTCACCCCTTCCCCCGAGACCTCATCAGACCACTTGGGACCAAGAATTCGGCAATACGGGAGATATGCCAGCAACAAAACCGATGTTTCCCTTCAGAAAATTCATGAAGCAGAACAATGCACATTGACACTTCATGATCTGTCAAAACAACAATAGGAGATTTTTCATTCATGCTTTTGAGGAAAATCTTTAGCAACCACCTGTATGCTTCAATCTTCTCACTGTAAAAATAGCAATTACAAATACACAAGTGCACAAATGGCAGTTGACTCCGGATAAAAAACAATAGGAAAATTGCACATGTTGGTCTTGTACGTACAATCAAATAAAACAACATCACCGAACTTCTCATATTAAGCTATTGACATTCCATCACACCAAAAAAGTCTTGTAAGTGCCTCGTTTTCATTGACAGTGTACTTGAACCAGAGGTATTCGTCTTTCATTTTCATACTTTCGAGAAGACCCAAAAGAGTATTCACATCGCCACCTCCGATCCTTTTCAATTGTTGATTGTTCAAATAATTGTGACCATCTTTTCTATTAAATACACCGCTAGCACTGCCTTCCTCCAATTCTTCTACGAAATCCAGCACATGAGAAGGTCTAAACTCGACATTTGTCATTGATGGGGGCTATTTTACACCCTAAAGGATAGTCGAGAAATCGAGAGGAATAAGGTCGGCACGACTATATACTCAGTCCAAGTGCGGATCGACTATGAAGGTCGTCTCGACCTAATATGAGCATCTCAGCGATCTAGCTCCAGAGTCCGAAGTCCTTGGGGACATTAATCTGAGTCCAGTTATGGTTATGTTTCCTTGTAAAACTAGGATGAAGATCTATATAAATCCACCACTTGCATTGTATTAGGGTACAACAAAATATCATACTTACGCCTACATACTTTGTAATAGTTAATTAATAAGAGAGCTTTTGCTAAACATATTACGTACTTCTTGTTCTTACGTTGCATATTGTTCATCTTTGAGTTGATTCATCCTGAGTGAATTAACTAAGCCCTTAAATTATATTCAAACTAGCATTGATCATATTATTATTGATATTACTGAACTTAATGAAATTCGGTAAAATCAGTCATCACGTTCAACATTGACTTTGTTGATGGGGACAAATATCTATATGAAAATTTGAAACAAGTCAGTCTCTAAATAATTTATTTTATAAGTCAACGTAGTAATGAAATTAACTAATTACAATTAAATAAATCACTATAGATTTAGAATAGCTTATTTACGTATTACATCACAAACGATGAGATGTATCGAAATTTTCGAGATGATGATTGTGTTGAGGCTCTAATCTCGTCACTTTATATTCTTTTGTAGAATTATCAATAGCAACACAAAAACTATCTTTGCATCCACACAGTGTCTCTAGTTTTGTTTCCCACTTCAAATCATATTCTTTAATTTTTTTCTGAATGAAAGCCCTCTCGAGCAAACAACCATACCCTGCTCAAAATGAGGCCACTATTTCTTTTACTTTTTAACGAGCTCTTATTGACATCAAATTCAACTTCCCTACCTTAAGCAATATAAAATTCTTCTGCTTCCTTAACAGCCTTTAACATTAATGATCGAATGCGGTCAATGTTAATTATATGGTCAGTTGGGTCATAATTGTTACTCCCCTATTCGACGTCGGTGTCTCTGTCGTGCTCATGTGAATTTGCATTTGAAACATTTTATTCCTCATCGGAGGAAGATGTTCCAATACTTTTTCTATACTCTGAATAAAAAGGTAAATTCAAGTAAATATAAATTTAATATTTTAAAATGTATACCTATAGAATCAAAGTTTAATTGAAAAACTTAATCAAACTAATCTCTCAACAATTCAATAATGTAATCAAAACATTATAAATTACTTGAAATATAGTAGTACAAATGATTGTATAAAAAAACACTTCAGAATATATAGCCAAATTAGCACCAAGTCCGCAATTACCTAATATCTAGTTTAATTAGCTTATATCTAGTTTAAACATTAAATAAAGACTAATTAACTGATAATTAAATTGTATTGTGATGTTCGTTAATGGTCATAAACAATCTATGAATGAAACCAAAATTTATAAATATGGATTATGAGTTAACTGGTTCTATATGATCTATAGTGGCACCATGCTTGATAACATTTTAAAGAAAATGTCACAAATTATTAATATAGTCTCATTTTTTAAAAATGTCACAAAGTATAAGTGTTAATTTGACTGATTAGTGACATTTTTATACTATAGTGATATTTTATAATGTTACTTTTAACTATAATTGTGACATTGATACATTTAGCCACACCGCTACAAGTGGCACTTTGCTAGTGACATTTTATATATAACGACATTTTCCAAACTGCCACTTGTAGCGGTGTGGCTAAAAGTTAAATGTCACTATCATAACAAGATGTAACATTATAAAATGTCATAATATATTAAAATGTCACTAAATAGTATATTTAACATTTATAATTCCTGACATTTTTAAAAAATGTAACTATATTAATTTTTTCTCACATTTTCTTCAAAATGCCATCAAGCTTGATGCCACCAAAGATCATTTGTGTTGTAGTGAATTCTGCACAAAACTAAATTAAGAATAAAGGGATTCGAAATTTTAAGTAAATTGTTTACTTAATCAAAATTAAGAGAACAATATGGTCAATTATAAAACACTTTAAATCTCGATTGAAATTTACGTAATCGATTATTATGACAAATTGTGCATAAAACCAAATTAAAGACAAAGGGATTCAAAATTATTTGTAAATAGTTTACTTAATCAAAATTAAGAGAACAATATAATCACTTACAAAAAAATTAATCTCGATTGAGATTTACTATAAAACTCGATTAAATTTTACGTTAATTTGTTCACATAATCAAAATTATCATCGCCGAATTAACTATTTCCCGGGTATTTACGTAAACTCAAAATTTCTTATCAAATACTTACCATATTCATCACGCCTTGCATCATTTTCTTCATCCGGGATTGTAAAATTACCCACCATTTTTAGATTTGAAAAGATCCTGATGAAGAGATTAATTTGGCACTAACTGGTAATAAGTTTTTTTAATCGTGAAAGAAGAAATTTGAATTTACCCTAATTACATGAAAAACCGAAGATTATGTTTCTTAAACATGGAAATAAATCGATTATAATTTTAGATTTTATTATGTGAAAGGTTATAAATAACTTTGTTTAATTTAGTTTTAAGTGTTATTTAATTTAGTTCAAAGTGTTATAAATTTAAGATAATTAAGAAGGATATAAAAGACTTTTCAAGTTGAGGTTATTATAATAATTTTCATTTGAAAATTAAACAAAAGGGTAATTTGGATATTTGAAAAATCGGGTAAAATTGAGCTTTATTTTCGGAAGTTATCGCTACCACGTGTGAAGATTTTAGGGGGTGCCCGCACATGAGACCAGTTACGTTGGGCCGCACCCTAGATGCCCCGTAGTTTGTTTCTTTAATATAGTTATCTAATTTCGGAAGGAGCCTATTTTCATAGTTATCAAGTTTTCTAAGTTTAAGTTCACATTGTATTTTTTTATGATCAGTAATGAATACAAAAATATATGATATATGCACATAAAGTTAGACTGTGATTATTCTGACTACCCTAAAGTAAAGATTTGTGGTCATTCTTAGGTCCCCTAATAGTAGAAACAAATAATGGTGACAAGAGATCGTTCAAAATTCTCGCACCAGATCATTTACCATATAGAATAAAAGACATACATGCATAATATAACTACTCAGATTCTCAATTGATTATCAATTCATTAATAAAGCACAACTTTTAATATTAACTCTAACATCATTAAGTATATTTTATTATCACTAAATTTTGTATTCGACTATTTGATTAATGATAATGCGTCCAATTTTTTTTTTTAAATCTACATTTGTCAATGCTGGTTCAGAATAAGAATATGTGTCGTTAGTAGAATGCAGAACGTGTATCTAAAAAACTAACAATGGCTAACATAAATTAATATAATTAAAAAACTAATAAAAAAATGTTGCGGGTGGGATAAGAGCCAAGACCCCCAAGGTTGATTGAAGATCCATTCATGCACAAGTTCTCCAAAGATTTATACTTGACAAATTCAAAATCTTCTTCGTATATTTGTCAATTCTTTTACAAATTTTGATAATATATGAATGATTGTACGAGTATAATTTCACTATATATGAATAATTATGAAATCCAGAAACGGGAAAGAAAATAAAAACATCAATCTAATGTTCAAACTCAAACATAGATATTTGGTCATTATAACTATATATTTGGCTATTGTAACAATGCATATGTAGTTGTAGTTGTAATAATAAGAAATAGAAAGAAATTGTTCTTGCAATCAATAGGCTCTGTAGTTGTTTACTAAATATCCATTTCAATCCATGCTTTGTATCCTCCTTCCATGCTATATGCATATTTAAAGTCCTACAATGAAAAAGCCAAAATGATCATGTTAAAACAGTGTTTTAAATGAAATATATGCTCTCTTGTACATGTTATATGTGGAATCTCTTCAATTGAAAAAAATATATTTTATAGAATGTGTTGTAATATTAAATAGCTGGCACGAGAATCACCTATAAAAATTTTAATGATCTGTTTTGTATGAATTGGGGTTTGGATTTGTAATATTTAGTAACATTTGAATATCATAATCTAGCGTGCAAATATTGCATCACACAGAGGATTCAATTGTCTTACATTTCATTGAGGGGAAATGGTCATCAATGCATGAGAAGCTATTCTTCGAATTGTATCGACGACGAATAATGTTGAAACTTTACCATTAAACATAGAGTTTGTTGAACTCTGTGTATCACCACTTAGTTATCGCATTTTACGTATGGTTGGCACAATTTTCAGTTATATTAGAATATCTTCCATGAATTTTGTGAAGTCATTCAAATTCTCACTAGCTTTATTCAATGCTATGCACTCTAATTTCATAGTGGATTGAGCTATATGTTGGATGAAGATGAAGAAGTGAAGGGAGGTTTTGATGATTTTCAAAAGTCATCAGCTAAGTAATGGAAGCTTAGTTAGAAGAGTTAAATTTCGGTCCAAAAGACTACTAATCTAATGCTGAGCTCGGAATCAGACTGGTGGATTTCAGCAGAGTCAAATCGGATGACTTCGGTTTGAATCGGCAGAGTGTTCATCAGAAGAGTAGATTCAATCAGCGTAGTGGACGTGATCAGAAAGTCTATCCAATGGTAATAAATGCACTTGGAGTAATAAATGCTGTAAGAGAAAGGTATTAAAGACAATTGATTGAAGAAGAACCTCGGATCAACATAGTACATTAAATGCGATTGACAATAAGTACAACAGAGTTGTACAGTGAACACTTGCAGTGAGCCATTTAGAAATGGAAACTAGTACTCGAGAAAGAGCTGAGTTTTGTTTTACTTCAACAGGCAAAATTCAAATTCACGAGTATAAATAGTTTGTGGTTCAAAGAGTTAGAGACAATCACAACATTTGAGAGAATTCAATCAAGCAAAATATTTCAAGTCTCAAAAACTCAAGAACAGAATACTAATCAGCTGAGTCATCTGTTGACAAAGCTAAGTTGAAGAAAAAGCAAACACATACAAATCTTAGTAATTTCTGTAACTTTCAGAGTTGTGAGAAGTTATTATCCATCTTTGTGAGTGATAATACTTCATAGTATATGTCTTCATTGTGATTTCCTATAGTGAGCTTGTGGCCTAGTCCTTCGTTGTAAAAGCACAAGTGTTGTACTGGTAACTTTGTGTTTCTAGTAGAATCTAAATCTTCGTGATTTATAAGAGTGGACTAAAAGACATTCTAACCACTATAAAAGTTCTTTGTGTTGGTTTACTTACATTACTTGCATAATATCGTAAGTAACCAATCTTTCAAAAAGACTTCAGATTTTAAAAGGAGGTTTAAAACCAGGGATAAAATATTTAAGTGACTATAAATTTGTTTGAAAAACACTTGATTTTAATCCGCTGCAACAAGTTTCAAACTCAGATTTGTTGTGAAAACAGATAGTAAAATTAGATGAGTGTTCAACTTTGCTGAACAAGCTTTGTGCGCGATCAATCGAGTAGTCTCATAAGTCCATATCAGCTTACTCTGCTGATAAAAAGTTTGAGAAAATCTTTTAAGGAAAAACAGAGGTATATTCACCTCCCCCCTGTAGACCTTATCTGACCACTTGGGACCAAGAAGTGGTATCAGAGCAGGTCGTTCATTTGGATCATTTGCCTGATCAACGAGAATTGATCCAAGAGTGTATTTTTTCAAAAGTTTTCAAAAGAGCATGTTTTTGAGAATTAAAATCTTTTGAAAATGGAATGTATTAGCCATGATCCCCACATTGGCGGTATGAGTTTTGAGGGCTGGAAATTTCGCATGGTTTGAAGGTTCAAAATCACCAAAAAATTCAAAATCAATGACCAAGAAATGGTGGTTGACAAAGAACTTGAAGATATGACAACCGAAGAAATAAAGATGAACACTCTTGACAAGGTTTGAAGATTCATTATGACTAGAGCCCTCGACAATGACAGGTCTGTCAAGGTCAAACACTGCAAAACTGCAACTCTGGAAAAATTCAAAATGATATCCGGAGAAACTATTGACCAGATAGACACAAGGTTCACTAGAACACTTAAAGAAGTGTTAAAGTTGGGAAAGACCTTTACTGATAAAGATATCATTGTCAATGTCCTAAAAAAGCGCTACATCCCAAGTTCAACATGAAGATCACAAACATGGAAAAATCAAGAGATCTGGGGAAGATCTCTCTAACAGGGCTGTCTTTTGTATTCAATGCATACTAGTATAAACTGCCAAGGATGGGTATAATAGAGACCTCAACTTCTAATCCCACTGTGGCCCTGGTTGCTGCAGCAAGACCAAGAAGATCCACCGAAAAAGCAAGGAAATGGACTCATCTCATGAGGCCATGTTGCTCAACAAAAAGGAGTACATTGCTCGCGATGTGGCATTGTTATTGAACAGATTCAAAAAGTTCTACAAAGAAAAATGAAGAACAAATACAACAATGCTTCTACTTCTAACCCTACCTCTCACTCTCATCAAGGATAGCCCATATCCTAAAGTCGAGAAGTATACTGAGGAGGAAAAGACAATCAGAAAGGAAAAGAGACACAACAAGAGTAAGTAGTTGTTGGCTAAAGTTGAAAAATATAGCAGCCATATACTCTTCTGATTCAAATTCAGAGACATCAGAAGATGACCATATTAAAGATGAGACACCTGCACTACTCTGTCTCATGGCCAAATAGTCAAATGACTCTGATAATAAGGTAACACTTTCTGAAGATGAAAATGCGCTATTTAGTTCGTTTGAACAAATGATGATAAACAAAAACAAGCGTTGTTACTGCATTTGCAAAGCATGAGGAAGAGATAACTATGCTGAAAGAGCAAAATACATAACTGAAACTTAATGTTGAAAACCGCAAGAATCAGATGAGTATAAAAAGCTCGAGCAAGAGAATGAATCTTTGAAAGCTGAATGTGAAGTTTATAAGGACAAATCATGAAACTTGAAATGTAATAGAGTCTCATGAAAAGTCTTCTGTTGGATAAGATCACATGCTTAGTAAACAGAAACTACCTTTTTTTTTTTTTTGAAAAAGAAAGTTTAGAACTAAACCGTGCTGAAAAATTTGTATCTGCTAATATCAGTAAGGTTATCTTATATGTTCAGATCACTAAACCTACTTCACAAGAAAAAGGGAAAAAGGAGAAGAAATCTCCAAAGAAAGGGTAAAGAGCCTAAAATTGAATAAAAGACTGGTAAATCTAAACAACGGAGTAGTCCGAAGAAGTATGTTGATAAGAGTAAAACCAATCAGACTAGTAATAAGTCTAAGTCGTCTGTTAATGAGCAAGATAAGAGTAAACCAAAGAACCATAGAAATCATAAAAATGAAAATGCTTGGTATGGAAATGAATCTCATTATGTGCAAACTGCTTATCATTAATTTTATCATGCACCTCATTTTCCGTCTTATTGTTCTGTTGTACACCCTGCTCATCATCTGATCCATGCTTACCCTACTTATCATGCACCGTACCCTACTTTTGAGCTTTAATCATATCATAATGATTATCATAATAATATATCTGCTGAAAATTATGATGCATCTAGAGTAACTCATGCTCCATGAAACTCCACTAAACATAAGAGGCCTAAGGTTTCAAAATCTTGAGTTGCCAAAGGTGAAACTAATCTTCCAGGACCCTCTCAATAAAGGGTACCTAAAATATTTTCTTTTGTTTTGTAGGTTAGGAGTAGGAGTAGGAATAAAAAAGAGAATAAATGGTACTTGGATAGTGGATGTTCAAGGCACATGTGTGACATACATGAACTGGCTGATGTTGCTGCCATAGATGGTCCAAAAGTTATATTTGGAGACAAAAAAGAAGACGAGATTGTGGCGTGTGGAAAGCTTATCAAAGGCAACATTGAGATATCTAACGTCTCTTATGTTAAAGGCTTGAAGTACAATCTGTTGAGCATAAGTTAATTTTGTGACAAAGGATTTTCTGTAATCTTCTCATCAGATAAGTGCTATGTAGAGCAAGTTGGAACCAAGAAGGTAATGTAATCTGGAAGAAAACAAGGAAATATCTATATAGTCGACTGGAATTACGTGGACAGGAATTCTAATATTTGTTAGTGGCGTCTACAACAAGTGAAGTTAGTTGACTATGGCACAAAACAATGAATCATGTGAATTTCAAGACAATCAAAAGATTGATCGAAAACAATTTGGTTGAAGGAACTCCAAAAATAGTCATGAGCAAAGACAAGCTCTGTGACGCTTGTCAGAAGGGTAAACAAGTCAAGTCATTCATTCAAAAACAAGAAGCACCAATCTTCAACCCGAATTTCGGAGCTACTTCACATGGATTTGTTTAGTTTTATTGATCCTATCAGCAATGGTGGAAAGAAGTAATGTCTAGCTGTTGTGGATGATTTTTCAAGATATACTTGGGTGGTTTTCATTAAAAAAAAGAGTGAAACCAAGGAACATCTTACTAATCTGATGGAACTGATCCAGAATGAAAAGAGCCTAAAGATATTGAAGATCAGATTAGATAGGGGCACTGAAATTACAAACTCTACTGTTGAAGAGTATTGTAACTACAGAGGAATCAACCATGAGTACTCTGCTGCAAGAACCCCTCAACAAAATTGAGTTGCTGAAATGAGAAACAAAATTCTAAAAGAAGCTAACAGGACAATGATAGTTGAAGCAAAACTGCCTCAAAGATTTTTGGCATAAGCCACAAATACAACATGCTAGGCCCAAAACAGATGCATGATCAACAAGAGTCAAAACAAGGCACCTTATGAACTTTGGAACAATAGGAAGCCTAACACTCATTATCTTAGAATATTTGGTTGTAAATGTTTTGTTTTGAATAATGAGAAAAATCACCTTATTGCTTTTGCAGAAAATGCTGATGAAGCTGTTTTTGTAGGTTACTCTACCGTTAGTAAAGCCTATAGAGTATTTAACAAAAAGACTTTACTAGTAGAAAAATCAATTCATGTAGTATTTCCTGAGCAAAATAAATCTTCTGAAAAAAATCGAAAAATTCTGATATATCTACTGATTTTCATAAATTGATTGTGGAATGAAAAAAAAGAATATGTACCCATCATACTACCTGATCTCAACCAAGCTGATAACTCAAGTGTTGTTCAAAATCAGTCTATTGATTGTCTAACAGACAAGTTGAAAACAACTGACACACCAGAGACTGTTCAACAGACTACTACGGAAACTCCAACAGTAGTGTTGCAAGATCATTTAAGAGGACAACATCCAGATTTGCAACCTAATCTTAGATGGCTCAGAGATCACACACCCGATCTTGTGATTGGTGATCCACTGGATAGAGTAAAGATAAGAAGGGCAACTACAAACGAATCAATGTTTGTAAGTTTTCTTTCTCAAATTGAGCCTAAATTAATTGATGAAGCTCTTATTGATTCTCATTGGATTGAAGCAATGCAAGAATAGTTGAATCAGTTTGAAAGAAATAAGGTATGGTACTTAGTACCTAGACCTACTCATCAAAGAGTCATTGGAACTAAATGAATTTTTAAATAAGATGAATGAAGATGGTGTAGTAACCAGAAACAAAGTTAGACTAGTTGCCAAAGGTTACTGCGAAGAAGAAGGCATAGACTTCGTGAGACATTTGCACCAGTTGCTAGGCTTGAACAATCAGACTATTTCTAGCCTATGTTGCTCACGAAATTTCACTGTTTATCAAAATGTGAAGTCTGTTTTTTTCAATGGAGAATTGCAAGAAGAAGTGTACGTTGAATAACCTCCAAATTTGAAGTTTATCAAGAAGGAGATAAAATGTATCGTCTGAAGAAAGCTTTCTATGAACTAAAGCAAGCTCCAAGAGCATGGTATGATACTTTATCTGACTTTCTTTAATTAAATAATTTCAAAAAGGTAAAGTAGACAAGACCTTATAAACTATTGAATGAGACAACCATATATTATTAGTGCAAATATATGTGGATGATATTATATTTGGTTCAACCGACAAACAGTGTGCAAGAAGTTCTATAAGCTGATGCAAAATAAGTTTCAAATGAGAATTATGGGAGAACTCAATAAAATTTTTGGATTACAAGTGAAACAACTACCTGATGATATCTTCATTAATCAAGCAAAATTACACAAAAGATCTAGTTAAGAAATTTGGTATGGAAACTAGCTTATCTATTGTTATTCCAATTTCTATTGGACTTAGCCTAGATAAGGATGATGATGAAAAATTAGTGTACATCACCAAATATAGAGGCATAATTGGGTCTCTGTTGTATCTTACTGCAAAACGCCTTTCATATGAATAATATATAAGTTATTTTCTTTTATTTAATTCGCAATCCAAAAATGAAAATAGCACATGTTTCCCTTTTTCTTTCTTCATGATTTGAATTACCAAGTCGCATTCAATAACTGTAGAAAGATAATGTAATTACGCCGATTCAAAAGGTCGTCTGCCTATGCACCGAGTCTCAATCAGTCTGATATAGGTGCTAGATAAATAGTAATCATTAATTCTTCAGATTGTGGAATCGCATTTTAGAAATCCATGATTGCATATTACTTTCAAATAATAACCCGCATAATTATAGCTTGGAAGAATTTTGCTTCCTTAACAAGAAAAAACTGGATTGCCAATACTCACAACAATCGTGATTATTGCATATTAAAATAGCACTGATTAGACACCTTTAATCAGTAACATTTGTTTCCAAAAGGCGTTTTTAGAAATTCATAGATTTGCTCTAAAATAACGGATTGTAAAGAAACTATTTAGTCGCACTGATTCCGAAAAGGAACAACCTTCGTGTGAATCTACATAGTAATGAACACAACCCTTCATTTCTTATTATTCCATCTATTAACATGTTCAAGTGTTGGTCTCAAATATTCAAATGAAGTCTAGAGAAGGATGAATATCTTTGTTTTTCCTTTGATAATTCTCTAACATTTTCTTATCAGCAAGGTAAGCTGATCGAAACTTATGAGACTACTCAGCTGTTCACGCACAAAGCTTGTTCAGCGTAAGTTGACCACTAGTCAGATTTTACTTATATGATTCAAATTAACTCAGAGTTTGAAACTTGTATGCAACTAATTTTGTCAAGTGTTTTCCAATCATGTTTTCTCATACTTAAATGATTTTTATCTCCAGTTTTAAAACACCTTTTGAAATCTGAAGTTTTTCCAAAGTTTGGTTACTTATGAATACATGCAAGTATGAAATAAGTAAACCAACACAGAGATTTTATAATGGTTATATAGACAATAATGTCTTTTGGTCCACTCTTCTAAATCACGAAGATTTAAGTTATACTATAAACATAAAGTAAATAGTATACTCTACATGCGCTTTTACAACAAATGATAAAAAGTCATAAGTTTGTAATAGGAAATCACTAAGAAGACCTATCCTTTGAAGTATTTTCACTCAATAAGATGGAAAACTACTTCTCATAACTCTCTCTTACATAAATCACTAGGATTTAAGATATTTTCTTGTTTTCCTCGAACTAGTTTGTCAGCAGATAACTTTGTTTGTATTTGAGACTTAAAAGAATTTGCTTGATTGAATTCTCTCAAATGTTGTTGTTATGTTCGTCTCAAACTCTTGAACTTGAACTATTTATATTTGAGGTTTGAATTATGCCCGTTGAGGAGAGACAAAATTCAGATTTTCCTCGAATACTGGCCCTTATTCTTGAACGGCTCCCTGCAACTATTCATTATACAGTCTACTTTATGGATCATACAGTAGCATCAAATGCACCTTGCCGATATGAGGTTTCTCTTCAATCATTTGTCTCTAATACCCTTCTTTTGTCGCATTTTTACTCCAAGTGCATTTATTACTGTTAAAAAACTTTCTGATCACTTCTGCTCTGCTGATTCAAATCTAACTCATCTGATTTGACTCTTCTGAAATCCACGAGTCTGATTTTGAACTCAACATCATATCAGTAGTCTTCTAGACCGAAATTTAACCTTCTAATATTTGCTCTTGTCTTCTCGATTTAATATCTTCAGAGGTTTGTCAAGCTTCCATTACTTAGCTTATGACTTTTCAAAACGTTTCTCTTCAATCATTTGTCTTTAATACCCTTCTCTTGCAGCATTTTTACTCCAAGTACATTTATTACCGTTTAAAAAACTTTTATGATCACTTCTACTCTGCTGATTCAAATCGAACTCATCTGATTTGACTCTGCTGAAATCCACGAGTCTGATTTCGAACTCAGCATCATATCAGTAGTCTTCTAGGTCAAAATTTAACCTTCTGATTTTTGCTTGTCTTCTCAATTTAATATCTCCAGAGGTTTGTTAAGCTTCCATTACTTAACTAATGACTTTTAAAAATCATCAAAATCTCCCACAACTTCTTCATCTTCATCCAACATCAAGTTGCTTAATTGGTTATAGAAACTGCAGAGTAGGTCATTCTATTAATTCCATCAAATTCAAGTCTGAATTCTGAGTCCTTCTTCCATCCATATGAATGGGTGACGGTCGGCAATTAATCCATATAATTTTGTAAAATTCCAAGTTTTAAATTTAGAGGACATGTCACCAAAACTATATTCTGTAATTAACAAAATATTAGAAAGAATAAGATATAGATTTGATTTTGTGACAAGACGTACAATACTCTTTTCCAAAATATCCACTTCCAACATTGAATCTTAGATGAGCATCTAAGTCCTAAGATGCTTGATTCATGAACCCTCATGGTAAATCCTAGGGGTGTTCGCGGTGCGGTCTAGTGCGGTTTTGTACTTGCCCAAACCCAACCCAATATTTGCGGGTTTTGAAATCTCTAGTCCAAACTCAACCCAAGAAGTCTTGAGATTGCACTATGCGGTTCATTTGGGTTGGGGCGGTTTGGGGCGGGTTTTGCGGTCTCAATTATCAACTTTCTTGTATTTTTATTATTTGATGGGTTAAATATAAATGCAATAATTAATTACAATTTTTTGTTTTTATTAATAAATTTAGTAAACTTTCATAGAAAATATAATGGAGATAATGTAAAATATCAATTAAAATATGATTTTCAATGAATACATTATTTAATGAAAGTTAAAAACAATCCCGAACACTTAATTAACAAGTTTTCATTACACAAAATTCATATTGTTCCCAAAGAATAAACAAAAGAGAAAAATATCTTTATATTCGAACTTGGTGTTGGTGGTTAATGGCCAATGAAGAGTTTGATTGATATTTTTTTTTTTACTTTACTTTTTGTTTTTCGCAGAATATTTTTTAACTAATTTGTTCTAGTTTTGGATCTATTTTTTTTTTTTTTTTTTATCTTTTTGGCACTTCAAATTGGAGATTTACGTAAGATTGTAGGGTTTATCTAATATAATTGGGGTTTCGGTTGTGGAACACGACTAATTTGTTAAAGTATATACTTATATTATATTTCTCATTTTCTTAAATCTAGGACTAAATTAAATAATAAAATAAAATAAAACATATATACATCATCATTAATATAAAATGCGGTCGAATGCGGTTATGCGGTCTAAAAACACTACGACAAATATGATCTATAGTGGCACCATGCTTGATAACATTTTAAAGAAAATGTCACAAATTATTAATATAGTCTCATTTTTTAAAAATGCCACAAAGTATAAGTGTTAATTTGACTGATTAGTGACATTTTTATACTATAGTGATATTTTATAATGTTAGTTTTAATTATAATTGTGACATTGATACATTTAGCCACACCGCTACAAGTGGCACTTTGATAGTGACATTTTATATATAACGACATTTTCCAAACTGCCACTTGTAGCGGTGTGGCTAAAAGTTAAATGTCACTATCATAACAAGATGTAACATTATAAAATGCCATAATATATTAAAATGTCACTAAATAGTATATTTAACATTTATAATTCCTGACATTTTTAAAAAAATGTAACTATATTAATTTTTTCTCACATTTTCTTCAAAATGCCATCAAGCCTGATGCCACCAAAGATCATTTTTGTTGTAGTGAAAAGTATAAAACCAAACCCGATCGAAAATTGCGGTCTTTTTTTCATGATGCCCAAGATCAAACCATCAAACCTTCAACCCGTAAAATTGCGGTCGGTTTGGGTTGGGTTGATCGGTTGGGGCGGTCTAGCGGTTTCGTTGAACACCCCTAGTAAATCCCATCAGCGAATTTAATATAGCATAAACTCGTGCTATGCACAAATTACTTTAAAAAAAGAAAAAAAATTAAGTATTACTCCATCATGTCATTGAATTTTCATATTATTTAATAAAATAAGTGTTTTTGATAATTATTCTTAAAGCATCTGAGTAAATACATATTCATAAAATATCATTTAAAAGATTGATCATAATTGTGCTATAAAATAGTAATAAGCTAACATATTCTCCACAAAAGGTTATGGATTCATTCATAAATATGGAATTCTCAAATAATTCCGCAGTTAATCTCATCTACACAGATAAATTAATTATGTAACATGGTATTGTCTTAAGATTGTTAGGACCCGTTTGGATCGATTTTGACTCTGTTTCGCCTTGTTTTGGTGTTTTAAAATTGATATTTGAAACACGATTGATTTTGGTTTGAATATTGAAATAATAAATTATATAATATAATAGATGATGAGTTTTGAAAAGATGAGATAAGATTTGGTATGATTTTGAATATTGGCGTTTGAGGGTGAAATTTATGACAAATGTCAAATCAAAGACTTTATAGAATTAGGGTATGATATTATATAGTGATTGAGATATTAAGTATAAATATAATGTCATAGTAATGATAATGATTTATATAATTAATAATAACATAATATATGTAAATTTATTCGTCGATGAATATTTTTATCACATAATTTAAAACAAACTTAAAATATTAATCTAGTTAAGACTATTTCAATTTTCTATAATTAATAACAGACATACTATTATTATAATTAATAAGATAAACACAATCAAAAAAGAATTTAGTCGGGTTAAATATACACAAGTGAGAAATGATTTGAAATGATTTTGAATTAGGTGGTATAATGTTAAATTGATAGACTTTTTGGGGTGTTTCATGCCGTTCAAAACACATATTTGGACCGGTTTTTGGGCTAAATGCAAAACAAATGGTATTTGGCCTGTTTAGTTGGCCTTAATTTTTGGGCGAAATTGGGCGAAAATTGATTCAAATGGGGTCTTAGTGTCTAACAATTTGTGTATTTATATATTTCATAAAATAAAGAATATAACAAATAATATTCTAACAAATAAATTCATGCATTATTAAAGCATGTGAATCATACTTATCTGATTAGAATTAATTCGTCAAACACTAATATCAACACACAGATTAGGAAATAAGACTGCTTGTCGAAACAAATTTCCTTAAGACCATATTTTTGGAGCTGTCACGGTGCATACAGTTTAAGTCCCGGTAGTCTCTCAAGATACAACATTTTGTTGTTTATTATTTGCTCAAATTATGAACCCACGGCGAACTAAAACAAACAGAAAATTTAGACATAATTTTAATTTAAGAACATTGAAGAAGGGAGAGGAATAATCTTTCTAAATCCAGTACTTAGTTGGCCAGACTTTGCCCTGTATTAACGGTACCTCCAATTGGGGGTGGGGGGCGCTCGGGCTCCGGAGCCTTGGGGCTGCCCTTGCCCCCACCCTGAGCCCTGCCTGGTCGTCTCCAGTTACAGGGCTCCGAAATTGATTTAATTCAATTTCCAACTCTTACCCACTCTCACTTATAATTAAAATAATTTTGATAAATATAAAATTCATTCGGGTCATTGTGAAATTATATTCTACTCCATTAGTAGATTAAAACGGTATATGGTATGTCCAAACCGAAGTTCGGGTGAATGAGAAATTGATTCTCAAATATTCTATTTTATCCCACATTGGAATTGGAAGGAAAAATCTTGAGGTTTATATATGATTTGACAATGTAGTGGTATAACAAGCTAGCTATGAAAAATCTCCTCCCTCACTCGGGGGGGGGGGGGGGGGGGAGTTGCAAATCATCGATCGAAATTCACTTCGTCTCTTCAAGACTTGTTCGAGCCCGCGACCTGCGGACACGAATGTAGTCCAATTCTCTAGCTTTCGAATAAACCCAATTTTTGCTCATCTCCGTTTTTTATTAAGCAATTAATTAGAATTTATTAAATGCAAAAATATTATCTCCATTTTTTTTATGTTTATTAAACAAATTTTATTTAATTTTATTAATTTTTTATTTAAATAATCATTTTTTTCTTATTTAAATTCAATTAAATAAACAATTTTAATAAAAAAATATAAAAAAAAAATCCACTTGGCGTCCCGTGACTTAAAGAGGGGCGCATGAGATTCTCCTTCCTAAACGAGCCCAAGCCCCGTCCCCAGCCCGTTCTCCATCCCGGCCTTATAGGACATGAAAAGTTATTTTTTAAGGGGCACATTGTTTGAATTGACATATTTTACTCCAAACAATGCGATGCTTTGATCTAAAAAACACATTTTCGTATCAAAATAAAAGACATCTTCAAACCGAAAGAAAGCAAACCTTACTCAAAACTATTTCTATTCGCATTACCTCAAAAAAATGATCTGATATATTTCTAGCCACAAAAGCTAAATAATCTTTTCTAGATCAGATTTAAGTTAAAAATTTTCCCATTTTGTATCATGATGTAGTCAAATCTCCGAGTGTACAATAAGAAGCTGGGGCATCATGCAAAATAATCCTTGCGTAGTCCAATTGGTAAACCCCCACCCCCACCCCCACACGTGTTATTTTAATCAGAAACCTTCCCCCCTCTCCCCGAGTTATTTTAATATTATTTTGAAATTCTTCATAAATGAATAAGTAGATTATTTTTTAATTTTTCAAGTGAACATAGAGTTATTGTCAATTTTTTAAATTAATAAGGGATTACAAATATTTTTTAAGTTTAGAGAGGTTTTTTTTTATGCGAGTATAATTGTTATTTTACGTGCAAAATAAATATTTGGACATGAGAGATTTTTTCGATAAAATAAAAATAATGAAGGAATTTTTTTCTAATTAAGCAAAATATAGGATGTATTTCTGCATTTCAATTTATAAGTTGAGACACTATCTAAACGCTTGTACAAGTTCTTTAATTTCTTTAGAACCCTTGTATAAGTTTGAGTGGCTTTGTTTCTCTCTTTATATGTAATAAAAGTAATAAATTATATATTTATACATTTATAGGTAATTCTATAAATTGACTTATATTTTAATTTACACTAGTAAAATTATATTGCATTTTCAGTGTTACTGAATTGAGCATTTAACACCTTGATCTAATACTTTTTTAAAGAGGAAAAAATACTTTTGATACCAAATTTTAGTTCAAAAACACATTTGATACCAGATTTTTTGAAAAAATATATTTCATACCATGATTCACACCATTTTGACACATTTATATACCATTATATTATTTATTATATATATAATCTAATTTATTTAAGAAATTTAAGAAAAATAATATATCAAATTTATAAAACTTGTGAATTTTGAGGTAAATTTAACGGTCAGAAAATCTATGGGACAAACTTTGACAACAATCTATAACTATATGACTACTTATGCAAATTCCATCAACTTTCCTTCTAGATTTCGGAATAAAAGGAAGGAGGTCAGTTTAAGTCCTGTTTCTTCCTTTGAATTACTAGGTCTGTGAACTGAGTCATCGGATGCAAAAGGTGCATAGCCGATTTCCATCCAAAATTGAAGTTTCCGTCCAAATAATGACGAAAGTACCAAATGTGTCTATGACAGTTAACATGTAGTACCAAATGTGTATGTTTTTAAAGTTATGGTACCATAATCTTAAAGTAAATGTTCTCGAACTATCAGTTTGTATTCAAATTTTCCATCAATATATATAGAGGGAATTGCACTTTTTATACCAAACATTTACCTACTTTATACATTTCATACCACACCTTTCATAATTGCACATTTCATACCAAAATCAATCAAGCTTTTTCAATTTACATACCACCGTTAAATTTTGGATGGAATTGGACACGTGCACCGCACGTGTCCGTTAACTCTAAAAAAAAAAAGGAAAAAAATATGTCACTTTTCATACTAAACCTTTACCTACTTTATACATTGCATACCACACCTTTCATAATGACACATTTCATACCAAAATCAATCAACATTTTTCAATTTTCATACCGACGTTAAATCACAAAAAAAAACCTCGCGGGCACTGTACTACTACATATGCTATTCTTGTTCATCACTTTTTTACAATTAATCCCTTGCCTCCTAAAATGTTCCAATTTTACCCTTGGGTGTTATTAGTACTAATAAATATGTAAAAAATTGAAATTTACGGGCAATTATAAATTATATCAATTAATGAATATGATGATTTTGAATTGAAACAATAGTACCACATAGGGTCTTCTCAATTTGAGGAAACCGTAATAAATCATACGATCGATAACATTCCTGCTTCTTTTTCGAAAGGGTACAAAATATAATAAAATACGGTCTTCTCTACCTATGAAAATCATACACAATCATAATTTTGTAATTTTTCTGTCAAATTTTTAAGTATAATTCAATTACAAAAAAAACCCCTCGTATTTTTCACTTTCTTATAATTAATCCATTGCCCCTAAAAAAACCCCTGTATTATTGCAAATACCCCCCTGTATAATTGCAAATACCCCTGTACAATTGCAGATACCCCCTGAGGGTTTTTTTTTTTTGTCACAACCAATACGTGGGGTGTATTTTTGTAAGTAGGTCTTTTCAAATTTACGATTTATTATGGTTTCCCCAAACTGAGTAGACCATATTCGAGATTTTCAGCTCAAAATCAATGGTCAAAATTAGGGCTGAGCAAAACAAACCGGACCGACCGAACCGAACCGGAACCGACGGTTCGGTCCAGACCGATTACCGAACCGGCCAACCGGTTCGGTATTCGGTTATAGCGTGAGAACCGAACCAGGGAGTATTCGGTTTTCGGTAAAAACCGACGGTTTCCCGAACCGAACCGAAGACCCGAACCCACTTAGGATATATTGTTTTTCCCCTTATTATACTACCCGAACCCGGTACTCTCCTCTTTCAACCCTAATGATGGAATTGAATTATGTACCAAACCGGACCGATTTGGACCGAACCGGACAATTTTTCCTTTGAAAAGCGAATATTCTTGAAGATTCCGGTCCACATGGACCGAACCGGAACCGAACCGGACCGGTCGGTTTTTGTACCGAACCGGACCGACTTGTTCGGTCCGGTAAACGGTCCATGAATTTTTGGGACCGAACCGGGGTAGAACCGAAAATCGGTTCGGTTCAGTCCGGTTCGGACCGGTTGCTCACCCCTAGTCAAAATTGTAACATTTTAGGGGCAAGGAATTAATTAAAAGAAAGTGACATCGTATTTTTCACTTTCTTATAATTAATCCATTGCCCCTAAAAAACCCCTGTATTATTGCAAATACCCCTCTGTATAATTGCAAATACCCCTGTACAATTGCAGATACCCCCTGAGGGTTTTTTTTTTTTTTTTGTCACAACCAATACGTGGGGTGTATTTTTGTAAGTAGGTCTTTTCAAATTTACGATTTATTATGGTTTCCCCAAACTGAGTAGACCATATTCGAGATTTTCAGCTCAAAATCAATGGTCAAAATTGTAACATTTTAGGGGCAAGGAATTAATTAAAAGAAAGTGACAAACACGAGGATTTTTTTTTTTTTTTTAAATGAATTATACTTAAAAATTTGGCAGAAAAATCACAAAATTATGATTGTGTATGATTTTCATAGATAAAGAAGACCGTATTTTATTATATTTTGTACCCTTTCGAAAAAGAAGCAGGAATGTTATCGATCATATGATTTATTACGGTTTCTTCAAATTGAGAAGACCCTATGTGGTACTACTGTTTCAATTCAAAATCATCATATTCATTAATTGATATAATTTATAATTGCCCGTAAATTTCAATTTTTTACATATTTATTAGTACTAATAACACCCAAGGGTAAAATTGGAACATTTTAGGGGGCAAGGGATTAATTGTAAAAAAATGATGAACCCGCGAGGTTTTTTTTTTGTGATTTAACGTCGGTATGAAAATTGAAAAAGGTTGATTGATTTTGGTATGAAATGTGTCATTCTGAAAGGTGTGGTATGCAATGTATAAAGTAGGTAAAGGTTTAGTATGAAAAGTGACACTTTTTTTTCCTTTTTTTTTTTTTTTTAAGAGTTAACGGCGTGTCCACTTCCGTCCAAAATTTAACGGTGGTATGTAAATTGAAAAATGTTGATTGATTTTGGTATGAAAGGTGTGGTATGAAATGTATAAAATAGGTAAATGTTTGGTATAAAAAGTGCAATTCCCTCAATATATATATATATATAGAACTTATATTAAGGAAGTGAAAATGTGAGAAAAATTGGACTTACAGCATCACGAAGATCAGTAGTAGCAGACATAGACTGGTCGCCAGTTCCACAGCCCTGAAAAAATAGAAACATTATTAGAAATTCTATTTATTTGCAATCATATAATATAGTAATAGTTTCTATAAAAAAAATAACAGGAACATATTTTTTTATTCACCACAATAATTTGGTCTTCTTTTCCAAAAACCAACAAAACTTGATTCACAAAGTCAGGATTCTTCACCTTACCTGAATTTCAGTAAATTAGTTGAAACCAACAAAATGTCAAATAAATAACGTACTTTTGTCATAATCAAGTTTAATGATAGAGCTAAATGCAAAAACAACCATCTGCTTGGCCTAATTGGCAAGATCACCCTTGAGGTATTTTTTTTAGCAAAAAAAAAACCTTGCATCAATATTTTATTAGCTCACTGCATCCATTTCAAAAACCCTCATCAATAGGGGGTTTTTATTAAAGTTAACAATGAATTATTGTCAATTTTTAAAGTTAGCAAGAGAATTACTACCATTTATTTAAGGTGAAATAGGAGTGTTTTTACATTTTATAATGGGGGTATAATAGTCATTTTTCTTGCAAAATATGTATTCCAGCTTGGATGGGGTTATTCGCAATAAAAAATATCATACATGGTTTTTCGAATAAAAAGAATTATCTGGATTTCTAATAAAAATAATTTAGGGGTTTTGCCATAAGACAAAACAAAGGGATTATTTTTGCATTTCATTAAAGAATGATTAGTTTAAGGAAAATTTGGAAAAAAAAATGAAATTAAGCAATAGCACCTCCTGGAGTATTAAGATAGTATGAAATGTTCACTGCATTCTTCACATGACCTTTCTTGAAGTCTTCTTCGGCCCTATTTAATATAGATAAATTTGAAGAAATTTTACAAACTGAAATTTCATACAAGCAAATAATTGGTAATTATGCAAAATGAATAATAAAAATTAATAAACACGAATATTAAGGTGTGATTTATTTACCTAATATCAAGGTAGCGGTGGCGATTATGATCGATGAGATACCGAGCTACCTGCACATCGAAGCCTATAACTTCTGGCCCTGAACAAGCAATATGACAAGAAATCAACAAATTAAAAAATAAATCCATATTTATAAATATTATATATATATATATATATATATATATATATATATATATATATATATATATTTACTATTAAAAGATTTTAAATGAAAATTATGCATACATCTTAATTCTGAGGCCATGAGATTGAATGGGATCTGATGAATCAAATGGTGGTTTGATATTGATGGACTTGTAAACTGGTGCTTTTGTTTAATTTACGTCTTTTGACTTTTTAAGTGCAATGATGCAATTCAGAATTCTTTATTATTATTTATGCAAGGAGACTTGGTGGAACAAGATGGAAAAAAGAAAGAAATCGTCAAATCTCTTTATTATAAATTCAAACATCTACATTAGTTAGTGGTAAATGCAAAATATTCATCCTTGTTATGTTAAATTTGCATAAAGTTATTTTTAAAATTTTTATTGTACCAAATTTTCTTGTATTTTCAGAAACACTGAATAAGACATTCAATTTAATTTGAAAAAAAAGGGTCTTTTGTATCGATATATTTCAAAAAAAATTCATTTTTAAAATATGTCGCGTTGGTCCCTATAATTTTACGTAAATATTAAAAAGTTTGTTTCTTGAAATACGTGATATATTCAAAACGATCAATTTTTTACAAATTGAATGTCTTATGCAGGATTTTTGAAAGCAAAAAAAGGTTTTGTGCAATAAGACATGATAGTTTCGTACAAATTTTACATAACAAAAGGGAGTATCTTGCATTTTTTGCATTAATTACCTTATAAAAATATGTATTCGTCTGTTTTAAGGGAGGAAGAAACATTAATTGTATAGGATGAAATTATGTTACCATTCAATTGGTTAGGCCTAAATTCTGTATTATGATAATATATCAGTCAGATATTACTTGAAATTTCTTAATGATACATAAAGCTCTGGATTAACAATTTGTAATGGCATTTTATAACATGTCTAATAAATAGTGTTATATCGTATAATTCATTGAGATAATATATGAGGACAATTGGGAGTGAAACTTGAAATATTCAACACGAGTCAGCATCAATCTTTCGTTAGGAAGTATAATAAATCAACAAAGAAAATCGTAGGCTTCATATAGATTGGGGTTGGCTCAATTTTGTGGATTTGTGAAATTGTGCCAACACCGACTCAAATATGTTTGGATTCGTATTTAGGGTTTATTTAAAAAATACAGTTTCCCCCCTTAAAGTATGAGGGTGACATCAATTACCCCCTTAAAGTATCAATTGTAACACTTACCCCCCTCTGTTATAGTTTTGTAGTATTTAATCCAAAAACACCCCACCCCTTTCATAAATAATAATTTATTTATTATTTTATCAAAATAAAATTGTATAGCATTCATCTACCAATCAACATTATGTTTTATTTTTTTTCATTTCTTCTGTTACCATCCATTTTTCAATCTCAAATTATTTTCTTCATTTTCATCTCTTTTTTTTTTTTTTTATAACCAAAGGAAACAATAGAAATGAAGAAATTGAAACATAATATCGTTTGGTGAATGGATGGATAAATTCATAATTAATAAAAAAATTATTTTTTGATAAAAAAAATGAAGAAATTAAAACATAAGATTATTCGGTGTTAAACTTGAATTTTGCTAGAAATAATTTGAAAGAGAATTAATCAACATTTCGAATAATAAATTATACCGAATATAAATAAGATAATTATCACCAAATAAAAACTCAGAAAAATATAAAGAAAAAATTTGAGATATATATTAAAAAATTGAAACAATAAATAAAGAAAACAAATTAAAACAGGAAAAAAAAAAAAAAAGATGAAAATAAAGAAAAATTTGAGACCATAAAATCGAAGAAAACAAAATAAATGAAGAAATTAAAACATAATGTTGTTTCATGAATGAATGGATTCATAATTAATAAAGAGAAAATTTTATTTAATAAAGAAATTGGTTATTTATGTAAGGGGCGGGGGTACTTTTGGAATAAAAAGTACGAAACTATAACAGAGGGGGGTAAGTGTTACAATTGATACTTTAAGAGGGTAATTGATACCACTCCTATACTTTAAGGGGGGAACTGTATTTCACCCTTTTATTTATAGATTGATTTTCGCTCGTTTTCGCTTCATTTTTGTTTCAAAAATATGGTTCGGATGAATTTTGACAAAACCTTCGAAAGATCATTTGGATTGAGTTTGGATGTTCGATTTTGCATATAGTTGTAAAAGGTAGATATAATTTGGATTGAGTTTAAATATTGGGGTTTGAAGAGAAAAAACATGTTATATGTGTCTAATTAATTATGATAAAAAAAATAAGTGGTAGATATCAAATCAGTGTCTTTTAGATTTAATATGTATAAGATTAGAATTTATAATTTAAAATCAGAGTTTCGCGAAATCTATGTACAAACTTCATTTAGAATGAGTTTGATCGATTTTTGCGAACCCTGTCCAAACCAATTCAAACAAGCCCTTTGGTTTCAACCATCTAAGGGCAAACCCAATGCTAAGGGCTAGGGGTCGAGCTCCGAAGCTCCCTAGCTGCCCCTGCCCCTGCCTCCACCCCCTGTTTATCTAAATCTAACCCTGAGGCTTCCCAATTTATTTAATCCAATTTAATTATTCTCCACTCTCACCATTATAATAATTATATAATAACAATACTAATAATAATAATATTATTATAATAATAATAACAAATATAATAATTTTAATAATAATAATAATATAAATTAATAATAATAATAATAATAATAAAATATTCATTAAATTGCCGGAGTACAACATGAAAATACATCATCGAATTAAAAAAAGTCCTACCACGCAACAAAATATTTTTTCACTTGTTCGTTTTTATTTTGTTTAAGTGTTTTCTTGCTTAAGCGTATGTTAAATTATTTGTTCTTATTTTATTAATCAAATTAAATCGTATTGTTCCAATTATTTTTCGTTGCAAGTTATTAAATTTCACGTTGGTGATTTAATATGATAAATATATTTGTTAAAAATTTCAACACAAAAATATGCTTACAAAAATATTATAAATGAAGTATGAATTTGAATTATTTTGTTTAAGTGTTTAAATTATATTTTCAAAGTAATTGAAAAATTATTTTGTTCAAATATTATATAACCACCTATATTCTAATTAAATGATTTAGTTGTAATTTAATTTTTTTAAATGAAATTAAAATTTTAATTAAATAAATTAAGATCTCATAAAAAATATGAACAATAAAAGTTAAACAAAAATTTTAACTAAAAACTATATCACAAATTATATAAATATATTACACTATTAAATAATAATACACACATTAACAACAAAGATAAACACCAATCTAAAAACCAAACTAAAAACAAAACTAAATAATATATATATATATATATATATATATATATTTAATCAGGGGATGCCACTTGGCGTCCCCTGATTGCTGGGTGGGCGCCCGCGCCCAGGCAGTTGGCAGGCGCACCGAAGCGCCTGCCGGGGTGGCTGGGGAGCTCCCTCCCCAGCTACCCCAAATCCCACCCCTAGCCCAACCTCCCCCATTAATTTCCAGCACTCCCAGCCCAACTCCTTCCATTGGGTTTGACCTAACTTCAACCTAATAACAACTTAAATATATGAAGAACATTAATTTGACATCTACACCTATTTTTCTCTATAATAATAATTATTTATTTGACACTTAAACTTAACTTGAAGTTTCTCCTTAGTCTTCTATGAACGACCAACTCTAGAAACATCATATATGGCCTTTAGACAAGCTTAACGGACAATGAGAGTACATTTTATTTATTTACATTTATAACAAAAAAACATCTTAATTAATTAATCAATCGAGATTTGTTCGATCTTGTACTCTTACAAAAATATTTATCCGTAACGATTACTTTAATCACAACAATTATCTTATATTGATTAAAGGCGACATTAATTTATCTGGCGTTCTTTACAAAAAATAAGTTAATGAAACACGTGGAGTGGCTCGTTAAAATCTGTCAAGAATATTTCAATATCAGTCAATAATATATGATTTGATTTCTTGGAGCATTTTACCCAAAATATCAATCCAAAATTTTGTTCAAAAACTCTTGCCAAGAATAGGCTCAATAAACACCAATAAGAATTTGATCTAATTGCTTTGATCACTTCCGCCGACAAGAGCCAAGAAATCAATATTTTAATTAAATCAATTTGTTTTGAAAGACAAAGTTTAAAATGAATATATTACCTTTTGGTGAATATGCAAAGGTTTGATTTAATTTGATAAAGGAAAGATTTGAAAAAATGTTTGATTTGAATATTCCATCATCCGTGAATCAAGACATAAAAGTCAGGCAAGGAGGAAATATTATTTTAATGCAATGAATTAGTTTCAATTCATATGGTAAGGATTTTGGTTTCAAATATCTTTTTCCTTGGAGGACAATTCAAAAATTAGTAATTCAAGAAAACTAATCATATTAGGATTGTGTCTTTGAAAACAATGGAGTCGATTTGCTGTATTAATAGAAGAGTTAAAAAAAAAATCTTAAAAAGTTTAGAGCTTTGCTCTTTAACCTTTAATTTCAAGAGATAAAAGTTTTGGAGCATCTTGGACTTGATCTCACTACAACAAAGATGATATTTAGTGGCATTCAAGTATTGGCATTTTCTTCAAAATGACACAACAATTTGATAAAATTACATTCTATGTTGATGTCTGTTGGTCCCAAGTGGTCAGAAGAGGTTTAGAGGGGGGGGGGAGGGAGGGTGAATAAACCTCTTTAAAATTTTCTTCCAAGTTTTAGCTTTAAAACTTTACTCTAACTGAACAGACCAAGCTGATCAGATGGGTAAGTTACAATTCTGTTCGCGAACAAATCTGTGAACAGCTTTGTTGACCACTCGTCTGATTGTTACTTAGCTGATTTTGTTAAAATCAGTTTTAATACTTAGAGTACTTGCAGCGGATTTATCAAAGTGTTTTTCACAAGTAATCTCAGCAGTTTGAAAAATGTTTCCCCAGTTTTGTAAACTCCTTTTAAGTATTTTTCAAACAGTTAACTTAATGTGTTTTTATGCAGTTAGAAAATGTGCAGGTTTAAAAGCAATGTAAAAACACAAGTATTTTTATAGTGGTTATATGGATGTAAATATCCTTTAATCCACTCGTCCAAGTCACAAAGATCTTGGGTTATACTATAATCACAAAGTTTACAGTATACTCTGCTTGCGCCAATCAACAAATGAAAAGGCCACAAGTGCGCAGTAGGAAATCACTTAGAAAATCCTACTCTCCGAAGTAATATCACTCACAAAGATGGATATCTACTTCTCACAACACTCAGTTTTACAAAATCACTCAGAAGATGTATTTTTCTTTGTTCTTCAACTTCGCTTTTCGTCAACAGATGACTAAGCTGATGAGTGAGCTGTTCTTGAGACTTAAGAGTTCTGCTTCAAAAATTCTCTCAGAAAGTGTGTTGCTTGCAATCTCTTCGTCTCTTTCAGCTATTTATACTTGAGGTTTGAAAGATGTCCGTTGAAGAAAGACAAGATTCAAATTCCTCGAGTACTGGTCCTTAAAATCCGCGAACGGCTCTTTTGCAGTCTGTCCGTACTGTCAACAGTACTATTCTGCAGGCAGCATTAAATGCACCCAGCTGATGCAAAGCATTTCTTCAATCATTTGTCTTAAATGTCCTTGTACTTCAGCATTTATTACTCCAAGTGGCATTTATTACCGTTGGGAAGACTTTATGATCCTTTCCACTTGGCTGTCGGAAGTGCAAATCTGATGGCGAACTAAGCTGATATCAAACTTGAACAAATCTGATTTGAATCGGCTGATCTTCATCAGTCTGATAACTTTCCTTCAGCAGATCAGAAGTCTTGGACCTTGAAATTTGACTCTTCTGATGTCTTCATTACTTAGTCAAAATTTCTTCAAAGGGATCGTCAGCTAAGTTAACCCTTACTTAATTAGCCAAATTTGAAGTTTTGGAATTCTTCAAAACCTCCCTTAACAAATTGTCTTTAGTGCCTTCATCTTCATCCTTATCCAACAATTTCCCCCTTTTTTATGATGACAAAACTTCAGCTAAGTACCTGTCAAAATACCTAAACTAAAGATTGTAATCCTCAAAATTTTCTGAGATAGAAAAAGTATATTGGATTGAACTTGTTTGTTTATTAATATTTGAAAATAGTTACAAGTACAAGTTCAACAGATGAGATGTCTGAAGAATGGATAAAGTAAACTGATTACAAAGATTTTACAAGTTCTAACTATCAGCCTCTTCATCAGATTCTTCAAGCACTTCTTCGTACTCATAAGATGACTCCTCCTCATCTTCTTCTTCATCTCCATCAGCTTCTTCACCTAGGATGACTTCTTTAGCGGGTTCCATTTTATCTTTGAGTTCCTGCTCTCTTAGAAGTTCCATCGCCTTGCTAGCTGATTCTGTATTTTTGTACTTAGTTAAAGGTTCTGATTGATCAGCAGCTGAGTCTTTGGATTCAGCCATTACTTCATCAGGTTTGGCTTCTTCCTTGGTCTCTTCTTCAGACTTGTCTTTGCCTTGAACCTTTCCAAGTTCTTCTTCAGCAGGCTTGGTCAAATCAGCAGTTTCATCAGTTTTCTTTTCTTCAGCAGCAGAGGTGTCCTTGGTTGGTTCTTCCCGTTTATCTTCCCCCTTTTTGTCATCATCAGACTTGATGACTTCTTCAGGTTTAGCAGCAGGGTTGAGTGCAACTGTTGGAACCTTCATAGCAGCGCCTATAGTCTTCAAATTCTGATTAACTACGTCATGACTTGCTGTAAGGTGATGAAGAGTTGTGCTGATGTTGTCAGTCTGATCATTGAAGTAGTCAATGTTGAGATTTATAGTTGCAATTTCATTTTGGATTGCTTGTGCAGCATTTGATACTTCTTGCAACATCCCTAAGTTGACATCCTTCTCTTCTTCACTGACTTTGATGAAGGTTGCAGTCAGATCAGCTATCTTGTGCTCAGCTCTTTGAAGGGCAGTATGAAGGTGATTTACATCAGCCTTCACATCCTCCACATTTCTGTTCAAATCTCTTAAGCTGTGCACTAACTGCAATGAATTGTCTTGAGGGATAGGAAAACTGTCAATCTCCTTTTTGATAATCTCTGCTGTTAAGTCTTGTACAGTTTCCAGCTGAAGTTTGTTGGACTCTGCCAACTCTGCTTTAAGTTCCTCCTTCAGCTCCTCTTTGACCTTCATCAGCTGCTTACCATGCTTCTCTTCCAGTTCCTTCATAGAATTTTCCATCAACATCTGGAAAGCTTCCATCAGTGATGAGTGTTCATCACCTGATGAAGCAGAAGCAGCAGCTTCATCCTTTTCCTCAGTCGCCTGGTGGACAGGGACGTCTTCCATCAGCAGCAGTCACTAACTCCAATTTCTTTGGGGCATTCTCCTTAGGCTTATCAGTAGCCCTCTTCTTTCTTGTCTCAACAGCCATGTCAGCTGTTTTGACTAGTCTCCTTTGCCTCTTGGCAGGAACCCCCTTTGGGTCCTCATCTTCATCTTTATCAGGCTCATCAGCCTTTCTTTTCTGAACAACAGGCAGGTAAGTCTTCATTGCCTTTGACTTGTGAATTTCCTTGCCATTCAGCATAGTGCATCCCAGATGAGATAGCAGATAGCTGAGAGTAATCCTGTGGTTGGTGTGAGGTTCTTTTCCTTTCTTCACATCCAGAAACTCAGCAAGGATGTACCAGATGACTGTGGACCAGTTGACCTCCAGTCCATAAAAGATGGCAGTCATTATGCTGAACCTTTTCATGGTAACAGCATCAAGTGAAAAAGTGCAGTTTTCAATCAGCTTTGACACCATATCAGCCATTCGCTGATACTCGTCCTTCAACTGTCTCTTCTTTATATTTCCAGACAATATCTCCCCTTCCTTGGCGCAGATCGCCCAAAACTCTTGGTGTTTGTCTTCCGTCAGTATAGTGACGTCATGGCGTCCACTTTTACGAAGCCCAAACTGTTCGTGAAGAACATCAGGAGTGATAACAATGGATTTGTCTCCCACTGTAGCAGTAATCTCAAGCTTGTTGAAATCAACAACCGCAGTGTTATAATACTCCATAACCTGGTCAGTCCAGATTACACCTTCGTTGTATTCCATAAAGTTTACCAGAGATGCAGATTTGAACTTTTCAAGAAGTTCCTTCATCAGATTTGTGCCATATTGGTAATAAGAATCATAAACGAGGTACATACTTTCAGCAGCCATTGCAAATCTGTTGAGATTAGAGAGAAAAAAAGATGTTTTTGCAGAAAAATTGCTCAAATTTCTCACAAGTGCTTTTGAAAATTTAGGGTGCGTAAAGAACTACACGACTGATCAGATTGGGATTTATAGAGTTAGGGTATCTTGGATTCCGTGATAATAGCCAACCATTAGATCCGTTTCTTGTCAGTGCTGATCGTGCGGCGTCAGTTACGACCTTTCAAATTCAAATCGCATTAAATGAGGAGTGGGAATTTGTATCGCCCTTCTATCACTTGTAAAAGCGTGTTTTAGAAGATGAAACGTTTTAAACAGTCAGCTTTTACATAAGCGATCAGATGAGTAAATTTAAATACTTATCTGATGGACTAGTGTCCTGATGACACAGTTGTTATCAGAGAAAGCCAATAGCTGATAACCTTCCTCAGCTGTTTGTCAATCCAGCTAGATAAATAAGTCTTCATTATTCAAGACTTTAATCTTCTGTTGAAAACATAACTTCAACTAACTGACATTAACAGATTTCATCTTTTAATCAGAAGTACCGCTAGTCTTACACGTTCCCCCTGACTTTAAGAATTCATAAGTTAACTAGTCTGTTGAAAGTTAATCCTTGAAGATAAATAAGATGAGTAAGCTGTTGAACTTTAGTCTTATGATAAGTTCCCCCTCAGCTTATGCATCTAATTTCAATAAACCCAGTTCAGCTCTTAGAGTTGAAAACCTTGTTTCACTTAGAGGTTTTGTGAAGATGTCAGCAATCTGATTTTCAGTGAATACATATTCTATTATGACATTTCCTTTCTCCACGTGATCTCTAATAAAGTGATGCTTGATCTCAATATGCTTAGTCCTTGAATGACTTGTAGTATTCTGAGTAAGGCTGATTGCACTAGTATTGTCACAGTAGATTGGTATTCCACTGATCTTGATATTGTAATCCTCTAGTTGATGTTTCAACCATAGTATCTGTGCACAGCAAGCTCCAGCAGCTATGTATTCAGCTTCAGCAGTAGATATGGATACTGAAGTCTGTTTCTTACTCATCCATGAGATCAGACGACTACCTAAGAATTGACATGCACCTGTTGTGCTTTTTCTATCAATCTTGCAGCCTGCAAGGTCAGAATCTGAATATCCAATAAGCTCGAATCCAGACTCTCTAGGATACCACAACCCCAAATCTTGAGTGCCCTTAATATACTTCAGTATTCTCTTGGCAGCTAAGAGATGAGATTCCTTGGGATTTGATTGGAATCTTGCACAGACCCCAACTGAGTACATGATATCAGGTCTGCTTGCTGTTAGATACAACAATGACCCAATAATGCCTCTGTATTTGGTTATGTCCACTGATTTGCCATCTTCATCTTTATCCAAGCGAAGACTTGTAGACATTGGAATAGTAGCAGTAGAGCTAGTTTCCATACCAAATTTCTTGAACAGATCCTTTGTGTATTTTGCTTGGCTGATGAAAATTCCATCAGGCAACTGTCTAACTTGCAAACCAAGAAAATAATTAAGTTCTCCATCATGCTCATTTCAAACTTGTTCTGCATCAGCTTTGAGAACTTGTCACACATCTGTTGGTTAGTTGAACCAAAAATAATATCGTCCACATAAATTTGCACAAGCAAAATATGTTCTTCCCATTCAATAGTGAACAGGGTCTTGTCAACTTTACCTTTGTGAAATCCTTTGATTAAAAGAAAATCAGATAAAGTATCATACCATGCTCTTGGAGCCTGTTTCAGTCCATAGAGGGCTTTCTTCAGACGATACACCTTGTCTTCTTCTTGATAGACTTCAAAACCAGGTGGTTGTTCAACATAAACTTCTTCTTGCAATTCTCCATTGAGAAAAGCTGATTTCACATCCATCTGATAGACGGTGAAATTTTTATGAGCAGCATAGGCAAGAAAGAGTCTGATTGCCTCTAGTCTTGCTACTGGTGCAAATGTTTCATCAAAGTCAATGCCTTCTTCTTGGCAGTAACCTTTGGCCACTAATCTTGCTTTGTTTCTGGTGACTTCACCATCTTCATTCATCTTATTTCTGAATACCTACTTAGTGCAAATGACTCTTTAATGACTTGGTCTAGGAATTAAGTACCAGACTTCATTCCTTTCAAATTGATTTAGCTCTTCTTGCATAGCTTCAATCCAGTTGGAATCACTAAGAGCTTCTTCAATCTGTTTAGGCTCAATTTGAGATAGAAAACTAGCAAACATAGCATCTTGTGCAGCAGCTCTTCTTGTTTTCACTCTGTCTAAAGGATCACCAATCACTAACTCTGGTGGGTGATTTCTGAGCCATATGAGATCAGGTTGCAAATCATAATGTTGTCCTTTGTCTTGATCTTGCAACACTACTGTTGGAGATCCAGTAGTAGTCTGTTGAACATTTGTTGTCTGTTGAACAGTCTCTGGTCTATCAGCTGTTTGTAACTCGTCTGTTAGACAATCAGCACTGTGATTTTGAACAGCACTTGAGTTATCAGCTGGGTTGAGATCAGGTAGTATGATGGGAACATATTCTTCATTCTTTCCAACATTCAACTTCTGTAAATCAGTAGACAGATCTTGATTAATGCTTTGATTCTTTTCAGAAGATTGATTTGGCTCATCAAATACTACATGAATGGATTCTTCTATTAGTAATGTTCTTTTGTTAAACACTCTATAAGTTTTACTAACAGTTGAGTATCCTACAAAAACAGCTTCATCAGCCTTTTCTGCAAATGCAGTAAGGTGATTTTTACCATTATTTAAAACATAGCATTTACAACCAAAAATCTTAAAGTAATGAATGTTTGGCTTCCTGTTGTTCCAAACTTCATATGGAGTCTTGTTTTGGTGCTTGTTGATCATGCATCTGTTTTGGGTAAAACATGCTGTGTTTGTTGCTTCTGCCCAAAATCTTTGAGGCAGTTTAGCTTCAGCTATCATAGTTCTGACAGCTTCCTTCAGTGTTCTGTTTCTCCTTTCAGCAACACCATTCTGTTGAGAGGTTCTAGCAGCTGAATACTCATGATGTATTCCTTTGATATTACAATACTCTTCAACAGTAGAGTTTGTAAACTCTGTCCCTCTATCTGATCTGATCTTCAATATCTTTATGCTTTTCTCGTTCTGGATCAGCTCCATCAGATTAGTAAGATGTTCCTTGGTTTCACTTTTCTTTTTCATGAATATCACCCAAGTATATCTTGAATAGTCATCCACAACAGCTAGGCAGTATTTCTTTCCACCATTGCTGACTGGATCAATGGGTCCAAATAAGTCCATATGTAGCAGCTCCAATATTCTTCCAGAAGATTGATGCTTCTTGCTTTTGAATGATGACTTGATTTGTTTACCCTTCTGACAAGCGTCACAAAGCTTATCTTTGCTCATGACTGTCTTTGGAATTCCTTCTACCAGATTATTCTTGATAAGTCTGTTGATGTTCTTGAAATTCACATGGTTCATTCTTTTGTGCCACAGCCAACTAACTTCACTTGGTGTTGATGCCACCAAACAGATGTTTGAATTCTTGTCAGCAAAATTCCAGTCGACTATGTAGACATTCCTTTGTCGTCTTCCAGATAAAATTACCTTCTTTGTATCAATCTGTTCAACGTAGCACTTATCTGTTGAGAAGATGACTGAATATCCTTTGTCACAAAATTGACTTATGCTCAGCAGATTATATTTGAGGCCTTTAACATATGAGACGTCAGATATCTCTATGTTTCCTTTGATTAATCTTCCTTTAGCTTTAATCTTGCCTTCTTTGTTGTCCCCAAAAGTAACTTTTGGACCATCCACAGTAACTGCATCCGTCAGCTCATGTATGTTTCCACACATGTGTCTTGAACAGCCACTGTCCAAGTACCAGATTTTCTCTACTTTACTCCTACTCCTACTCCTAACCTACAAAACAAAATAAGATTGTCTTAGGTACCCTTATTGAGAGGGTCCTGAAGGATTAGTTTCACCTTTGATAACCCAAGATGATGAAGTCTTAGGCTTCTTAGGTTTCTGAGTTTCAACAGGAGTATGAACAGCTTTGCCTTTACCACGTTCATCAGATTTGTCATATTGTTGATGATCAGCATGATAAGGATAATGTTCAAATGCAGAGTAAGATGCATGATAAGGAGGATATGCAGGCATTGGATGAGCAGGATATGGTGCATAGTAAGTTGGAAATTGATGTGCATGATACATAGGATGATATGCAGCAGGTTGCACATAATAAGACTCATTTCCATACCAAGCATTTTGATTTTTCTTATTCTTATGCTTCTTTGGTTTACTACTTGCTTGCTCATTAACAGACGACTTTGTTTCATCACTAGTCTGATTAGTTTTAGCCTTCTCAGAAGACTTCCTAGGACTCTTCTGTTTAAGCTTACTAGTCTGTTTTCCTACACTAGGCTCTTTGCTCTTTTTAGCCTTAGGAGTTTTCGTCTCCTTTAATACTTTCTCAGGTGAAGCAGGTCTAGCAGTTTGAACATACAGGATGACCTTACTATTGTCAGCAGATATAAATTTCTCAGTATGATTCAATTCTTGCTTATCCTGATCTAAAGGTGTCTTCTGTTTACTAGACATGTGAGTGGATGCAACAGATGACTTCTCATGAGACTCAATGACTTTCTCAAGCTCCATGATTTTTCCTTTATAAACTTCACATTTAGCTTTCAGAGACTCATGTTCTTGCTCAAGCTGTTTATATTCAACTGATTCTCTAGGCCTTTCAGCTGAGAGTTTCAGTGAACTGTTTTGCTCTTTTAGCAATATCATCTCTTCCTTAAGCTTTTTATATGCTTCAGCAATAGTAGTATTGTTAAGCATCATTTGTTCAAATGAACTAAATAGTTCATTCTCAAGAGGAGTTACCTCACTATCCTCAGAGTCATCAGATTCCTTAGCCATTAGGCAGAGAAGGGCAGGGCTCTCTTCATCAGAAGACTCTTCATCAGAAGTGTCAGAGTCTGAATCAGATGAGTAAACGGCAGCTGGCTTTTCTGCTTCTGCTACCATCGCCTTAGCTTTCTGATGCTTTCTTTCTTTTCTGATTTTCTTTTCTTCTTCAATATACTTCTCAGCTTTAGGATATGGGCAGTCTCTAATGAAATGACCCAGTTTCCTGCAATTATAGCACATCATCTTAGATTTATAAGAATCCTTATCCTGGAAGAAAGAAGTAGGGTTAGAAGTAGAAACATTGTTATATTTGTTCTTCATTTTTCGTCTGTAGAACTTCTTGAAGTTGTTCATCAGCAATGCAACGTCTCCAGCAGTGTACTCCTTTTTGTTGAGTATTGTGGCTTCATCAGATGAGTCCACGTCTTTGCTTTTGTGAGCTGGCCTTCTAGCATTTTCAGTAGCAACGAGTGCAGCTGTGGGACTTGAAGTTGAGGTTTCTTCAACACCCATTCTTGGCAGTTTATACTCATACGCCTTGAGTACGGAGAACAGCTCTGTAAGAGAAATCTTTCCCAGATCTCTTGACTCTTCCATTGCTGTCACCTTCATGTTGAACTTGGGAGGCAGAGCCTTCAGAACTCTGACGGTGATCTCCTTGTCAGTGAAGGTCTTTCCCAGCTTTAGAACTTCATTCAATGTTCTGGTAAACCTGGTATCCAACAGATCAATGGTCTCTCCAGATTTCATCTTGAAGTTGTCCAGCTTTTCCAAGGCAACACTGAGCTGATGCTCTTTGATGGCGTCGTTTCCTTCACTCATGTCACGAACCTTATCCCACATCTCCTTTGCAGTTTTGCAATGTTTGACTTTGTCAAACCGATCATTGTCCAGGGCTTTGGTCATGATGAAACGGCCAACTTTATCCAGATTGAACAGCTTTATCTCTTCGGCTGTCATCTCTGTTAAGTCTTTTTCCACCACCAGTTCAGCTTCATCAACTATAATGGTCTTGGTGAATTTGAATGGACCTTTTATGTTACATGTGTACATGTTATCATTATAGGCAGCTAAGAAGATCTCCATTCTGATCTTCCAGTCCTCAAAAGACATACCAGCAATGTGGGGAACATGGCTGATACAGTCCCTTTTTCAAAAAGTTTTGATTTTTCAAAAATATGCTCTTTTGAAAAGTTTTAAAACCTTTGAAAAACACTAGGATCAAGCTCGTTGATCAGGAAGCTGATTCTAATGAACCACCTGCTCTGATACCACTTGTTGGTCCCAAGTGGTCAGAAGAGGTTTAGAGGGGGGGGGGTGAATAAACCTCTTTAAAATTTTCTTCCAAGTTTTAACATTAAAACTTTACTCTAACTGAACAGACCAAGCTGATCAGATGGGTAAGTTACAATTCTGTTCGCGAACAAATCTGTGAACAGCTTTGTTGACCACTCGTCTGATTGTTACTTAGCTGATTTTGTTAAAATCAGTTTTAATACTTAGAGTACTTGCAGCGGATTTATCAAAGTGTTTTTCACAAGTAATCTCAGCAGTTTGAAAAATGTTTCCCCAGTTTTGTAAACTCCTTTTAAGTATTTTTCAAACAGTTAACTTAATATGTTTTTATGCAGTTAGAAAATGTGCAGGTTTAAAAGCAATGTAAAAACACAAGTATTTTTATAGTGGTTATATGGATGTAAATATCCTTTAATCCACTCGTCCAAGTCACAAAGATCTTGGGTTATACTATAATCACAAGTTTACAGTATACTCTGCTTGCGCCAATCAACAAATGAAAAGGCCACAAGTGCGCAGTAGGAAATCACTTAGAAACTCCTACTCTCCGAAGTAATATCACTCACAAAGATGGATATCTACTTTTCACAACACTCAGTTTTACAAAATCACTCAGAAGATGTATTTTTCTTTGTTCTTCAACTTCGCTTTTCGTCAACAGATGACTAAGCTGATGAGTGAGCTGTTCTTGAGACTTAAGAGTTCTGCTTCAAAAATTCTCTCAGAAAGTGTGTTGCTTGCAATCTCTTCGTCTCTTTCAGCTATTTATACTTGAGGTTTGAAAGATGTCCGTTGAAGAAAGACAAGATTCAAATTCCTCGAGTACTGGTCCTTAAAATCCGCGAACGGCTCTTTTGCAGTCTATCCGTACTGTCAACAGTACTATTCTGCAGGCAGCATTAAATGCACCCAGCTGATGCGAAGCATTTCTTCAATCATTTGTCTTAAATGTCCTTGTACTTCAGCATTTATTACTCCAAGTGGCATTTATTACCGTTGGGAAGACTTTATGATCCTTTCCACTTGGCTGTCGGAAGTGCAAATCTGATGGCGAACTAAGCTGATATCAAACTTGAACAAATCTGATTTGAATCGGCTGATCTTCATCAGTCTGATAACTTTCCTTCAGCAGATCAGAAGTCTTGGACCTTGAAATTTGACTCTTCTGATGTCTTCATTACTTAGTCAAAATTTCTTCAAAGGGATCGTCAGCTAAGTTAACCCTTACTTAATTAGCCAAATTTGAAGTTTTGGAATTCTTCAAAACCTCCCTTAACAAATTGTCTTTAGTGCCTTCATCTTCATCCTTATCCAACAATGTCACAATAGTTAATTCACTGGTGACATTTACATCTTAATAATGATGTCATTTGATCTAGTAATGCCATAACATTTTAATAAGATGATATTTTTAAAAAAAATGTCACATAACATTCACATTTAGTGGCATTAAGTAAAAAAAATAGTGGCATTTCCTATAAAAGGTCGTAATTTAATTCAACTATGGATGACATTTACTCTTAGATTGTCAGTCTTGGATGTAATTGCACTTGCAATTTACCTTGCTTTTGTATTGGGTTAGACTAAAACAGAGCTTAAATTTACCTGAATTTGATAGATTAAGACTTAGGAATTGTTTGAGCTCAATTCATTAGTTATTATTAGCATTGACTTGTTTTCTGAAATTTGATTCAAGTTGGTAAGATATATAAGAAATTATAAAGTATATGTACAATTATCAAACTATACGAATTTAATTCGTTTAATAATAAAACGGTGATCTGGATACAATATGATAGATCTATTTTCAATTTTGGTACCATAGGATAGAACTATTTTAAATTTTGGTACCATTAGATAGACCTATTTTCAATTTTTGTACCATATGATAAACCTATTTTTAATTTTGGTACCATAAGATAGAAATATTTCAATTTTGGTACCATAGGATAGACCTATTTTCAATTTTGGTACCATAGGATAGACTTATTTTCAATTTTTGTACCACAGGATAGATCTATTTTCAATTTTGGTACCATTGTATAGACCTATTTTCAATTTTGATACCATTGGATGCGAAAATGCAAATTTGGTACCATATGACTGGTTTTCATTGCAACATATTTACCAAGCCCAATTTTTCCCCAAAGCTAATGATAATTTACCCCCTATGAAATGGATAATATTCAATTTACCCCTTGTGATTTAAAAAATAGCATTTTAACCCCCTGTGTTATGATAATGTGCAGTTTACCCTTTATTATGATCATTGCAGCAGTTTACCCGTTATTATGATAAATGCGATAATTTACCACTGTGTTATGCTAAATATGATACTTTACCCTCCTATGTTATAAAAATATTTTGTATGCTCACTCTCAATTTAAGCAAGTTAGTTATACTCTCCGGCTGTAGGAGGTAAATTTCTTTTCAAAATTTTCAGAGGAGGTAAGGTGCTCTTTTTTAAATCATAAGGGTATAAATTGAACATTATTTATTTCATAGTGGAATTAATTGACATTAGCCCAATTATTATATTGAAAATAAAATCTAACTTTTATAAATAAAAAAATCAATCTTATTTAGGAAAGAAACAATCCAAAACGTTTCTTAGAAGAGAAAAAGGGAAATAAATATGTTTGCATTGTTTTATGTTGAAAGAAACACAACCTTCCCCAATTTCATCATTTAGGAAAGGGGAGAAAACAGGGCAGAAGATTGGTGCACAATCCTTTCACAGATTTATCCCTCATTCAAGATGGAAATACAATTTCGATTATTAATTTTCAACATTTCTCTCCAAAATCGTCAAATATTGGAGGGAAATTGTTCAAATTTTGGGAGGGCTACGAAAATACATATGAAGACGAGAGGGAAAACCTAGGGCATAAATATATGTATATATTTGAGTGGTATTGCAAGAGTTTCACTCATCAATTCTTTACAGATCGTGTTTCCGCGGGTGCGAGCCTTTTTCTCAATTTTATTATTTGATTCATTTTTTTAGTCTAGCAGGATATATGATTTTAATATTTATTTTAAACAGTAACATGGCAATGAACCCTGATTCGTATATGCAATTTCGTTTGAATGAGGCTTCGTTGTCCGGATCAGAAACGGAACAAGAGAATGAAGAACATGCTGGGCAGCCGATTAATTTGGGTACACTTATACTTTATATTTTAACCTATTTTGTTTCACTATTTTTGTAAGGTTCAATTGGCATGTGCTGGAACTATTAGATAAATGAAGATTAGATATATACTTGATTATATTTGTCATAATGAATTTATTGGAATGTTATTTTCTCATAATCATTGTCATATGATTGCTTTAGTAGAAAATTTAGTTACAAATAATCCAAGTTTGTTGACTGATAAAAACATTTTTCAATTTGTTAAGATATATAATTTCGTCCAAGATTTGTTCTTATCTATACTACATTTTTTGAGTAAGTACAGTACAACTCTTTTAAGGCTCATATGCTACAACAAGTGATAATTTGAAATTAAAAAATATTAGTATATGATAAATGTTGTTAATTAAGATTTTTTAATTATAAAACTTGCATTCATTAGGATAGTAATTGTAAAAAAGAAAAGCTCATACACGTAATGCCAAACTTCAACCATATTATTATATTAATTTTATTTAGAGATCAAGATCAGGTTACATTTCTTTGGTTACTCTAATAATTTGGTGATTTGTGTAGTCTAAGAAATTTTTTTGGTTAGAATATGAAATATATTATTTTAGATGCATTTTAAATGTTTTGATAGAAGCTAGTGTTAAAAAAAAAGAAAAATGGTAAAAGAGTCTTTACTCAAATGAGGGGAATTTGGGGTAGAAGAAACGGAGAGGAACTCTTAGAAGTCAAATGCAATGAATTTGCGCAACCCGAAGATGAAATGGGAACAAAGATGTCCAACTTTATAGGAACTATGATAAGAGATGGAAAACATGGTCTGCTCAACTATTCAAGTTGGCATAAAGTTTCTATGGAGTGTAAGGAAAAGTTGTGGAAAATATTGCAGGTGATGCGTTAATACAAAGTTTGTTTATATAACATTGATTATGTTATTTATATATGTGTTATATTTTAGTGTAAATATAATTTTTTTACCCATGTATGATATATCTTTAGTTATCATCTATATTGGTCAAATAACTTTTTTCTTTAAATATATTGCAATAAATATTTCTTTATTATTCATTTTACTTTTGCAGTCCAAGTTTAAGCTCGATGAATCGTCTAAAACATGGACGATGCAAAAGTTTGGTAAGAAGCTAAGAGACTGGAGAAACCAACTGAAAAATAAGTGCTATAAGAAAAACTTACCTCTTCATGATCAAATGAAGTTGAAGGACCCGAGAGTGCATGAAGAACATTTTGAGTATTTGATTGGGTATTGGTCTACTGACCGTGCCCAGGAAATCAGTAGGAGGAATCAGGTTAGTCGTTCACGACGTATCCATAATCATACTACAGGGACTAAAAGTTTCACTAGAGTAAGGAAAGAACAGGTAAGTATAGTTACACATACTGCTATTTTTTTTAGCATAAACATAAAATTGTTATTCTGATTGATTTTGTATAATTCCAGAGAGATCAACTTGCGCATGTTTCAACCCGAGCTGAACAATTTAAGCATTGTTTCACAAAAAAAGATGGCACTCAAATTGTAGCTGTAAAAATAGCAAATGTATGTCTATAATTAATTATCTTTTACTAGTATTGTTATGACACCTAATGTGGACTTGGATTATGTAATTTTTTGGTTGCATACTTTAAGTGAATGCAGGATAAGATGCAAGAAATATATAACAAAAATCCTGATGCGTCCAGTAAGGTTTTATCAAGAAACAACTCATATGCGCAAGTCATGGGTCTAGACAAAAATGGACGAGTTGGTATGTGTGGCCCTGGTGTTTGTCCATCGATCGTATTCAATGATACGTTTACTCGTGGAGCAAACGTGAACATGCTCATTAAAACTTTGCAGCATGAGAACCATCAGTTAAGAAGTGAGCAACATCAATTCAAATCTCAAGCTATTGACGAGCCGTGTCACGAGAGTTTGGTTAATGATTCCACACAGGTTAATTTTTTTTTTCTTTTGGCTAAAACATTACCTAGTTTAATATGTCACTATAATATATTACTTACATCGACTTCGTATATATCCCCTAATTCACTGAAGATCTGACTCCAATTTTGCAAGTGGCAGGACGAAATGATTTGGAACTGTTCATGCACGATGATCTTGGTATCAATAGTCAGGTAAAACTTCTATTATTCCATTTATTAGTCATGATTTAGATCAACTAAATTGAATAAACCTTTCTATCTTTTCTTTTGTATGCGTCGCTAAGGCTAAATCATCAAATCATTTATTTGTAGCATATATTGGATTATTATCGTAGTGGTGTTTTTTTAAATTTTCTTAGCTTTGTAAATGAATTGAACATATGTGAGTTGTGCATGATTTTAAATCGGTTTATCAAACTTAACATCTTTTTCTATTTTAATCTGAATAGTAGTTATATAATTATATCACAATGGAGGGTTATACTTCATAATTAATATAATTTAGACTAGAAAATTGTATAATGACTTATGTTTTTATTTCTTTGTGAGATTGTAGATATAGTTTGTCTGAAGAGCATTATAAAATCAACAGAAACAATTGCTATTGGATTACTATATAGTATCGATCCATCTAGTGAAGTGGGTGAAAAGGAATTGGAGCCTGATAATTGGGAAATTTATGTACAGGTCGCTGTAAAACCTGATGAGCGCTTGGTTAGAGCATGTAGACAATACAAAACTATTGGAGAAGCAGTTGGGGACTACATTGCATGGCCAAAAGGTTTTGTGGTAAGTAGCAATTTTAATCTATAAATTGTCTACTACTTCAGAATCAAAACAATATTATTTGTAATGTTAGTAATGTGTTTTTATATTTTTTGCTCTTAGTGTAGATATCAAAGGAAATATATTCCCGTCTTTATGGATTATTCAAATTTTCTAGAGGATGCACTATGTGAAGACTTTGACGATTGATGATACATTTGGTTTTAGGAGATACACTTTTTTATATTAGATGACAATCTAGTTGGAACTTGGAAATGTGTAATTTTTCTTTCCTTGTTTTACTCGACTCTTGAATAATGTGTTATTATGGATGACATATTTTTTATTGCATTCATTATATATAATAATAATAATCATGTTTAAAATTATTTTATATATTTTATTTATATTTAGAAATTATTAATTGAG
The DNA here is from genome assembly GCA_003313485.2 of Penstemon barbatus. Taxonomy (NCBI): domain Eukaryota; kingdom Viridiplantae; phylum Streptophyta; class Magnoliopsida; order Lamiales; family Plantaginaceae; genus Penstemon; species Penstemon barbatus. The sequence continues at coordinate 64,376,662 of CM064883.1, read as the reverse complement.
ATTTATGAAATATTAAATAAATAAATAAATAAATATATATATATATATATATATATATATATATATATATTATTATGATTAAGGTTTGTAGTGACATTATGAAATGTCTTTTTAATATTATTTTATGTCATTATACGAGGTCATTATTAATGTCGTTAGTGATATTTTTTAATGTTATTTTATTTTAATGGTGACATTATAACATGTCTTATTTTATGATTTTTTTCTCACATTATTTGATGCCATTAATAACAATATAAGTGGTGTTTGAAAATGTCTTTGAATTAACATTTTTTGTCAGTCAGAAATGCAACAATTGACAATATTTATTGTCATTTTGAAATAACAAAAAATTATAATATCATGACATTTTAAAATGCAGCTACTTATACTTATTGTGGTGTTACAAAATGTTAGAAAACTAGCTTTATTTGACATTTTATTATGTCAATTTATTCATTTCGTGTGGTATTCGATGATGTCATTAATGTGGCATTTTATTATGACAATTTATTCATTTTATGTGGCATTATAAAAGGTCGTAGTACTTCAATTGTGTGGCATTTAATTTGTGCAACTAAAAAGATAATATGGTGACATTATACTTTTAGCTACATCGCTGTAAATGGCACTTGTTAAAAATGTCATTATACTTCAAAATGTCACCTACATATATGTTTTATGACATTTTGCAATGCCTTTAAAGGACATTATGTAGTGTCTTGAGCTTGAGCCATAATTTCTCTTCATTTATAGAAATTAAGCTCTCCAAAAACTATTTGGGTCTCCTATGAATACATCTCCTTTCTTTACTTGAATTTGAATATGCTGATTTATATTGGACCTTTTTAATAAATTATCTAACAATTAATAGGCTCAAAATAACCAACAGGTGATTGGTCTAGTAGAAGGGACTAGACACTACAAAGTAGCGGACTCAGGTTCGAATGCCTGTTGGGAGAGGTTCCCACTTTATGTGCCTGACGCGCCTCGGAAGGAATTAAACCCTTGGGAAACAAAAAAAATAGGCTCAAAATAAAACATTAGTCCAAAACAATTATTTGTTATCATCATAAATAAGATGTGAACTTAGGGCCAGCATTCTCCCCCTTGATGATGACAAATAATTGATGCTCAAAAGAATATAAAAATTTAAAGATCGGAGCAAAAAGTAAAAATCAGAATATTACCAAAAATCGTATTAGAAGCACCCCCTCAATATATGCAATCCTTTCAATCAATATTCCCCATCATTTTTGTAATGAGATAGTAAAAATGTTTCTTGAAAAATGTAAGAGAACTTAGCATTATTTGTTAAGTCTCTTAGACCATGAACTTATGAAAACGTTTTTCGAAAAATTTAAATTTCAATTTAATGAAAAGAATATTTTAAAAATTCTTTGAATGATGCACGAAACAACAAACATCCATATGAATAGCATCTAAAATATTATACGAATTAAGCATTAAATATCCATGGAAAATGAGCATCTCTTTTTTTCCTCTTTGTCATCATCAAGCTTTATTGTGCAGCGGAATTTAAATTATTATATATCGTTTAAGCTTAAAATTCCAAAATTTGTTTGAATCATGCAAAATCTTTCATCTGCCAATGCTTTAGTAAAAACATCTGTTAATTGATCATCGGTGTTTACAAACTTAACACATATATCGCCTTTTTGAACATGATCGCGTATAAAATGATGTCTAACTTCGATGTGCTTAATACGTGAATGATGTACATGATTTTTTGAGATAGAAATAGAGCTAGTATTATCACACCAAATTTCAATATTATCATATAATAAGCCATAATCATGTAAAGTTTGTTTCATCCATAAAAATTGAGCACAACAATTTCCTAGTGCAACATATTCAGCTTCAGTTGTGGAAAGTGCAACAGAATTTTGCTTTTTACTATGCCATGCAACTAGACTATTTCCCAAGATTTGACATGTTCCACTACTTTTGCGATCTAGCCGACAACCAGCAAAGTCCACATCAGAGTACCCAGTGAGATCAAAGGTAATGCAATTTGTATACCACAGACCAAAATAAGTGGTTCCTTTTAAATAACGAAAATTCTTTTTACAGTCATTAAATGAGATTCTTTTTTATCAGACTGAAACCTTGCACAATAACATGTAGCGAACATAATATCAGGCCTATTTGCAGTTAAATAGAGTAAGCTACCTATCATACCTCGATATTTTGATTCGTCTACAGATTTACCTTTCTCGTCTTTGTCAAGTTTGGTTGAAGGGCTTATAGGAGTTGGCATTTCTTTACAACTTTCCATGCCAAATTTCTTGATAAGTTCATTTGTGTACTTGCCTTTGCAGATGAAAGTCCATTTTTCAGATTGCGTGACTTGTAGTTCAAGGAAGTAGGCTAACTCGCCCATTAGGCTCATTTCGAATTCTTCCTGCATAACTCAAGCAAACTCTTGGCAAAGTAGATCATAAGTAGAACCAAATATAATGTCGTCAACGTAAATTTGAACCAAAAGTAGTTCATTTTCGTTTGTTTTTATAAATAGAGTCGTATCAATTTTTCCCATAGAAAATCCATTTTTCAAAAGAAATTTGCTAAGTCTATCATACCATGCTCTTGGAGTTTGTTTCAAACCATAAGGTGCTTTTGATAATTTAAATACATGGTTTGGGAAAGATTCATTTTCAAAACCGGGGGTTGTTCCACATATACATCTTCATTAATAAATCCATTTAAAAATGCACTTTTTACATCCATTTGAAATAAAGTAAGTTTTTGGAAAGATGCGAAGGCAAGAAGCATGCGAATAGACTCTAATCTAGCAACATGAGCATAAGTCTCATTGTATCAATACCTTCTTCTTGACTATATTATTTAGCTACTAATCTAGCTTTATTACGAGTAACTTTATTTCATCAAGCTTATTTCGAAAAACCCATTTAGTTCCTATGACCGAATGGTTCTTTGGTCTTTCTACTAACTCCCAAACTTCATTTTTATCAAATTGAGCTAATTCATCTTTCATAGCAACTACCCAAAACTCATCTTTTAAGGCATCATGTATATTTTTGGGTTCAATCTGAGATATTAAATGCATGATTAGCTCGCTCACCATTATTTTCTTTCAATGAAGCTCTAGTAACAATTTTGTCACTTACATTACCAATGATTTGGGTAGTGGGATGACTTGAAGCATGTTTAAACTTTCTTTGAACGACTTCTATCCCAGTAGAACTTGATATTTCAATTTCCATTTTAGAGAATTCTTCAGAACTTCTGTGCATGATATCTGGTTCCGGTTGTTGTTTGACTTGAGATTCTGTAAGGTTTGAGTTAACTCTAATCTCGATATTTAGTTGTTCATCCGAATCCGAAAAGTCGCTACTCAAGAAATCCTTGGTAACTGAAGGGTCAGTTTCATCGAATGTAACATGCATAGATTCTTGAATGATTCTTTTTCTAGAATTATAAACTCTATAAGCCTTACTATGCACAGAATATCCAACAAAATCTCTACATCAACTTTAGAGTCAAATTTTGTGAGATATTCACGATCATTCAATATAAAACACTTGCAACCAAATAATTTAAAGTAGGATACGTTAGGAACTCTATCATGCCAAAGTTCATATGAGGTCTTTCTTAAGATGGGCCTAAGATATACTCTATTACTAACATAACTAGCGTTATTAACAGCTTCTCCCCAAAAATATTTAGGCAAATTATACTCATTTAATATGGTTCTGGCCATTTCTTGTAGTATTCGCTTCATCAACTTTAGAGTCAAATTTTGTGAGATATTCACGATCATTCAATATAAAACACTTGCAACCAAATAATTTAAAGTAGGATACGTTAGGAACTCTATCATGCCAAAGTTCATATGAGGTCTTTCTTAAGATGGGCCTAAGATATACTCTATTACTAACATATCTAGCGTTATTAACAGCTTCTCCCCAAAAATATTTAGGCAAATTATACTCATTTAATATGGTTCTGGCCATTTCTTGTAGTATTCGATTTTTTTCTATCTACCACACCATTTTGTTGTGGAGTTCTAGGTGCAAAAATATTGTGTGTATAGCCATTTTCATCACAGAATGAAACAAATAATTTTTGATCGAATTCAGCTCCATGATCGCTTCTTATTTTTTGAATAAAGTACCCTTTTTCATTTTGTAATTTTTTTTAAAGGGATAAAAGCATTTAAGGCATCATTTTTATGTGCAAGAAATAAAACCCACGTAAATCTAGTGTAATCATCAACAATAACAAAAACATATTTATTTCCAGCCATAATACTAGTTTTCATTGGACCAAATAAGTCTAAGTGCAAAAGATCAAGTGGCCTAACAGTTGGTAAAACCTTTTTTGCTTTGAAAGAGCTTTTTGTTTGTTTTCTCTTTTGACAAGGTTCACATAACTTATCTTTTGAAAGTTTAATTTAGGAATGCCTTTTACAAGTTCTTGTTTAGTTATTTCAGAAATAAGTTACATATTAGCATGTCCTAACCTTCTATGCCAAGTCCAGGCAGAATTATCATGCACATCTAAACATTCAACATTTTGATACGATAAATCTTGAAAATCAATGCAGTAGATATTTTCATCTCTAAAGGCCTCAAAAATAATTTCATTGTTTTTTATAACTATGCATTTGGATAGTTCGAAATTTACTTGGAATCCATTATCACAAAATTGACTAATGCTTAATAAGTTATATTTAAGACCTTCAACATACCACACGTCATTAATACAAGTTGTAGAGTTCTTACCAACCTTACCAACACCGATCATCTTGCCTTTAGTATTATCTACGAAGGTTACAAATCCTCCATCACACTTATTAAAGTTAATGAATTTGGACATATCACCGGTCATATGCCTTGAGCAACCGCTATCCATAAACCATTTGTTCTTTTGTGTGGAGCTTCTTGATACCTATTAAAAAAAATCACTTTTGCTCTTTAGGTACCCAAATGCTTTTGGGTCCTTGCGAGTTAGTAGCACGATATATAGGCACCCACTTAAATTTAGTGCTTGAACCTTTCTTAAAATTGCAATTAAAGGATTTATGGCCAATTTTACAGCAATAATTACAAGTATTATGATTTAAATATGAAGCATTTGATAATTTATTTAATTTATCAAAAGAGGATCCAAACCAATACCAGCTCTCTAAAGACACATTTTGCATGCCAAGTAATTTATCAAGACTATCCTTGCCTTTCATAAATTTTTTAAGACAATTGGTTAAGTCACTAATTTTTTCTTCCAAGGATTCTTTTTCATCAATTAGTTTCAAATTATTTTGATCGAGTGAATATACTTTTCGCTTATAAAATTCTACTTTATATTTAAAATCTTCTTTCTCTTTAGAAATAAGGTCAATTTTGTTTGATAAAAATTTATTTTGGTCAGCCAATTTTTTCAAGTCCATTTTACATTCTTCTAAGGCTAAGTCCCATTCATCTAAATCATCAAAGTTATTCAAATCATCAAAATTATGAAATTCAGATTTAGTTACCTCATTTTTTGCCATGAAGCACGTGTTTCCAGATTCATCTTTGAATTGTTCTTCCTCGGATTCTTGATCATCCCAAGTGGCACTCATTCCTTTGTGTTTGGGCCTCCTTGTAAATTTATCAATTTTCTTATGTTCAAGACAATCCGGCTTGATATGTCCTGGTCTTTGATATCCATAACTTTTGATCTCCGAATCATTTCAAGGGGGCCTCCTTTGGGATTTTGAAAAATTTTGAGAAAATTTCTTCTTTTTGTTCATAAGATAATTTAACCTTCGAGAGATAAGAGCGATTTCCTCATTTTTGTCTTCTTTGTCCAAGTCCTCGTCTCCGCTTTATTGTACCTGCAAAATGTTAGTATTAAATGCTAAGGACTTTCTTTCATTATTTAAATGTACCTCATCTTTTCCAAGGATTCTAATTTCGTGGGAGGTTAGAGATCCAATGAGCTCAGCCATGGTCATTTTGTTGAGATCTTTTGCTTCTTGAATAGCTGTGACTTTTGGTGTCCAATCACGAGGTAATGATCTTAGAATTTTTTTGACTTGTGCATTTTGGGGGTAAGTTTTGCCATGCACGGTCATAGGGTTCATGATTTCCATTAAGCGGGTGTACATTTGGCTTATGGTTTCACCGGGTTTCATGGAAAATAATTCATATTGGTGACCAAAACTGTTATTCTTTCCTCTTTAACTTGAGAGGTGCCTTCATGGGTGGCTTGTAACATGTCCCACATGTCCTTTGCATTAGGGCATGAGCAGACACGATTGTACTCTTCTTTGGTGAGTGAACAAGATATTATGTTTTTAACCTTGGAGTTCATTGACACCAACAGTTTATCATCAGGGGTGAGTTCTTTCCATTATTTGGGAACTTCTTCACCTTTTACATCTTTAATGGGGATGGATGGGCCTTCCATCACAATTGTCCACAAGTCGCAATCTATTGCAATCAGGAACTCTTGCATTCGGTTCTTCCAAATGGAATAAGATGTACCATCGAAAAGTGGTGGCTTATTGTAGGATTGTCTTTCTGCAAAAATTTCACCTCTAAAAGCCATAGGATCGTTAATACTCATGTTTTAAACCTAAATAAAAAAGAGCACGAGGCTCTGATGCCAATTAAAGAAAAATAACTGCCTAAGAGAGGGGATGAATTATGTTGTCTTAAAATTTTAATTAAGATCACTTTAACATAAAATATTTTGTTTAAGAAATTATTTAGTCAATGAAATTGCAAATGTAAGATATGAGAATTAAAGACTGAAAAATAAATAACACCGTTATTTATAGTGGTTCGGCAAATGCTTAGTCCACTCTTCAGGTAGTTCTTGGTCTTCACTATATTATGGTCGTGCTTACAAAGTCTGACGTCTTTTTGCACTTATCAAACAAGCCCACAAGATCCTTCGTTCTTGTGTCTATTACAATACTCAAAAGCTCCCTAGATCCTTCGATCTTTATGCTTATAATGGAACTCTCAATTACAATAAGAACCGCTCAATACTCTCTCAAAGAGCTAAACTACGGCAATATAAGAACTATGATATCTCTCTTTTTCTCTCAAAGAAATTCAGGTAAGAGCAAAGGAGAAAAGATTTAAAGATTGTAACAAATTTAAGGCTCGTAATTTCAAGAATGTTTAAAGAGTAATATGCAAGTGTAAGCTTTTTCTTGAAAATATTTTTGATGATTGAATGAACAATAGTTAGGGGGTTTAAATAGCCTAGTTTTTAACCTCTAAGAAGGAAAGATTACAAAGAGATTTCAAAAGAGAATTAAATCAATGATTTGATTAGATTTTTCAAAACAAGCTTCCGAGAATAGGCTCATTAAAACCTGTCAAGAATATTTCAATATCAATCAATAATATATGATTTGATTTCTTGAAGCATTTTACCGAGAATAGCAATCCAAAATTTTGTTCAAAAACTTTTGCCAAGAATAGGCTCAATGAACACCAATAAGAATTTGATCTAATTGCTTTGATCACTTCTACTGACAAGAGCCAAGAAATTAATATTTTAATCAAATCAATTTGTTTTGAAAGATAAAGTTTAGAATGAATATATTACCTTTGGTAAATATGCAAAGGTTTGATTTAATTTGATGAAGGAAAGATTTGAAAAAAAGGTATGATTTGAACATTCCTTCATCCGTGAATCAAGACATAAAAGTGAGGCGAGGAAATATTATTTTAATGCAATGAATTAGTTTCAATTCATATGGTAAGGATTTTGGTTTCAAAAATCTTTTTCCTTGGAGGACAATTCAAAAATCGGTAATACAAGGAAACACTAATCATATTAGGATTGTGTCTTTGGAAATAATGGAGCCGATTTGTTGTATTAATAGAAGAGTTAAAAAGATGTTTTCTTAAAAGGTTTAGGGCTTTGCACTTTAACCTTTAATTTCAAGAGATAAAAGTCTTGAAGCATCTTGGACTTGATCTTGAGCTTGAGCCATAATTTCCCTTCCTTTATAGAAATTAAGCTCTCCAAATACTACTTGGGTCTCCTATGAATACATCTCCTTTCTTTACTTGAATTTGAATATGCTGATTTATATTGGGCATTCTTAATAAATTATCTAACAATTAATAGGCTCAAAATAAAACATTAGTCCAAAACAATTATTTGTTATCATCATAAATAAGATGTGAACTTAGGGCAACCATGTGGTAGTCTATAAATACTAGAATAATTAAAGAGGGAGGAACTTTTCGCATTCTACAGAAATTCCCATATATAGATCGGTATTCTAGCTCGTTATTTCACTCATTTTGTAATTATTTGTCCTGCGTCATCCTTAGTATCTTGTTCAGACCCTTAATACTTTGTAATTGTGTTCGATATTACATAATAAATTACGAATTGTCCCTATTTGTGATCGTACTTACTTTATTTACTGTTTTTATGCCCCTTATGAACTATGGTAAAATCAGTTGGTGCCCACCATGGGGCAAGTCAAATACTTGATTGAATATGTTCAACACAAATAATCTATCGAGAAGGAGTGCTAGAGTAGCTAAAAGAGATCAACCCTCTCAAATCCCATATGTAGTCGGACATCGACTTAGAGATTCAACTCGTCACAACATCAATGGTCATATAGAATCGGAAAAGCCAAAAGAATAAAGACACTTGAAATTGCTCTAATCGAGGAGGGACTAACAAGCAAGGCCCTCCGAGCTAGCAGGTTCCAGGCCAGACTATACTTCCTGTATCTCCAGTTTAAGTCATCCCGAACTCAACTGGCTCAATAATTAAGGAGTGCCTTTTCTGCAATCAGATATTAGAAAAACAGATGCAAAAAGCATCAGAACCTGAAAAGAATCATGTTCAAACTCCTCAAAGACCTCCTAGTGTTGAACAAAAGATGAGTTTCACCGATCTTGTTACACACTACCATCGCACCTTACAGAGAGTGAAAAATAATTTTATTAATATGCATGATGACATTGAGAAAGATAAACCTCGGGTAAGAAATAACCCTTTACAGGGCTTGGAACATCATGCTATTAACTTATGCACATTGAAGGTTTATTTACTAATACGCAAAGATATTAACGCGGAACTAGGTTTAGAGTTGGAGAGTAGAAGCAAATGCGACGATGGTATTGATGTATTTGTACTTTAGGAGTACGATGAGAATGGTGTTACAAGGTATAACACGGTCACTACCGATGGTACTACATTCTGCTGTGAATGTTTTATGTTAGAGTCAGATGGTTTGACCTGCAGACAAATTATATCAGCATTGCGGTACTTGAGAATCAAGAAGTTTCTTGAAAACATGATACACCGCCGATGGTTAATAGAGACAGGGAGTCGCTTGAAAAAAAAATCCCACAAATTCTTTATTTCGGATTTTTCGGGTAAAAAAGAAGATAGGATTCATGATTATCTCTTGCCGACTCTAAACAAATAAGATCTGGTTTGATGAATAAAGAATTTCTTTTCTTATCCTACATAGCAGCACGATCAAAATTTGATTTGATAGTTCTCTTAAGCGTGCACGACAACTAGTTGATTCCACCGAAGAAGAATTCTTGATGAGTTCTCAGCAGAGCAACATTTTCTTCAAAAGGTATACCACGTGAGAGTCAATCGTCTTATGAAGGTGTTCAAGATCCCCAATTCAAGAAGAATTCCAACAATGTTTGTGGTCCTATTCGTATCAAAAGTAGAGGAGCTACTCATGGAAAAAAACAGAAGTGTGGAGTCTGCAGGTATGTTATGAATACCTTAGACAATAATAATTTTAATATTATGTTTTCACGATAATTTGACTTTGACTACTCAACTTGCAAGGGAGCTCGCACATAAAACTACCATTTGATCAAAGAACCCTGCCAGGGCAGAGCGTCATAAAAAGGCTCGCATGACGAAGTCATCCAGGACAAAGGAGAAGAGCACTCATGTGCATGATACCATTCAAAATTTTGAGAGTCCTTCACATGAACATTTCCAACATGAGAACATTGGCAATGTGCAGCAAAATGTAAATTCATTGAGAATTTAATAACAACTAGGTTCCTTTGTTCTTGTTCTCATGTATTGCTAACTTGTCAAATTTATATAATTATAAAGATTTAGCTAGTTCGATTAAGTAAAGATGATGATGGAATAGTCATAAGATGTAAATGTGGATATATATATATATATATATATATATATATATATATATATATATATATATATATATATGTACCCTCTTGCTGGATGATATAATCATCTGAATGATCTTGTCTTCTTCTTTATCAAGAAATTATCACCTTATTTTTAATATTAATAAACTGATATGTGTGTTTTCTTCTCTGCAATAATTTTGACCCCGGAGTCTTTATGTTGCTTTGTTGACTCAAATGAACGACCAATGAGTTTTACTAGATGAATACACAACTCTAGTTAATAGACATGTCTCGTTGAAAATTAAGTACATGTCTCGTTGAAACCTTATACATGTACTTAATTTTATTTGGAATAACTTTTTTGCAATTAACAGAAGATTTCTTTTACTTTTGGTTATGTATTCAAAGTGGCTGGATGCTTTCTACAAAAATGACGCTTGATATTTATATCAACATATTTTGGCCACTATCAGTGGGGTGGATCTATTTTTATCATAGATTAGATGGTTTAAATACTTTTTTTCGTTGTTTGAGGATAAATCCATTGAGGAAAATTAACTAGAGTTGCATTAGTTTGTGATTCAGTGTAGTGAGATTTTTATAGATAATATGTGCTAGACAAAATTTGGTGAATTGTTGATGGCCCTTCTTTTTCTGATTTGATTTTCAATTAATCACTTCTTTTTTTACTTATGCGATACTAAATTTGGTAATTCTTGAGGTTTCTTGAATTTTCTTATCTATTTTTTTAATTATTAATATTATTTTACCATTAATTTAATAACACATATTTTAATAATTTCACTTATATGCACATGGTCATAAATTATAACACCAACAAACTTGTTTAAGGCAAAAAATAATGGCATTAATCTTGAAAGTGAAATTCCACTAGATCCATCAAAGATTCGATATCATTGAAAGCTCTTTTTCAAATCACGAGGGTTCAATTGAAAATTATACATTTTAAATAGGGTAAATTGAATTAGTTGGACAAAACTATAGTATTAGTTTATCTTAATTCAATTATTTTTTATATGATTTTCACAAAATATTGAAAAAATGTCGACTTTGGTGTATATACATAATATTTTATTCAAATAAGTAACATTAGTATTATTTTACCATTAATTTAAGAACACATCTTTTAATAATTTCACTTATATGCATATGGTCATAAATTATATCACCAACAAACTTGTTTTAGAGAAAAAAAAATAATGGAGTTAATCTTGAAGTGAGATTCCATTGGACCCATAAAACATTCGATATCATATCAAAGCTCATTTTCAAATCATGAGGGTTAAATTGATATTATACATTTCCATATTGAATATACAAATAATTAACAAATAAAAAAAAATTTAAAAATACAACAAATAGTCCATTCACTTAATATATTAAATTTTCAAAAGACATACTATACTGATCAAGAAGGGTGGCGGCGCATATATCATGTAAGTCCTTCAATAGCTATTCAACTTGATTAATCAATAAAATTGATGATGATGAATGCTATATAGTTCATGTAATAAATTGGTTGCAGTTTACAATAAATTGTGATTTTGTAAATCTAGGGAATCCAAACATGTGTATGATGTACTAGATAGAAATAAAAATTATCTAGTCTATGAATTGTTGTGTGTGCAATAATCTCCCCAATGTATTTTACCATTTGTTCTATATTGCGTCTTTGGTTCGTCGTTGTGCATTTTTCCACCATTTTTTTGTCTTCTCGTCTATGAAATCTAAGTCCATAGTAATCATTATAGTTAGTTCATTTAAAGTTTCCTCTATTTTTGTACTTATACATATTCATTCTATATTCTATACATTTCATTTGAAGTTTCACTATTTGTTTTCTATGTTGTAGGGATAACACAACAAATCCTAGAAATCATAAAAGAAAATTGACATACGACACAAAAAAGGATGAAAATCACTTGAAGTATGTCAAGCTGGAGAGTGGAGCTTATACTGCTATTAAAACTTCACTTATACCAAAAAAAACTCAAGTGACAATAAAAAAACAGTGAAAAGTTATCTGAAAAACAACCGTGGTAAAAAACAATATCAGGAATCTGATGACCTCAACAATATGGCAGATGAGGCAATTAATGGACTCCAAGATTCATTATTGGAAGACAAGGTAAGCATCGTTAGTCTCGGACTAACCATTTACAATATCTTCTGATTTCTTAAAATAGCTTGTAAAATATGTATACTTCACTACTTTATTACAAACTCTATTGTTGTGTGCCTCACGTTAATCATTAATAGGGGTTTAAGCTAAAAGTTCCAATACACCAGTGACATCTTGACAAGATTTTTTTGATGTATGAGGATCGCCATGTTAAAGCATTTGACATTATGCAACCAAAATTAGTATTTTTTTTAAAACTTAAGTCCATATTAGAAATATTTTAGACACTTGACCACAAACATTTCAGATTTCTAGAACCCAAAAGTCATATATTTTATCCATTTAATATTTCTAAAATTTTGTGGTACAGACCCCAAGATTTGAACTCAGAACCTCACTTCGAAAGTTTGTTGAGATTAACTCTTCCTTAGACAAACCATAAATCTAGACAATTGAGGAAATGGGATTTGGGTCTTTATGTAGGATACAAATAGAACAAATTGACAGAGTCATGCTGAAATGGATTATCAATATTATGACACAAACACCCAAGTATTAGAGGCTCACTTGAGTTTCATAAATTTCAATGATGATGCAGTGCACAATGCATTTGGTATACCAATATCTAGTTTGAGCATTCGAATGAATAATCAATCTACAGCCGGTATAGTGAAGTATGAGCATCTGTCCAAGTTAGTAAAAGGAAGAATAAAAATTTCAACTTTGGTAGAGAAACTTAGGAATTGCACTACGTGCGGGGACGAGTTCAAGGTTATGTATTTGGTACTATTGTTTGGCACATTTTGGTTCCCTGGCTGCCAACAAATATATCAGTGCAATACTTAAACCTTTTAGCTGATTTGGAAAAGATCATAGACTTTAATGGGCGAGTTTTGTTCGCGAGAAACTAGAAGATGGTATTAGACAATGGAAGAGTAATTCACATACATATATTGGTGGATGTGTGTTATTACTGCAGGTACACATACTAGAAAAATTTTATGTACTTGGATTTTACCGTGCAAACAAAATGACTTAGTAATGCTAATTATGAAACTCTTTCTCTATATAATGCTTGTTTTATTCCTTGCTTGGGTAAGCCCGATGGGATTACCTAACTTTATCAGGCTTTCTCAAAACGCCATTTTTAAATTTTCTAACAAAACAAAGGATAAACACACTAACACTAGACATGCAGAAGAATGGTGGATATTGAAATTTTAAAGTTGTTCAATCACGACTAACTCTTATCAATTATATTACAGGCATGTTGCATATGAAGAGATGACAAATACAAAGACACTCCAAAATCAGTTAAAATTTGATCATCAAAATATGGTACAAAATGAGAGTGAGAATGAAGATAATGAAACACATGTTGACATGGGAAAACATTTCACCAGTGTGGATGATAAAGTTAAAACACTTCAAGCAAGTAAAAGTATTGTTCATGTGGAAGGGAAAACTTCAAAATATATCAAATGGAGTTCAATTTAACAACACTAATGTTCACGAGAGTGACGTGAGAACTCCAAATAGAACAACACTAATGGAGTTCAAACAAAAATGTCCTACAAGTGGAGCTCAAGTGAATCACTCCAATGTTCACGATAGGAAAGGGGAAGCTCCAAAGTGCCCTACAAATGGAGTTCATACTAACAACATTAATCTTCACAATTGCTTTGGAACATCAACAACAGATGGCAATTTCATTGGCCCACAATTCAAGTTAATGTCAACAAGACTAATTGTAATCGAGCAGCAATTATCTCAATTAATGAATACGGTTTCTGATATTTAGAATCGTGAGCTCATTGGAAATCAGCCAAAATGCAATGACATGTGCATCAAACCTTGCATGCATATCTGCACAGTTATGTGGTTGTACTTCATCGATTCCCAAAGAAATATGTGAAACGAAATGTGCTTCTATTGTTGAAACAATTAATCAAACCATTATCAAACAACTCACATCTAAGTTACAAGAAATTAGACCAAAATATGATTCAAACAAACAAGCCTTATCAGACGCACACAAGGACAATCATGACAATATTTCAAGTTTTTGCACACAAAACTCTAAATCATGCGATGTAGGTGAAAATATAAACATTGACATAACATTGTCAGATTCTCCACAAGCAACTTCGAAAAAACCATTCAATCCAATGGTAGATGATGATGAAATAGCTGCTTTCTTGTTAGATGAAGGATTCGATCAAAGGTATCTACCAAATTTTTACTTTTTTTAAAATAAGTCAGTAAATATGATTATATGAATGTTTATGAATGAATGAATATTGTCTAAAATGTGTGCTTGGCCAACATAATAAGCGAGTGTGTGATTGATTTCAGAACATGGCATTGCAAAAGGGCTAACATGATGTGCTTGAAACCTACTACCTACATAAATAGAAGTGTAAGTGACTTAATCATACATTTGTTGTATTTTACACTTAAAGACATATTATATTGACTTTTCAACTTATGTAGTTGATAGATTGTGTAACATATTTTTGCACAATGACACATAGAGAGGAGAAAATTCAGAGTCGTTGGTACTTCCCATCAATGTTTGTTGTATGTTTTCTATTGCCCTAGAAAATTAATTATTTCTTACCAAATTATTGATGATTCAATATGTTATTTTGATTTTTAAATAATTTCAATTTCATCATTGCAGCAACAATGCTTGAATAGTAAGTACTCGAATGAGAAAATCATGAAGACATTCTTTTATTCGAAACCAAATTTTGTACCCCATATGCTACATTTGGAAGAGATATACATCCCAATACATGATCTTTTAGATCATTGGTTCCTCATCATGATTGACATGTCATTAAAAGAATCAAACATATGTGATATGGCTTCCAGTGCTAGGATTGAAACATACAAAAGACAAATTGTAGAAAAAGTGGTAAGAACATTGTGTTTAACTAAAGTATACAATGTAACTATTTAACCCATGATTTTAACGTATTTATTATGTCTTTCAGGTTGCTCGGCTGGAACAGTTGCCAGAATGGGTGCCACAACAACCCAATGGCTAAATATTTCTTCGCATATATATAGTATGTTCATTTTAGTAAGTACCAATTAAGGATTCTAGTTTGTTATTTAGAATTCAGGTATGATTGCGGACTTTATGCATGCATAATAATGATGATTGGAATTGGGATGAGGAAGCAAATAACTGAGTAGTTTTAAATTGATATATCACACTACTTTGTCAGGCTGGACCAATTGATGCTCGTCGACGCATCGCTTCTAAGCTTTACAAACCCACATGTAACAAGTTTGCTTGGATGAACTAGTTGGATATTCTACAATCCAAGCCATCAATTTTCAAGCTACTTGATCAAAAGTTGTAGTTCTTGTCCGAATTATCATTGAGTTTAGACTTTTTTTTTTAACATTTTGTCAAAGTCAGCATCAATGTTAAATTTGTAATTACTGTTCAAATGCTCTATTATTATTCAATATTTTGTGTGCTATGTGAATGGATTATTTTTCAGATTTTGAATAGTTAGGTTTGTGCAGCCGTAAGCCATTAATATTTACATGTACCGCTCCAAAAATAAGGTGAAATTACAAAAACTGCAGCTAGACAAGGATTTCTTCTTTACTAGTGAGTGATATCCAAAATTTCATAAACTGTTATTCCAATTACATCATTTCTTGCATTTAAAAATTGTATCTTTTCCAATAAAATGGCAATTATTAACCATCATTGTATATGTTCATTTCAATTAAAGACTGTATATTTTTAAATTATGCTTCAAATCCATTGCAATAAAACCATGTCATTCTCCATAATCTTCATTCCTTTGAATTCTTATTGGTTTTTTAGTCCATTCAACCGTAAAAAAACTGAAAAAATTAATCATATTGAGAAATGAAAAAATCATATTTAGAATCTAAAAACTAAACATCCAAATAAATAGATAGGACAAGCTAGATGAAGTATATTAAATCAAGGTCTGGATGTAGCAAATGAAAGGATAGTGTCCTGCAAGCCAATGTATTTAGCTTGTATTAGGACTATCATAAACTTTCTCTAATATAAATGAATTAATACGCTCGTTTGTTTATAGTATGTAAATCAAACAATGACCAAATTCATCTCTCGCGAATTAATTAAGCGATTGGATGAAATCCTAGATCACAATAGATTATGGGACGATTCACTTCAGTAACAGTGCAATCATGAAACAGTCTCTAAGGTCGTGATCTTAAAACAAGTTCCAAGTCATAGATTTTGAACGAGACGGGGTATCGAAGGAATCGCAAAGACTTGTACGAGTATGCATGATTCAGAAGGAGTGAATTTGTAGCGTTTCATGAGCAAGGTATTTGATGCTAGTGCATATGAGTAGGTGGTTTGATAGGGGATCGAACGCATTGAATGACCTGAACATGGAAACCCATTGTGGAGCTCATGACGCACATCGACTATGGGATGTTTTAAGACTTATAATAGTGTACGATTTAGTCATTTGACTTGAGGTGCTAAGGCGAATTCGGTGCACGTGAGTACTTACTTTGATTTAGAAGCTGATCACTTAGCCTGATCATTGTGCGACTACAGTGGGTACGTAGGATTGTGTACGCGAATGTTAGCACTAATATGGGGTCTACCGACTCATGTAGTAAGTTGAGAGAATTTCCTATACGTTCTTAGATAATAGATTCCGAGAAACTTGTGGCCATAGTTGGTGACGGATTTGGAAAAGGGTTTCCAAATTTAGCAGTCACACTAGAATTATAATCCAGAATTAGAAAGTATATTTATCGAGATAATCAGAGGTGCCGATCAATTCATACACCCTAGGTCTCGATCGGTAAATTAGTCGATAGAGGGACTGTATGTACATGGTACTTATAGGAGGTGAGGTTCACTGAGATCAATTCACCTGAAGTTGGGCATCATGGGCTTGTGGCTAGACATCGACCATGAGGTGTGGGTACACATGAATAAATAGCAACATTAATTCTTGGTTAAATGAAGGTGTTCAATTAATCGGAGCAATTTATAAGCTCATAAATTAATTCACCAAAGTCGTGGGCTCGTGGTCAATTGATGGTAAACCTAGAAGGTCACACATAGTACAATTGGATATGGTTTTCTTCTTCTTTTTTCTTCCTTGCTTGATATCTCTTCCATCCTAGTTCTGAGCATGAGGATTCAAGAGAGCTGCTTCAATCCAATTGGTGTGGACACGACTAGAGACACAACATATGGGATACTTCTCCGAAGCAAAAGTTCTTTAGATTTGAAAGAAGACCGGAGAAAAACCACCACCATTCCTGTGGTGAGGTAAAAATCGCTAAACACTCTATTGTTGGTTGATTTGCTGTAAAACCCTTTTCACATGATTAGATGAATAAATATTGTTGGTTTGGGTTATTTAAAAATTTTAAATTCCGCTGGTTTTATTATCTTGACGTTACCAATAATCCAATAGTGATAGCAGAGCCTAATCCATTACTCTCATGCGAAAATGTCTGAATATAATTTGAATGCTTTATTGTATTGCTTCTTATATTCATGTTGTTGATTCTTGTTGTTGATTCTTGTTGTTATAGGTAGACCTGATTTTGGGTAAAATTGAATAAAAATAGTTTGGGTCAATTTTGAATTTTTCGAAAATTGGAAGGTTGTTTTGCGATTAGCAATTTTTCGTAGATCTGGACTAAATTTAAATTTTTGAACTTCATGTTTTCTGGACTGAATTTGAACTTTCTGGAATTTTTCAAATTTGGGGTTGTTTTGCAATTACCGAAAGTTTTAGGGCTGTTTTGTAAATACCAAAAACGTTAGGGGCCAAATGCAAATTCAAAATTTTTCTGGAACTAAATTTTTTTTCGGTCTTCTGCCCAAATTTTAAATTTGGGATTAAGTTGTAATTTCCAAAACTTTTGGGGTCAAATCGCAATTTTCAAAATTTAGGGGCCGAATTGCAATTTTCAAAAGTTGAAAATTGTATTCTGTTTTTATGCATAAAATGGTTTTGTTTAACCGAATATAGATTACCCATAATTAGTAATGGTTTTGTTAGTAGAAACTAAAGTAATAATCTAGAGAAATATTTTAATTTTTAAAGTCATTTAAAATAATTAAGGTTAGATAGGAAATTAGTAAAAGTGTTTGTTTGTTTATTTGCTCAATGTGAAATGTGTACGTGGTTTTCCAATTGAGTCGAGCCTTAACCTTAGATGTGATTGATTTATTTTGCTTCGAATTCTTGTTGGGCCTGCGAGCTTTTATTTGGGCAATTTTGTGCCAATTTTAATAGATTAGGGTTTTTCCTAAATAGTTTAGGATGGAAGCCCATTATTACATGCAAGAAGGAGGCCCAATGAGCAATGAAGGCCAAGTAAGCTTGGTTATTAATGTAATAATAGCCTATGACCATTAAGAACTCATTAGATAAACCAGTTGAGCAACATTGTTTGCTCAATAATGACCCAAGCACCCATTACATAGTATTTCAACAAGCATTCTTTAAAACTTGTGGGGAATTAACTTTTAAAAATTTCAACGGAAGATATTATAAGTAATGAAATTATGTTTTTATTCTTTTATGTTAGTTACGCATAAAAAAGTAAAGATTTATTATTTTAACTCAAATTCAAATTGTAAAGATTTACTATTTTAACTCAAATTCAAATTGTTCTTAAGAGGTCATAAGCTATTAACTGAATACCATAACAAATTTTTTCTAATAAGAAGTTAAGGTCATCTCCAATGGGTATGGACTCCCATTCCCCTCAGACTCACATTCCCCTCAGACTTCCCTTCCCCTTCAGACTCCTCTTTTTATAGTCATCTTCAGTGACTCAGTCTTCATATTCTATTTAATTTCAATTCTCAAACATCCCCACTCTCACTTAATTTTTCCAATGTTCACATTCTATTTAATTCCAATTCTCATTCATTTAATAATAATAAAGTCAATATTAACTTAAATATTGACATTAATAATAAGTAATTTAACATTTACATTAATAATAACTAATTTAACATTGCCATTAATAATAAAAAAAATATATATAATAATAACAATATTATAGCATCACAATAATTAATAATTCATATATGGAAATTTATCGCCGGTGCCACCATTATGTCATTTCTAATTTAATTTATCGTATTTAAATTATGTAACTAGTATTCTATTTTTAATTTAGAAATCGTATTTAAATGTAACTTTATTTATTCCACAAAATTATAATTCTCATATTTTTTCACTCACTTAATAAAATTAATAATAATAGAGCTTAATAATAATAACAATTTATAAACATTATACATAAAATTATAATATTACAAGTTATAAAGTACAAAATGCACAAGTAATAAAAATTAATTAATGTTAAGATATTTAAAAAATATATTTTTAAATATTTACATTAAAAAAAATATGGATGCCCAGCCCAATTACAAATAAAAAAGGAATTAAAAAAAATATAAAAAAAAAAAGAAGAAGAAATGGGGCTGGGCATCGCCCAGCCCAATTTCTTAAACAAAAAAAAATTAAAAAAAAAAAAAACAAAAAGTGGGGCTGGGCGCGTCCCAGCCCCAAAACAATAGATGTGTGGGGCGGTCCACTCATCCACCGCCCCACACATCTAGGCGGTGGTTGAGGACTCCTCAACCACCTCCCAAAATTCATCCCCTTCCCCATAAAATTTCATTTTTTCTCCACCTTCTTCATGGCTTCCCCCATCCATTGAAGCATTGGAGATGCCCTAAGAGAAGGGGCGGACGTACATAAGGACTTGTGGGGGTCTATAGGTCCCACTCATTTATATATAAATTTTAATAGTATTTATTTTATTGGTCAGTGTAGAGTCCCGTGTTCGAGTCCTGGTTGCTACATATTACATAACTATATATTTTAGAAGTCTTTTTTCTTTTCTAGCAATTATTCTTTTAATTTGTATTGGTTTTCTTCATATAAAAAATACAACTTGGCTCATTGATTTGAGTGATGCAATATTATTAACATCGTCTAGAGTTCAGGACTTAGGATTGCCATTTTTTTTCACTTTTTTATAGTCTTTTTTCTTTCATAATTAATAATTCTTTTAGTCTATCTCAACAATTGTTGATTTAATTTCATTTTCTTTCTTAACAATTATTCTTTGATTTTTATTTTTTCTTAATAATATTTTTTATTTGTATTTAATACATTACTATACAAATTTCCCTTCCCTCAAAGAAAATATTGATTTAGCTCTGCCCTAGCTATTATGGACCGATTTCAATGAATAAAAAATTTCGGCATGGTCAATTATAAATGTTCTTGATGTCATTTATTGTAATTAAAATACAAAGATGTATTTTGTTCTTTTGGGTTATAATCAGGTATCATATGTAATTTAAATAACTTATGGAGATTATTTTTGTCTAACTTCATCTCATCTTTTTTGTATTTTCTCATATATTTTCTCATAAATGAAATATAATTTTAAAGTTTGATTGATTTTTTTTTTTTTTGAATTATTAAATTTATTACAGAATCCCAATCCCCACAGCACCAAATTCCTTAATCCACCCATGGTTAAAAGCAATACGTCTAAAAAAAAAAGCAAGATGGGAATAATTGCAAAAAGAAGAAATAATTTTATTTGAAAAAAAAACTAATTTATTTCATAGTAGTAAATATCAATATCAAACCTAATTTTTTTTAGTGCAGAAATAAGTGAGCTCTCATCAAATATCAATCACAGCTTTCAATACTCTACGACTGATTATGTAAACACAAAAACTATAGAAAGAGAATAAAAACAAACCCTGATTAAAGAATTAGGGTTTGGTGCTCAAGCAAATCTCAGAATCGATTCAGACTTTTCCCCTTTCTCAACCGATTTATTAATGAAATATTTGATTTCACTAAAGTTTTAGGACTTTGGGCGCTTCATATCATTGTTTGGATTGAAATCCTGTGATTGCACGGGATGGGTTGCGCTGGATCGCGTGATAAAGGAGATGGTAATGTTTTTACTAACATTCTTGACTCAATATTGACTT
Source organism: Penstemon barbatus (assembly GCA_003313485.2). Taxonomy (NCBI): domain Eukaryota; kingdom Viridiplantae; phylum Streptophyta; class Magnoliopsida; order Lamiales; family Plantaginaceae; genus Penstemon; species Penstemon barbatus. The sequence continues at coordinate 64,355,328 of CM064883.1, read as the reverse complement.
TTTTCTTGAATTTCAAGTATTTGCATATAATTATTTGATTTTGATTCCTGTGGAGTTTTATGTGAAGATTCTAAACTTTCTTGTTTTGGGTAAATTTATTGGTAGTACTAAGCTTGAGTAATGTGGTAGATGCTTGTAGAAGATTTCACACTCACTTGTTCTTTTTCTTTTTTTTTTTAACAATTTGTTGGGGAACTTCGTTCACATGTCCATACAATAATTCAATCGGGATTCTTTCGGAATTCCGATTATATATTCATACAAATTTCTGCAAGGATAACTTTGGTCGAATATTTTTGACATTTAAGGTTAGCAGTTTCCCGGGCCACTAAGCCACTACTACTAGGGGAAAAGCATAAGGTGCTGATATCTTATCAGCTTATTTTAAGAGAAATAGATGGTAAAGCACATCCTATAAACACTACCTAAATTTATCAAATTAGTATCTCGTTTTTTTTTTCTGTGGCGAAACTAGACCATGTTATGTACTTAGGTACTGAGAGAGTGGGATTTTGTTTGCTCCGTCATTGACTTTAAAAGAAATTGGAAGGTTAAGTTTGTGGATGGAACTTTTATAGAGAATGTGTCATTGGTGAACTTAATATGGTTCAGCATTACCTTATCTACCTTAAGACATTCAGATATCAATCTCGGTGACCTTCTATAAGAATGATAAGATTTTTTTTAATCTAGTGCTATATCTTTATATGTACTTACTTTCTCACAATTGTTTTTTATATGAATGGTAAAATAACTTATATGTGATATCTGTCATAGAATGCACTGTTCAAGACATTGTCGTGCCCTGACATGAAATTTGCAAAATTGACATAAAATTTATTGCGGAATCATTTTAGATTTGCATCTGATTCATTATTTATTGGAGAAGGTAGCAATCCAAATGCTCCCTTACCTTGCAGTGTCTTTTCCATTGTCTTCTTCTACATCATATTATCTTGTTGTCTGCAATTTTTTCAAAAAATATGTGACATATTAACTTTTAGATGAATATCATGGCACTCGAGTTAAAATCAGAAATTCAGCATTGTGATCTTACATAGGATTGGTGTAAATAGAATACTCACATGAGAATATTATCAAAGTAAAAGATAGTTTCACAATTGTGCATTTAACTCCTTTTTTTTCTATAATATAATTTGAGGATGTAGTTTAAAGAAAACTGAAATAACATCCCGAAAGAGGTGCCTTGCCTTGAGAAAATTCACGGGTTTCACCTTATACCCTTACTTGAACAGGATCTGTTCTATAGGCTCGTACTTCTGTAACCTTGAGTCTAAAGAAAATTCACGGGTTTCACTTTATACCCTTTATGAAGAAAATTCGGTGGATTTTTTAGTCTGATTGTTTGTTGTAACTCCTATGAACAATTAAACTGGTAATAATAAACTTTGGGTGAAGAATATTTATATGATTTTGTTTAGTGAAAACCGAGGCTTCTTGGTTTTGATGTTCTACTTAAATCTTGGCTCTCACTATATTTTCTGATAGCTTAGCTTTTCATATTATGTAAATGCTAGTTTGCACGGCTGCCAATTTCATGAAATACATATTTTGGAATTCTCTTGTAGAAGACCTCTAACTGTTAGAAATGAAGATAGGTAAAAAGAAAAAATGATGATTTACAACCGGACCCCCTGAAGTTTACTGACGGACTACCCCTGCTGTTTTGGAAATTAGAAGAACCTCCCTTCTGGTTTAGACTACTAACCAAAACACCTCGTACGACTTCAACAGTCCTTACAAGAACACCCCCTACAACTTCTGGAAAACTTTATAAACACACCCCCTGTAAGGATGTTTTTGTAATTTCTGGAACTACAAGGGGTATTTTGTAATTAGGGTACAACTTGAAAACTTTACAAATACACCCCCGGTAAGGATGTTTTTGTAATTACGGAACTACAGGGGGTATTTTGTAATAAGGGTACAACTTCTTGATAACTTTACAAATACACCCCCTGTAAGGATGTTTTTGTAATTTCTGGAACCTACAGGGAGTATTTTGTAATTTCTGGAAGCTACAGGGGGTATTTTGTAATTTCTGGAACCTACAGGGGGTATTTTGTAATTAAGGTACAGCTTCTGGAAAACTTTACAAACACACCCCTTATAAGGTTTTTTTGTAATTTCTGGAACCACAGGGGGTATTTTGTAATTAGGGTAAACTTCTGGGGAACTTTACAAACTCACCCGCTGTAAGGAAATTTTTGAAATTTCTGGAAATAGAGGGGGTATTTTGTTGTTAGGGTTCAACTTCTGGAAAACTTTACTAACACTCCCCCTTTTAGGATGTTTTTTGTAATTTCTGGAACAACAGGGGTATTCTGTAATTCGGTACAACTTCTGGAAAACTTTACAAACACACCCCTTGTAAGGAAGTTTTTGAAATTTCTGGAACCACAGGGGGTATTTTGTAGTTAGGGTTTACCTGAGGGGGTCCAAGCATAAATCATCCAAGAAAAGAAGAAAAAGTTCTTGCACAGTAATCATCCAGATGTATGGCTGCTTGACCTTCTTTCGGAAATTTTACTTGCACCGTAAGCTTACCCGACGACCAACTCTAGAACAAATTGGAACGAGATCACTGGGAAAAAAATATCGTGACATGCAATTGATAAAATAATGCAGAAAGTAACATTGTAGCAGGGATTATTTATTGCCTTTAATTAGAGATTTGGTTTCTTGTTGCCCTTGCTAATCATTGAAGATGTATGTATTATACTCAAGTCATTTAATTCCTTATGTTTTTGCTTCACTATTTGAATTCAGAAGCTTCAAAGAAGATAAGGAAACCCAAGGCATGGAAGCATTCCGAAGCAATAACAAGAGAACAACTTATGCAGATGCGCGAGGAGTTTTGGGATACTGCTCCTCACTATGGTGGTCGAAAAGGTTTGTTTTAAACATTTAAATATTTTCTTTTAGGTTTAGGGATTTCTACAACCCCCCCCCCCCCAATAAGTTTGCAATTTTTGCACTTCCCGCCCTAAAATCATAAAAATATGCACGTGCCCCTAGAAGTTGATAAATGAGTGCACTTTGCCCCCTAATCATTTTTCAGTAAATTTAAAAGGGTAGAAACATCATTTAGGGGTTTTAGTGCAAAACTAAAAGATTTTGGGGGTTAAGCGCACAGAACCTTAAAATATCAAGATGTGACTTGCGAAAATCGAATCATACAAACCCCATGAATTTTTTTTTTTGGGAAAAATTATAAATCTAATCCCAATTTCTTCCTTTTGCACGTTGCTCCCCAAAAGTTTCAAATTATTGCAATAAACCCCAAAATCACAGTTCTACCCTTTGGAATCCAGTAAAGTGTTGACCATGGTGCTAAGTGAACTCACATATCAACTTCGAGGTGGCACATTCACTTTTTTTTCCAATTTGAGGGCAAGCGCAAAAATTAATTTTTTTGAGGGGTGATGTGCAAAAACCCTTTCTTTTATGTCCTGATTGCTTTTATTTTTTCCCAATTTTTCAGAGATATGGGATGCACTCCGAGCTGCAGCTGAAGCTGATATTACCCTTGCACAAGCGATTGTGGATAGCGCTGGTGTTATTGTTCAAAACCCTGACTTAACAATCTGCTATGACGAGAGAGGTTTTTGCTCGATTACGCTCTTTAATCAATTATCGAGCTAAATGCAAAAATACCCCTTGTGCTTTACCTAATTATCAAAAATCCTCCTTATCTTAATCGCAAAAAAAACTCATTTGAAATTCCTTCATAAATCATAAGTACTATCAATTTCTTGCATACTTTAGTGGGAGTATAATTGCCATTTTTGCATGGGAAGGGGTTTTCTACTAATAAAAATTTAGCATTTTTTTTATAATTAGGCAAAACATAGGGGATATTTTTGCATTTCGCTCTCAATTTTCTTCCACTGTTATTCCTCATAATGTGAGATCTTGCAGGTGCCAAGTACGAGTTACCCAAATACGTTTTGAGCGAGCCTACAAATCTTATTCGAGAAAGTTGAAAGATATTTGTGGAGACTGTATATTGTGTAAATTGGTCTCATTGTTTCCCGTTTTAATCTTGCTTTATAGCCATATGCTTAATCAGTAAGCCTTATGCTTTTTACACTAATACTTTGATTTAATAGTCAATTACGATTAAGCCTTATGCTTTTTGCACTAATACTTTGATTTTATAGTCAATTACATTCATGGGTTCAAGTTTAATCAGTAAGCCTTATGCTTTTTACACTAATACTTTGATTTAATAGTCAATTACGATTAAGCCTTATGCTTTTTGCACTAATACTTTGATTTTATAGTCAATTACATTCATGGGTTCAAGTTTAATCAGAAAGCCTTATGCTTTTTACACTAATACTTTGATTTAATAGTCAATTACGTTTAAGCCTTATGCTTTTTACACTAATACTTTGATTTTATAGTCAATTACATTCATGGGTTCAAGTTTCGTTGTCGTGATATGTTTCGGTTAGTAAAATATTAGAAATATTTATTGTTTGAAATTTTTCTGAAAAAAAAAATAAATAAATATAATGAAGTGCCATAATTTTGTTTCGGTTGACGTGAAAACATAACCATTTCAATGTTTTCGATATAAACGTATCAAAATTTTGATACATAAAGACAGTCACTTAGTCTGCATGTTTTGAGGTATATTAGTTGATTTTATTTTCTGGTGTTGGATTTATGTTAGAGGCATCTTTCCTATGTCACTTCTTCAAAAGAAGGGAACAAGAATTACACTAGGAGAAATGAAGAAAGAAACCATAGAATGATCGAATTCTCTTTAATAAAGAAAGTGTTATACATTTTACTGTTTTAATCAACAAGTGTTTGATCTAGTGGAAGGGACTAGTCACTACAAAGTAGCGGACTCATGTTCGAATTCCTTTTAGGAGAGATACACACTTAATATGTCCGACCCGTCGGGAAAAGAATTAAACCCTTGGGAAATAAAAAAAAATACATTTTACCTTTTTTAACTATTATTTGTGCACAATTGACCTATCATCTCATTCTAATGGTGTTTTTTTGGCTTATAAAAGCTACTGACCAATAAGAATGAGTTAAATCTTTCATAAATTTAATGAAGGTGGAGAACACATAATGAACTTAGTCCCGTGTGGTACATGTTTTGAAGAAAGGAGAAAACGTTGGAGTTTAATTTTGGCCATGCGAGTGTGTGAGCTTAAAGACAGATGAAGCTTGATTTTGGCTTTGCAAGCTTGCGTTGTTGATCTTGTGGTCGTTGCAGGCATGGGAGTTTAAAGATCAATAACGCTCTATTTCTTAGCTTTGCAAGTTTTGCTCTGGCTAGGCTTGTCAATTGGTCGGACTCTGATCGGATCAGGATTTTTCCATGTCTAAATCCGAAGATACCTACTTTTTTGGTTGAAAAACTCGTCAGAAAACATAGACAATAACTAGAGGGTCCAGGGGCGGATCCAGGATTCCAAAGTCGAGGGGGCCAACTTTTATTATCATGAAAAAAAATCTGCATAAATAGATGGACACAAAAAGTAACCTTTAAAATGTATTTTCACTATATTATAATTGTACACGATGTTCATTAATATACTATGGAATAGTTTCAAATAAAGCTAATATTCTTCTCATTATGAATTAAAACATTGGCAAAATAATAAATAACAAATAAACTTCTATATTGATTAAAGCTTATTTTTAACAAGCTTTACTTTATATTTCGCATATAAAATATTGATTAAACTATATCACAAGACACTGCCATCATACTGATTTAAAAACCTAAATAGCTTAATTAATTAAGTCATATTATTAAAGACAGATATCACTTAAATTTACAAAATTTTATAATTTAAATTTTAAAAGAAATCAAAATATATATATATATATATATATATATATATATATATATATAGAATTTATATAGTAGATCCGCCCCTGAGAGGGTCGAAACATAAATGGTTGAAGATAAGAAGATATTGGAGATAGTTTCAAATAAAATTAATATTCTTCTCATTATGAATTAAAACATTGACAAAATAATAAATAACAAATAAACTTCGATATTGATTAAAGCTTATTTTTTACAAGCTTTACTTTATATTTCGCATATAAAATATTAATTAAACTATATCACATGACACTGCCATCATACTGATTTAAAAACCTAAATAGCTTAATTAATTAAGTCATATTATTAATACACATATCACTTAAATTTACAAAATTTTATAATTTAAATTTTAGAAGAAATCAAATATATATATATAATTTAAAAAAAAAAAAACAAAGCAAAATCTTCGGGGGGCTAAACCCCCCTCCCCACAACTTATATAGTAGATCCGCCCCTGAGAGGGTCGAAACATAAATGGTTGAAGATAAGAAGATATTGGAGATAAAAACCTTTTGAGTCTGACAAGCAAATTGAGTATTAAAATAAGAGAAAGCAAAACAAAAACCCAAAAAAGAAAAAAAAAAAGAACGAGTCACATAAATGGAGACAAAGCAAATCAATGAAAAGAGAGAAGGGCGGTTTATGAATAGGTTTTCTTTTTTTTTAGATTTTGTAATGTAGTATATTTAAGAGCTAAAAGAAATTATATTGTAGGAAATATAAATGGCCCAAATTTAAATGTATCACATGTAGTCCATTATGACAATGGGTCAATCACTTTTAGATATCCGATCCATTTCATTTGAATTATTTTCTAATGTAGTTAAGAGTTTTAATTGGCAATTCAATTTTCTTTAAGTCTTCAATTACTTCAAGTACAAACTTATAAATAAATAATATTATGTATATACGAATATATGTTAATGGAATTGGTATCTTCAATTGATTGAATCATGCTAGATCTATATTCGCTCTATTTATTTTAAATTACGGATCTTATTAATCGGATCAGGTCGATTGAATCCTTAATCGGATAAAAATTATAATAAATCGAATTGAATTCGAATCGAGTCCGGATTAAAACCCCCCATTAACTGCCCTAGCTCTGGGCATTTGGGGCATGATGAGCTAGAAGACCAAAAACACTCTATCCCCTTGCTTTTACGGGCTTGTTGATGTTTTATATGATTTAAAATTCTGAAATTTTTAATTCGATTTTTGAAAAAATATTGGAAGCAATAGGGGGGGGGGGGGGGAAGAGATTTTCAAAATATTAAAATTTGTTAATGAATAATGATGGTCAATGGCAATATGTTTGAATGGCAAAATTCCAAAATTTTTTGAAATTTAAAATTTAAATGGTCTGAGATTCTTTAACCTAAATGCGTTCAAAACCAAATCCAAATATGGGGGATACCCAAGTGTTCTTTTTGAAAATAGCTGCGAGATAGAGTTCATCATATAAGTCGTTATGTTCTGCTTTTTAGGACCATTATTTTAATCAGTTGATTAATTAATAAATATAGTAGTATCCCTTTTTGTCAATGACCAGTTGGTAACTTTCCAAGTACTAGAATTTTGATTTAATTACTAGTTAAGGTTCATGATTGGGAAAATTATATATTCCGTATCATATAATAGGGTATTTTGCAGTTTTGGTATCACTGGATACGTAAATATATATTTAGTATCATAATTTAATTATCGATTGCTATGTTCATATCATTATCAAATAACTGAATAAAATGAAATTATGGCCATACACAATGCACGTGACCGTTATCTCGTCTTTTAACGGAAAAATAATTATGTTTTCCTCACTTTCGAAGGAAAAAATCACATTATTTCATCTTTAGAGGGAAAATTACAACATTTCTCTCATATTCACATAATCACGTGATAAATTTCACTCCAAAAAATGAAATAACATCTATGTTCGGTGCACGTGGCCGATTTTATTCATTTTGATCCAATTATTTGACAATGATATGAATATCGTAACTAATATTTAAATTATGACACTAAATATTTAGTGTATCCAGTAATATTTATGTTGTATAGTGCTTTATTGTATAATACCAATATGCAATTTTACCGTTCATGATTACTTGGGAAGAGTTGCGGACGAATCGTTATAGCTCACTCGCCACATGGCTATGTGTACATAGGTAGACAATAGAAAGCCAACTATGAAAGAAAAAGTTTTAGGCATTTTAAGGGGCTGTACCAAGACACTGGTTCATTGAATGTGGTCCACCTTTTCTGTTTTTAACGCATGGTGGGCTATATAGCCCAAAAACCTAACTATTCAACAGCTCAAGCAATAGGTTTATTTATTAAATTAAATATTTAAATTTGAAGTATGATTCTAAAAAAATTTTGAAGTATGAGAGTTATATAAGAGAGAATGAATTTGGCTTTCATTTAAGTTTTGATTCGGCGAATATACATGATACAATGTGTTATGCGAAATTTGTACAAAATTATTAAATGAAATTTTTATTGCATATAATTTTCTTATAATATTAAAATTCAGGACGAAACTTCAAACATGTTCAAAATAGGATGTTCCATATGGATTAATTACCACAAAAAAATGTACTAGTTTTAAAATATTTTACGTGAAATTGTAGGGATCAACAAGAAGTATTTTAAAAATGATTTATTCAAAAGTATCTATCCGAAACGATCTATTTTCTTACAAATTAGGGGTTTCGTGTTGAGTTTTTAAAGTACGAGAGAATTCTATGCAATAACAATTTTGCATAGTAATTTCGTACAAATTTAGCATAATTTACCTCCTTTGTTTTATTTGATTGGCCTTCATAAGATTTTATTTGGACGAATCAAATAGGATGATTAGTCAAAATAAATCTCTGGTTATAATTGAAGGAATATCCAAAGTAAATTTTCGCCTAATTAATTTTAATCAAAAATATATTCCATATCTTTCTAAGTCACAACTTTAACAGAACATTTCGTTAAAGGATTACCCAAAGGGGTTAATTCTCATTTAAAATTTGTGATATGTCTAATATTTAATGTATCCCTTTTTGTGTCTGGAAATGAGCATTTTATCCTTAGGTAAAATACTTAAAGGATCATTTTTTTATCTTTTTCTATTGAATAGTGTAATTCACTCGCCGGAAATTGAATGTAAAAATTAAAAATGTTTGTAAAAAAAACAAAAATTCTCTTCTCCGCACAATCTATAATAACATAAAATGGGGCTAAATTGCTATATATAAAATAATATTGGAAGTAAACTGATTAATATAAAATAAATTCAATATTATGATAAACATTAAAGCTTCCATCTGTGGATACATGGTCAATTATAGTTTACTACTTTACCAGTACTCCATAACAAATGAATTAAATAAACTATGAAGCACATGGTGTGAGTTTATAATCATTTTTATGATTAAGTTCCAACTTGAACTTAATAACATACTTATAAAATGACCTTGAGATTTGGAACACATGAATTTTATTTATTTTAAGGCACAAAGCGACAAAATCCTGCTCGTGTCCATCTTATTTCATAGAGAATCCAATGAAAAACGACTAAATGATTTATACAATCCTACTAAAATAAAAAATTAAACAAGTTCCACCCTAAAGTTGAATATTAATCACATCTGTTGATTTGCTCGATCGTCCTTTTTAAGTTGTTGTATTTTGCTGGATTCAAAACAATAATTGAGATTTAAAAATGGGATTAGAGCCTACTAGGCGTCTTATTTTTTTTTTTTCCAAGGTTTTTTTTTTTTTGAGTTATGTTAGACATTAAATGGAAATCTCTCCCAAATCTGAATTTTTCACTACTCTGTAGTGATCAGTTTCTTCCATTAGATCAATCACCTGATGGTAGAGGCGTTTTGATGCTTATGACTAATGGATCTTTTTTATTTATTTTTTTAAATTAAAGGAAATAATTTTATTCAAATCTAGATTCATACAATATGAAACGTTTATGAAGGAAATTCCTCAAAGTTTACTCTAAATCTTTCAATTCCATTTAGCTAAGACGTCAGATGCCCTATTTGCCTCCTCAACACATGTGAGAATTTAGGTGTATAAACGAGTCGAGTAGTATCGAACGATATATTGTTCAAGTTTGGGTTGAATTTTATCGAGTTTAAAATTGAGTTTGATTTGATTTCGTAACGAACCAGGCTCAAACGAACTCGAATCGAGTATCGAGTAGCTATGTATTTACATGTATTTTTTTTCATTTCAGTTTTAGCATATTGCAAGCCGAGCTTCAAAAGTTATCTCACGATCAATGTTGTTCAAGCTTATTTGATTTGTTTGATGAACAGAGCTCAAACGAGCTTTTATTAAACGAACTCGAGCCGAGTATCGAATAGCTTTGTTTGATTTGCATCCCTATATGAGATGTTAAAGCCTGGAAGGGAGAAAGCAAGGAAATATATATCTTAGAACAAGAGATTCAAAAAGAGCTGAGAGAAGAATTCTTAATTTTCTACTCTTGTTGCATTGATAATATTTGGAGAATGTGTAATCAAATTCGGCACTCGAGTTCACCCCTTGATTTGATTTGTTTATAAAAAAGGTTGGTAAGTCGGCAAAGGAACATTCCAATGCGCAAATGATGTCGACACTTAAATTTGCAAGGAGTAGCCTACTCCAATGTTGGAAAAATTCAAAACCTGGTTCGCCCAAGATGAATGATGATGTGACTTTCTCCCTTGGCGATGTAATTGTAAACATTTCGCGGAATGAGAATGCATACGTTGGTTTCGCTTCTACAACCTCTTGCCACACTCATGATGCCACTGCTGCTGAAGTCCTAGCTATCAATGAGGTGTGATTCGTTCTAGAAATAATTGGCATGGAAAAAATTATTATTGAAAGTGATTACATTATTGTCATTCACTTCATTACTAACTTGAACCCGATTACTGGGCATCTAATCCTCTTGTGGATGCTATTAAGAGATACCAAGAAAAATAAACCAAATTTAAATTTAAATTTATTTGTAGAAATTCAAATTTTACGTCCGGGAAATTCGGTGCTCCCCCTAAGGGGAGTACCCAGAAGGTGCCGATTGATGACACTTGTCCAACCAAGCCAGTTGTTGTTGTTTTTGCAGCTGGGACAAGTACACCCACTGAAAACCAATATATTGACGACACGTGGCATATATATTTCTTTCCTTTTTGAAATTAAAACTAGAATAAGTAACCATGTTAACAATTTTAATCGTGGTTAACCTTTTGCGATTTATTAAAATTAAAATAAATAAAAAACAAAAGTAATGTGAACAGTTTCAGTAAAAACATAAAAGGCCAAATCTTATTAAAATTGAAATCTCTCCCAGTCTCGCTTACATCTCTCCTCCAATTTTTCCTCACTGTCGCCGTCACCATTATACCGGCGACGGAGCTCTTGCCTTTGTGTCTCAGAAGCGACATAATCTGTTGGATAAAGATGAAGATAGAGTGCAAGAAGATGAGGGAGGTTTTGATGATTCTCAAAACATCAAGATCAGCTAAGTAAGGAATGCTTAGATCCCTTAGAAGAAATTTTGACCAAGTAAGAAGACTATCATAAATGTCAAAAGTTCAAGGTCCAGAAGACTACTGATCTGTTGCTAAAGTTCGAAATCAGACTGGTAGCTTGTCAGCTGACTCAAATCAGATTAGTTCAAATTTGGATCAGCAAGGTATCTATCAGACGGGTCATTTCAATCAGCAGAGTGGAAAAGATCAAGGAGTCTGCCCAATGGTAATAAATGCACTTGGAGTACTTTATGATGCTGGAGAGGGTATTAATGGCAAATGATTGAAGACATTCTCCGATCAGCAGGGTGCATTTAATGCGACTGGCAGAAAAGTACAACAGAGTGTACAGTGCAACAGTTGCAGAGAGTCGTTCCAGGAAATGGGGGACCAGTAAATGTAGCTTTGAAATTTGTCTCGTCTTCAATGGACATATTTCAAAAACAAGTATAAATAGAGCTGGATTCAAGAGTTAGAGAAAACACAACAACTGAGATTCCATTCGCAAAGCAGAATTTCTCTAAGTCTCAAAAGCTCAAGAACAGCTCACTCGTCTGCTGAAGTCATTTGTTGACAGAAGCTAAGTTGAAGCAAAAGAATACATTATTCTAAGTGAATCTGTATTAAAAGAGTGTTGTGAGAAGTAGATATCCATTTAAGTGAGAAATATTACTTCAGAGAGTAGGGGTTTCTTAGTGATTTCCTGCTGTGAACTTACGGCTTATCATTTGTTGTAAAGCGTAAGCAGAGTGTATTGTAAACTAAGTGTATATAGTATAACCCAAGACTTCGTGACTTGGAAGAGTGGACTAAATGATTTTTATCCATATAACCACTATAAAAATTCTGGTGTTTACATTTGCATTACTTGCATATTTTCAAAGAGCATTCAAACACTTGAATTACTTGTTTTAAAGATTTTAAAGGGGTTTTAAAATGGGGATAAAATCTTTAATTTGACTAAGTTTACTTGTGAAAAACACTTTAAAATATCCACTGCAAGTAATCTGATTTGAAACTTGATTTTTACTGAAATCAGCTAAGTTATAATAAAAAAAGTGGTCAACTCTGCTGTTCAAAGCTTTGTGCGCGATCAGCTTAGTCTGCTTACAATTCTCGATCAGTTTAGTCTGCTGACAGAAGACTTGAAAAGTTTTTGAAGTAAAAAATTTTCAGAGGTCTATTCACCCCCCCCTCTCTAGACCTCATCTGACCACTTGGGACCAACATATTCTTCAGAGTCATAATGTTTCCTTAGAAGCATTCCATCTCCTCCACCCACAACCCTCGACGTTCCTTTTCGACCACCTCTCTCCCTCGGCCACAGACTTTCAATCACGGTGGTGTGGTACCCTATTGTGCACTCCCAATCACGGTGGAGTCCCTATAGGTCTGTTGCGACTTATCTACTTCCTTATTTATTTTCTATGGATATTAGAAATTTTAATTTTTGATGATTTGGGTGTTTTTTTCTTTCTTTATTCTTGATTTGTGAATTTTTTTTAACTTGTTATGGTTGAGAATAATGAAAGTGTCATGTATGTTTCTTTAGTTTTTGTAATTCATGGTTACTTTTCAAACCCGATTGTTCGAAATTACTTTGCATACGCCTTGCATCCTAGCGTAGTTTTTTAATCTCAGATTCGTAGGACTTCATTGTGGTCACCAAGTCCTCCAATTTCGTTTTGGGAGTGAATTTTGATGGTGGTGTCTGAGTTTTGGGTGCGCCCTTCTAAATTTTTTGGAATGCATCTTTCTTAAGAGACTAGGAAATATTAGGTTTTTGTTCAACTTTTTTATGTGCAGGAACATGTACATTAATAATGGATGTACTGAAGAGGTATTTATGTTCATGTCTGACTAAGAATAGCAACAAAAGATTATCAATTTATTAGTATATGGACAGTAGATTGTAGATGATTTAGGCCCCGTTTGTTTCCCTTGATGACAATCGGGCCAATATCTAGTTTGGTCTCATAAAAAAATATGGGCCAACTATTTAATGACCCGTTCGGCAGATTGAATTGTGTCTATTGGACCTTGACCCAATTATTTAATATTGTGTTCAGTTTACCCGATTTGACTGAGATTACCATTTTAACCTTATCTTAAGTTAAATCTGGCCCTTCATTTACTATCTCATTCTCGACCATTGGATCAAATTTCAAAACACCCAGGTCAATTAGGGTTTCATTTTCATTTCCACCCAAAATCTACGGTTTTCCTGATTCTCCTTCCCTCTCCTTTCACCCTCATTCCACGAACAATTTTGCCTCCTCCATTGAAGTATATATCCAGTTCTTAACAAATTCCTCATTTTCTTCCTCTTATTGCGCCGCACATTGGTTCGTAAGAAGTTTATAGAGATAGCATTGTTGGAATGTTTTCGAAGATTCTTTTCGGGTTCTTGGACGGTAAAAATTGATATCACAAAAAGGTATGTTCATCTTTTGTTTCTTTTTCGATGAAGATCTCTGGTGGGTTTAGAGATAATAATTTAGGGCTATTTCAAATCTTGAGTCTTTCGGGTTTATATGCCGAAATTTAGGGCTTTTTACAAATTGAATTTATAGAGTTTTTGAATTCAATTCGGAATTATAGGGACAAGAATAACAAGGTTTATGTTAACCTTTAGGTAATTATGTAGATGAAACAAATAGTATGAGCTTGCTTTGTATAGTTTCCTTTCTGTTATGCATAATTGAAGAATGAGATTGGTGCTATTGTGATATTGTCTTGTTCGTTTGTAAGTACAATTTGTATTGTACTGAATACTACCAAAGAAAAACTGGAGTTTCGTATGTTTGCATTTACGAAACTCGGAGAAGTGTACCGTACTAGGATTCTAAAGAGGAAAATTTGGTTCTTTGATTATTTTGATGATAATAGTTAACATTTCTGTAATTGGTCTTATTATGACAAGAATAACAAGGTTTATATACCGAAATTTAGGGATTTTTAGAAATTAAATTTGGTGTTGTTTTTACTGAATTAATTTGGGGCTTTAATTTGAATAATTAGATCTGAGTTTACGTTGTTCTTTATGGTTCTTTATTTGTAGTACTGAAAATTTATCAGTGATTTGATTAGTAGGTCTTTTGCATGTGGATCTACAAAATTATATTGTTCCTTTTAATACATCTCTTAATATGCTGATTTGTTTTCGTTCTTATTGTTTTTGCATAGGTCTTGATTTAAATCATAAATGGAGTCTAGTTCCAATAGCATAGGTCATAGTAATAGGTCTATCGGAGGTGGCAGTGGAGGCGTTCGAGTCCTTGGCCAAACTTGTGCATGTGGAGCCACAGTTAGAATGTGGACTTCCAATACCCCAATCCAATCCTAGAAGACGGTTTATTCGATGTTCGGGGGTTCACGTAATGTAATAACTATGTAAGAAGTAATATATTGAATTATGCCCCATTAGGTTTGTAGAGACTAATTACATATTTCTTCCTTGATTTATAGGGCCAAAGATGTGAATACTTTGAAATGGGTTGGCACTTTTTTGGACGTTAGTGCACTTGCAATAATCCCCGAGTTATTGCAACGTATGAACCAGTTAAAAGGCAACAACAACCTATGTAAACAAACAACATCCGCTTGCAAGAAGAAAACATGCGTCTACGTGCATCCTTTGGGAAACTTGAGGCTAAATATAAGAGTTTGCTTCACAATGTTAAATTATTTTCTATTATATGCTTTCTTACTCTGGTTTGGTTATGGTTTAATGCATTTTCTACATGAAGTCATATTTTCTTGTTTGCTATGTTGTATTTGATGCTCATAATTATTTTATTTGCTATTTTGTTGTGATGCTAATTTGTGGGCATTCATATGGTTTTTACATGATCACTGGTGGGTTTTAATTAGTCATGTGGAGACATATGTTAACTATTCATATATTAATGCATGCATAAGGGTGATGGTATATTTTGTTTCTTTGTTGAGTCTTGGTTGCAACATGATCAGTAGTTGACTTTAATAAGTGGTAGTGAGACTTTTGTTCATGAGTATATGGACTCTTTATGAATTTTTTATATGGATTCATAAGTATATGGATTCTTATAATTTTATGTGATGTTACAAGTTTTTGCAGATTTTATTACATATTCTCACCCTTGCCAATTTTTTTGTTTTTTTGAGTGGTCAAATATTTGTTAACATATTGAACATTCACTATGTGCACATTTAAGCTTATTGGTGCATTTATGACATGAACCAAAATATTTTGGTTTTTTTTAGTTGTCAAATCTTTGATTACATATTGCATGTCATGAGGATGATTACATATGCACATAATCTATGTCATGTACCAAAATCTTTGCTTTTTTGAGTTGTCATATCTTTCATTCTTCAAGAGTCATGTTGTGTCTTTTCCAAATTACTTTTTTATCTGGATTCTTTGGTTACATGTTGAGCATTCACTTGGATTCTTTGGTGCATTTATGTCATGTACCAAAATATTTTGGTTTTTTTGAGCTGTCAAATATTTGGTTACATGCTAGGTTGCACGGATACTCCGAAAAATGGTCCCGTGCAGTATCCAGTACTCCACGGATACGGATACGCGTACAGTACGTCACGTGGCGTTTCCCAATTAAATTAAATAAAAACTAAATCGGATACGGGTACTGTACGTTTGTCTGGAGTATCCATCACTTATGGATACGTGATGGATACTTATGGGGTGTGTTTGTGAGTTTTTGAAAATTATGGGTTAAAAATTAATAATTTAAGAGTAAAAAAATATCTGAATCTGAATTTCCCTTTTAATCCCGTCTCCTACCCAACAGTCAAAACTCCAAAACAAAGTAAAAAAGCCCTAAATTTAAATATCTACTGAGCGGCCATGGAATTCAATTCTCCAATTGAACAAACTTCAAACTCCACTTAATTTGAGCATCAAGAAGGCGGTCTAAGCATCATCTTATTCTTACCCTTCACTGCCTTTATACTTCACAGCTTTTTCTAATTGTTGGCTACGTAAGTTTTTTTATTTCTTTTCTTTCTTTGCTTACTAAGTTTTGAGTATAAGGTTTGAATTTTTATTTATTGGGTTGAGTTTTAATTTTGTTGGAAGATGATTGCTTTTTAATTTTCAGATTTGTTATGTTTTGCAATTTAGGTGATAAATTTATATGTATAAGCCTTATTGTGGATTCTGCTTTCAAGTTATGTTTTGACAGTTTTGTATATTGCATTTGCTTCAAAAAGAAACAAAATAATTTCTAGCAATTTTGTTGAAACTCATGTTAAAGGCTAAACTCCATTTTTCATCATAGACTTACTTGGTAGAATATTTTGGAGATAGGTGTTGCTATAATTATTGAAGATGTCAACTCAGAACAATATTGATGAAGTTGCTCCAACCATTGACAATTTCCCACTATGGCAATATGTTACAAAGCAAGGAAAAACGGGTGAAGGCGGTGGGAATCAAAGTTTTAGATGCAACTATTGTAATAACACATACAAGGGTTCATATTCAAGGGTTAAAGCACATTTGTTGAAGATTAGTGGGAGTGGAATAAAGGTCTGCCCAAAGGTAACAATTAGTCAAGTAACCCAGATGTTAAAATTAGATATGGAAGCAATAGCAAGAAAAGAAAGTGGTAAAACAAATAATATACCTTTGCCGAGTTCGGTTCCTAGCTATATGGATGCATTGAACAATCCTACTATTAGACAGGAAAATTTAGGGACAAAGAAAAGAAAGATGGCTTTTGATAATGGCTTGGAGAAAGTAGAAAGCTTTTAACTTGCAAGCTAGAGAGCAGTTAGATGGTGAGATTGGAAGAATGTTTTACTCGGGTGCTCTTCCATTTAATCTTGCAAGAAATCCTCACTTCATTAGTGTTTTTACTTTTGCTGCAAATAATAATCTTGCTGGTTATAAACCCCCAAGCTATAATGCTTTAAGAACAAAAATATTGCAAAGAGAGAGGACTCATATTGAAAATTTGCTTGAGAGTACAAAAAGTACATGGAGAAACAAAGGTGTAAGCATAGTTTGTGATGGTTGGACAGACCCTCAAAGAAGGCCACTTATTAATTTCATGGCTATTAATGATGGTGAGCCAGTATTTATTCGTGCTTTTAATTGTCAAGGACAAAATAAAGACAAGCATTTTATTTGTAACTTGATTAAAGAGGTGATAAATGAGGTTGGGGCTGCTAATGTTGTTCAAGTGATCACTGATAATGCCCCTGTTTGTAGAGCAGCTGGATTGTTAATTGAGCAGACATATCCTCACGTTTTTTGGACTCCATGTGTAGTTCATACTCTTAATCTTGCATTGAAAAATATTTGTGCAGCGAGGAATACAGATGCAAATGAAATTACATATGGGGAATGTCATTGGATTAGTGAGGTTGTTACTTCCGCTGTAATGATTCGCAACTTTATCATGAATCATTCCATGAGGCTTGCCATCTTCAATGAATGTTCAAAGCTTAAGTTGCTAGCTGTTGCTGAAACTCGATTTGCTTCTATGATTGTTATGTTGAAAAGATTTAAACTGGTGAAACAACAATTGCAAACTATGGTTATCACTGAGAAATGGTCTTGTTATCGTGAAGATGATGTTAATAAAGCAAGACTTGTGAAAGATAAGTTATTAGATGATACATGGTGGGATTTAGTTGATTACATTCTTTTTTCACAGATCCCATCTATACAATGCTTAGAGTTTGTGACACGGACAAACCGTGTCTTCATTTGGAGTATGGGATGTGGGATTCTATGATATTGCAAGTGAAAAAAAAAATATATGCACGTGAAAACAGAATGGATTTTGAGGAATCAAGCTTTTGGAATGTTGTGAAACAAATATTGGAGGATAGGTGGAATAAGAGTAACAATCCCTTACATTGTTTGGCTCATTCTTTAAATCCTATGTAAGAAGTTTCATATATTGTTTGATTTGTTTTTTCATTACACATTACACTGTTGGTTTTATTGTTTTATACTTGAATTTAATTTATTAATGAGGTTTACATTTACAGGACCACCACAAGAGAATGGGAAAATGAACATCCATATCTCACTCCACCTCGTTGTGATGCAGAAGTTTCAAGAATGAGAAATATATGTTTGAAACGTCTTTTTCCAGATGATGAAATTCGAAGAGAAGTGAACTTGGAGCTTGCAAATTTTTTTGCATGTCTTGATGGTTTTGCTAATGAAGATTCTATAAGAGAAAGAAACAAGATGCAACCTCTATCATGATGGTGAGTGTATGGTTTTGCAGGCCCTCACCTTCAATCTATTTGCATTAAATTACTTGGGCAAGTTTCTTCCTCTTCTTGTTGTGAGAGAAATTGGAGTACTTACGCATTTATACACTCAACAAAGAGGAATCAAATCACCCCACAACGTGCTGAAGATTTGGTGTTCGTGTATACTAATCTTCGACTTTTGTCAAGAAGAACTCCACAATACATGCAAGGGACACTAGGATGTGGGATGTGGCCGGAGATGCCTTCGAGTCCTTGGATGATCTTGGTATCTTAGGAATTGCAGATTTGTCGCTTGATGAGCCGGAACTAGAGTCTATCTTATTTGTTGATGATAATATCGAAGAATCAACCTCTACTCGTGATGTTTAGTTGGAAATTTCAAATAATTACCAATATGTGTTTTGTCTAACTTTCGTAACTTTTGTGTATTTTGAATGTTCTTGGACAACTTTAGTATATAACATTGATATGAGGTTGTCCAACATGAACTAAAACTAGTAGACAATGTATATTTTGAATATGATATTTTGATTTTGTGGTTTAATGGAAGAAACAAATTATGTATGTTGTTATGAATAATATAAAATTATTTTATTTTATTTACGTATTCTTGCCGTATCGAATCCTATAAATTTTAAAAATCCGTATCGCCGTACTCGTATCGTATTGTACCGTATCGACGTATCCGTATCCGTGCAATCTAGGTTACATGTTGAGCATTCACTTGGGTGCATAGTTATTACATAAGGTGAGAAAGATTACATATAAAAATAATCTATAAGATATTATGCCCTTATTTAATATTTTGCTTTTTTGAGTTGTCAACTCGTTGGTAACATGAACTTTATTCACTTGGGCACATTGAAGTTTTTTGGTGCATTAATATCTAAGGGTGTGGAAGACTAGTTATTTTGCAGATTCTATTAGATATTCTCACACATACCAATTTTTTTGACTAAATTTTAGTTGTCAAATATTTGGAAACATATTGAGCATTCACTATTTGCATATTTAAAGCTTATTGGTGCATTTATGTTTTGCATGTCATGAAGATGATTACATATGCACATAATCTATGTCATGTACCAAAATCCTTTGCGTTTTAGAGTTGTCATATCTTTCATTCTTTAATAGTCATGTTGTGTCTTTTCCAAATTACTTTTTGCCTGTATATTTTATTACCTTTTTTTTTTATTTCCCATGCTTGTAATTAATGCCAAAAATCTCTTCACTTTTTTTTTTTTTTTAAATAATCTGACCCCATTACTTACTCTTGCAATTGCCTATATAAGGGCAATTCATCTCAACGAACACAACACTTCTTATTCTTTGTTCAAGACAAAAAACAGTGAGTTCCCTTTACTTTTTTTTGTCAAAATTCTTATACCTTGTTTAGTCCATTTACATATTCACTACAAGAAAAACTGATTTCAGCGACAATGGTAATTGGTTGCTAAAAGAGCGAAAATGGTCGCTAAAAGCTACAACGACCAAGACAGGGGTGGTCACTCATAGTGGCTACTAAAAGTACGCAGCGACTAATTACTGAATTGGATGCTAAAAATGTTCGTTTCAGCGACCAAATACTTTTGGTCTCTACTAATATCGACATTAGCAACAAATTTTTTACTCGCTAATGTGAATTTTCGTGGTCACTATATCATCTTTTGGTAGCTATAGCTATACAAATAGCAACTGCAATTTTTCTTTTGCGGCCAACCAAACAATGGTATCTAAATATACCAATATAAGCAACAATTATTTGCTCGCTAATGTGAGCTCTCGTGGTCACTGTAGCATTGTCTTGATAGTTGTAGCTAGACATATAACAACCATATGATTCTGGTTGGTAAAAATTGATCTTTTACTAACCACATCATTCTTCATATAGCAACCACAACCATTTTTAGTTTGTGAAAAATGAATGTTCAGTGACCAGAAAAAAAAATTGTTATTGATTGCTAATAACGAAACAATGGATAATATCATGAAAAATAAAAAAAAAAAATACACTAATGATATTTAAATCCCAAAATATGTTATACAATCCCAAAGTAGTTGGGGTTAAGGAGTTATAACTACTAATATTAATCATGAAAGAAAATTACACTGAATGATTTATATGTGACATCCCTAGTAGATATTCCTAGCGCTAGAACAAATCTCTTAGACCTTCACCGTACCAGCATCATGCTAATGGTGCCCTTGAATAGTTTATTAGAATCTTCATTTGGTGCTTATCATATTCATTTCTCCATTGCTCAAGATGTGGGAATACAATTGAGTTAAAGCCAAGGTTCCTCTTACTTGCTCTGCTTCTTATTGAGCTAGCTGTGGAGCTAGATCTCTGCCAAGGTGTACTATAGTCAATTATACACGTCCAATATGTTAGTCAATGTAAATAAATCAAAAAGTAAATTGATGCATGATTATTGTCATTGCACAATCTCTAAAAAATCTGTTAGAAAAATATACAAATAAGATGACAAAAGAAAGAACCAATTGCATTGCATAATAAACAACATAACCAGATAGATCGAGTACTTAATTAGACCAATAGTAATTTTAAAAGAGATTGAAACCTCGACGCAAAGAAATAAAAAGAATAAATGTACAAACCTTTATTTCCAGAGTTGAAAAATGTGTCTTGAAGCTTGTCATGGATATCCACCTTTATAGGTTCATTATTACTCAAGGAATATTATTACTGGGTTCACTAGCCCATCCTGTCACCATTTAAAAGTAAAGCCATAATTAGAATAATCAACACTAATAAGATTCAATTGATACTTAGAGAAGCTACAACTGAAGAATGAATTTCACCAATTCATAAGAGTATTTCAATCATAGAGCACAACTACAAATAGGTGAAAGAGTGCATAAATACCATGTATTCTTTCACCTGTGGAGCAATCTGATTGGGCTCTATTTTTGCTTTGAGATATTTTGTCCTCCAACATTCTATATATTAAGAAGAGGAGCTTGATCCTCTTTAAGTCCAAAGTACTGCCATCCAAGATATAAATATATTAGAGGTGATTATAGTATTAGAGGCTAAGGAGAGCAGAATGAAAGTCAGCCAAATTTAATGTTGTTACTAAGAAAATTCTTCTGGAATAAAGTCAACACCTTACAAAACTTTAAGAAAATAGTAGACAAATGTAATTAGAGCTTATAATGAAGTCAAACTATTGGAAATTCATCTATAATTTAATTAAATAAGCTCGTTTAACTTTGACTCGTTATACATAGCATTTCATCTTGAGCGATATTTATCTTTTAGTAGCTTTTGAAACTAATCTCAATTCCATCAATATGACAAAATATAACAAATTACATATAAAAGTAGCAAGGATAGAGCTTGATGATGGTTCGACTCAATTAGAGAATGTTCATTTGTTTAATAGTCACAAACTAAAAACAATCTCAAGAAGGATAAAAAAATCAAACCAAGTTTGAAGATATATCTTGTTCTCTAAACTCTTTCCACTACTAACTACAAAGGCAGCTTTGGGTTTTAACTAATCAGCATCAACAATATTCAATTAAACAAGCTTAATAGCTCACCAAATCGCCAATGTCTAATGTAGCATAATGCAAAACCAAAATCTTATACAGATGTAATAATGCTAAAAAAAATGAGTAAAGTAATGATACCCCAACTTTACTATTTAGTAACATATGCATAGGTGACCAGAATGTACCTAAAGTGAATTTCATCATATATTTAGGTCCCATTATGAATTCTATTCTTGTCCTTCACCCATTCAAGCACAATTAAATGGTTTTATGGTTTTTCTACAGAAAATTCACAAAAAATATTTTAATGAGAGATTTATACATGAATATTTAAACACGTGAAATTCCACAATCCTTCCTTCATCTTTTTTCACAAAAAGTTAACCCCCTTCAAGAAGTGAGAAAGATAAATCCATTACTTACCTTCTTTTTTTTTTTTTTTTTTTATAACCCAGATGCACAAGCTTACACTAGACTAATCCTGGACCCTCAGAACCCTTGCCCTAGAACCCTGAAGGATGTAAATCGCAGGATGTGCCTCCACCAGAAATTAGGCCACCAGAAAATGGAAGTGTCACGCTTTACAAGAAGAAAATTAAGAAGATACACGATGAAAAGATCATCCGTCGAGAATTTAAGCCTGGACAATGGGTGTTATTGTATAACCCTCACCTTAAATTATTTTCGGGAAAACTCAAATCAAGGTGGTCTGGTCCGTTTCTTGTTACGGATGTTTTTCCTTATGGAGCCGTGGAAGTACAAGATGAACAAAGTGGGAGAACTTTCAAGGTCAATGGACAAAGACTAAAGAACTATTTGGGGGAAAACATTGATCGGCAAATTGCCACCATTACCTTGGGCGATCCGAAATAAGATGGACAAAGTCAAGCCATGACTATAACTAAGGCGCTTGTTGGGAGGCAACCCAAGTAGTAAAAAAAAAAAAAAAAAAAAAAAAAAAAAAAAAAAAATCCAGAATATGATCCGCCCCCGCGAAATAATGTTTCGCCCCAGCGAAAAATGATGGACCAAATTTTGAATGAATTTTCAGAACATTCTTCGCTGGGGCGGAAAAATAACACCGCCCCCGCAAAACCTACTTCGGAAATTTTTAGGCTGATTTTCCAGAATTGCTTGCGAATCATGTACGAATGTATGATTCAAGGTTTTTGAGCCAGTAATGTGGACACATCTTCATTCCCACAACTCCCACCACCACCAGATGAGATACAGGACGAAGATTGAACTCCAGCTGAAATCAGGGACGTTATTTAAGTGCTTTATTTATTTTATTTTTTCTTTGTGTTCAGCTTCAAATTAGTTT
This sequence comes from Penstemon barbatus, assembly GCA_003313485.2. Classification (NCBI taxonomy): domain Eukaryota; kingdom Viridiplantae; phylum Streptophyta; class Magnoliopsida; order Lamiales; family Plantaginaceae; genus Penstemon; species Penstemon barbatus. The sequence goes on along the minus strand of CM064883.1, from coordinate 64,331,828 downwards.
ATCTGTTATCTTCGTCAATTTCATCATTGAGGACAATGCAATTCTTAAGTTTGGGGGTGATTGCATTTAAGTCGTGCATGCTAGGTCGATTTTTGATCAAATTTTTGAAATTTTATGTGTTGTTAATTGTTTTTTCCTGCAAAAATTCAGAGCACGAATGCATAATCGAGGATTTAGGATGAAGTTAGTGAAGTATAGTCTAGAATAGAGCTTAAGAAATGTTATCTTGCCTACCTAATCTCTAGATTCGAGGGTTAGAAAACTTAGAATCTAAGTGATAGTTTTGCCTAAGTCTGGGGATAGGATGACTTTAATAAGAACCGAATGAAGCAAAGTACTGAAAAGCTTTAAGTTCAATTAAAAGAAAATAACCTCACTTGTACGAGACCTGAAAAATCTCGTCGCTTGAGACTTATACTTGTACTCCTCTAACTTGACTGCGATAAGATGAACGACGTATGGGTGCATTGACTTACTTATTCTGTACTCCTCTATGTTGACTGCTTCTTTAGAACAGGTTATGAGTGCGAGTGGTGCTAAATATACTTGAGTTAAGCTTGAAAAAAAAAAAAAAAAAAAACTAAATGAAAGTTCAAAATTAAAGGATTTCATAACTTCGACGGAAAGCATTGTTAGAACTTAGTGACGAGTTTAATGACCTGAGAAAACAGAGAATAGGCTAGGCAATTTAAGAATTCATGCAATTAGGCTCAATGATTTTGAAGCTATAGTGATCTGGGTGATTCCGACATTCTCGTATTTGTACACACACACACACGCAGGAATTACATGATACAATGCATAACGTTTCGAAAGTGATGGTTATTAGTTTGACTTGGAGTGCATGATTGTAAATGTTTGAGTTGTTGTCTTTTGTTTTTGGTCGTGTCCAATTCTTGTAGTCATTTTTTGTCTTTTGCTCGGGACTAGCAAAATAGTAAGTTTGGGGGTGTGTTAACTCTACAAAATAGAGTTAATTTCTATGTATTTTTGCGGGGAATGACATGAATTTCTGGAGATCTTAGATCGTTTTCACTTGGTTTAACTTGGTTTTTCTCGTTGGTGAGTCACGTATTCATTTTGGTATTTTCTTTTGAATTTTTCAGATTTTTGTCTTGATTTTTGGATGTGCGGGCAGAAGCCTCTTCGCTGGGGCGGAAAACCTCTCCGCTGGAGCGAAATCACGAAGCAGACCTCCGCTGGGGCGAACTAATTTTCCGCTGGGGCAAAAGCTATCCGCGAATTCTTACTTTTAGAGTCCTAGTTTCACTTGGAAACTTATATATATGTGGAGGAAGTGAGAGAAAAGGGATCTTTTAACACTTTTTGACAAGAGAAGAGACGAAGAAGAAGAAAATATCATTGAGAAGCGTGGAACAACATCGGAGAAGACAATTCTTGAAGATTGGAAAAACAGATCTACTTCTCTTTTCTCATCTTTTGCAATTTCTTTTCTCTTTTGTGTTCTTGTAATCATGACTTTGATGATTCTTGAGTTTATTTCCGTTTTAGCTATGAACTAAATTTAGTTTTCTAGGATTACAATGGATTTCTTTGTTTAAATTGATTGTTGTTTATTTTTCCTTATTCTATTTTGTTGAGATCTATTGTTTACCCATTCTTGTGCTTGAATTTCATTAGTCTGGCCAACTATTGTTCAACAAATCTAATTGAATCGGGAGAGGAATTTAGGTTTTAGGTTAAAGATTGGGTAACCTTTGTACGAATTGCACCCACATCGAATTGGGTAATTTGTTTAGCAATTAAGATAGGAATATACTTAATTGCCTTAGGTAGTCATAATTAGGGCTTGTTCTTGATTCGATTTGGCCTAACTTCATTGGCATAGGAATATAGCTCTTTGATTAGGTTAGATTAGTTTTACAATATTCTGGAAAGAAATTGTAAAAACTTAAGTGCCCTAGACTAGCAATAAATCTTAAGTAAAATAGAATTGTTGGGAAAATAAAAGCAATTAGTTTAACATTGAAGGAAATTGTAATCCTAGGCTTTAATCAACATAGTTAATCTTGTCAGTTTATAATTTAGTTTTACTTTCATTGTTGCTTAGTTATAATAATCACAAAGATTCGTTTAATTTGGATAAGAAAAAGAGTGATCTTTAGTAATTAGTTTTTTTAGTTCATTAATTCCCTGTGGAGACGATACTCTACTTATCATTATATTACTTGTTGCGATTGCGTATACTTGCGTTTATAAATCCTGCATCAAGTTTTTGGCGCCGTTGCCGGGGAATTATCTGCGCTATTTAGCTAATATTAATATCAATCGTTCTTTTCTTAGATCAAATTTTTATTTGTTGTCTCTTTCTTTATTTTCAGGACATTTATTCTTTGCATGCGCAGTGATCGAAATAAAGAACTTATTCCATTAGATCTTGAAATCGAGCGCACAATTCGAAGATTAAAAAGGCTGAAAATAAATTCAGAGTCTCAAGGTCACACTATGGGTGAACAAGTTGATGAAGCAGCAGCTGCTGCTTATCGCTCTATCAGAGATTATGCAGTCCCTCATGTTGAAGGACTTAGATCGAGTATTGCTAGGCCAACTGTCGAGGCCAATAATTTTGAGATCAAGCCAGCTGTCATACATATGCTTGAGTCGAAACAATTCTTCGGGCATGCACATGAGGATCCGAACAAACACTTGAAACTATTTTTGAGGATGTGTGATACATTCAAATTCAATGGAGTATCATCAGATGCTGTCAGACTGAGATTGTTCCCATTCTCTTTGACTGGGAAGGCTGCAGATTGGTTAGAAGCTCTGCCAGATGAGTCTATTACAACGTGGAATCAGTTAGTGGATAAATTTCTAGCTAAGTTTTTTCCACCTGCAAAAACTGCTCGGATGAGGAATGACATCACTGATTTTCTGCAACATAAAGATGAAACTTTAGATGAAGCCTGGGAGAGGTTTAAGGATATGCTAAAAAAGTGTCCTCACCATCAGATTCCAGATTGGTTACAAATTCAATCTTTTTATAATGGGCTTACAGATAACATAAAAGGAAATCTCGATGCTGCAGCAAATGGTGCTCTTGGGGGAAAATCTCCTGAGGAAGCCAGAAATATTATTGAGGAAATGGCATCAAATATTCAACAGTGGTCATCAAGACGCACGGAGCAGAACAAAGTAGCCGGAGTTGTAGATGTTGACGCTATTGCTTCTCTAACATCTCAATTGGCAGCTCTCACAAAGAAACTTGATGAGAACTGTAGTAGAAACAATGTTCAGAGAATCTATGCCACTTGTGATATTTGTGGAGATAATCATTCGGTTGCACATTGCCCTGAGAATCCAAAATCGGTTAATTTTGTTGGAAATTCGAATAGTCTGAGAAACAATCCTTATTCCAACACTTATAATCCAGGATGGAGAAATCACCCTAATTTCTCATGGGGTGGTAATCAACCAAACATTCAAGCTCAAGGACCAATTGCACCTCCGGGTTTTCAACAAGCTCATGCACCAACACAAGTACAAAAACCATCTACAGAAGAATTATTGCTCCAATACATGCAGAAGACAGATGCCATAATGCAGAAGACAGATGCCATAATTCAAAACCAGAACGTCGTAATTCAAAACCAGAACGCTTCTATTCGTGCTTTGGAGACTCAGATTGGCCAATTGGCTAAAAGTCTTAATGCCCGACCTCATGGAACTCTGCCTGCGGACACTGAGACAAATCCAGGAAATGATAACATGCAGCACTGTAAAGCTATAACTCTCAGAAGTGGAAAGGAGATTGAGAGTAATACCAGAAAGCTTGAGAAAGAAGAAGAGAAGCCACCGAGTGAATCAACAGAGAGTGAGCAAAATAATGGGGATGATGTGGAAAAGAAATCCAAAGAATATGAAGCAAAACATGAGAAACCGAAAGTTCAAGAATATCCACCACCTCCATTCCCCCAGAGACTACAAAAACAAAAGTTGGATAAACAGTTTCAAAAATTTCTTGATATCTTCAAGAAGTTATCAATCAACATTCCCTTTGTTGAAGCCCTTGAACAGATGCCGAGCTATGCAAAATTCATGAAAGACATCTTATCAAGGAAAAGAAGATTGGGAGATTATGAAACTGTAGCACTTACTGAAGAGTGCAGCGCGCTTATTCAAAGAAAGCTTCCACCAAAATTGAAAGATCCAGGGAGTTTCACTATCCCGTGCACGATTGGAAATCAGTTGATCAATAAGGCACTATGCGATTTAGGTGCAAGCGTAAATTTGATGCCATTGTCGATCTTTACAAAGCTTGGTTTGGGGGAGGCAAAGCCCACTTCTGTTACGTTGCAAATGGCTGATCGAACTCTTAGTTATCCGAGAGGAATAGTAGAAGACATCTTGGTTAAAGTGGACAAATTTATATTCCCGGCAGACTTCATAGTTCTAGATATGGAGGAAGATCGAGATATGCCAATCATACTTGGAAGGCCTTTTCTAGCTACCGGTCGAGCCTTGATTGATGTTGAAAAAGGAGAACTTAAGATGAGAGTTCAAGATCAAGAAGTAACATTCAATATTTATTCATCGTTGAAGCACCATCAGAAAAAGGAAGATTGTTTCTCAATCAAGGTGGTAAAAGATATTATTTCTGATACATTTCTACATAATCATCCTCATGATTTGTTTAAAACTCCATTAATTTCAAAAGAGGATGAAAAAGGTGACAACTTGGTCGATTTTGTGAGAACTCTTGATCTTAGACCAACCTTGAAAAGTGAGGTGGCGAAAAGCCCGGTAAAGTCTGCAAATGCTAAGAAGTCGTTAATTGAAGAACCCCCAGATTTAGAGCTTAAACAGTTTGGGGAAGTGAAAAATGAAAGAATCTTTTTCCATCATCTGTGGCCTAATGGTGGTGATTTCAATGAAGAGAAGACTCATGCAAAAAGGGTTGGCAATAAGTCTAAAAGACATGAAAAACAACTTTTACATGTCAATAAACTGGAAGAAATTAGGCCACCAGAAAATGGAAGTGTCACGCTTTACAAGAAGAAAATTAAGAAGATACACGATGAAAAGATCATCCGTCGAGAATTTAAGCCTGGACAATGGGTGTTATTGTATAACCCTCACCTTAAATTATTTTCGGGAAAACTCAAATCAAGGTGGTCTGGTCCGTTTCTTGTTACGGATGTTTTTCCTTATGGAGCCGTGGAAGTACAAGATGAACAAAGTGGGAGAACTTTCAAGGTCAATGGACAAAGATATTCAAAAAGAGAAACCCCACTGTAAATATCAAAAATTTAACAAAAACAGTAAATTAGAAACAAATACATGATTTACAAATTAATAACTTTTGCTAGTTCCAATGGATTTTTCTAATACCATACAGATGGCTCAACAAAATATATTTGGGCTCCATACGAATTTCGCTCCTGCAAAAACTAAATATTAGACTAATTAGTCATCCAAAAATGGATTAGAACTGGAAAATGGGTCTGCATATAGAAATTGAGAAACGGGCAGAATTGTGTATTTGCGAGAGAAAGTGGAACGACAAAATTGGTTTGAGGGAAGATGAAAGACGTGGGTTTGAGAGGAATTGATGAAGTGATGTGGTTGCATTACTGACACCTTAACCTAGACATTAAAGTTAAAAACAATCAATTTCTCTTAATACTACTATCAATCATCATTGATAAGTCCACACGTGGACTTGGCTCTGATTTAAGAAGTCAGGACTTTTTATAAAACTATGATATTCATTTGCAGTTATTTAAGGAGTGTTTGTAAATGCTTTAAAAAAATATTTTTTGGTGTTCTTTTTTGTGCTTAAAGCACTTTGATAGTGTTTGTAAGTAGGTGTTTTTGTTATTTCTTCTTCAACTGAAAAGCAGATAAAAGAAGGTTGACAAGAAGCAACTAAGGAGGTGCTTCTTCTAGATGACAGCTTTGTAATAATTAAAGTTGTTTTTTTTACATATTTGCAAACACCTCCTACTTTTGAATAAAAGTGTATATTTTTTACTTTTGCTTTAAACAACTGCTTTTGAGTTTCCAAAAGTATTTGTAAACATCCCTTTAGTAGGCTAGTGATATTGCCAGAGCAATAATTATTGCTGCCAGAGCAAATTTTAAAAATTCCAGACATACCCTCTATCAAACTTCATTAACTACAGCTGGTTCTTTAATCAAAGGAATATGCTATTATCATTTAAATGCCGTTTTTTTTTTATTTTGTCCCAGGGGCGTAGCTACACCTTGTTAAGTGGGGTGCAATGACCCCGCAACTTTTGCAGATTTTATGAAAATTATATGTATAATACTTATAAGACTTAAGTATATTTTAGAAATTGCTTTAAATGGACCCCACTTAATAATTCTAAAATTTATATGCTATTGGGGTCATATTTTAATGAAAAAATATATTAATTTTTATGAATTAATATCGTAATAGTGAAAGATAGATCATAATTTCTGGGATTAATTATGAGATACTTTTTTCCATATTAAAAATCATACAAACTTCACAATAACTATTTCATCTTTATATATAATATTTTATCCCCACAAATATACTCACTCAAAAAGAAAGGTGCAATCAAATAATGTATAATTCTAGAAAATATATTGGTTAAGGTGTTTCATATTAAAAGAACAAAAAATGATCGTTGAAGGCAGGTACAAGGTATAAAGCATATATATATATAAAGGTGAATAACTGAATATTTGTTAGTTGTGATGTAATTATTTTATATTGAAAATTTTGCGTAAAAAAAGTTTTTTCCTCGAGAAGTTTAATTTATATCAAATTATTAACTTAAGAATTTGGTCCACGATTTGAATAATTAACTTTGTTTAAATTTCTATTTTTCTTAAATTATTTCTCCAATAATCTTTATTGGACTTAAGACTATAATATAATATTGTCGTTAAAAGTATATACTATTTATCATTAAAAAAAATATTCTCTTACACTATAATAACCCCAACTTGGATCATTTTTTTTTATTTCATTATAAAAATCGAAAAGTTTAGGTTCTTGAGTCAACCGAAATGCAAGTATAGTTAGTTTCTACTTTAGCTAATATATTTTTTTAATTATAGTTTTTTCAAAATTTCCTCGAAATATTTTGAAAATTTTCCAAAACTTCATGAAAAAATTATAATTTAATTGTTCGAAACATACCACGAAAACGTAATTTAAATACATGGACACCAGTGAAATTATATCTTGGCTACGCAACTGTTTTGTCATGTTATTATATTAAGCACTCTAATTTTTATTGAATTTCCACATCTATGATGCAATTCACATAAACATGCTCACATATATTTTTCTTTCTATTTTCTTCCTGAGATTCCAGATTGTTGTTGATAAGTAAGTTTTAGTTTCATTGGATTAATATATTTTTGTTTGGGAAAATTGCTTTTTTGGTACCATAGGATAGGCTGACTTGCACTTTTGGTACCATTGGATATGAAAATGCAAATTTGGTACCATAGGATAGGTTTTCATTGCAATTTTGGTATCAAACCCAATTTTTCTACAAAATTAATGGCAATTTACCCCCTACTAAATGCATAATGTTCAATTTAACCCCTCTTGGTTTAAAAAAGAGCATTTTACCCCTTGAAATTTTGTAAAAATTTCACATCGCCTCCCTGATATTTTTATAGGCGGCACTTAATCCACTTTTATTATGATAATGTGATTTTTTACCCATTGTGTTATGATAAATGCGGCAATTTATATCCCTTTGTTAAATAAAATAGTTTGCATGCATACTCTCAATTTCGGCAAGTGAGTTACAATCTCCGGCTGAAGGGGGTAAATTGATTTTTTTCAAATTATAGAGGGATAAATTGAACATTATGCATTTCATAGGGGGTAAATTGCCATTAACTTTGTAGAAAAATTGGGTTTGGTACCAAAATTGCAATAAAAATATATCCTATGGTACCAAATTTGCATTTTCGTATCCAATGGTACCAAAAGTGCAAGTCAGCCTATCATATGGTACCAAAAAAGCAATTTTCCCATTTTTGTTTCATATCAGTAATATCCACTATATATTATGCTTTTGCCCTATATAAAATATAATTATTGGTAAACTAATCTTCATATATGGATTTTACAAGGAATACATTTATTTTCTCTTTTCCATCATGGTGAGCATATAACTAAACTTGAATTTTGCAATATAAAATGGAAGTTTGATTTAGATTCGTGATATCCCCAAATAAGTTTTGGTGAAGAAGTTACAATTTCGAGTATAAATCGTAACGTATATAGAATTATCAAAAACTTCGAATATAAATCGCAATGTATTTTGAATTAACAAATCTTACTTTGCAAGAATATATGGTATTTAATTTTGAGAAGATAGCTCAAAATTACCATTTCAAAATCTTGATTTGAAAATTAATATATAAAGAAAGAAAAAAATGTAGTATATGGAAAGAAAAAGCAGATCATTATTTCAATTAATGAGGAGGTAACTAATGAGGGGCGTTTTAGAAAATTATTTGGCAGCAACAATTTTTGCTCTGACAACGTCGCTAGCCTTATTAGTAATATATGTTTGCTTGCTATATATATATATATATATATATATATATATATATATATATATATATATATATATATATATATATATATATATATATATATATATATATATATATATGAGTTTGTTTGCTAAGCCTTGGAATATATATAAACGTCATATCAGAAGATCGGCTACCTCAGTGGCTAAAGCTTTGATCAAGTTAGGACACACTGTTGAAGAAAGACGACCGAATGGCGGAACCACCATATACGGGAGCTAGTTGAGCACAATAAACATTGATAGCCTAATTCGGATAAAAATAAAATAAAATTAGTTAGACGGGTAACTGGACTAAAATTATCACCAACCCATCTTTTACTTAAGACAAATTAGTTGGGTCTTGATACAACATATTCATTTAGTTCAAATGTATTCCCCGTTTAATGCTTAATTGTGTAATCACTAAACAAGTTTACTGAATAAAATATAGGTGCTTGTCTCAAAAAAAAAAAAAAAGTTGGATCTATATGGCTCGGTTCCATTACCACTAGTTTTAAGTGGTATTAATGAAATATGAGACAATATTGGCGTAGAGTTTGAATGCTGAGTTTTAAGGGGGGGGGGGGGATATATAGTAGAGGTTAAATCAATGATTTTTATAAAAATAAATAGTGTGTATCAAATCAATAAATTGGGTTTTTTGCACTTTGCACCCCCGAAACATGGAAAATAGGCACTTTGCATCCCCAAAACTTAGATTTAGCACTTTGCACCATCGAAATATGAAAAATATAGCACTTTACACCCTCTTTTATTTTCAAGCAAAACTCAAGGACAAAATAGGTAATTCTATTATAAATTTTTGGCATTTTGCCCCCAAAATAAAATTAGTACTTAACACTCCCTAATTAAGAACAAATTAACAACTTGCACCCCCGAAACACAATAAATGGACACTTTGGACCCCAAAATACAAAATTAACACTTAACACCCTCAAATTAAAAAAAAAAAAAAACTCAAACCCCTCATTTTTTCCGGCAAAGTTGCCCATTAAGGTGATTTTTTTTAAGGCAAAATAGGTTATTATTTATGGGTCTTCGAGAAGTTTACTCGTAGTTTATTTAGTTATTTATGATTATATTGTTGAAAAGAAAGATGGAGAGAGAAATGAGTATTCGAAAATTTATAATTGTATTTTGCAAAATTTAAGTAAAAAAATGAATTACCTATTTTGCCTTAGATTTTTTTCACTCCGATAGTCAACTTTGACAAAAAAACGAGGGGTTTGGGTTTTTTAAATTTGAGGGTGTTAAGTATTAATTTTGTGTTTTGGGGTGCAAAGTGCCCATTTATTGTGTTTCGGGGGTGAAAGTTGCTGATTTGTTCTTAATTACAGGGTGTTAAGTGCTAATTTTATTTTGGGGGTACAAAGTGCGAAATTCTCAAGTGTTGAGGGTGCAAAGTGCCAATACTATTGAATTACCTATTTTGCCCTTGAATTTCTGCTTGAAAATAAATGAGGTGCAAAGTACTGTATTTTTCATATTTCGAGGGTGCAAAGTGCTAAATCTAAGTTTCAGGGATGCAAAGTGTCTATTTCCCATATTTCGGGGGTGCAAAGTGCAAAAAACCCCAATAAATTTAATATTTTTAAGATTTTATTTTATTATTTTTTAAGAAAAATGATGGATTTAACTATATAAAGAGATGGTTGAAACCCAAATTTCCTAAAACTAGACTCAAACATTGTTTGAATTGGTATTGGCTTAGCAGGGTCGACCCAACAGTTAGTCCAATCAAGAAGAGCCGCCTAAGGTCCCTTGTTTTGGAGGGCCCCAAATTTTTTTAATTGCGTTACTGCTTCTTAATATTTTTTTCTTAGTATATAACAGAGCTGGAGATGTAAACGAGTAAAGTAGAACACATTGCTCGAGTTTGATTATTTTATCTTTTACAAACTTGGTATTTATACGAGCTATATCCGACCGAGCTTTAAAACAATATTAGAATTGTATAGTTATTCATCTTGACAAGCCAAAAATTATACTTTAGTGTAAGAATATTAACATTTAACTCATGACTATATTTAACAAATCAAGAAAACAATTTTTTCTTGACATATGGCCCCAATTTTAAATTTTGCCTAGTGAAAGCGCGTTTATCTCTAAAAGAACGGTGCGTTCCGATGTGTGAAGTGGGAGAGAAGGGATGTCATAATTCGGGTTTTGAATAAGACGACCTTTTAAATTTTCAGCTCTTACTCCCTCTTTTTGTTATATGTCGTTTTCGAGAATTACAAACGGATTAAGAAATATAATAAATAACCATTTTTTAAGCAAAAATCCCAAAATACCCTTTTAACCAATTAGTCACATAATTAATTAACATTAATTACAAGCATTAATAAGAAGTATAAAATTGGCAAAAAATAATTAATTTTATATTGAACTCTTTATACGACAAATAAAAGTAAACATATTTTTATTGCCAAAGTGATAACTAAAAAAAATCAGAGGGAGTAATATTTAGGCTGGCCTTGTTGTCCAGTTTCGCAAAACCGTAAAATTGGGCTAAAATCAATCCTAAAGAATATACCTCGTGCTACATTCGATATTGTGATCTTTGAAGTATACGTCATATTGAAGTTCACTTCTAGTTCTAAGGCCATCTCCAGTGGCTATGGACTCCTCTTTCCATTCAGACTCCTCTTTCTATAGTCATCTTCAGTGATACAATCTTCTCATTCTATTTAATTTCAATTCTCTACTTGCCCACTCTCACTTAATCTTCCCACTCATTTTATATTGCTAATGAAGATTCTATAAGAGAAAGAAACAAGATGCAACCTCTATCATGATGGTGAGTGTATGGTTTTGCAGGCCCTCACCTTCAATCTATTTGCATTAAATTACTTGGGCAAGTTTCTTCCTCTTCTTGTTGTGAGAGAAATTGGAGTACTTACGCATTTATACACTCAACAAAGAGGAATCAAATCACCCCACAACGTGCTGAAGATTTGGTGTTCGTGTATACTAATCTTCGACTTTTGTCAAGAAGAACTCCACAATACATGCAAAGGGACACTAGGATGTGGGATGTGGCCGGAGATGCCTTCGAGTCCTTGGATGATCTTGGTATCTTAGGAATTGCAGATTTGTCGCTTGATGAGCCGGAACTAGAGTCTATCTTATTTGTTGATGATATTACCGAAGAATCAACCTCTACTCATGATGTTTAGTTGGAAATTTCAAATTATTACCAATACGGGTTTTGTCTAACTTTCGTAATTTTTGTGTATTTTGAATGTTCTTGGACAACTTTAGTATATAACATTGATGTGAGGTTGTCCAACATGAACTAAAACTAGTAGACAATGTATATTTTGAATATAATATTTTGCTTTTGTGGTTTAATGGAAGGAACAAGTTATGTATGTTGTTATGAATAATATAAAATTATTTTATTTTATTTACGTATTTTTACCGTATTGAATCCTATAAATTTTGAAAATCCGTATCGCCGTACTCGTATCGTATTGTACCGTATCGACGTATCCGTATCCGTGCAATCTAGGTTACATGTTGAGCATTCACTTGGGTGCATAGTTATTACATAAGGTGAGAAAGATTACATATAAAAATAATCTATAAGATATTATGCCCTTATTTAATATTTTGCTTTTTTGAGTTGTCAACTCGTTGGTAACATGAACTTTATTCACTTGGGCACATTGAAGTTTTTTGGTGCATTAATATCTAAGGGTGTGGAAGACTAGTTATTTTGCAGATTCTATTAGATATTCTCACACATACCAATTTTTTTGACTAAATTTTAGTTGTCAAATATTTGGAAACATATTGAGCATTCACTATTTGCATATTTAAAGCTTATTGGTGCATTTATGTTTTGCATGTCATGAAGATGATTACATATGCACATAATCTATGTCATGTACCAAAATCCTTTGCGTTTTAGAGTTGTCATATCTTTCATTCTTTAATAGTCATGTTGTGTCTTTTCCAAATTACTTTTTGCCTGTATATTTTATTACCTTTTTTTTTTATTTCCCATGCTTGTAATTAATGCCAAAAATCTCTTCACTTTTTTTTTTTTTTTAAATAATCTGACCCCATTACTTACTCTTGCAATTGCCTATATAAGGGCAATTCATCTCAACGAACACAACACTTCTTATTCTTTGTTCAAGACAAAAAACAGTGAGTTCCCTTTACTTTTTTTTGTCAAAATTCTTATACCTTGTTTAGTCCATTTACATATTCACTACAAGAAAAACTGATTTCAGCGACAATGGTAATTGGTTGCTAAAAGAGCGAAAATGGTCGCTAAAAGCTACAACGACCAAGACAGGGGTGGTCACTCATAGTGGCTACTAAAAGTACGCAGCGACTAATTACTGAATTGGATGCTAAAAATGTTCGTTTCAGCGACCAAATACTTTTGGTCTCTACTAATATCGACATTAGCAACAAATTTTTTACTCGCTAATGTGAATTTTCGTGGTCACTATATCATCTTTTGGTAGCTATAGCTATACAAATAGCAACTGCAATTTTTCTTTTGCGGCCAACCAAACAATGGTATCTAAATATACCAATATAAGCAACAATTATTTGCTCGCTAATGTGAGCTCTCGTGGTCACTGTAGCATTGTCTTGATAGTTGTAGCTAGACATATAACAACCATATGATTCTGGTTGGTAAAAATTGATCTTTTACTAACCACATCATTCTTCATATAGCAACCACAACCATTTTTAGTTTGTGAAAAATGAATGTTCAGTGACCAGAAAAAAAAATTGTTATTGATTGCTAATAACGAAACAATGGATAATATCATGAAAAATAAAAAAAAAAAATACACTAATGATATTTAAATCCCAAAATATGTTATACAATCCCAAAGTAGTTGGGGTTAAGGAGTTATAACTACTAATATTAATCATGAAAGAAAATTACACTGAATGATTTATATGTGACATCCCTAGTAGATATTCCTAGCGCTAGAACAAATCTCTTAGACCTTCACCGTACCAGCATCATGCTAATGGTGCCCTTGAATAGTTTATTAGAATCTTCATTTGGTGCTTATCATATTCATTTCTCCATTGCTCAAGATGTGGGAATACAATTGAGTTAAAGCCAAGGTTCCTCTTACTTGCTCTGCTTCTTATTGAGCTAGCTGTGGAGCTAGATCTCTGCCAAGGTGTACTATAGTCAATTATACACGTCCAATATGTTAGTCAATGTAAATAAATCAAAAAGTAAATTGATGCATGATTATTGTCATTGCACAATCTCTAAAAAATCTGTTAGAAAAATATACAAATAAGATGACAAAAGAAAGAACCAATTGCATTGCATAATAAACAACATAACCAGATAGATCGAGTACTTAATTAGACCAATAGTAATTTTAAAAGAGATTGAAACCTCGACGCAAAGAAATAAAAAGAATAAATGTACAAACCTTTATTTCCAGAGTTGAAAAATGTGTCTTGAAGCTTGTCATGGATATCCACCTTTATAGGTTCATTATTACTCAAGGAATATTATTACTGGGTTCACTAGCCCATCCTGTCACCATTTAAAAGTAAAGCCATAATTAGAATAATCAACACTAATAAGATTCAATTGATACTTAGAGAAGCTACAACTGAAGAATGAATTTCACCAATTCATAAGAGTATTTCAATCATAGAGCACAACTACAAATAGGTGAAAGAGTGCATAAATACCATGTATTCTTTCACCTGTGGAGCAATCTGATTGGGCTCTATTTTTGCTTTGAGATATTTTGTCCTCCAACATTCTATATATTAAGAAGAGGAGCTTGATCCTCTTTAAGTCCAAAGTACTGCCATCCAAGATATAAATATATTAGAGGTGATTATAGTATTAGAGGCTAAGGAGAGCAGAATGAAAGTCAGCCAAATTTAATGTTGTTACTAAGAAAAGTCTTCTGGAATAAAGTCAACACCTTACAAAACTTTAAGAAAATAGTAGACAAATGTAATTAGAGCTTATAATGAAGTCAAACTATTGGAAATTCATCTATAATTTAATTAAATAAGCTCGTTTAACTTTGACTCGTTATACATAGCATTTCATCTTGAGCGATATTTATCTTTTAGTAGCTTTTGAAACTAATCTCAATTCCATCAATATGACAAAATATAACAAATTACATATAAAAGTAGCAAGGATAGAGCTTGATGATGGTTCGACTCAATTAGAGAATGTTCATTTGTTTAATAGTCACAAACTAAAAACAATCTCAAGAAGGATAAAAAAATCAAACCAAGTTTGAAGATATATCTTGTTCTCTAAACTCTTTCCACTACTAACTACAAAGGCAGCTTTGGGTTTTAACTAATCAGCATCAACAATATTCAATTAAACAAGCTTAATAGCTCACCAAATCGCCAATGTCTAATGTAGCATAATGCAAAACCAAAATCTTATACAGATGTAATAATGCTAAAAAAAATGAGTAAAGTAATGATACCCCAACTTTACTATTTAGTAACATATGCATAGGTGACCAGAATGTACCTAAAGTGAATTTCATCATATATTTAGGTCCCATTATGAATTCTATTCTTGTCCTTCACCCATTCAAGCACAATTAAATGGTTTTATGGTTTTTCTACAGAAAATTCACAAAAAATATTTTAATGAGAGATTTATACATGAATATTTAAACACGTGAAATTCCACAATCCTTCCTTCATCTTTTTTCACAAAAAGTTAACCCCCTTCAAGAAGTGAGAAAGATAAATCCATTACTTACCTTCTTTTTTTTTTTTTTTTTTTTTTTATAACCCAGATGCACAAGCTTACACTAGACTAATCCTGGACCCTCAGAACCCTTGCCCTAGAACCCTGAAGGATGTAAATCGCAGGATGTGCCTCCACCATGCCTCGGGATCCCACCATATTGCTGTACACTCTGCGCACAAAGGGGTCTTCACCACAAATGACCCTTAGATAGACCCATAGAAATGCTTTCATCCAAGTTCCAAATGCGATTCGAACCCCCACCCTTGCCGCTGGAGCAAGCCTTATGATTGTTGGTCAACCAGTTGGAGATATGCCCTGGGGGCATTACTTACCTTCTTTAATTGAATAAGATCCAACCCGAAGCCAGTCCCGTCGGAGCAGAGGATGAATGGGGCGACGTGCAATATTCAATTAGACTATTCAATTCAGAGATAATGAAAATTGGGTCTCACAATCGGTCAAGGAGACGACGTGCATCAGACGTGGATTATTAGAATGTGAGGGAAGGAGAATAGGGGTCTGGGGAAGCTAGGAGGTGCCATCGGAGTTGTTTTCAGATATGGAGAATGAAATTGGGGGCTTAGGGCTCGTTCGCTGTTTGCTACTTTAGTATGTAGTTATTTTCTTTTATTTTTTTATCAAATAATAAGTGGGTAATATAGTTTATGATATTTTTATATACTGAGTAGATATCAAATTTACAAATTGGAGATTTTATCAAATTTAAATTAATACAAGTAGGTATCACTAACACGAGCCTAACTCGAGATGTATTTTATGATATTTTTATATACTGAGTCGAGTTTGTATCGAGTTTAAAAAATTATCAAAATCAAGTTGATGTTAAAACAATTTAGAACGAGTCCTCATTGATCAAACTTGAAATGCATATGCCTTTGGTATTTATAAATGCAATCGGAAAATTAATTACATAAAAAAATCTAAGTAATTTGTATAAATTATAGTTGTCCCTAGTCTAAAAAAAAGATAAAAAAATAAAAGATTGTTTCTATGACTTTTAGCGACAATCTGAAACTTGTTGCTATGAGTATATTTTCAGCAACCAATTGAAACTTGTTGATATAGTTTTTTTCAACGACCATTTTAAATTTGTCACTGTGAAAATAATTTTAGCGATCATTCTAAACTTCTTGCTATGAGTATATTTTCAGCAAGCATATGAAACTTGTTGGCTTGTTGCTATTGTTTTTTTCCAGCGACCATTTGAGATTTGTCGATATGAGTATAGTTTTAGTAGTCATTCTAAAGTTGTTGTTATAAGTATACACACAACGACCATTTTGATTGCTAAAATGGTTGCAGAAGATTTTTATCTTTTGCCACCATAAAGTTGCTTGCTAAAAACATCAATCTTGGTTGTTATGCTCATATCAAACTTTTAGATACCATTCACAGCTACCAATTGTTTGTTGGTTGTAGAAGGATTGGCGCAACTTGATTTTCGCAACTGATTGGTTTTTGGTTGCAAAAGATACATATATAGCGACCATTTCAACTTTGTCGCTGAGAGTTTTGTTGCTAAAACCAATATTTCTTGTAGTAATTCTTCCTTCATAATAATATCATCAATATAAAATAAATAATGCTTTTATTATTGTTAGCTGCAGGTAAAAAAAATGCCGATCACACGTAGACAAAGAGTTGATCTCAATGCCATGTATGATGGTTGGAGCCCCGAGGAAGAAGCATACATGATAACCAAATTAGTACGTGCTGCCAGGAGGGATCTTGTAAGAGACATTGAAGATCTTTGTCACTGTCATCAAAGGATAAGTGAAAAAATGACAGAAAACTTTCGGCGAATATTCCACATAACATCACTTCGATTGAAGTTGGAACGTATAAGAAAGGAATTTATCGACTTCGAAGAGTTTATGGGCCTTCCTGTGATACAATATAACCCATACACATGCCGCACTACCGTCTCTAATGCATATTGGACTCTCCACACGTAAGTGTGTAGTTTTGTTTTAATTATTTCAATTCAATCATATATAAATTCCTTCTAACCTTTTTCTCTTTTATTTCTAGAACGAGCCGGGGAGCTATAGGAGGTACCGGGTTGAAGGGCATCGACACTATCGAAAGCTGAAGTATATATTTGAGATGAAAGAATGTGCCCACTTCCCCCGATACCCTTCTCGGCTATCCTTTGTATCCCATTGACCTCTCTGCCAATGATGAGGATGCCCTTGTTGTCTCGCTTATTCGTATGTATGATGGTAACCAAACTCCTGAGGCTGCTGCCCCCTCCCGCCTTTCGAAGAGGTAAATCCTCTTGCTATTGTGCTATATGAGGGAGGAAGTTCTGGGGCAGCTGGTGATGTCAATGGTGGTGCAGCGGGTGAGTTGAATGATCCTGACTAATGGGTGCATGAGAAAGAAGTTGTGGTTGTATTAGTTTTTTTATTAATTGATGTTATGAGTATGACGATTCTTCATGCACGTTTGCTTCAAATGCATGAAGAACCATTTAAAATGTTATTTTGTGGTGGTATTTATGGAGGGGAGTATGGTGGATTCGGTTAGGTATGGAATGTTTTAATTTTTAATTTGAATGTATGCATGTAGGTAGAGTTTATAAATCTGTCATTATGTTTTATGTAAATTATGTGTTATTTTTATAAAGTTGCCAGTAACTTTCACTTACTTCCAACAAAGTTTTTATTGTCCATCTTGTCCCGTACCCCTACAAACCAGCCCACCGGCTAAGTCGCATAATTATTTCAAAAGTTTCGGATGTGTTAATTGGGACATGCAAAGAATCATGTATTAAGTATGACAACGATTAAAATTTTCATTTACACTGTACCTTTCATTCCCTTCCCCTAGATTTCTTTTATATCCAACGACTTTTACATCTACTCTAGCTCTTTTTAGCGCCTTTGTTATTGTTGCTAGTTGTCGTCACTCCATTTATGTCGTATTCTCCTCCTTTTGATTTGAGGAAAAAATAAATTTAATACCAAACTTTAGTCCAAAAAATATATTTGGTACCAAGTTTTTTTTGAAAAAATATATTTTATACCATGATTCATACCTCTTAACACATTTAAATTCGCTGTCAATTTTCGAACGAAATTCAGTAATTGCCGCTCACGTGCCCGTTAAGTTGATAATGGGAGGGAAAACAGGCATGGATTTTACTGACCCACAATTGTTAACTTAATGGACAAGTGAACGACACGTGCTAAATTCCATCCGAAGTTGACGGCAAAAGTCAATGTGTCAAGAGGATATGATGTGAATCATGGTATGTAATGTATTCTTTCAAAAAATTTAGTATCTAAGTTATTTTTTAGACTAAAATTTAGTATCAAAAGTGATTTTTCGTCTTTTAATTTTCACATCCCCTTGATTTCTTTTATAACCAACAATTTTTACATCTACTCTAGCTCTTTTCAGCGTCTCTTTTAACTTTCGCAAGTTGTCGTCACTCAATTTATGTCGTATTCTCCTCCTTTTGATTTTCACATTCTTAATTTTTATTCATTTTATTGTCGCTTCCTTCACATCTTTCTTTATTTTTACGTGAATCACATCTTCGTTAACTAAAAATTGGATACGTTTTCCACGCCATCATTACCTCTACTGGTGTCTATCAGATATTTACCCGCCTTGTACTTGAGAACTTGGCCAAATAATTTTACATGTACTTCAATTAGTAAAGATTTTTTAGAAAAAGGTAAAGGCGGCAAACTGATTTTTGAACGGAAATTTTACACAATATGATTAACTATTTAATGTTTCAAATCATGAATTTACTTAGGTGATTTTAATTGTCGATGAAGTCGTAGCCTAGTAGTACTTACTGACAAAGCTAAGGCTCATGATCAAAAAGTCCTAGGTTCAACTCCCATTTATGTTGATATTTTTTTTCTTGTCTATAATTCTAGTATTTGATAGTTGTCTATTATTTGTAATTCCTTTTAATAAGACATTTATAGAAATGATTTCGATGTTATGATTAATGATGAATGTATTATGAGAAAAATAGGTGATTTAAATTAATTATCATATACCACATTGAGTTGTGGTTACTAAATGAAGGGTTGGGGTACTACCAATTTCGTATAACTAGACCGCATAAGTACAACTAAATATGTATTTATTAAACTAACAATCGCCGCACATGGTACTCAAACTCAATAGCATATATGTAAATTATTGAATAATTAAGACTACTCTATTTTAACAAGAATATTATAAAAATCATAGTTATACAATAAGTATAAGCGTACAAGACAAATAGTGAAGACTAAGACTATTCTTTAACTAATTGTTTTTGCAACGCCTAGTGGTGAATAATGCAAGTGTAAGTAATAAGTGATATACAAAAATAAAAGTGAAGTATCAATAACTTTGAAGAAGATGACATGAATGTTGAAGATACATTTATTATCTACTGTAAGTTATGATAGTCAATGCAAAAGCTTGATGTCCTGAAATTGCGAATCATCTCACCATCCAACCAAAGTGGTTTAAGAATTATATCTCACTTACTTAAAAGAGACTATCTGCACATGTTAACCACAACACAATCCAAATTGTTATAAAGTTTAAGAAAAAATTTACCAGTATCAGGAAATTAGATATTTTTTTGTCTTGACGGTTCTGAATGGCTGGGTTAAATTAACTGTACAATCATTGATAAGAAACGGAATTAGTACAAAGATATTCAAAAAGAGAAACCCCACTGTAAATATCAAAAATTTAACAAAAACAGTAAATTAGAAACAAATACATGATTTACAAATTAATAACTTTTGCTAGTTCCAATGGATTTTTCTAATACCATACAGATGGCTCAACAAAATATATTTGGGCTCCATACGAATTTCGCTCCTGCAAAAACTAAATATTAGACTAATTAGTCATCCAAAAATGGATTAGAACTGGAAAATGGGACTGCATATAGAAATTGAGAAACGGGCAGAATTGTGTATTTGCGAGAGAAAGTGGAACGACAAAATTGGTTTGAGGGAAGATGAAAGACGTGGGTTTGAGAGGAATTGATGAAGTGATGTGGTTGCATTACTGACACCTTAACCTAGACATTAAAGTTAAAAACAATCAATTTCTCTTAATACTACTATCAATCATCATTGATAAGTCCACACGTGGACTTGGCTCTGATTTAAGAAGTTAGGACTTTTTATAAAACTATGATATTCATTTGCAGTTATTTAAGGAGTGTTTGTAAATGCTTTAAAAAAATATTTTTTGGTGTTCTTTTTTGTGCTTAAAGCACTTTGATAGTGTTTGTAAGTAGGTGTTTTTGTTATTTCTTCTTCAACTGAAAAGCAGATAAAAGAAGGTTGACAAGAAGCAACTAAGGAGGTGCTTCTTCTAGATGACAGCTTTGTAATAATTAAAGTTGTTTTTTTTACATATTTGCAAACACCTCCTACTTTTGAATAAAAGTGTATATTTTTTACTTTTGCTTTAAACAACTGCTTTTGAGTTTCCAAAAGTATTTGTAAACATCCCTTTAGTAGGCTAGTGATATTGCCAGAGCAATAATTATTGCTGCCAGAGCAAATTTTAAAAATTCCAGACATACCCTCTATCAAACTTCATTAACTACAGCTGGTTCTTTAATCAAAGGAATATGCTATTATCATTTAAATGCCGTTTTTTTTTTATTTTGTCCCAGGGGCGTAGCTACACCTTGTTAAGTGGGGTGCAATGACCCCGCAACTTTTGCAGATTTTATGAAAATTATATGTATAATACTTATAAGACTTAAGTATATTTTAGAAATTGCTTTAAATGGACCCCACTTAATAATTCTAAAATTTATATGCTATTGGGGTCATATTTTAATGAAAAAATATATTAATTTTTATGAATTAATATCGTAATAGTGAAAGATAGATCATAATTTCTGGGATTAATTATGAGATACTTTTTTCCATATTAAAAATCATACAAACTTCACAATAACTATTTCATCTTTATATATAATATTTTATCCCCACAAATATACTCACTCAAAAAGAAAGGTGCAATCAAATAATGTATAATTCTAGAAAATATATTGGTTAAGGTGTTTCATATTAAAAGAACAAAAAATGATCGTTGAAGGCAGGTACAAGGTATAAAGCATATATATATATAAAGGTGAATAACTGAATATTTGTTAGTTGTGATGTAATTATTTTATATTGAAAATTTTGCGTAAAAAAAGTTTTTTCCTCGAGAAGTTTAATTTATATCAAATTATTAACTTAAGAATTTGGTCCACGATTTGAATAATTAACTTTGTTTAAATTTCTATTTTTCTTAAATTATTTCTCCAATAATCTTTATTGGACTTAAGACTATAATATAATATTGTCGTTAAAAGTATATACTATTTATCATTAAAAAAAATATTCTCTTACACTATAATAACCCCAACTTGGATCATTTTTTTTTATTTCATTATAAAAATCGAAAAGTTTAGGTTCTTGAGTCAACCGAAATGCAAGTATAGTTAGTTTCTACTTTAGCTAATATATTTTTTTAATTATAGTTTTTTCAAAATTTCCTCGAAATATTTTGAAAATTTTCCAAAACTTCATGAAAAAATTATAATTTAATTGTTCGAAACATACCACGAAAACGTAATTTAAATACATGGACACCAGTGAAATTATATCTTGGCTACGCAACTGTTTTGTCATGTTATTATATTAAGCACTCTAATTTTTATTGAATTTCCACATCTATGATGCAATTCACATAAACATGCTCACATATATTTTTCTTTCTATTTTCTTCCTGAGATTCCAGATTGTTGTTGATAAGTAAGTTTTAGTTTCATTGGATTAATATATTTTTGTTTGGGAAAATTGCTTTTTTGGTACCATAGGATAGGCTGACTTGCACTTTTGGTACCATTGGATATGAAAATGCAAATTTGGTACCATAGGATAGGTTTTCATTGCAATTTTGGTATCAAACCCAATTTTTCTACAAAATTAATGGCAATTTACCCCCTACTAAATGCATAATGTTCAATTTAACCCCTCTTGGTTTAAAAAAGAGCATTTTACCCCTTGAAATTTTGTAAAAATTTCACATCGCCTCCCTGATATTTTTATAGGCGGCACTTAATCCACTTTTATTATGATAATGTGATTTTTTACCCATTGTGTTATGATAAATGCGGCAATTTATATCCCTTTGTTAAATAAAATAGTTTGCATGCATACTCTCAATTTCGGCAAGTGAGTTACAATCTCCGGCTGAAGGGGGTAAATTGATTTTTTTCAAATTATAGAGGGATAAATTGAACATTATGCATTTCATAGGGGGTAAATTGCCATTAACTTTGTAGAAAAATTGGGTTTGGTACCAAAATTGCAATAAAAATATATCCTATGGTACCAAATTTGCATTTTCGTATCCAATGGTACCAAAAGTGCAAGTCAGCCTATCATATGGTACCAAAAAAGCAATTTTCCCATTTTTGTTTCATATCAGTAATATCCACTATATATTATGCTTTTGCCCTATATAAAATATAATTATTGGTAAACTAATCTTCATATATGGATTTTACAAGGAATACATTTATTTTCTCTTTTCCATCATGGTGAGCATATAACTAAACTTGAATTTTGCAATATAAAATGGAAGTTTGATTTAGATTCGTGATATCCCCAAATAAGTTTTGGTGAAGAAGTTACAATTTCGAGTATAAATCGTAACGTATATAGAATTATCAAAAACTTCGAATATAAATCGCAATGTATTTTGAATTAACAAATCTTACTTTGCAAGAATATATGGTATTTAATTTTGAGAAGATAGCTCAAAATTACCATTTCAAAATCTTGATTTGAAAATTAATATATAAAGAAAGAAAAAAATGTAGTATATGGAAAGAAAAAGCAGATCATTATTTCAATTAATGAGGAGGTAACTAATGAGGGGCGTTTTAGAAAATTATTTGGCAGCAACAATTTTTGCTCTGACAACGTCGCTAGCCTTATTAGTAATATATGTTTGCTTGCTATATATATATATATATATATATATATATATATATGAGTTTGTTTGCTAAGCCTTGGAATATATATAAACGTCATATCAGAAGATCGGCTACCTCAGTGGCTAAAGCTTTGATCAAGTTAGGACACACTGTTGAAGAAAGACTGGACCGAATGGCGGAACCACCATATACGGGAGCTAGTTGAGCACAATAAACATTGATAGCCTAATTCGGATAAAAATAAAATAAAATTAGTTAGACGGGTAACTGGACTAAAATTATCACCAACCCATCTTTTACTTAAGGCAAATTAGTTGGGTCTTGATACAACATATTCATTTAGTTCAAATGTATTCCCCGTTTAATGCTTAATTGTGTAATCACTAAACAAGTTTACTGAATAAAATATAGGTGCTTGTCTCAAAAAAAAAAAAAAAAGTTGGATCTATATGGCTCGGTTCCATTACCACTAGTTTTAAGTGGTATTAATGAAATATGAGACAATATTGGCGTAGAGTTTGAATGCTGAGTTTTAAGGGGGGGGGGGATATATAGTAGAGGTTAAATCAATGATTTTTATAAAAATAAATAGTGTGTATCAAATCAATAAATTGGGTTTTTTGCACTTTGCACCCCCGAAACATGGAAAATAGGCACTTTGCATCCCCAAAACTTAGATTTAGCACTTTGCACCATCGAAATATGAAAAATATAGCACTTTACACCCTCTTTTATTTTCAAGCAAAACTCAAGGACAAAATAGGTAATTCTATTATAAATTTTTGGCATTTTGCCCCCAAAATAAAATTAGTACTTAACACTCCCTAATTAAGAACAAATTAACAACTTGCACCCCCGAAACACAATAAATGGACACTTTGGACCCCAAAATACAAAATTAACACTTAACACCCTCAAATTAAAAAAAAAAAAAAACTCAAACCCCTCATTTTTTCCGGCAAAGTTGCCCATTAAGGTGATTTTTTTTAAGGCAAAATAGGTTATTATTTATGGGTCTTCGAGAAGTTTACACGTAGTTTATTTAGTTATTTATGATTATATTGTTGAAAAGAAAGATGGAGAGAGAAATGAGTATTCGAAAATTTATAATTGTATTTTGCAAAATTTAAGTAAAAAAATGAATTACCTATTTTGCCTTAGATTTTTTTCACTCCGATAGTCAACTTTGACAAAAAAACGAGGGGTTTGGGTTTTTTAAATTTGAGGGTGTTAAGTATTAATTTTGTGTTTTGGGGTGCAAAGTGCCCATTTATTGTGTTTCGGGGGTGAAAGTTGCTGATTTGTTCTTAATTACAGGGTGTTAAGTGCTAATTTTATTTTGGGGGTACAAAGTGCGAAATTCTCAAGTGTTGAGGGTGCAAAGTGCCAATACTATTGAATTACCTATTTTGCCCTTGAATTTCTGCTTGAAAATAAATGAGGTGCAAAGTACTGTATTTTTCATATTTCGAGGGTGCAAAGTGCTAAATCTAAGTTTCAGGGATGCAAAGTGTCTATTTCCCATATTTCGGGGGTGCAAAGTGCAAAAAACCCCAATAAATTTAATATTTTTAAGATTTTATTTTATTATTTTTTAAGAAAAATGATGGATTTAACTATATAAAGAGATGGTTGAAACCCAAATTTCCTAAAACTAGACTCAAACATTGTTTGAATTGGTATTGGCTTAGCAGGGTCGACCCAACAGTTAGTCCAATCAAGAAGAGCCGCCTAAGGTCCCTTGTTTTGGAGGGCCCCAAATTTTTTTAATTGCGTTACTGCTTCTTAATATTTTTTTCTTAGTATATAACAGAGCTGGAGATGTAAACGAGTAAAGTAGAACACATTGCTCGAGTTTGATTATTTTATCTTTTACAAACTTGGTATTTATACGAGCTATATCCGACCGAGCTTTAAAACAATATTAGAATTGTATAGTTATTCATCTTGACAAGCCAAAAATTATACTTTAGTGTAAGAATATTAACATTTAACTCATGACTATATTTAACAAATCAAGAAAACAATTTTTTCTTGACATATGGCCCCAATTTTAAATTTTGCCTAGTGAAAGCGCGTTTATCTCTAAAAGAACGGTGCGTTCCGATGTGTGAAGTGGGAGAGAAGGGATGTCATAATTCGGGTTTTGAATAAGACGACCTTTTAAATTTTCAGCTCTTACTCCCTCTTTTTGTTATATGTCGTTTTCGAGAATTACAAACGGATTAAGAAATATAATAAATAACCATTTTTTAAGCAAAAACCCCAAAATACCCTTTTAACCAATTAGTCACATAATTAATTAACATTAATTACAAGCATTAATAAGAAGTATAAAATTGGCAAAAAATAATTAATTTTATATTGAACTCTTTATACGACAAATAAAAGTAAACATATTTTTATTGCCAAAGTGATAACTAAAAAAAATCAGAGGGAGTAATATTTAGGCTGGCCTTGTTGTCCAGTTTCGCAAAACCGTAAAATTGGGCTAAAATCAATCCTAAAGAATATACCTCGTGCTACATTCGATATTGTGATCTTTGAAGTATACGTCATATTGAAGTTCACTTCTAGTTCTAAGGCCATCTCCAGTGGCTATGGACTCCTCTTTCCATTCAGACTCCTCTTTCTATAGTCATCTTCAGTGATACAATCTTCTCATTCTATTTAATTTCAATTCTCTACTTGCCCACTCTCACTTAATCTTCCCACTCATTTTATATTGCTCATAATTGATTTCATGATAATAATAATAATAATAATAATAATAATAATAATAATTAGGTCAATAGTAAGTTAAATATTAACATTAATAATAAGTAAGTTAAATATTAACATTAATAATAAGTAATTTAATATTGGCATTAATAATAACTAATTTAGCATTGACATTAATAATAAAAAAAATTAATAATAACAATACAATAACATTACAATAATTAATAATTCGCATATGGAAATTCATCGTCGTTGCCACCATTATTGCCACTGTTGTTGTCACCATCGTTGCCGCTATTATTGTCGCCACCATTGCCTTGATTGGACGAGCCTCCAGATGAACCTCCAAATAAACGAGTCCGAATATTTTTTTCACGAATATCATTTCTCATGTCATGCCAATATGCCATTGCATTAGGAGTCATAAAACTGCAATCCATTTTCATAATATTCTTTTCCGATTCCATTTCTTGCTTAGCAATCATTTTCAAAAGATCTTTCTATGATCAGTAGAAGTCAATCGCCAACTACAAGCCGACTTAGTCGAACATGCGTTGTTAACACACGGTCCAAATGGTGGTCATGTGTAAGAATTCTAATATGTATTTGATAGGGTTGTGTCGTTTCTAATTTAATATATCGTATTTAAATTATGTAACCAGTATTCTATTTTTAATCCAGTACGTCGTATTTAATTTCCATAAAAAAATTTTTTACAATGTGATTAAATTTCAAAACAAAAAATTAAATTAATATTGAGTTTATTATATAAAAGTTATAAAATTACAAGTAATAAAATATCATAAAATATCTTTATTAATTTTAACTTTATTACTATTTATTCCACAAAATTCTAATTCTCATATTTTTACACTCTCACTTAATAAAATTAATAATAATAAAGCTAAAATAATAATAACAATTAATAGACATTGTACATAAAATTACAATATTACAAGTTATAAAAGTAAAAAATGCACAAGTAATAAAAGAAAATTTATGTAAAAATATATTTTTATAACTTAATTTATATTAAAAAAAAAAACCAGCCCCAAAAAACCCACTGCCACATACACCTGGGCTGTGGGTGAACCACCGCCCAGCCTCCCCCCTCCCCACTAAATTCTATTTCTTCTCCTCCTTCCCCATCGACTCCCCCTCTCACCTATGCAATGGAGATGGCCTAAAAATAAACTGAACATCGATCCTTTGTATTCTTTTCAAACAAATATCTTTATCTTATTTTGAAATTAGAAATTCGATAGAGAGGGAACTTATGTATATTTATTGCAATTATGGTATTGCAAAGAGAAAAGACTCAAAGAAAATGTGAATGTTTTTTCCATTGTTTAGAAAGATTTTTCATCCATCAATTAATAAATATTTTACTTTTAATTAAGTAACTTTGTTTAAATAGCCTAAAATACATTACATAGATATTAAACTAAAAAAAACAACAATACTTTCAAATTTATGCATAATTACATTTTTAGTGTAATTAAAAATAAAATATGAAATTTAAAAAAATATATATGGACAATTATTTTATCGAAAGTAGTGTTAATAATTAGTGACAACACATCCTTATTTTTATAAGATAATTTGAGATTAAGAACTTCATTTCTTTTTATAAAAAAGAAATATTTTAGAATGTTAGAAAAGAGGACATAATTTATGTATTCGAAATAGTGTTATAATATATGCTACCAAAATAGAGGACGAAACAATTAATGTTGTAGAAATTCATACTATAGCCGATCATCATTTTGTACGATTGTTTGAAATCTCACGACAGGTGGTTAACATGTTATACGAAAATTTTACATTAATTTTGTCGTCTTACGTTGTTAACTTCCACTTCTTGTACGGTTTGTACGATAGTTAAAGATTATATAATAGTTCGTTAATATATGATCTTGTACGATTCCGCCATATCGTTTTATTGCAATTTAGAGGGAGGAAATTTTCTATAGTAACTTTAAGATAGCTTGGATAATAAATAACATACATATTTCAAATCAAATAAGTGCATCATTTTAGGTTAAATGATATTATCTCAATGGGTGGAAGAAGGAATCCTTTTGCAAAATGATAGCACTAGATAATATAGAACTTAAATACATCCAAGAAATCCTTCTGTAAATAATTTCACAATTTTGACCAAAAATGTAATAATAATAATTTCACAACCACTGTAAGGTAGAAAGACTTGTCTTTAGCCATTTATCCCGGGACTATATTCTAGCCAATTGTTTCTTGCATGCACCAAACTAATGGCTTTTTTTATTTCCTTTACATACAAATTACACGTGTATTTAAGTCATTAGTCAAAATTAATCAACATTTTTTTATTTTTCATAATAAAAGAGAAGTTGTACAATAAATCAGCAGTTCCTATCTGTTTCATTCACTCTTCATTTTCTTCACTTGCTTCATTTTTATTTTATTTTCGAGTAATTATTTCCAGATTGAAATCAAGTGCACAGATTAACGTTGCAGGTACAAGGTAAATTTCTTCATTGCATGTCTCTACCTTTTTTCTGCTTTTTAGTTGAAGAAATAATAATAAAAGTATACACTTGCAAACACTTAAAATTTGCTTTAAGTAGAAAAAAAGTAGAAAAATGTTTTTGAAAAGCATTTGCAAACACCCCAGAAATGATAAACATGTTTTTTACTTTTTGTTTTTATTTTATTTTTGAAAAATTACATAAAGTAGTCTTAAAATATTGGATTAATTACAGTTATTTAGGACGTCAATTAATTTATGACGACGCATGTTGATATAATAAAAAAATAATTGCATTTAAATGATAATGATACTCCTGGGTATCATTTAAAATGTCACGAACATTAGAGGTGACAAACTGATTTTCACCGTGTACAAACAAAAATTGATTTCACCCGTTCTTACCTCAATTTCACAAAAAATTTCACCCGTTTCATTAATTTTTTAGATCCAACTATTTTTCATTCGTTTCATTTGTTTTTCACATCAAAAATTCTTTTTGATGACATCAAAATGTGCTTCTTTGTAAGAGGATAACTATAAGGGATCCAATACCCCGAGAGTAGTTTGGGTAATTTTTTAAACATTAAGAATTTGAACAATTTAACTGACAATTCATCTTCAGACTTTAAAGTCAGTAATTAAATTACTTGGTCCAGATAGACCTCTAGTGCAGTAATTTCTTGGGATTCCTTTTTTTTTTTTTTTTTACCTTTACATTTTTGTGTGCTAGTTGTGTTTGGTATTGATTTCTTTTTACTCTGTTTAAAAGAAGAAAACACTGAAATAGTAATGATTTAATTATTTTCTGGTAAGATTATTTAAAGAGATTCAAATGTCTCATCTACCCTTTTATAAGTAGGGCCCACCTCTGGCCGTACTTTCAACGGTATTTTGAGCAAGAATGGTCCTTTGGTCCCACACTATTCAAATATTTTATACTATGAAAGAAATTTATTTTCAACTAGTACTATGTTAATTAATTTCATAAATCTAGAATTGAACTAAATAATAAAATTTGCGTATTATGTTGTCACAAAAATATTTGTTAATTCATCAATATCACCATTCAATATAATTTTTTCTAACAAAATAACCACTAAGTTTTAAAGGTTGGTGATTTTGTTTGGATATTTTGTGGTAATATTTTTATTTCTAATTATGATAAGATCAAATTTTGTGTATGCAATTAATGACTTGTTCCCTCGTATTAAAATAAATATACTCTATTATCTAAAAATAAAATTATTAATCTTTTTGTGATATTTTTTATACTTTTAACTGATTTGACTATCGTTATTTTTAAAGATTACAATAATATAATTATAAAAAATAAGTTTATTCTATCAAAACTATATTTTGTGAATAAAAAGATGAATCTTTTAGTATTATTAGAATAAATATATTAACGAAAAAGGTCAATTTATATTTTACTAACTAAGACAGTAAAAACGAAATAAAGCAGTCATCGTTTTTCTCGCAAATATGTCCAAGTTCCAGTGCAGTGTGTCAGCACCACCACCTTCTCTCTGATTCTCTCACTACCTATACATACAATATATTGTACGTATATGTTTATTCTCTCTATATAACTTCAAATCTCGACTTTAAAAACTAAAAACACACAAAAATACAATTACCCATGTAATAAATACAAGTTGCAGAAAATGACATTAGTATTATTAACATAATTGTATGAATTGAAAGAGGCACATATTTGAGAAGTGTTTTTTTCCATCCTTTTCTGCTTTTCTTGAGAAACCCCTCGTGAATTTCATGTGCAAGTATGTCGAGAGAGATCTGAGAGAGAGAGAGAGGCACTTAATGATGGCAACGGGTCGCTTGTTAACAAAAGCGGTAGCGAGTAGTTGCCTATAACTCCAAGATTCAGGTGAATGTAGTCTTTTCTTCTTTCCCTTTTTCGCCCTTTATAAGAGATTTCATTCCATCAATTTCCAAGATTCTAAACCCTTTTCAAATTTCTTACCCCCCCCCCCCTCCCCCAAGGCCCCAACTGTTTGTTAAAATGCTTCACCCAACATAGCTAGTGAGAACGAGAAGTAAAGACTTTTTGAGTGGTTCAATTAGCAAAAAGTTGGAGTTTTGTTGTCCAATTTGCATGCAGGACCCACAGTAGTTGAGCCAACAATGGCGGTGATCTGGGTTTTGATTTAGTTATAGTGTGCTTTGTATTAGTAGTTCTGATGTACATAATTGCAAATGATGTGTTTTGAAGGGTTTGTTTGTACACAATTTGAATATTTGATTGTTTAATTCAAGAACTTTTCCCCGTGGATCGATATATGTTGTGATTATGACCAGGGGTGTTCGAGACCGGATACTTAAGGATGTGAATGGTAATATTAGTGATCATCTACGCAATCACATTCACTTGACAAATTGCATTCATTTGAAGAACCATATGCATAAGCATAGTCCAATCTTGGCAGATAGGGCCCTCATGAGGGACCTCGTAGTCCTTCAAAGATCGAGATCACTAAGGGACCCTTCTGCAAGTCCACCCTCGTGGCATTCCCCTTCCGCTATCGATGTCCTCCTTAGACAAGGAGAAAGGGAGGCTTTAATAAATGGAAGACGATCTCTTGGCATAGATCGTCCTGCAGATGGTGCAAGAATTTCAGTGAGCTCTCCTCCGGTTAATGGCCCCACTCATGAGCTTAGAAGAGCCGAAAGAGAAGAATCATCCAGAAGGTCTCTAGGAGATGATGATCGGGTCCATGGAAGTGTATCTGCAAACTCTGAATCGAGAGACAAGAGAGGAGGTCATAGACAAGATAGACACCTTAAGACACACTCTCAGCTTTTTAGAAATGTCCCATCTGAAAGTGACGATGGGGCGTCGTCACATAACCATGTTGAGCGAATTGCTCAAGAAGCAAATGTTCGGAGTCAAGGAAATAACTTGAATAGGGCAAGAAGGCGTAGATTCCGAGGTGCGAGAAGAAACCGGACTTCTATTGCTACAAGAGATGCTGAAGCTCACAATGAAATGTCAGTGGCCTCTAATTCATTTGCTCAAGGAAGCAGAGCTCCTCAGAAATATCAAGAAGAGGAGGGAGTCGAAGGAAATGTTAATGGTGTTCCAAGAAACGGGTGTGGCATTCCTTGGAACTGGTCAAGGATTCATGACAGAGGAAAGTCTATCATTGACATAGCTGGCAGAAGCTTATCTTGTGGATTAGCGGAATCGAGGTCAAGGAAAGGCGGTTCTTTTAATCGAGGAAGAAACATCCATGACAACATGCCTGTAATGTCAGAGCACTCAAGTTCATCTACTAGATCTGATGCAGATGGAGATGCCGAAAGGCCTTTACTGTTTGATGCTTCTGGATCTCAGGGAAGTGTCAATCATGGTTCTGCTTGGATTCATGATTATTCCGGAGAATTAGGCATATTTGCTGACAATCTTCTGAAACAAGATGTCGATATTGACTCTGATCTTGCATCGGAAGGTAGATCTCATGAGAGACACAATCTTAGGCATAGAAATGTTAGGCATCAAAATCTCACTCAAAAGTACGCGCCAAGAACGTTTAGAGATCTTGTGGGTCAGAATTTGGTGGTGCAGGCTCTTTCCAATGCTATTGTGAGGAAAAAAGTTGGGTTGGTTTACGTGTTTTACGGGCCTCATGGAACTGGTAAAACCACATGTGCACGTATATTTGCAAGAGCTTTAAATTGCCTTTCTCGTGAACATTCCAAACCTTGCGGATTTTGTAATTCTTGCATTGCACATGAAAAGGGAAAGAGTAGAAATGTAAAGGAAATAGGCCCAATTGGTCATGTTGACTTTGAAAGTATAACTGAAGTTCTTGACAACATGAATAGTTCTCAAGTTCAATCTCAGTACAAAGTCTTCATATTTGATGAATGTGATACTTTGTCTTCTGATTCTTGGAGTGCATTAATGAAGGTCATTGATCGAGCCCCCAGGAAAGTAGTTTTTGTTCTTGTTTGCTCGAATGTAGATGTCTTGCCTCATGTAATAATATCCAGGTGCCAGAAATTCTTTTTCCCTAAGTTGAAGGATGCAGATATAATATATACTTTGCAGTGGATAGCAACCAAAGAATGTTTAGAAATTGATAAGGATGCCTTGAAGCTTATTGCATCAAGGTCAGATGGGTCTTTGAGGGATGCTGAGATGACGTTAGAACAATTGAGCTTGCTTGGACAGAGAATTTCTATCGGTCTTGTTCAAGAACTGGTATGTTTTCCTTCCATTTGGTCTTTTAATGTAATCTTTAATTTATGGTAATAAAATCAATATACACTACCCTTTATTTCTTTTTACAGGTTGGACTTATTTCAGATGAGAAGTTGGTAGATCTTCTTGATTTAGCATTATCTGCTGACACTGTGAATACTGTGAAGAATCTGAGAGATATTATGGAATCTGGTGTTGAACCATTGGCATTAATGTCTCAGCTTGCTACTGTCATAACTGATATTCTTGCTGGAAGCTATGATTTCATGAAAGGAAGGCGTAGAAGGAAGTTCTTTAGGCGCCAAGCACGTGAGTCTTATTATTCAATATTGTTTTATTACGCAAAATGCATGTCCACAACATTCTTCTTTTACCTTTTGTAACATTTAAAGCCTGCATGGATTGCTTATGGTTTGGTTTGGAAGTGAAAGATTCCAATGGATTATGTGAGAACATGTTGAAAATGTTTTGTATTAAGTGTGTTTAATAGATGGAATGTAATTATGTGAAAAGGTTAGGGTAGTTAAAACAATGAAAATATGTTTGGATTGATATTAGATGTGTTTATTTGAGCAAACATGTGGGGTTACTCTCATTTGTCAGTTAGTGGTTCAAATCAGAAGAAATGCGATATTTAATGTTTTTAATGATTAACTGCATCAAATTAATGGAAAAATGTTATCTTTTTAGGATTTTTAAACTTTTCACGGTGTCATATTAGGGAAAAATATTTTTTTTAAATGCTTAAAAAAACAGTTACTTTTCTAAACTGAAATATTTTATCTGAAAAAGAACTTAAACCAAAGCAATGTGAAACAAACAGGCCATTCTATGTGTAAGGTACCTGTATTTGTATGAAGTGTGTTACAGATAGAATGTAACTATGTTAGTAGTTAGAGGTTAGGGTAGTTAAAACAATGAAAAGATGTTTGGATTGATTTTGGATGTGTTTATTTGACGGAACATGTGGGTTACTGTCCTTTTTCAGTTAGCAGTGTCAAATCAAGAAGAAATGCGATATTTAATGTTTTTAATGATTAGCTACATCAAATTAATGAAGAAAATGTTATCTTTTAAGGATTTTTTAACTTTTCGCGGTGTCATATTAGGATTTTTTTTTTAAATGCTTTAATTTGGGTTGTTTTACATTGAATGATTGTATTTGAACTCTTACGTCAGCTGCTGAACTTTTTGATTTCTGTAACTGAAAAATAATTGTGTGTGTGTGTGTGTGTTTGTGTTTTTTTAATATAGTATCCAAAGAAGATATGGAAAAACTACGTCAAGCATTGAAAACGTTGTCTGAAGCGGAAAAGCAGTTGAGGGTGTCGAGTGACAGGATAACTTGGTTGACTGCCGCTTTATTGCAACTGGCTCCTGATCAACAATACATGCTACCTAGTTCCTCGGCAGATACTAGCTTTAATCATAGTCCCTTAGTCTTACAAAATGCTGTTGTAAGAGAGAGACCAAGGAAAAGCAATGCTGAAATGCCGCCTTCTTCACAAGCAGGAAATTCTGGTGATGTTTATAATAATAATAATATTTTGAAAAATACTAGTATGGATGGGAAAGGACATGTTGGAGGTGAAGTGGTTTCTCAACAAGGTAAATTTCTACGAGGAATTGAAGAAATTTGGTTGGACGTGCTTGAAAAGATCCCGTTTAATAGCATGAAAGAGTTCATGCATAAGGAAGGGAAATTGATCTCACTCAGTTACGGTGCAGGTACTACGAATGTGTACTTTCAATAATCCTTTTGAAAGTATGAGTTAGTTCCTAAAATACCCCTTGTGTTTTTCCTAATTATCAAAACCCCCTTGTGTTATTTTTATTGGCAAAAGCCCCCTTTGTTCTTTTTTTATTAGCAAAAAGATTCATTTGAAATTCCTTCATAAATCATATGGAGGTTTTTGTCAATTTTTTAAGTGAACAGAAGGGGTTATTGATAATTTCTTCAAGGGGTGTTTTTGCATACTTTGGTGAGGGTATGATGGTCATTTTGGCTCAGAAGGTTTTTTTCAGCTAATAAAATATCACAAGAGGGTTTTTGGTAATAAATATAACACTGGTTTTTTTATAATAAGGCAAAGCATAGGGGGTATTTTTGCATTTCACTCAAATTATATCTTGCCTAATTCTTATCTTTTAAGAGACTTAAAGTTAGCGTAAGGCGTATTTTAGTTTTTTTTTTTTTTTTTTTTTGAGAGGGTAAGGCGTATTTTTTGTAATTGAGGTATTTTGTCTCATTGTATGAGTCACCGGGGTTCATAATTAAATTCAAGAATACACTCTCTCCTAAAGGAATTTTTTATTGAATATTAAAAACCTTGTAGGATATCTATACAATAAGTATGTCAAATAACTAAAACTACACCTAACCCAGACAATCTTAACAATTTTCTTCATTTCGCTTGGATTAAACATCTACAAAATCGGTTGGTCTTTTTGCAGCTCCAACTGTGCAATTGCTTTTCAGTTCAGAGCTGGCGAAATCTAAAGCGGAAAAATTTCGATCCCATATTTTACAAGCATTTGAGTCGGTTCTTAGATCCCCTGTGACTATTGAGATCAGATGTGAATCAAGAAATAATGGCACAGGACAAATTTTGTTACCAGCATCTGCTGGAGTGAATAGAAGCGAAATTATCGAAATCGAAGCATCTCCTGGAGAGTACAAAGGTGACAAAGCATCCATCCAAAAGGCATCAACGTCGACTTCTTTACTAGATGAAAAAAAATTAAATGAAAGAAATCAAAGTCTTAGCCTTGTAAGAGGCAAAGTATCTCTTGCTCATGTGATTCAGCAAGCAGAGGGAAGTTCACAACATAATAGTGGATGGTCAAAACGTAAAGCACTATCTATTGCTGAAAAGCTTGAACAAGAAAATATGTACGTGTTGCTTCTCTACTTATACATATACTTTAAAAGTCGTAAATGGCATATGTACATTTTATGTGGATGGTGTTTTTTTATTTTTTTTGTGTGTGTGTGTGTGTGTGAGGAATCAGGAATCTGATGTTTTCCCTTTTTTTCAGGAAACTAGAATCAAGATCGAGGGTATTGCTTTGCTGGAACCCTCCGAGGGTAACCCGTCGAAAGGTAAATAGTAGGAAATTAAACAACATTAAATGGATTTCTTGAGTTTAGTATGTGGCGCACTTTGCAACCTCAAATTGCATATTCTTTGGGAACAAGCTAAAAGATATGCAATTTGAGGGTGCAAAGTGCCAAAATTGTGTATTTCTTGTGTGTCACGTGCCAATTACTTGAGTTGTGAGTTAGTTTTTAACAGAATTTGGCAGTGCTAGAGTATTAATGATACAGTGAATATTGTTCACATTTGCATGGTAAAATATTTTTTGCAGCCAAAATATGAGATTTTGAAGTAATGAAATTATGCATCAAGTGTGAGTGAGTTCTACGGTCGATAGGAAAGTTTCATGTTCAGAATCCATTGTCTAATATTTTTTGTAGTATTGTGTAATATATGTTCATAAATGATGAAACTAAATTTGGAGCTAATAATCTTTTCTACTAATTTTACATAAGTCCTTAGTCCAATGCCATCGCCCTATAATTATTTTTCTTATTCTAGTACGTGCAGTCTTTAATGAATTGTAATTTAAAAACGCGTTTGGTAGTACTTATTGAATAACAAATTAGTCGCAAGTTAGCAAAATGAGACCGAATTCACCCACCTGAGATAATTACACTTTCGCTAGTCGGAAAGTAGCGAGTTATTACTTGTTTATAGGTGTCGAGTTTCGACTACTTTAATTTTCAATACTACCAAATAAGTAATAAAGTTTTTTTTTAGGTTGATCTTTACATGCTCCTAAACGATTTTGCCTTTTTTTTATGAATTTCTTGTGTGCAGCTTTCACGCTTGAGAATCAGAGCAAGGAAGCCACAAACTCTGCTGAAATTTGTCTCGTGCGGAAGGTGTCTTTCTGGTAGATCTCCAAGGTAATGGTAGTTAGATAGAATGAAAGATTACAGCTTTTATCAATGAAGTTTTTCAAGATGTTCATGTTTTTTTCCTTGTTAAATAAGGAGTAGATCATGTATTTTGACCATGAGTAATTCAGAATAAGTTCTGCCTTGTTATTTGAGGAAAAGAATATTTCATTTATGGTTTGTGTGGTTTCACATTGGTATTACCTATCATTTTGATGCTGATGATGATTATGGTTAGTGTTGGTAAGATGGGCAACAATATGGGTTCTTAGCGCTTGGTCTCGTGGGTCTTGTGAAACTGAGCTAGAACTTTTCCAAATGAAATTTGGCGAAACCTATGAAACTAAGCAGAAACTTGTTCACAAACCCATCCTGGAACAACTGAAACCTATAAAACCTTGATTGAACACTTTTTCTTCCCTGATTTCTATGAAAAAAACATTGATTTGACATTTACCATCTACTTTTTTCCTCCAAAATCTAAATGAGGTTTTAACTTTTTCAAAACGACAAAACTCAACATTACTAAATGAGTTTCAAAGATTTTACCGAAATCACTCAAGCCATGTTCTTGAAATCGAACCTCGTGAAACCGAACCTAAATCCTTTCATATAGGGCCATTGATTGGTATTGGCTCATGAACTACGATGTGTTTGGTCCCACATAATAATCCGCCCAATTCCAACTCCAACCTATCTTTGTTCCTCTAACCCCTCGAACTGAACACCAAACCTATACAGTTATATAAGTTATTGATTTCACACATGTCCTTATCATACAAACTCGGTTCAAATCACATCTGAGATTTCAAAACCCATAATACAAAAAATTTAAGGCTGACAATATTGTCAGAGCCTCGGAGCAATAAGTATTTTTGTGAGAGAAATGATTTTAAAATTCCAAAAATACCCTTTACACTCTAAACTAATTAGTGCTTTCTTCCCTTTAAATGATTATTTCTTTCCATTTTTATTTTTCGAAAATTTCCATAACGGTGTCGCAAACTAAGGAAGAAAGACTATCATATTCTCCATTAATACATCTCTTTCTCATCCATTACTCCGATTGAGATCTTTTTCTACAAGAAACTGGTCATTTAGATTTTAAATTATTAGTTTGGTTTGTTTGATTTGATCTTCATTATCTTTTCTTTTTCAAGGTTCCCTTAATTTTTTAAGGTAAACAATGGCTAATCCACAGCCAACACTCGAATATATTTTTTCCATTAATTTGCTCCTATTAAATGGATATAGCATGAGTAACTACTTTACATGGTTAACAGAAATACAACAGGATCCTCTAACGACTGATTGAGTTCCAAGTTAAAAAAATGGATTTTTTGGTTACTTTTCAAATTCAAATGTCTAAAAGACGGGGAAAATGTAAGATACTCCCCTGTGTTATGCTAAACCAATAAGAAATTACCATGTGAAATTTTTATTGCGCCAAACTTCCTTGTGTTTTCAAAAATTCTGCAAAAAACACCCAATTTGTAAAAAATAGGTCGTTTTAGATCGACATATTTCAAGACATAGTTTTTAAAACACTTCAAGTTGGTTCCTATAACTTCATGTGATATATTTTTTAAATGATTTCTTGAGAAATGTCGATCCTAAACGACCTATTTTTTATAAATTGGTGTTTTTTGAAAATACAAGGAAGTTTGGCATAATAAAAATTTCACAAGGTAGTTTTTTGCATGTTTAGCAAAACACAGGGGAGTATTTAGCATTTACCCCCTAAAAGACGAGAAATTATTTAGTACAACCGCTGCACCACGTCATCAAGTACACGTGGTGCAGCCCACCAATATACATAGGGCATTTGGACCCTAACTCCAATTATTTTTCAGAAATTAATGTCAGATCTAAAAATATTGCAAATAACTGAAAATTTGATTTTTTTTTTTTTTTTTTTTGATAACCCAGGTGTACAAGCTTACACTTGACTAATCCTGGACCCTCAGAATCCTTGCCCTAGAACCCTGAAGGATGTAAATCGCAGGATGTGCCTCCACCAAGCCCCGGGTTCCCACCATACTGCTGTACACTCTGCGCACAAAGGGGTCTTCACCACAAATGACCCTTAGATAGACCCATAGAAATGCTTCCATCCAAGTTCCAAATGGGATTCGAACCCCCACCCTTGCCGCTGGAGCAAGCCTTATGAATCATTGGTCGACCAGTTGGACAATTGGAGTGGGAGTCGAAAGAATCATGCAAGGATCAGAAAAACAAATGAAAAGTCAAGACTGATTATAAGGTAAACAAGGGTAAATTTATCTTATAAAAAAACTTCTGGCAAGCAATATTTCGTGTTCTGGTTATATCCAATGTTATTTAAAATATGTAGTCAAATTTATTTATTAATTAGATTATGATAATTAACTCAAATTAACATTTTACACATTATTAATAAAAATTAATACTTAAACAATAATTTCTTTTATTAAAATTTGTTCTGTAAGATATTTTTATCCAATATTATTTTTAGGATAAAGAGTATCAAACTTTAAA
Organism: Penstemon barbatus; assembly: GCA_003313485.2. NCBI lineage: Eukaryota > Viridiplantae > Streptophyta > Magnoliopsida > Lamiales > Plantaginaceae > Penstemon > Penstemon barbatus. The sequence goes on along the minus strand of CM064883.1, from coordinate 64,292,569 downwards.
AGTCTAATCGATATAATATGCAAGTTTGATTTTGAATATTAGACTTTTATATCTAATCATTTTTTAAAATTTATTAATATCCTAGTTTGTTGTATTTTTAATTTACTCTTTTAAAATTTTATAAAAAAATATAATCATATTATATTTATATGAGCTTACAAATTAGTATCACATTACTGTTATGATATAAGTTAGATAATTATTATATGATTTAATATAAATATAATCTAAGATTTTGTATATTTCAATTGTAGGATAATGTTTAAATTTTATGTATATTACATATACTTTAAAATTAAGTATATTTATTATATCATTGTGACGTCATCCGATTCAATCAGCGATTCAACCGATTCGATCAGTAAAATCAGTGGTCAGTCGACTGATCGGTTCATTGTCCGGTCCGGTTCTGAAAACATTGATTATATCACTAGCTGAAATTTAAATTTAATCCAAATTGTGTTTTCATATGGTTGTCATCCTCTATTTTTCCATTTTGAACAAGTCTTGTCAACGCAATGGTTGGCTTGTTTTTCTTAGTACGTAAACCTTCAATTCAAAGTGATGCTTGGACGGTTCGGAAAGTCTTTAACTTATAGTACCAGTCCGTATATATAAATAATTTATTAGCCAGCTTTTCTTCGGAATAATTTTCTCACCTAATTTCAATAAGTGATTCGGATTATGGCTTCTAGTGAGAAAATAAAACACAATTTTATACTCTTATAAAAAAGAAGTCATGGCTTCTAGTGAGAAAATAAAACACAATTTTATACTCTTATAAAAGAGAAGTCATGTACACGTTACACCACGATTTTGAATCAGAAGAGAGATTTCAAGAAATGGCAGATCTCACTCTATCAATAATCGAGCCGGATTTAGTGTATGATAAGGGATTTACCTTTTCTATTGATATTGATTCACACAGATTGGATCAAAAACAATTCTTGAATGCTACACAAATTTTTTGATGTTTCTATTTTGCCTTTATGACATAAATTAACTTGATTATGTGGTTCTTTAACTTCTTCACCTATGCCTTTACATTATTTAAATAAATTTTAACTTTTAATTTTTCTTCGAAAAAAATTCTTATTTTTGTGCTTAAAAAAATTTAATACGTAGGAACACATACTAAGAATGACTAGTACTATTAAAAAGAAAAGGCATGTCATGGTGTATGCCCTAAATACTTGAATTACTTATGTATGTAACTTTTTAACTTCTCCACTTATCCCATTACATCCTTTAAATAAAATTTAACTTTTGTTATTCCACTGCAAAGAAATTCTTATTTTTTTTTGCTTCAAAAATTTGATGCACGCGGGAATGCATTTTGATTGCTAATGATAATTTTACATAAAAGAAAGGTTTATGCACTCGAATTCACATGTACGATTTATTTTATTTTATTTATTTTTCTCAAGAACTTTTATCCATTTCAAGATACGTCGAATACATTAAGAGATAATATCTTTCAACAATAATTTGAATTTGGGCACGCTACAAACTTTGTAGTGACTAGTATGTATATATTTATTGGAATAAGTTAAACATATTGAAATAAATTATACAAGTTCATTTTTGCGTCGGTTTCCTTACTAGAAAGGGAAGACTTTAAGTTGAGAATTTGTTTATTAAACTTTAGTCAACACATAGTCCATGGTCGGCTTTGAGTCTCCAAAAGGGACTGACGGGCCGGGGCAGTTCAATTAAATCTTCTTTTTCTCTAGTGTTTTCAAGATTTTTTTTAAGGCAAAATTGTAAATATAGTTTCAAATTAATTATTGATTTTGGATTTTTGTTCCAAACTATTCAATTTGACGAATTTCATCCCGTAATTTAATTTTTTTTTGGAATATAGTCCCACCGTTAATTATAAGACGGAAATTGCGCATTTGCCCTTAAAGCTGCTTACGTGTCATGACGTGATAAATTTTAACATGAATAATTATATAATATTGTAGAACTCGTCCCAAACTAATTACAAGATTGAACCGGCATTTTCATTAAATTAGAAATTTAATATTGGGACTAAATTCATACAAAATGGTAAATTATGGGACAAAATTAAACGAGTTGATATAGTTTGGGACGAAAAATAAAAATTAGTAATTAGTTTGAGACGATATTTCAAACAAATATTAAATTGCGGGACGAAATTCGGTGAGGTAATATAATTTGGGACGTTTTCTGCAATTTTACTTTTTTTTTTTTTTTTTATGTGGATGCTTTTTTATTTTTTGTGTGGTTGGATTTTTAAAGGCAATGAACAAAATCAACCAATCCACTAAATTTAATTGTAGGATTTTGTTGACTTCGGGATTACCTGTAACATAACCATGTTACATCTTCTGTTACATAAGTTGATTTGCTCCACGTGTCGAGTTCATGAAATAAGGATACAATATATTACACAATAGTATGTTTTTGTATATAATAAATTTAGATACTTTTCTTAATATTAGAAAGGTAGTTGCACGTGATTAACTAATTTTCTATATTAATTTCATCATATATATAATCACATTTCATCATATTATCTTGTAATTGAAATACATAATTAAATTTATTTAATATATTTCGAAGTAAAGTTGAAATCATAATTAACTAATACCAAACTTGAAAACTAAAAAAAAAAACTATCATTACCAAGTATTTTTTATCCTAAAACTACTTGTCTACATACTATTATTCTAACAGTACCATTTGAACGACCGAAAACATCAATTTTTTTCTTTTTTGACCTTGATACTTGTGCAGGTGAGGTTCCTAATTCTCTTCGGAAATCTTCTGACATTGCCTCAAAATATGTGTCCCAAAGAATTCGGATATCTGTTGGTTCACAATATACCAGAAGAAGCTAATAATCTTCGTAGTTCATGAGGCATCTGAAAAGTAATAGCTTCATTTAAACATTCAATAACACTTTGATCAGATTCAAGCAAACCTCGTTTTTGCTCTGCCTCCTTGAAACTTGAGCATCGTAATTCGTTTACTGTGAGCAAATCTTGGAAAGATGTTGGACCTCTTATATGATTCAATAGCAATCTCAGATAAAAATGTTCTCCTTCTATAGGATTAGCACCATTTATACGTCCTATCACACCTCCTTGCTTTCTTTTGTTCCAACACTTAAGTTTTTTATCCCACACATAATGCTCTGGAAATTCGCTGTAAAGATATCCTTTGCCTTCTTCACATTTTGAGCACATAAAAAAGTACTCTATAAGCATTGTTTCGCAGAAGTGATCTCCCATTAAAATATTATTTAAATCTCGATTTGCCAAATAAGTCACAGGTTGTTGATTTGGGAGATGAAGCACCAAATTAATAATTGCTGGGTAAATTTCATTCAAGTCGAATTCAAAAATTCTCCACATTGCTTCTTGAGCAGAGACCCATCGAGCATCTTGAAATTGTTTAATTTCATCAATTACATTATCTTCATCTTGGGCGATATGAACTACCACTCTGTCATGTCCCTTATATATGTATTTATACAAATATTTCACTGCTGTCACGCCAGAACATATCTCGACATTTATATGACAGTTATATCTTGATAACAAATATGGATTGTAAGGCCCATTGATTGTCGAGTTGTGCTTTGCGAACTTGAATTGTCAGTCCATTATTTGTTCTCTTATAAATTGGATATCCATCTTTACCTTGTATTATGCTTTCACAATATGGTCGTGGATAATGAAATCTGCATTTTCCGTCCACCATACAAGAATTCTTCGAGTTCTTATCTCCACATGGCCCATGCATCATGTGTTTCAGAATTAAGTCATATAGTTCAGGATACTTTTCTCGATCGGGAAGTTCTGCACTAACAAACTAGTCAAACTGCTCTGGAGTTATGATTTTATATTCAGATTTCAAAATTATAAGCATAAGAGCGTGTGGTAATCCCCTCTTTTGAATTATATGGACATGTGCAACTACTTTGCCAAATATTTCTTTCTTAAATAATTGATCTTTCAAATCATGCAAGTTTGCACAAAAAACTCTCGAGGTCAAGTCAGGTCGATCTTGATCCTTCTGGCCATCGTACAACACATGAGTTATGAACTGCATATTATTCAGAGAAATTTGTATGTGTCCTTTAGGCCTCAATGGAATCTTATGCATAATATTTCTTCAAGTTGTGCTCTTAAATACCTAAATAGCTAAAAATTACTCAATTTTACTCTTTATGTAAAATTCATGTGGTTTTTGGGATTATTAAAAGTACACCAAGAATATATGATAGAATTTTAATTAGAATTCTAATTCAAAATTTTGTCACATCCAAGATATCTCTACGACTTCCAACAATTTCTCATCAAACTACAGTAGGTCTCTAGACACATATAACATAATTTTTTTTTCTATAATATAAATTGATTTGAAAGCTAGCACCTACATTTTTTCCTCCAAACTCAACATTTTAACTTAATCCAATGGAGTTCCAAGTTATTCGAAACCTAATACCCAACATTCAAACCAAATCCAAAATCTAACCAAATAAACAGTGATCTAAAACACAAGTTTTAAAGGAACTTATTTTCAAAAATATTATCTAAAAAATCTAAATATATATACTACTTGGGTTGAGTCTGGTAATTAAAACCAAACACGGGAGGAGGAGGGTAGTTGGAATTTAAAAAGTGTGTTATTTAATACTCCCACAAGAGAGAAAAAATCTAATAAAAAAAAGAAATGAATAAGTTAATTAAATAAAACAAAAGTCTATAATGCCGTCACCGAAATTCTATCTCTCACCATAAATTTGTTGCATAAATAAGTAGTACTATATTTATTATTTGTAGCTTACAAAAGAAAAGCAGTGGAACTATAGCCCACGGCAAAATCATTTGAAAATGCGAATCTACCGCATATTCAAGATCATGCAAATCAACACATTACATAACCGACGACATTCTCAACACTCATCGACGACGATGATTCATGGAACCAATTTCTTCGACTGATCGGTGAGCGTAGGTACAAGTAAACAACATATAGAGAGGTTCATTTCAGTTCATTGTTTCAAATGTCAATTCCAATTATGTTCCCTTTCGTAATTCATCAAATTGCATGCCAGATGTTTGTGAAATTTACTGAGAGAAGCTCGATTTTGATTAAAATAGATTTTCAATTACTACCTACTCAATATATTACATATATCTTGTTCCTAGATAATTAGTAGTATAATAGTTAGCCTTTTCTCTTCTCCATGAACAATTTGTTTATTTATTTATTGGGTAATTAAGATATAAGATTTTGCTAGATTAATTAATATCCAGAAATTTATATTCATTAATATAGTAGTAAATTAATTATCTGCAGGTGATGTTGGTCAATGGCCTCCTCAATCTTACTTTGTCAACTAGAGGGGGTATGATTACAGGGATACTACAAAATGGAATTGACAATTTACTTGAAGAAGAGTACAAGGAAAGTAACAGAGGGTACATCATTTCTTCTACCTTATGATTGTTCAATTACATTAAATCAATCAAAATTTAATAGTTTAATAGCTTTGGAATGTTAATTAATACATACCTTGTTGTTCTTGTCAAAGGATATCATTCACAGAACAAAAATTTGGTAGGTTAGAACCGTGGCTGGCAAGTACATTATCAGTTGGTAGGTTGGAACCATGACTGGCGAGGACAGTATCTGCTAAAAATATTGTTTATTATCACTTATCACTTAATAGTTCAAAATATGAACTAATAATGAAATTTATATGACTTTTTAACATTTGGATGACCTATTTATATGATATGCTTTTTTTTTTAAGTTTATTTGTTTCTTATTTATTGAAACATACCTTCATCTTCATGTATAGTAATATTCTCCCTGGATGATGGAACGGATTGTATAACAGAAATTTCATTATTCTCTGAAAGAAAAATGTATATGTTAGAATATGAGATGAATAATCATGAATTTAATTAAGCAATAATTATTGTTTGAACAAATGAAAAGGAATTGAAATAAAGCAAAACAAATGATTAACCTTCTTGTTCATGGGCATCATTTATGCTTTCGTCCCTCGTGAAGGTGGACTGACCAACTTGATTGTCATTGGTGCAACTTTTTTTGATATTTTGATGCCATCCCGTCTCACCTCTTGGAAATAGAATTGGATATTCCAATGGTTCATAGCATCCATAATAATGTTTTATTCTATGTGTATTGTCTGAATTTGCACGGACTATAATATCTCTGTGATATGGTATATTATCATTATTTCCTTCAATCCATATAGCTGCAACTTGATCAGTAGTTGGATGGTTATATACTCGTTGATCTAAATTCACATCTTTTGAGTTATGGAGTTGAATATCTTCCGTTGATGGATAATCTTTTAATCGTCTAAAGACCTTGACGTACGGATTGACTTCTAGAATTTTCATTAACTTTTTTATAATGGCTTCAGATAAAGATGAATTCTCTAGTATTTTGAGTCTAGCCTCAACTTCATTTTCAATATAAAAAAAGTACAATTGAAAATATGATGGCCCATTTTCATTCGGAATTAATCCTGGAGGATTATGGTAGACCTTTCCTTGTGCTCGAAAAGTATAAACCCCGCTCTTAGCATTTGCAAGCTCTTTATCATACTTCACACCAAATGAGGTTAAAGAGAATATGCAATTCAAATGACGAATATTTTTTCGAAAGTTCATAGCCCTCTCTGACTGTGAAGTGAATAACTCGAACAACTCATCTGGAATTTCAATAGGTGCTAATTTAATTTTTCCATTACCACAACAAAAGGTCAGGGCTCATATTCAAATCTTTCAGAACCACAATGAATGCATTTAGACACTTTTTTCAATTTATGCATCTCCGACCATACAGGATCATAAAATGTTAACCCTATAAAAATGATAAATTAATAATCAGCCTTTTAGTAGATATCTTAGAACATAAGAACACAAACTTAATTTTTTGTACTAACCATTTGACTCATATGGGATCATTTGAGCTCTAAGAAGCCATTCTCTTTGGACATATATTGGACACTCGATATGCTCTTTAATCTTTTGAATAAGTGTCGCTTTATTGCCACTCAATCCTAGTCCATGTTTCTTTAGATAAATCTTGCATTGACCGACTTTCAATTTTCCAACTTGACCACCTACCACATTCAAGAAAATAAGACTAATGTAAACACAACACAAAAAAGTATTCACAATATTCATAGATTATGAAACAAACCTTGAATGATTTTCTGAATAGTTTCGTAATATTTTTGATTTTGTTCATTAATCGTCTGTTGATTGTTCCTGGTAATCTTAGATCTCTTAACTTTTTCAATATACTTTTGTTTCTCTAGAGGATTTTGGCTAGCATACTTTCTTTTTATTTGATCCAAATTTCGTTGTCGTATTATATCTGTCATACACAAAATATAAAATAGATTATCGAGATGCATAGTTTAAATTTTTGAATACTAAAACTTGACTTTATTATATGTAATAACAAACTTGACTTTGTATGTAATAGCTGATGCATCACCATTGTTAATTTTTTTGGTTAATTTCCTAAACTATTTGTTTTGTCGGTTCTTTTTTCAATTGCTGATTTTGTTTTGTCTGTTCCTTTTTCAATTGTTGATTAAATATACTAAATGGCTTTTATGTTGGATATGGACTTTGGAATTTTAATGGGGAAAAGATCCCTTAAGATATATCTTTCAAGTAGTAGTGTTTATGTAGAAGTATGATTCTTCAAGTTTTTTTCTATTTTACTATTAATAATAAAATTTAAGTAGGGAAAGTAGGGTTATATTAGTCTTCACAAAAAATTCAATAAATTCTATTTTCTGAACTCGTACTTTTCTATGTATATAGAAATATATTTAACAATTTTTAAAACAATTTGAAAGGTCCAAACCAAATGCCACCAGACTGTAATTCTGATCGTCCACCACCTTGTCTGTCCAAAAAAATTTCAATATCCACATTGCCCTACTACAAACCCACCATAAACCCATAGCCTCCTCCGGCAATCTCCCCGCCATCCCCTTCACCATATAAGACTGAAATAAAATTTGTGAAGGGGTCAGAGATGGTGGCGTTGAATCTTAATGTCGTTGAATTCAACATTGAATTGAAATAATTGTGAAGATGAAAAAAATAATTCTGAATCGAATTGTAAAAGTAGAAATTGAATAAATGGAAAAAAAATAGCATTTACAATATAAACAAACCCCTTTATATACATAACCAACCCGGGGCAAAGACGTAAAAATATAGAATCCTAACTAATCGAGCAACAAGCCAACCAAAACTGGCTTGTAAGAGGACTGTCTTATGTTGCATGCTTATGGCTTACACAAATAATACACCTGTTTATTTATAGTATGTAAATTAAACAATGGCCAACTTCATCTCTCGCGAACGTATCTAAGTGATTGGATCCTAAGATCAGATTCGACTATGAGACGATTCACTTCAGTATGAGTGCAATCATGAAACATTCTCTAAGGCTGTGATCTTAAAACACGTTCCAAGTCATAGATTCCGATCGAGACGGAAGGAATCGCTAAGACTTGTATGATTATGCATGATTCACATGAAGTGAATTTGTAGCATTTCATGAACAAGGCATTTGATGCTAGTGCATATGACTAGGTGGTTCAATAGGGGATCAAACGCATCGAACATTCCAAACAGAGAAACCCATCGTGGAAGTGCATAATGCATATAGGTAATGTGATGTTTCTCAAGACTTATAATAGTTTACGATTTAGTCATTAGACTTGAGGTACTAGGGCGAATTCGGTACACGAGAATACATACATTGATGTAGGAGCCGATCACGTAGCCTGATCGTTGTGTGGCTACTTTGGGTACATATGATCGTGTACGCGAATGGTTAGTACTAAGAAAAGATCTATCAATTCACCCTGATAAGATGAGAGAATTTCATGTACGTTCTTAAATAACAGATTTTGAGAAACTGATGGCCGTGGTCGGTGATGGATTTGATAAGGGGTTTCCAAATTTAGTAGTCTCACTGGAATTATATATTATCCAGAATTAGAAAGTACATAATTGAGATAATTAGAGGTGCCGATCAATTCACACACCTTATGTCTCAATGGGAAAATAATCGCTAGAGGGACCGTATGTACATGACAATTATAAGAGGTGAAGTTCACAAGGTCAATCACCTGAAGTTGGGCTTCATGGGCTTATGGCTAGACATCAACCATGAGGTGTGGGTATTCCTGAATTAATGAGAGATTAATTCTCGAATGATCAATTAAAAGTGTTTAATTGATCGGATCAATTAATTGCTTATTAATTGTTCATTAATTAAATCACGAAAGTCGTGGGCCTGGTGCCAATTGATGGTGAACCTAAATGGTGACACACAATGCAGTTGGACAACAACAGTCAAAAGGCAATAACTGATTTAAGGAAGTTAAATCAATCATTTAAATGAATTAAAATGTTAATTCAACATGGAGATTAATTGATTAGATGGTCTAATTATTTAACATTAATTAAAATGTTAATTAATGAAAGTAGATTAACTAATTAGATGGTTTAATTATTTAATATTAATTAAAATGCTAATTAATAAAGAGAGATAAATTAATTGGAATGTCTGATTAATTGAGTTTATTTAATTAAGGTTTTAATTAAATAAATGCAAGAGATGAACCATAAAGAATGGGCCAAGACTTGCAAGAGAAGAGAGAGGCTTATAAATTGGAGTCTTGAGAAGACTCAAAAACCCTAATGCTAAATGCTAACCTTAGCATAGCCGCCCCCTCTCCTCTTTTTCTCTCTAATATAGATCTGGATCTCCAAGCTTCTTCCTCCATTGATAAACCTTAAAGCTCTAGTTCTAAGCCTGTGACTTGGAGGTGTTGCTATCCAACTGGTGTGGATATTTCTAGAGGCACGACGTTTGGAATGCTTTAGTGAACAAATAGAAAACTAGAGAAAACCATCATCGTTCCTGTGGTGAGGTAATATGCGATTACCACCCTTTTTAATACAATTGTTTTATTTTGTTTCAACCTTTTCATATGAGTTAGATGAATAAGTCTCGGCCTTGGGATTTGTTCGAATTTTAAATTTCGCACTTTTGTTGTTTGACAATCGAACAATATCCCAACTACAATCTTCTTCTTCCTTTAACTGTGAATTCATCTTTCTCCTTTCTTCCATGTTGAGGCTTGAGTTAAGCCTAGTGTTTGACACCCCCCGGCAAGATGGCGTGTACAAATTACAAACACCCATCTTGTACAAAATTGAAGAGAAGACCGACTTTGGAATGGGTTTAATGAAGATGTCTACCAATTGAGCAGAATAGGAAGAAGTTTCACATGATCGCGTGCCACATGCTCTCTTCCAAAATGTAAGTCAATTTCTATATGTTTAGTTCTTTCGTGATAAATGGGTGATGGGGGCTATTTCGCACCCTACTAAACGGATCGACTAATGAACACAAGATCGATTCGACCAAATCAGACAACTCGGGATCATCTAGCGACCCGGCCAAGTACAGCTCTCTTCGACTAGGAGATTATATTCCGGACCCAAGAAGGGTATTTGGGCCGAGTCCTATTAGGACTATTTTCCTTGTAACACTAGGTTTAGCATGGTATAAATACCTAGTTAATGATTGTATGAACTAACTCCGAAAACGCTGAATCATAAGAAAAATACGCCATTGAATGCTGCTTACTACAGCATAACTCATTATTACTCAATAAAGAAAAATTTTTCTCTCCAGATTGGTGTTCTTTGCTTTGGTTTATGTAATTTACTTCTTGCTTTATCAATATTGCTTTTCTTTGTGATTGATCCATCCGGAATAAAGTATCAGAGCCCTATAAAATATATATTGGAGACACCCAATAACCCAAATTCACTGATATCTTTTTAACCCGACGAAATCCGGCTAAATCAGTTGGCGCCCACCGAGGGGCTAGGTTAATTATTCGATTGACACATGGCTCGCCCAAGGAAAAGCGCTCGTATTGGAGCGAGAAGCAATACAACCACCGGCCATAACACATCGGAAGACATACAGAACAACAACGATAATAACGTTCCCAACACCGACGAGAATTTCCAAGATGCACACCCTCGACAGTAAGGACCCCAAGGAGGCCTTCTCGGTGCCATACAGGAAGAACCAGAAGGCCCCGAAATCCCCGTTCCTCTCCCGGGCGCTCAGGAGAAACTGCGACAAATAGCGATGCTCTTCAAATCACTTTCTCCAGAAGAATTACTAGTACTGGATCAAATTCCTCGAAACGTTACGACAACTCCTGCACCAGGAGTGCCAAGGCCAAACGAACAAACCTCTCAACAGGCTGACAGCCCAGCGAGTGAGCGACGCTCGCTACACAGCCCACAGCAGGGCAATTCTAAACCCTCCGATAACCATCCGCGAAGAAAACCAGGTCGAAGAAAACCACAGGCGGGTCGCAGCGGATCGAAGGAACGAACAATAATCCCTATCGAGGATGACTTAGATGATGCAATCCCAGATCGACCACGAGCGACTCGATTCTCGGAAAGGGAAATTGAAAGAATGGTACAGGAGCGACTCGAACAACGCCTACGATCTGTTCAAAACCCATGGGCCCGAACTACGGAACTCCAGGAAAGCCTTGCGGCTTGTTCTCCTTTCTGCAGAGAAATAAAAGAGGCACAATCCACGGGACAGGTCCCAGGTAGACTACCCCGATATGATGGAACTACCGACCCGGATGATTATATTTTTAGCTTTACGAATATAATGAATTTATATGCCCACTCTGCCGAATTCACCGCCAAGTTAATGGTGACCACATTCGAAGGACTCGCGCTGGATTGGTTTGCCAAAAAGCCGGCCAACTCTATATTCAGTTTCCGGGAATTATGCAATAAACTGACGCAGCAGTTTGCCAGTCAGAAAAGACAAAAACTCCCGATGAGCTACCTGGGAACCATACATCAACAAGAAGGAGAATCCCTAAGGAACTGGTTGGCCAGATTTAATGTAGAGCTACTCAAAATAGATTCTCCAAATATCGATTACATAATTTCTATCCTTTTCGACCTCACTAAAAATAGGCAGTTCGGAAACGCCCTCAGTCGAAAACAACCGAGAACGTTTGCCGACATCATGAGCTTGGCGTCTAAGTATATGACCCAAGAAGAGATGAATTCCTTTAAGGATAAAAACAAAAACAAAGCCACAGCTTCAGGATCCAAACGTCATGACAGGATTCCTGCCCAAAGATCTGTGGATTATGAGCGGTCTTTTAGGAAAGGTAACGTTTTCCAGCGATTGGAATACAGCAAAGCCGACCAAGAAAGACAACCTAACTTCTACCAAAGATCAAGAAACCCTGAACAACCAATCAGAAGCAGGGTGAATCAAGTAGAACACCCAAGGTTAAATGCTCCCATGGAAGAAATATTGGAAGTTCTAGAAAGAAATAACTGGATCCCCGAGGCAAGGAAAATCGCTCAGCCAAGACCAGGGTCTCGAAACTACGACCAATACTGTAAGTACCATAGGGCACACGGACATCGAACGGAAAATTGTTTTCACCTTAAGAGAGAAGTTGAAAAACTGATCGAACAAGAAAAACTAGACGAATACATAGAGCAAGATAACCGCAAAAGGGAAAGAAGTAGAAGCCCTCGGGACAGTAATCAAAGAAGGAGTTCTCATCGAAGGTCACCTGAGCGTCGACCTACTCAGGAGTTGAATCACGACCAGATCAATGGGACTATCCATACAATATCCGAGGGGCCCGCGGGTGGAGATAGTCGTAACGCCCGACGAAGGACAGCCCGATCCATAATCGGAAATTCAAGATACCCAAAAGAAATATGGACTCTGGAAAACAAACCGACAAATCACCAACCGATCAGCTTTAACGAAGGCGAAGTACCTAAAAACATCATTTGGGACACAAAAGAGGATAACCCCGATTTCCCTATGGTGGTGTCGTTAGAGATAGCGAATTATAATGTAAGAAGAATCCTAATCGATAATGGAAGCTCAGCAAATATCATCTCCCGGGAGGTTTTAGCCCAAATGAACTTGGGGCAGATAAACCTACAGAAAGTAGCTACGCCATTAGTAGGCTTTGGAGGGTCCGAGATCATCCCCAGCGGAACGATATCCTTAAGTGTATCGCTCGGAAAGAAACCACACCGAACGGTAAAGCTAGTAAAATTTCTAGTGGTAGAAACCCCCTTCGCTTACAACGCAATATTGGGACGACCGGCTCTCAACCTATTCCGAGCCGTTGTCTCTACTTATCACCAGAAGATAAAGTTTCCGACCGACGGAGGTATTGGAGAAATAACAAACGATCACTGTATGGCGTGGGATTGCTACATCACCTCGTTAACCTTAAAAGAACATCCAAAATCAATCACTCCGAGCAAAAGAAAGATCGAAGACGATCTCACTAGAAACAAAGTGGAAATTCCTAGTACTGATCGATTAGATAAAAAGGGAAAAGAACCACTAGATTTATCCTTGAAACCTCCAGAACATAAGGATGTAATCCTAGTAGAAGGCGACTCGTCCAAAACGACGAGAATAGGTACAGAGTTGAGCAAAGAAGGAGAAATAATGTTGATCGAGTTCCTAAGAGATAATGTAGACGTCTTCGCCTGGAGCGCGAATGACATTGAAGGAATCGATCCTCGGGTAATCAAGCATTCGCTAAAAATTGACCCTTTGGCAAAACCCGCCAGACAGAAGAAGAGAAATCATGGGCCGGTAAAAGATAAAATTATTAAAGCCGAGGTAGAAAGATTGCTTGAAGCAAAACAAATCCGAGAAATACATTTCTCGGAATGGTTATGTAATGTTGTACTAGTAGCAAAAGGGGATAAAAAGGACAACAAATGGAGAATGTGTAATGATTTCACCGACCTTAACAAGTTTTGTCCACGCGACCCATACCCCCTCCCAAGGATTGACTTATTGGTCGACTCAACCGCTGGCTTCGCAATATTTAGCATGATGGATGCTTTCCAAGGGTTTTACCAAATATACATGGACGAGCAGGATCAAGAGAAGACCGCGTTCATAACCGAGCAGGGAGTATACTGCTTTATAGTAATGCCATTCGGATTGAGGAATGCCGGGGCTACTTACCAAAGGTTAGTAAACCTAATGTTCAGAGAATTAATCGGAGAAATAATGGAAGTCTATGTAGACGACATGTTAGTCAAAAGTATGAACGAAGCGGATCACGTGAAACATCTGGATCGATGTTTTCGAATCTTAAGAAAATACCGTATGAAGTTGAACCCTGCGAAATGCACCTTCGGTGTTAAGTCAGGAAAATTTTTAGGATACTTGGTACACCAGCGAGGAATAGAAGCCAACCCAGAGAAAATTCGAGCCATAACTGAAATGAAACCTCCCAAAACCATCTCTCAAGTACAAAGCTTGGTTGGGAAAATCGTAGCATTGAACAGATTCATATCAAAATCTGCGGACAGAAGCTTGCCCTTTTTCCAAACGCTTCGAAAGGCAAAAAACTTCGTTTGGACCGAAGAATGCGGTCGAGCCTTCGAACAACTCAAAGAATATTTGACAACACCCCCGATGTTGGCCAAACCAACGGAAGGAGAACCGTTGTATATCTACATCTCCATCTCCGATGCGGCCATTAGTTCAGTGCTAATTAAAATAGAGGGCTCAGAGCATAAGCCTGTCTATTATCTCAGCAAGTTATTGCAAGGGGCGGAGAAGAATTACTTGGAAATTGAAAAATTCACGATGGCCTTAGTAGTGGCTGCACGAAAACTCCGACCCTACTTCTTAACTTACAAAATTATCGTTTTGACGAATCAACCACTAAGGCAGGTCTTAGCAAAACCGGAAGCCTCCGGAAGATTAATCAAATGGGCGATCGAACTCAGCCAATTTGAAATCGACTACAAACCAAGAATTGCCATTAAGGCCCAAGTGTTGGCTGATTTTCTATTGGAAACACCGACACAGGCAACTGAATCATCGAGCAGCCTCAACGACGATGTTTTGATCATAGAAGATCGAACTTGGTTAATGCATGTCGACGGTGCTTCATGCCGAAATGGAGGAGGCGCCGGAATCAACTTCATTGGACCAAATAAAGAAGATTTGAATTACGCGATAACATTGAACTTCGTCGTAACAAACAATGAAGCAGAATATGAAGCATTGATTGCAGGAATGGAAATGGCGATCAAAGCCAACATAAAAAGTCTTAAAGTATTAACTGATTCAGAGTTAGTGCAGAGACAAATCAAAGGCCTATATGAGGCTAAGGAATTCAATATGGTCAAATACCTCGCCAAAGTGAAAACACTAGCTGAGAAATTTGAAAATTTCGGCATACAGAACATTCCACGTTCAGAAAACAAATGGGCCGATCAACTATCTAAGTTCACAGGATCCCATGATGGAAAAACCGAAAGGGTGATCAACGCTGTGGCCGTTCAAGAAATGTAACGGTTGCTCGACCTGGTTAATCTCTAATACACCGGCGATCGATATCGATGAAACACCGGCAATCGATATCATGGAAATCGAAGGAGTGGAAGGAAACTGGATGACTCCAATGATAGACTATCTTAGAGAAGGAAAACTACCACCTGACCAGAATGAAGCTCGGAAAATAAGATATCGAGCTCCAAAGTATACGCTTGTAGAAGGAAAACTCTACCGAAGATCAGTATCAGGAATTCTGCTGAAATGCGTCTCCGAATCACAAACCGCCAATATACTACGAGAAATACATGAAGGAGATGCAGGAAATCACAGCGGATCAAGAGCATTGGCCTTAAAATGTCTCAGAACAGGTTACTATTGGCCTACCATCAATAAAGATGCCGCTCAGTACGTCCGAGAATGTCATCACTGCCAAGTCCATGCTAATGTATGTCATCGACCAGCAAAATATGCACCCAATCCCAATATGTTGGCCTTTCGATCAATGGGGAATGGACATCGTGGGACCGTTCCCAGCGGCCAGATCCAAGAAAGCTTATGTCCTGGTCGCGGTAGAATATTTCAGTAAATGGATAGAATGCATCGCTCTCGCACGAATAACTCAATTCCAAGTGATCAACTTCCTATGGAAATTCATAATTTGTCGATTCGGCATCCCTAGGATCCTAATTTCTTATAATGGAACCCAATTCGCGGGAAAACAAGTAATAGAATGGTGTTCAAAACTGGGAATCCAACAAAATTTCACTTCGGTCAGGCATCCTAGAGCCAACGGACAAATCGAAGTAGCAAACCGAGAGATAATTAAATCTTTGGAAAAAAGATTAGGAGCGGCCAAAGGAAAATGGCTCGATGAACTCCCAGGAGTACTTTGGGCGAATCGAACCACAGTCAGAAGCTCGACCGGAGAAACCCCGTTTAGCTTGGTATATGGTTCGGAAGCTGTTATTCCTGTTGAAACTCTAATCCCAACGCCAAGAATCGAGGTGTTCGATGATTCGGAAAATGAAAAGGCAAGAGAAAATGATGTTGACTTAACAGAAGCTTTAAGGGAAAAGGCCGATGTACGCCTGCACGCCACTAAGGCAAATATGGAAAAAGCATACAATCAAAAAGTACGTATCCGAACCTTCAAAGAAGGAGACCTGGTCTTGAAAAAGGTGGAAGTATCCAAGCACGTGGGAAAGTTACAACAAAACTGGGATGGACCTTATGTTGTCATTGGCGTAGGAAAGAAAGGTTCATACAAAATTGCGCACTTGGATGGAACAGCCTTACCAAGAACCTGGAATGCAGTCAACCTTAGAAAATACTATGGTAAATAATTTTTTGCAGATTATGCTGCTTTATTTTATTTCATTAAGTTTTAGTCTTTGTAATAAAGGCCTTAGCCTACAGTTCAATTATTAAAGATTTTAGCAATTTCTATAAATCGATTGTTTCGGTAAACGCTCCTTAGAATCCTACTGTCATATTGGTTGAGATTGAGACAAAAGGGGTTATGTATACATTGATCAGCTCAATAAATGCTCCTCAATCCGACCATCAAAAGCGAGTCGAGTATACATTGATCCGCTCAATAAAGACTCCTCGCCCGTTATTCAACGATCAGAAGGACTTTCAGGCACTAAAAACCTAAGTCCAAATTACAAACGAGTCGAGTAAACATTGATCCGCTCAATAAAAACTCCTCGATATATATTCAACGAAAAAGGCTTTTGGTATTAAAAACCTAAGTCTAAATAAAACGAGTTGAGTAAACATCGATCCGCTCGATAAGAACTCCTCGTTACATATTCAACAAAGACTGATAGGTTAGAAACCTAAGTCTAAACAATACGAGTCGAGTAAACATTGATCCGCTCAATAAAAACTCCTCGATATATATTCAACGAAAAAGGCTTTTGGTATTAAAAACCTAAGTCTAAATAAAACGAGTTGAGTAAACATCGATCCGCTCGATAAAAACTCCTCATTACATATTCAACGACCAACAAAGATTGTTAGGTTAGAAACCTAAGTCTAAATAAAACGAGTTGAGTAAACATCGATCCGCTCGATAAAAACTCCTCGTTACATATTCAACAAAGACTGATAGGTTAGAAACCTAAGTCTAAACAATACGAGTCGAGTAAACAATGATCCGCTCAATAAAAACTCCTCGATATATATTCAACGAAAAAGGCTTTTGGTATTAAAAACCTAAGTCTAAATTATAAATAAGAGTCGAGTAAACATTGATCTGCTCAATAAACACTCCTCGATCAATTATTCAACGATTAGTTGACTTCTGGTATAAAAACCTAAGTCTAAATTATAAATAAGAGTCGAGTATACATTGATCCGCTCAATAAACACTCCTCAATCAATTATTCAACGATTTAGCCGACTTTTGGTATAAAAACCTAAGTCTAGATTATAAACGAGTTGAGTAAACATTGATCCGCTCAATAAACACTCCTCGAAATATATTCAGCAATCAAAAGGACTTTTGGTATAAAAACCAGAGTCTAGGTTATAACGAGTTGAGTATACATTTGATCCGCTCAATAAACACTCCTCGATCTGTTCCTAACGATCTAAAAGATCTGGTAATACTCCTAAAGTTTTCAAGAGGAAATAAAATCCATCTGCTCGAAAATTGCTCCTTGTAAATAAAAATATGATAGAATCAACGACAAAGAGAATGTAAAGAATAAAAGTAATATTTTATTCATCAAATCAGTTACATACAAAAGTCCAACATTACAAAGATCTACACACTACATAAACACCGTTACAATGGTTTATATTTAGATTGGCGATCTTCACGACAATGTCCACGGAAACACCAATCTCCTCCCTAGTACCTCGTCGATTATGATAAACCACCTAAGAAGCATGCTGCTCAGGATGGTCGACTTCTTTGGTTCGATGGCCAGGCTCTGAATATCGAATGTTCTTCCAGACGAAATGAGCATTACCAGCCAGATAACCGGCAATACTCATTCACCCACAACGAGATACTGCTTCTACTTTAGAAGTTAATATTTTATCCTAAAGCAGCATCTTTTCGGGACCGTCGCAGAAGAAAAATTAACCAGCACACCCCGGTGGTCTTTCACCCCGAAGGTAACATCCAAGAGCGGGGGTGACTGGCAAATATGAACCCTCCATGTGCAAACAGAAACCACGGACCTCAAATCTGTGAAAACAACATTCGAGGCCTCATGGGACCCGTTAGTACAAGGAAGGGCTGACATGGGACCCGTCAGTACAAGGTAGAAGAATACCAAGCTATTAAGGTATGAATCACGATAATGTGACTTTTTGAATATTATGGGATCTGAAGGCAAAACAAAGTTTAAGGAAGCTGAGATCTCCATTTTCTTTGGGAAATTGCAAATGAAGAATGCAAACCACCGCCCTATTTATAGGGATAGGCCATAGCAATCCAACGGATGAAAAAGTATTTGATCAACGGTCATAAGTGCGACCTTTTGACTCCCCGTAATTAATGCAAGAAAGTTGGAACGGCACTATATAATCGCATCAACTAGTCGATAACAAAAGAGGTCGTAGATCGAAACAATCATACCTAAAAAAGCTTTGGAGCAGACAAACCGGCACGATCATACTTAATGGTCGATGGCTTGAAAACCTAGAATCCACAAACGAAGTCATACAAGTTTTTCGATAAAGGATAAAAGAGCGAACCCTTCGCCATACGAGGGACGTCACTGCCTCATACATCATATGGGTGACCACTGACTAAGCTATACAGGAACTCCTTCACAATTCAAGATATCTCACATGGAAATCAGGAGAATAGTCCTCCTTATTCAAAACGGCAAAGAGGTAACTGCCTAACATATAGTTCAAAATTAATGCTGGGAAACATAAAGATTTGGAAGATGCTTTGTGGGATATTTTTTTTTTCTTAGTCTGATGTAAGGAACAACGGAGTTCAGCGAAAGAGACAATGGCCTCCTTATATAAGATTTAAATCACAAAAAGACAAAAAGTACAGGGCATGGATTGAATATCGACCAAGATGATGAGCGTTCCTTAACAAATATTGTCGATACAAACGACCTATTGTCTAAAGTTTGACGTAAAACATGTTGGTGCATACAATCCAGAGGAGTATACTGGGTTTGATCAACAAAAGACTTGATTTGCAGAAGCAAACATTATACAATTCAGTTACTCAAACAGTGACTAAGCAAGGACAAGCTACCTTTTCTCTATCCTGAAAATTCTTCGAAAAGATCAATTTCAGATAAGCATGCTAATCTATACTGATTATTTCATGATGATTATATTTATGCACAAAGGGAAGAACGAACATAACAAAGTATATCTACAGAAGAAAATTGATCAAGGCAAGAATCTGCCTACAAAAAGATCATAATTTCCAAATTAGAGCTTCTCCCATTACAAAAACTTCAGCCCGAACAAATGCACAAAAGTTGGACAAAAAAAAAAAAAAAAAAAAAGAGGAGAGACAGCCCAAGGCTTGTCAGGTCAAACAAAGATCACTGAGAAGAATGGTCAGCAGGTCGACTACTAGAAACAGCCCTCCGAGGAGTCAAGTTGACAGCAAATGCCATCAACTCCTCTTGACGCTTTAGATAACCAGCGTCATATCCTTCCTCATAGGACCGCCGTTGAGACTCCTCTGCAAGGGCAGCAGCTTGAACTAAATCATGTTTCTCTTTTTCAAGGACAACTTTATCAGCCTCCAATCTTTGGAGATCATCTTTGGCAAGCTGAAGTTGCAACGTCAGCCCAGCAGATTTAGCTTTCTCTGACTCCAACTGACGTTGAAAAGCACTTCTATTTTTCCACAAATCATCGTTTTGCACACCCAGCTGGAGTGCAAAGTACTTAGCCTGGAAAAAGAAAACAATCCTTATGTAAGAAGGAAGTCAAAAATTAAACAAATAAAGTAGTGAAAAGTTTCGTCCACCTGTTCACATATCTTCACCAGCGACTGAACAAGCCGCACGTTGGAGGCACCCTCAAGCTTCTTCAGCTCGCCAGGCAAAATGGTGCTCAAACCCAGGTCCCAGGACAAAGCATCAGGCTCAATTGAGCCAGGCAGTTCATTGTTAGAAGGGATACCATCCAGGCGCGGAGTCTCCGACAACATAATGTCTTTGACCTGCTCAAAAATACAACGATCATCTAACAGACGAGGAGAGTCTCTCTCGTTGGGGCTAACAGAGGTCTCCTTGCCCGAAGCGGAAATAACAGTCCGACGACCAGACCTCGACCCAAATCGACCCTCAGAAGGTCCTCCAGATTCGAAAGAAGTAGTCGTTACAGTAGTATCATGAAACAAATATTCAGGACAATCTTGCAAAATAGATTGTGTTGTGGAAAGATTAACAGAAAACCCATCACCAACTTGCCTTTCGCTGGCAATCAGGGCAGTAGAAGTAGAAAAAGAGAGAGAACTAACAAAATCCCCTCCATACTCGTAAGAAGAAAAACCTGAGGAAACAGGTATATCGTAAACCTGCTCCACGTGAGATGAATCTCCGAAAGCTATTCGACCAGGCGAAGGCCTATTACCTATCTCTGTGGAAGAAGGAAAGTTTGGCTGAACAAGCGACGAATTAACTTCTGGTAAAGGTTGGGAAGGGATAACAGGATTATCGGTCGTCGAATTGCTAATCAAGGATGAACGAGGAGGCTCCATCGAAGGGCCATCTCTTCGAGATTTTTTCGGTCTGTTATCCCGAGCGCCCTCACGGGAAGGTCGCTTCGATGTATTACCAAAAAAGTTACTCATGATCGGACTACGGAAAAGTACAAACTAATATCGAGAAAGTTTATCGACTAGCCAAAGAAAGAGTATTCTATCCAAAGAGGGGAGTATAGCAGTAAAAAACAAGACAAGTTTTTACCTTTAGTATTTATACTACTTGAAAAGACGCCATAGACCTAAAGGAAGGGCGCGAAATAGAAAAACTGGCCTCGGAGCAAACGCTAGAATTTGAAAAGACACACGCATAATGATTACGGCAAATTAAATGACTTGTCTGAATTATTACGGCGAATACGAAAAGACACGACTGACAGAATACGAAACGTTTAGCGTACAAAGGAATGAAAAGGTAAAATTACAATTAGACCTACGGGTAAATAATTACAAAAATTATTTCAAGAAGTCACTATTTTAAGAAGCCTGGTCGCTATCCGGAATTCTCTGTTCGCTACCGACGTCCTCGGTCATGTCAATATCGTCTTCCTCTTCTTCTTCGTCTTCTGGATCGATCAAAGTATTATCGAGCTGATCGTTGACATCAGAAGGAGGAATAGGCAATGGTTTTCCAAATTCTTCAACGAGGTGATCCAAGGAAAACCTCGATATACGACATCTGGAATCTCGGAAGAAGAATAAATTTCACCATAACGATTCAACCGAATATGCGCCGCCTTAAAATACTCCTTTCGACGATCGTCAATCATCTTTAAAGCGACCAGCTGATGAACCGCCTTCTTGAAAGTACTCTCCAAAAGAGGACCGACCATCCGATATACCAACGCCGTATGGACAGGAGAGTTAAGGAATTCGCGTATAACTCTTTCATCAGGGTTCCTACCGTATCGATCTTTAATTCCACTAAGAGGGACGTTCTCTTCGTATTCCTCTAGTGAAGATCGAAGATTTGTCACTTGAGATTCTAGCTCACTAATCCGAGCCGTGCTCTGTAACTGGAATTCCTCTAACTTTATAGCCATCTGATTGGCCTGCTCTTGAGCACGAGAAACCTCCATCACCCTATTTATGATCTCTTGATCCTCAGTCCCGGTAGCGCGAGACTCTACGACAGGAACGGAAGAAGATGTTGAGGGACCAACCTCTGAACCAGTGGATTTATGAAGTAAAGCTTTATACTTCTCTTCCAAGAACTCACACAGTTGTTTCCAAAGTGCATTTTCGTAGGCGTATGACGCAAGACAAGTTTTAGTCTGGAAGAATAAAAAGGGCAAGAAAAAGAGATGTAAATTAAGGAAGTCCCTTAAAATTATCTGTTACTATGATCAAAGGAAAAAGATATCACCTTTTCAGCATAAAGAGAAGATCGCTGGAATTTTTCCAGAGGATCCTTATGAAGAAGTTTATTCAGATCGCAAGTGAAAACACCAGACAAAAGAACACGGGTTGCCTTGTCAACTGCGTTCTCACTATCATCGTGAATAAGAGAATCCTTCTCGGAATAACCAGCGGCCCTTTTTCCCTCTAAATGATCCTCGATCATTTCGACCAGAGTATATTTTGGATGTTTATCTCCGAGTAAAGAAAGGTCGTTACCAGAGCGTCCATAATAACTCCTTTTTCTATCGACTGGATTATTAGCAGGATGAGGCATCGACCAGCTGCGACATCCTCGAATACCCAAAGATGTTCTAAAATGAAGAGGAGGATAACCAGATCCCGTGCCCTGACGAATAGGGGATTCATGAGAAGAATTCGGAGACTCCTCTCCATTCTCCTCGGAATCATGGCCCAACTCCAGTTTCCTCTTACGAGAAGCCCTCTGCTCAATCGGGTTGTTCTCTATAGACTTAGAGGATTTGGATAAGACCATCTTTCCCTTTGAATAATGTCGAGAATTTTCTACCATTTGAGCTGAACAAGAAACAAATTTAAAGTTAATTTCTCCATATAAGAAAATATTATCGTAACACTAATTTAAAGAGAAATACTTACCCAGTGGTTCCGATGATAAACTGATTGGAAAAGTATGGACGCTCAATCCCGCCTTACGAAGGAAAGCTTCCCCAACCAGAAGAGCACTCTGGTATTTATTTGCGTGTATTCCGGGGATTTCAGTAATAAACTGAGCATCGTCAGGAATGAATTCACCCGTCGGCAAGCGACCTCCATATACCCATTTGAAATCATGATCCCACGAGAAGGGAATAGTCGAACCATTCGCCGAACGAAGATAAGGTGGGGGGCGAACAAAGAAAAAATGAGATTTCCAAAAAGGATTGCTAGAAACAGGGGCATCAAAAATAGTTCGGCTAGGCCTCTGACTAGCAAAGAAATATCCACGATTGGATGAACTGGAAATATTGAGTCGGAAAAGTTGTGTAAAATTACGGAAAGAAGGTTTAAATCCTTTCGCGATCATCAGAACAGAAAAGCAAACCAGGAAAGCCACAGAATTTGGAACTATTTGTGTCAAGGACACACTAAATATTCTTAAGATGTCAAGAAAAAGGGGGGACAACGGAAGACGAAGGCCGCTATTGAAATGAGCCGTATAAAAGGCGCGACATCCTTCCGGTGGAGAAGTTACCCTGTCAGAAGGGGAAGGAAGAATTAACTCGGAACCCTCCGGGAAATATTTTGCATAATTGTTCACAACCTCCGGAAAAGTATCCGCTGTATATGCGCAAGCAAGATCCTCGATCGGTTCAGAAATCTGAGGAGCAGTGCCTTTACCCTTTTTGGCTCGGGCAGCAACCTCCGTGTCAGAAAGAATCTGTACCTTAAAAGTGTCTTCTGTAGGAACAACGAATTCAGAAATTACAGACTGTCCGCCCAAATAATTAGAGCGCAACTCCTCCTCGTTGTTAGGAACAACATTCTCCCTCGAGGAAGAAGAAGTTTTTCTTAAAGAAGACATACTTTCAGACTCTCGAAGGATATAGGTCGATAGAAGGAAAAACTTTATACGACGAACAACTAAGCAAGAAAATGACTATGAACTGTGAGCAAGTATAAAGGGAAATGAAGAACTCAAGAGTCACTTATTTATACTAAGATGAGAAAAGACGTTTCGAACTCATCACAATTAATCAAATTCCCGCCAAAAAACGGAAGGATATGAAAAGCCTCCGGAATAGACGCGTGGCGATTCATAATCGGACAGAGAAAAGGACTGTCTATGATATGTAGCACTCTTTTCCTTTCTTAAGATTTTTTCCCACAGGGTTTTTTCTTAAGGAAGGTTTTTAACGAGGCTCCATTCATAGAAAACAAACAGTCGTGAAGATTTATCTACTTCTACGAGCTTCTATTATCTATACGCTCGAAGAAGTGAGGGAGTACTGATGGGGGCTATTTCGCACCCTACTAAACGGATCGACTAAAGAACACAAGATCGATTCGACCAAATCAGACAACTCGGGATCATCTAGCGACCCGGCCAAGTACAGCTCTCTTCGACTAGGAGATTATATTCCGGACCCAAGAAGGGTATTTGGGCCGAGTCCTATTAGGACTATGTTTCCTTGTAACACTAGGTTTAGCATGGTATAAATACCTAGTTAATGATTGTATGAACTAACTCCGAAAACGCTGAATCATAAGAAAAATACGCCATTGAATGCTGCTTACTACAGCATAACTCATTATTACTCAATAAAGAAAAGATTTTTCTCTCCAGATTGGTGTTCTTTGCTTTGGTTTATGTAATTTACTTCTTGCTTTATCAATATTGCTTTTCTTTGTGATTGATCCATCCGGAATAAAGTAACCGAGCCCTATAAAATATATATTGGAGACACCCAATAACCCAAATTCACTGATATCTTTTTAACCCGACGAAATCCGGCTAAATCAATGGGATTCTGAGCTAAATGTATGGCAGAAGCATTATCGTAATAGATTACTGGAGTCATTGGTAGTTGTACATGTAATTCTCTCAACAGTTGAGATAACCATAAAATTTCACTGGTTATTGATGTTAAAGCACGATACTCTGCTTCGGCAGATGATTTGGATACCGTAGGTTGTCTCTTAGCTTTCCACGAAATTAGTGAATTTCCTAGGAAAGTGCAATAAACCGTAGTAGACCTCCTGGAGTCCAGACAAGACCCCCAGTCCGAATCACAAAATCTGTCAAAAGAAGATTAGAAGACTTAGAATAGAATAAACCTTGTCTAGGAGTAGTTTTGAAATACCTTAATAAGTGATGTGTGACACATAAATGAGCATTAGTTGGATTAGCCACAAACTGGCATAATTTGTGAACATCATAAGATATGTCAGGTCTAGTTGTAGTTAGATAAATTAATCTTTCAATCAATCTCCTATAAGGTGAAAGATCAGGTAATATGTCATTAGGATAAGATTTTAAATTATTTTTAGGATCGATAGGGATTTGTATAAGTTTACTTCCTAATACCTTGTTTTTTTTAGAATTTGAAGTGCATATTGTCTCTGAGAGAAAACTAAACCTGTGGCAGTGTGAGCTAATTCAATTCCTAAGAAAATTTTAAGCTTTCCAAAATCCCTTAATTTAAAGAAAGTGCTTAGTTGAGATTTTATTTTGTTAATAAGAACAGTATTAGTCCCAACAACCAGAATACATTAACATAAATCAAAATAGCAATAAAGTTGGAATCAATACCTGAAGTGAGTAAAGAGTAATCTGACCTGGACTGTGTAAAGTTCATATATTGAAGAACCTCAGTTATTTTGTGATTCCATTGTCTGGCATGTTTAACTCCATAGATAGATTTATGTAGTTTACAAAGCAATGAAGTAGTTTTACCTAAATCTGGTTGTGGAAGTGATGGTATGTAACCTTTAGGAAGAGACATATAAACTTACTCAGCAATTTCACCATTAAGAAGTGCATTAGTAATGTCTAACTGGTGTAAATCCCAGTTTTTAGCTAAAAGATAAAGCTAACAGAAACAAGTTTTGCAACTGGAGAAAATGTTGCATTATAATATACCCCTTCTTGTTGAGTGAATCCCCGAGCTACCAATCTTCCTTTATACCGTTCTATTGAACCATCATAATTTCTCTTAATTTTAAAAATCTATTTGCAACCAATAGTTATTTTAGAGGAAGGTAAATATTGAACTGACCAAGTTTTGTTATTCTCCTTAGCCGTTAATTCTTCTTGAATGGCCTGAATTCATTCTGGATATTTAATATCTTGATTATATATGTGTGGTTCTGTTATACTAGATATATTTGCTATAAAACATTGATGAAACTTAGAGCAAGAAGAGTAATCTAAAAAAGAAGATAAAGGGTATTTAGAAACTGAGCTGATAGTATTATTACAATGATAATCCTAGAGGTATGATGGGGTTATGTGAGTTCTAGATGGCCTTCTAAGACCATATATAGCAGTAGAGGATTGAGTGTCTGAATTATTGACAGGTGTGTGATTATGATTGTCAAGAGACAATGCAATATCATTTGTAGGGATATGATCATGAAATGTAAAATTAGGAGTAGGAGAACTAGAAAAATTATCCAAAGTATTAGTGAATTGAGCATAAATGGTTTTGTTACGAAAATTATAGATATGTTCATGGAATACCACATTTCTTGAATAAAAATATCATTAGAACTCAAATCCAACAATTTATAACCTTTAATACTAGTAGAGTAACCTAAGAAAATACATATTCTAGCCCTATGATCAAACTTGGTTCTATGTTCTTTGAGAGTGGAAGCATAGGTTATACAACCTAAGACCCTCATAATAAAATAATCTGCAGGTTTTTGAAACGGTTTGGTGTAGGGATCGATATTATTTAATAAAGTTGTAGGTGTTCTGTTCATGAGGAAAACTGAAGTGAGAATTCTTTCAGTTCAATATGTGATAGGCAAGTTAGATTGAGACATTAAAGATCTGGCAATGTTAAGTATGTGCTGATGTTTTCTTTCAACCACAACATTTGGTTGTGGTGTTTCTACACAAGAATACTGGTGTAAAATACCTAGTTTAGATAATAATTTTGAAAAAGCAAGTTCTTTGGCATTATCACTTCTGAACTTTTTAATTTGAGTTTGAAGCTGAGTAGAAATCATTTTAATAAACTGAGGCATAATTCTGTGAACATCATGCTTAGCTTGAATTAAGAAAACCCAAGTAAATCTAGTGAAATCATCAACAATAGTTAAGAAAAATCGAAAACCATTATGTGAAGTGACTCTATATGGACCCCATATATCATAGTGCATTAAATCAAAAGCATGAGAATAAACAGAACTACTTAAAGAATAAGGAAAAGATTTTTGTTTAGCTAATGGACAAATATCACAAACATGTTTAGTTAAAGAACTAAGAGGAGGTATGTCTAATACAGATTGTAACATAGAAAGTCTATCCATGGCAGGATGTCCTAATATACTATGTCATTTATCTACAGAAATTTTATTACAAGAAATAGTAGGAAAGAAGACATTATGAATTAGGATGTAAAGTCCATCGACTAGGTCACCCCTGCCAATCTTCCTCAAAGAGATCATGTCCTGAATAATAAAATGATTAGGTTCAAAAGTGATGTTGTAATGAGATAAAGATAATAGTGCACTTACAGATAGCCAGTTGAACTTAAAAAGATGAACATAAAGAACTACATCTAAAATGATATTATTATCAAGAACTATAGTGCCCCTTAAAAAACAGATATGACAAAATTATTTGGAAGAGTAATTGTAGTGTTAAGAGTAGGAATGACTATAGTAAACAATTTTAAGTTATTGCAAATATGATTAGATGTTCCAGAATCAAGAATCCAAGAATTCTGAAAACTGAAAGAAAAAAGGGGAGTGTAGATGAACATATACCTGAGTGAGCATTTATATTACAATTATTAGGAGAAGTGGTAGTGTCAGCTTTGGAAGAACCATTGATTTGAAAAGTGAACAAGTGAGATAACTTAGTAAATTGCTCATGTGTCATGGAATGAATTAGATTTCGTACTGAAGAATTGGAATCTGAATAATCTGTACCAATATTATTGATTCTGGTCTGTGGTACATTAGGATGCCTAGGAGTCTGTGGTCTATACCCAGGTGGGTAACCATGCAGTTTGAAACATGTGTTTGTAGTGTGACCGGGCATTTGACAATGTGTACAATAAGGTCTGTTTGGTCTCTGATATGATGGATCGTATGACGGTCTTGATGGGGGCATGTAGTTGTTGTTGAATGAAGAAAAAGGTGGTCTATATGAAGATTGGGTGTTGGGTTAATATGTGTAAGTATTGGGTTTAGAGGGAGGCAAATTAGGTGTTGTTTTTGTGGAAAAAGCCATAGTACTGAGATTGTCAGAGTTGTGTAAAGAAGAGTGTAAAGCTCTTTGAGTCTCTTCTTTCGGGACAAATGAATACGCCTTAGTGACATCTAGGAGAGGCTCCATAAGAAGTAATTGACTTCTTGTGTGAGATAATGATTCTTGAAGACCCATCAGAAAAATCAAAAGATATTGATTTTCAAAGTATTGATCAAGCTACCCACAAGTGCATTTAGGCCTGAAATTGCAAATTTCATCCCAAAACACTTTAAGTTTGGAAAAATATGCATTAACAGATAGAATCTGTTGATGAAGTTGCATAAGATCCCTCTGAAGTTGGGACATTCTTTGTCCATTTGCTTGTTAAAATATCTGTGTAAGTTCTTTCCATAGGACAGTGGCATCAGTGTGGATATTGAACTGTGTTGTTAATATCTTTAGGAATAGAATTGAGGATTCAAGTGATGACTATAGTGTTGTTGCGATCCCAATAATTGGCAATAATATCATTGTCAGCAGGTCTTGGCAGGGACTCATTAAGGAAACCGGGTTTATTTTTAACATTAGAGCCCTAGTAATGGCTTTGGACCAAGTTTGATAATTATCATCAAGTTTTTCTGATACAAAAAGGATTATTCATGGACCATCAGCAGGATGTAGGTAGTAAAGGCTGGAGGGATCTTCAGTCTGTGGTCCGGATCTGGATGAAGTAGATAATGATATAACAGAATCAGTGTTGGAGGTAGAAGAATCCATAAATAATTATGGAATCTTGAAGAGAAGAAAAAAAAAGAATGAGAATCTAGAAATCATGATAGGTTATGTGTCCTTATATGTGTACAAATCCTAAATGAAATCTGAAAGAATTCTTGATGAATTTTGAATATCTAGGAAAGAAGAATAACAAAAAAGAAGACAGAAAAAAAAAAAGTGGAGGATGGAGAATAGTTTTGAATATCTGAGAAATAAGATGAAGAACAAATTCAGTAGATGAATATTGCAGCGGAAGAATCAAAGGAAATGTTTACTGATACCACCTTAATGCTGTTGAATACAACATTGAATTGAAATAATTGTGAATTCAACCAGAATCATATGTAATGCAGTTTATTTCTTGATGATGAAACATGACATACAATCATCTATATTGTGTAACACTAGATGTTACACAAAGGTGTAACAGAAGAACCAGATCGGATTTTGTGCATGGTCATGATAATTGAATCTAGACGAGGTATTTCATTTTTTCACTATAGTTATTACTGGGTTGTCTGTTTAGTGGAATGAACTAGTTACTATAAAGCGGCGAACTCATATTTCGAATCCCTAATAAGAGAGATTATCACTTAATGTATCGATGCATCTTCATGGGGGCTAATTTATATTTAGCTACGACGGATTTCTGGAATTGATGTAGATTAAGTTATGACTCTTCGACCTCGACCTGTTCAAACAGAAGAACGACTCAATGCACCTTAGTCCGATCCTCATAGCCGATCAACACTGGCAACTTGCTTATGGGCCGTACAGAGTCTCCGATGAACTTTAGGAATCTATTAGGGCTAGATTTGATTATCATGACTATGCAGAATTTATTTTACCCCAAACTAAATGAGTCTGGGACAATTGGGACCAACCCCACAAAACAAACAGCAAGAAAAAGAACACAACAAAGCAACAAGACAAAGAGAAAAAGCCAACATGATGGCAAACAACCCACACAGGGCAGACACAACCCACAACAAATAGGTTAAAAGACAACAGACTGGCAAACACCCATGCAGGGGAAAATAAGCAATAAGACAAAGAGAAAATAAGTCCACGCAGGGATAGCAAGAAGCACAAAAAGAACAGCTACACTACTCCAAGCAACCTCCAAAATTTAGCCACCATTGAGCCCTGTAAGAAGAAATGAGCCAAGAGCAAATATTCCCCTGGAAAGTAAGATACCTGCAGCAACTCTTGAATTTTGACCTGTATCGGAATCCTTCAACCTGCTCAAACAAACGAACGACTCAATGTACCTTAGTCCGATCCTCATAGCCGATCAACACTGACAGCTTGCTTATAGGACGTACAGAGTCTCCTATGGGCTCTAGGACTCTATTAGGGCTAGATGTATTAGCCTATAAATATCAGAATATTAAATATATTAGAGACTTTTGATCTTCATACTTTTATATCTCTATAGCATATCACTACGATAGGTTAACAGAGTTGTTAATTATGAGATTCGTTGTGTCGCGCCATCCTGAATAGTTCGGCCAGACCCTCTTTACCTATGTAATCAATCATCTATTCTCAATAAAGGATACATATATATTGATTGATTAAATATTTTGACAAAATTCGATATCATCATGTCTCGAAAAATATTAAATTCCTTGGAAAATAAAAAACTATAAATAAAACTAATGGTTTGGCCCGACCCACCCAACACAAACTTTTTTGTTTTATATGTTAGATTGAGTTCACATGAAATCAATAATCAGTATTTAGATTGAGATCAATGAATTGAAAATAAACTAAATAAATAAGACGCACTCAATAGGATAAATTAGTTTATTGTTTAATTAGAGGATTGACCTAACCGCCTCGACCCAAGGTTTGATCTAAAGACATTGTATTTCTTTGTACTAATTTTTTCTCGTGTTTCGGGGTGCAACTTGCTGGGTTCTTTTTTATTCGAGGGTGCTAAGTGTTAATTCTATTTCGGAGGTACAAAGTGCCAATTTTTTTGTGTTTCAAGAGTGTAATGTGCCAAAAATCCAAAAAAAATTACCTATTTTATTCCTAGATTTTTTTACTCAGATGACCAACTCTATCGGAAAATGGAAAAAGGTGCTAAGTGCTTGATTATTCTTATTTTAGGGGGAGGCAAAATGTTAATCCTATATTTTGGGGGGAAGGGTGTAAAATGACTGTTTCCGTATTTCGGAGATGTAAAATGAAAAAAAAAAAAAAAAAAAAAAACCCATCAAAGTACATATTTAAAAGCAAAGTAGACCTACCTAACCATGACCGGACCCATTTCATATAAATTTTCCATAACCAATCCGGACCATGTTGACCCCGAACTGAACCCGACTCGAATGAATTGCCAGATCACCGTAATAATTATGACAATGTGTTCTTAATAAATGTAATTCTACGTACGTAGACAACCTAGTTGAATTTCCACGTTAAACTCAAATTTTCAAAACTTGTGTAAAGTTTGTTACATGGAAATTAGCTCAAGTTTGTTACATGGAAATAAGTGTAATTAAATAATATTCTCCAATCACAAGATTAATCATATACTATATTTGATGGGTGTGGCAAATCCAAGTGCTTGTATATTATTTGATAAATCGCCCATTTAATTTTTATTATAACAAAATTGCCCATGTAATTTTTTTTATAACAGAATCATCCATTTAATTTTTTTATAACAAAAGAAGGTCTTCATTTATCAGAAACAAAGAAAGAATAGTAAATAAGAGGAAACATATTTAAGGCCTCAATATATGATACATAATTTTGCAATTTCATATTTCAGAAACTTCACATCTTTATGTCAGTAACGCCATAGCCAATCTTAAGGTCTCAAAACTTGGAGGTTTGAATTCAATTATCATTGATGCGAGTTTTGTTTTAATTTATTATTAGTATTATTGTTAGCGATTCTTTATAATATTTAAATTGATTATGATAACATGATAATGTTTTGTTGGATATATTTTGATATAATAATGTTATTTACCAACTAGAGAAAATAAAAACTTCACAGGTTATGTATCTAAAAGTCAACGTGAAAAATAAATCCCAATGCAGTTTCGGACTAGTAAGACCTCAAAATTGCATTGCAGGATTTTCTAATCTTATTTCTTTTTTAATCTTGACATATTTAAAGGCGGGAGAAATACTATACTCGAAGGTGATTGTAAAGCAGTCACGGATAGCATTTTAGGTCTACACTCTCAATTCCATCCTTTGGGCTCACATCTTCGAAGAAATAAGGGTGTATGTGAATGGGTTTTGATCTGGTCTCGCGGGTTCCGCGAGACCGAGCCAAAACCCTTTAAAATGAGTTTTCGCCAAACCCATAAAGCCATCAAAAATATATTCAGAAACTCACACTCAAACTCTTCAAACCTATATAACATTTATTTGACACATATCACCTACTTTTTTTCTCGAATCTCACTAAAAAAGACATTGATTTGACACCTATCACCTACTTTTTGCCCTAAACCCCAACATACAAACCCAATCCAAGTGGGGTTTCAACTTATTCAAACCACAAAACCCAATAACCAAAACTCATCCAAATAAAGTCTCAAAGGTTTCATCGAAACCACCCAAACCAACTTTTTTAAACCTAGACCCGCAAACTGAGCCAAAACCCATCCAAATAGACCCTAAAACTTAACTTATAATGGCCTAAAATTGGATTCTTTTAGTTGTTCTCATGTTTATAGAGAAAATAATGCAGTTGATCACGCATTAACTAAATTAGCATATATCATTTCCACATATACTGTTTTATTCAGCACTTTGTATTGGAAAAAAATAAAAAAAAAGATAAAGATAGATTTAATTTCTAGATCTTTTAACTAGAATGAATAGCAAATTAATTTCATGTGTTATTTTAAATAGACAGTTTAATACCCTGTGATAAAAAAATAAAAAAAATAAAAAATAAAAAAAAAAGAAGGACAAAAC
Source organism: Penstemon barbatus (assembly GCA_003313485.2). Lineage (NCBI taxonomy): Eukaryota > Viridiplantae > Streptophyta > Magnoliopsida > Lamiales > Plantaginaceae > Penstemon > Penstemon barbatus. The sequence continues at coordinate 64,259,387 of CM064883.1, read as the reverse complement.
ACCTCATGTGTTTTTATAAAAAGACTTCACATGTGTATGTATCTAAAAATCGACGTTAAAAATACATCTCATGCATCTTCGGACTAGTAAGACCTCAAAATTGCATTGAAGGGTTTTCAAAATTTTATTTCTTTTTTTCGATCCTGATATATTTAAAGTGGTCATGGATAGTATTTTATGGGGTTTTTTGCATGTTAACTCCCTATGATATGTTTAATGGGCAATTTACTTCCCTGTGAAATAAAAATAGGTAATTTAATTCTCTGTGAAATGAAAAATGAACAATTTACCTCCTTGTGATATAAAAATGGGCAATTTACCTCCCTGTGAAATTAAATAATGAGCAATTTAACTCCCTATGATATGAATTAATCAGCAATTTAGAGGAAGACAATGTGCTTCTTTTATAAAAACATAGGGAGGTAATTTGTCCTTTTTCTTATCACATGAAGTTAAATTGGCTATTTAAAATATCACAGGGAGTATTTTGCCCTTTTATTTATCATAGGGAGTTAAATTGTCTATTTAAAATAACACAGGGAGTTAATTTGCTATTCATTCTATTTTGTGTTTACACTCTCATTTTCATCCTTTGGGATACATCTTCGATGAAATAAAATGTAACTTATAATGGCCTTAAATCTGGACTCTTTTAGTTGTTATCATATTTATAAAGAAAATAATGTAGTTGATCATGCATTAACTAAAGTAGCTTACCTATTATTTTGCATCTACTATTGAGCTCCCGATATTTATTCAGGACTTTGTATTAAATGATACTGATTGTAATGAGTTATTCATAAATTTAAAATATATCGATAATTTTAAAAAAATGATGACTAAGTCAGTATTCCGATTATATTGTCTATTAGATGATTATGTAATATTATGTCCTTCGTAATTGAAAATATATAAATATATTTTAAAATTACGGTGATCGAAATAATAACCGAATCATCAATTTTTTCAAAAAATATCGATATATTTTCAAATTACTGAGTACTTAGTGTTACAACATTTTCAATATTTGATGTTACAATTTTTGACATATATTTTTACAATATCAACTCAAGTAATTGCAAAGTAAATGAAACAAACTTAATTACAATTTGCAAGTATCTTTTATAAAAAAATATTATAAATATGTACTCAAGTTTTATTGTTGTGATGAAAAAAGTAATTTCAAAAATTCTTTGTTGGAACATTTTTTTATTACTCATTAATTTACAATACAACAATTTTCAAATTATAAAATATTTATAACATTTTAATTTTTATAATTAAATTTAAATATAAAAACATTTATTTGTTTCTAATAAAAAAACCCTAAAATCCAACCCACCCACCCTTCTCCGCCGCCGCCACTCCCTCAATCCCAAGCCATCGGAATGGCCGATCCTAGGCTCGAGGCTTGCGACGGCTTCAACTCAGAGGCTGTCGCAGGCCTCCGATCTGTTGTTACAGGACGGGGACGGCCTAGAAACTTCTCCCCAGGTAGTCGCCGGCCTGAGAAGGTGGAGGGAGGTGGGGCCTTGTGGGTGGGGGGTGGTGGCGGTTGGGGTGGGGTGGGGATGGGTTGGAGAAGATGAGTTTTCCATTTTTTTTAATTGTATGGATATATTGATTATTTCATGTTTGAGTAGGATATGGACAAGGAGACAAATGGCATAATCTGATTGAAGTTGCTCACTGAGACAATCCCTATTTTTGCCGTTAAACTCCTCTCAATCTCAAAAATCTTCGTGAACATAACAACTTCTTTACACATAAATAGAAGATCCATTTTTTGAGTGTAATAATGGAATATTCATTTTAATAAAAGTCAAGTAATCTAGAGAAATTTTGTTTTCTATAAAATCTTAAAAATAAATCGATTTCATTAATTATATGCAACTCCGTTGGTTCAAATAAAAAAAAAATCACACAAGAAAATTTTGAAAGTTGTTAATGTTTTTGGAAATAATTAATAGTCAACACTTGAAATATGCGCAACCCCAAATGATTCTTAGTCCCTTCATAGAAAGTAGAGTTAGTAAATAAGTCAAAACAAGCATAATGATGAAGCACTCATCTCAAGTGATTCCTAACCCTCGTTTCTTGTTGCTAACTTTTATTGCTCATTAAGACTTAAACCTAACTTTTGTTTTTCTTGAGAAAGAACCCTAGGCCCATCTATTATTTCTTCTTTGCATTTTAAATCCCATTCAAAATCCAAATTCACTTTATTTTGATTTTTACTCCGTTCGAATATATGAGTAAAGAATCTCCAAACGTCAAAAATGTGAAAAAGGCAACCTGACAATCACCAAAGGGTTACAAACTGTTGAGGCAGCGGCACACTTTTTCTTTGGTCAACTCTGGAATTAATGCAAATCACATCCGCTTTAGATAAGTATATTTTTCTTTACTTTTATTGATTGCATGAAATAGTTGGTCAACATTTATTAAGCAAAGAGCCAAATATCCTCCCAAAAATATACATAAGCTAAGAATTGTTTTGATTTAAAATTAGGGTTTTTTTTTTTTTTTTTTTTTTTTTAATAACATGTGGTTAATTTGTGTATGGTCATTGGAGTTTTTTAGTCATTTACAACTCTTATCCTAATTATCATTTTTTTTTTGGTCAGAATCCTAAATACCATCTTGAAGACACCATATAAAGATACTTATAACTTATGGTGTAACTATTAACTATTGACTCTTGAAGTTTAATCATTAAGGACAAGTTCATGGTCGTTTCAATCTTTAAATTAAAAGATTATTTTCGTCCTCAAAAGGATCGGACAGGGAAAAGTTTTGGGATATGAATTACCTTTATCTAAGTAAAATTAGAGACTTAATGTATCTTGTTAATTCTACAAGTCTGATTTTACATTTTCGTTTAATTTACTAGCAAGATAAGCTTTGTACCAACACGAATGCATAAGAATGACGTTAAATATGTATTTTTGTTATATTAAGATATTGCCTTCAGAAAGACGGTTAAACATTGGCATGCGTCAGCTTGTGGACATTGTGTTGGCATCAGGGGAGCGTGTTATTAATAATAATATGCACATTTTACTCTTTTTCCTTCGTCCAAGTTTTTATCCCAATGGGTATTTCTTGGTAAGGTTTTAACGAGGCAGTGTTTTCCTCCATATTAATATGTAATCTTTTTTTCTTGTCTAGGTTTTTCCCACCGGTTTTCCTAACAAGATTTTTAACGAGGCATATTTCATATGCAATGTACATCCAAGGAGAAGTGTTATAAAATGTGGTTAATTTGTAGGTGTCCATTGGAGTTCTTTAGCCATTTGAAAGGTCTTGCAACTCTTATCCTAAATATCATCTTGAAGACACCATGTGAAGAGACTTGTAACTTATTATCTAACTATTAACTATTGACTCTTTGAAGTTCTTTATCTAGACCTATAAATAGAGATCATTGTAATATATTCCTGATGAATAATAACGAATAAAATTTTCTCCCTACTTAACTTTCTTCCTTACACTTACATTTTAGTTCTTCTTGTTTTTCTCTTAATTTCATAACATTCTTATTTATTTTCTTTTTCTGATAATGAAAATTTGCTTTAATCCATTATAGATTCATCAATAAATAAACTATCTAATGTGATAAAATAAATGATTAATATAGAAATCGTTAGTTTGTCCTAGGACACTAGTAAAATTAATATTTTTGAGAAGACGAGTAGACCAATTCGAATTTCTATTTAACCAATAGCAACCTATCAATCCGGTCCAGTCAGCCCTCCAAATTTAGCGAATCAAATTATTAAATCATATTTGATCTATTTTAAAACTAGCTTCATACCAGATCAGTTCGAATATATATATATTCTGGAAAACAATGCGGATGCTCACGTTTTAACTAGAGTATTGTTGATTCGTCTGAATCTATTGTTGATCTCCCAAATTTTATACTAGATTATGTAAGGATGACAATATTGATTTGTAATGAATTTACCGATGGGTTTCCGAAAAAGAAAAGAAAAATTAGATGAAAACGATAATTCTGTATAAAAATATGACATTTGTTTTGGAAATAACTTGAAAAAACTAGATAATAATAATAATTCTCATCTTCTATATGACAGATACATTAAAATTTAAAATTAAATTACTACTTTGCAATGATATTACACCTATTGAATCATTAATTAAATCAAACAAATCAATATAACCAGTATTCAATAAGGTCGTCGGTTCAATGTTCGCTCCGATTTCCCGCTCTTTTTTCTCTTTTTAATTGGTGAAACTCAAACATATCTCACCAAGATAAGCACTTAGAACCATAAGTCACTTTTGTAGTCTGGTAAATGTCCACTTTTGTTTGTATATCTCTATATATCAATATTATTTGAAAGCAAAAATACATAAAGCTAAATTTGCTTTTATCAGTTTATGTTTCCAAAGAAAGCCAAATTTGATGTTCATTTTAAGGGTATTAAGATGTTTTAATTCTTTTCAACGCGTCATATATGTAATATGAAAATCTCTTTAAGTGGGGATCGAAGTTAACTAGGTTATCATAATGTATTGGCGTCTCTTCTACTTGACCACACAGTTGATATATCAAATTTTATATAAAATTCTGATAATATTTTGATAAAAATTGAGTAATAAATTAGTGGTAATAATAATTACAAACTCTAGTCAAAATTTGCAAAATCAATCTCTAACAGCTAGAAGTCACAAAAGCACAAACTTTACTTTCATTATCCTTCTACTCCAAATAAATCAATCTTATTATGCCATTATAATCATTACAACAACGAATAAATTCACAAAATCATCATCCACTCTCTTTACAACTTCACATCACCATTTATATAATCTCACACTCACTTATGTAATCTCCAAATTCCTACTATACATATTCATTATTTTAAAAATTCTCACTTTTTTTACCACATGCTTTTTCTCCCCATAGTCTTAAAAAAATTAATTTAACACCCACCTCCTAATTTTTTTCCAAAACCCAACATTCAATTTTTTACAACATATTTAACATTTAATTTAGCCCTTTTTTTAGGGTGAAATACAGTTTCCCCCTTAAAGTATGAAGGTGGTACCCGTTACCCCTCTAAAGTATCAATTGTAACACTTACCCACCTATGTTATAATTTTGTAGTATTTATTCCAAAAATACCCCCACCCCTTTCATAAATAATAATTTCTTTATTAATTAATCAAAATAAAATTTAATCTTTATTAATTATGAATCCATATAAAACAAATATTAAGTTTTATTATCTTCATTTCTTTTGTTACCATCCTTTTTTCGATCTCAAATTTTTTCTTCATTTTTATCTCATTTTTTAGTAACCGAAGGAAACAAAAGAAATGAAGAAATTGAAACATAATATTGTTTGGTGGTGGATTGATGAATTCATAATTAATAAAGATTTTATTTTTTGATAAAGGAATGAAGAAATTAAAACATAATTATTTGGTGTTATACTTGGATTTTGCGAGAAATAATTTTTTGAAGAAGAATTAATCAACATTTTGAATAATAATTCGTACGGAATATAAATGAGATAATTATCACCAAATAAAAACTCAAAAAATATAAAGAAAAAATTTGAGATAGAAATTAAAAAAAATTGAAACACAAAATAAAGAAAACAAATTGTAACATAAATAAAGAAAAAATGAGATGAAAATAAAGAAAATTTTGAGAACATAAAACCAAAGAAAACAAAAAAAGGAAGAAATTAAAACATATTATTGTTTGGTGGTTAAACAGATTCATAATTAATAAAGAGAAACATTTATTTTAATAAAGAAATCTATTATTTATGTAAGGGGCGAGGGTATTTTTGAAATAAAAACTAAAAAATTGTAACATAAAGGGGTAAGTGTTACAATTAATACTTTAGAGGTGTAACTGATATCACCTCATACTTTAAGGGGGAAAACTGTATTTCACCTTTTTTTTTAAATTAATAAGTTTACTTATAATACTTCGAGTCAAATTAGAAGGAAATACTATACAGAATGAATGGACAGAAATCTAGATATAATAATAGTAGTAGATAATAATAACAAACAACCCCCTCCCCCATTCCCCACCCACGCCACCCCCCACCCCTTTTCAACAAAGACTTTATTTGCTTAGGCAGGGGTCACTTTCAGGCAGCCTGCATAGAATATTAAAAAAAAAAAAATTACCCCTTATTGAAAATTTAGTCAATCCATTGTTATTGAAAATTCTAAGAACGCGGATTCAGAATCTAAAGTTGGAGTTTAGTATTATTTCTTATATAATCAAAAGCCAAATCATAGAAAGCACAGCTTTTATTGAATTACATTTGTACATTCAACGCCGGTTAAATTACTTTAGAATTTTTATTTTTTGTTTTTTATTTTTTATTTGTAATTATAATTATAGTATATGGCATCGGCGGCGATATTTTCGTCGTTGAGGAGGCGGAGATCGCCATCACTGGAGACTTTTTTGGTACCGGTGGATCTGTCAAACGCTGTCGTTTTGGAGACTCTTCGTGCTATTTCTGCGGAATTGATTTCTTCGTTCTCAGGTAACGGTAAAACGACACCGTGTTTTCAAGGAAAGAATTCCAGATCTTTGATTCGGAAAATTCAGGTGATTTCTGTTCTCCTCGATGCTCTTACCGATGTCGGATTCTCCGAAACGGCTTCCACGTTGTTTGTATGCTTGAAGGAGTTGTACCTCCTGCTTTACAGGTCGAAAATCTTGATTGATTATGTGAAAGGTTCGAGCAAGGTGTGGCTTTTGCTTCAAAACCACTCGATTTCGGGTCATTTCCATGATTTGAATCAGGAGATTTCGACCTTATTGGATGTTTTCCCTTTATGTGATATTATTAATTTATCTCAAGATGTTAATGAGCAAGTTGAATTGTTGAAGAAACAATCTAGAAAGTCCAAATTGTTGATTGATAAACATGAGGATTCATTGAGGATGAAATTTTATTCTTTCTTGAATGAATTTGAGAATGGAATAATTCCAGATAGAAATCATTTGTACACTTTTTTTGTGGAGAAGTTGGGGATTTCGAACGTGAAAGCTTGTAGATTCGAGATTGAATTCTTGGAAGAGCAGATTGTGAACCATGATGGTGATATCGAGCCTACTGCCTCGATACTCAACGGGTTTGTGGCTTTAATGCGGTATTCTAGATTCTTGCTTTTTAGATTTGAGGATGAGGAGGGTGAATTAGGAAGGTGGAAGCGAAAGAAGACAAAAAAAGGATTGATAACTCAGGAAATCGCGGAAACATTTATTACGATCCCAAAGGACTTTTCTTGTCCGATATCATTAGATTTAATGAAAGATCCAGTCATTATATCAACGGGTCAAACATACGAGCGTGCATCAATAGCGAGATGGATAGAGGAAGGGCATTGTAGTTGCCCGAAAACAGGACAAATGCTAGTTCATAGTAAGCTTGTGCCAAATCGAGCCTTGAGAAATTTGATCACACAATGGTGTATGGCTAATGGGATCCCTTATGATCTTCCAGAAAACACAGACTATTCTTTGGAAAGTGCAGTGTCTTCTTTCCCGAGCAATGCTGCAATTAAAGCTACAAAAGCCACTTCGGATCTTCTAGTCGAACAACTCCAAAACGGGACATCTAGAGCCAAGACTGTGGCTGCGAGGGAGATTAGATTGTTGGCAAAACATGGAAAACAGAACCGTGCTTGTATTGCTGAGTCGGGAGCAATACCCCTTCTGACGAGATTACTTTCATCCAATCATGCCTTTGCACAAGAGAATTCCATAACTGCATTGTTAAACTTGTCTATTTACGATAAAAATAAAAGTAGAATTATGGATGTAGAAGGGTGCTTAGCTGAGATTGTCGAGGTTTTGAGACATGGGAACACAACCGAGGCCCGGGAAAATGCCGCAGCTACATTGTTCAGTCTCTCTGCAGTCCACAATTATAAGAAACAAATCGCCATTGAAGACGGAGCAATAGAAGCTTTGGCTGGGTTGTTAAAAGATGGGACCCCCAGAGGGCAAAAAGACGCGGTGACGGCTTTATTTAATTTGTCTACTCATACCGAGAATTGTGAAACGATGATTGATTCAGGGGCTGTTACGGCATTAGTTGGGGCTCTAAGATGTGAAGGCGTGTCAGAAGAAGCTGCAGGTGCGTTAGCTTTGATCGTACGGCAGCCAGTAGGGGCTAATGCAGTCGGAAAGGAGGAAACGGCAGTGGCGGGGCTTATTGGAATGATGAGATGTGGGACTCCAAGGGGTAAAGAAAATGCGGTTGCGGCTTTACTTGAGTTATGTAGAAGTGGTGGTGCTTCTGCCACGGAGAGGGTGGTGAAAGCACCTGCATTGGCGGGTTTGTTGCAGAGTTTGTTATTTACGGGTACCAAACGAGCTAGGAGAAAAGCGGCCTCGCTTGCTAGAGTGTTTCAAAGGTGTGAGAATAATGCCTCCTTGCGTTTTGGTTATGCGGAAAGGGATACGAGTTTTGCTGGTGATGTTTCGATGTCGGTTTCAATTTCTGTGCCTGTGTTATAGTTGTGGTAAATTTGCACATTTGTGGATTACTTTACCATTTTTTTTTTATGTAATAGTATTTATGATTTTTTTTTTGTTCAAATATTTATAGAAGAAAAGGAGGTTACAGATATACATTGTAATTTGTTTGTTCTGGGAAAATAAGGCTTGATGTTCTGTTGACTTAATTCAGTATGTGATAAGACCATTCTTGAAATTGGTTGGTGAGTTCAACTTGAAAAACTTTTACTAAACAAATGGCCAAATTCAAGAATATGCGTAGATCAATTGAAACAAATGAAAAAGAAAAACCCTATTTGTGCCGCGGTTCGTTTCAGAGAAAAAAACAAAAGCAAATGAAGTCGAATTAGGGCTTGGGATATCCATCATATACCACGAAATCAATGGCCAGGACTAATTCAAGTGGACGGCCAGATCTAGTGGTAGATGAAGGGGTAAAATTGTCCAAAAGATACAAACGGGTCAACCGAACACATAAATTGACATTGGACTGAATTACGCTGGGCCACTATAATTTGCCGAACAGGGAATTAAATTATTGGGCTGATTATATTAATGGCCCAAAAATACAATTGGGCTGATTGTATATTGTGGCAAACAAACCTAAAATGATAATTTGATTGTAATTAGGTGGAATGTGGATTTTGAAGAAAATGTGTTTGGTTGTTTAGTTTGTTCAGGGAGTCTAGGGTGCGACCCTCCGTAGCTGAACTCATGTGCGGCCACCCTTTAGAATCGCGCTATGTGGCAGCGTAACTAAAGATTATTTTTTCTAATTATTTTCGATTTTATAAATGTCCAGAATACCCTTTTAATTTTTTTTATGAAAATTTAAATTATCACATAAACACGAAATGTCTTTTATATCCTTTTTAATTATCTTAATTAAAACAATTGTTTCAATTGGGTTTAGAACCCAAGTCCTCCAAGTTGAGAATATTAACTACCCAACCAATGTCAAAACTCATATTTTGTGATTAAAATTGACAAATAAATGTACAAATAACATATAATGAGATTTACTTCCACATTTGATTATTTCCATAAAAAATTCTCAAAATAAGATTTTGACAAATATTTAGGCATGTGCTACATTATGATTTCAATCTATTTATTCATATTGTTTAAAAAAATTATATAATAAAATATTGACATTAAATATATGAATATTCTTATCAAAATGATATTTGAAACTGAAATTTTGAATTGAACCTTCATGTACATTGGTTAAAAGATTTTGGTGCCAAATATGTACATTTAAGAAATAGAGGGACCTTTATGGAAACATCCAAAAATGTTAATCTCAAGTAGACTTTTTATGCAAATGAACTAATGTTATATGAAATTATTATACAAGATTTTTTTAAAATCTAATATATAAAATGTCTTATAGACATTGATATTTGAAACTGATATTTTTTAATAGGACCCCCATGCACTTTCAAAAAGTTTTGGGGTCAAATATGTTTATTTCAAAATTGAGGGACATTTGTTAAATATTAAAAAATGTTAATCTCTTGTAGTATTTTTATGTAAATGGGCAAAATTTATATGAAATTATTGTACAAGATTTTTTGAAGTGTGTATTTTCTAGCCGGGACGTTATTAATGGTATTAGAGCTTAGTCTCCGAGTCAAGATAGGGTCCTCGGACGGGGGTAGGGATGTTTGTTAAATTTAATATGTAAAGTTTCTTATAATAATTGATATTTCTAACTTATATTTTGCAGTCAGACATGAACGTAAGCTTTTACGGTACCAAATTGATCAACTTTATTTTTTATGGTACCACAAGTTGTAATCGTTATATAGTTTGGTACCGCAAATGCAATTCTCTCTTTATTTAGATGAAAATATTCGGAAAAATTATTTATGAACAAATTATTAACTATTATTTCATTAAATAAAATTATTGATGATAAAATATTATCAATGTTACTTATTTTTATAAAATACTATGCATACATATAATTTTATTTATTTATTGTCGAATACGGATCTCTTAACTAATAGGATTGACCGAAATTTAAACTATTATCTAAGAAATTCGAACTTATTCGACCGAATAGAAATAAATAAACAAAAGGGTATTAAGGATAATATACATCAAAATTATTGATTTGAGATATTGATTTCGTGGATTCAAAAGTAATTGAGAATTTCATTTTTTTAATAATTCGAAATTTGTGGAGAGGATTCATTTAAGGTGCAAAAATGGTGGTGAGATTATTGAAGGCATGGATGGTGTAAAAATGGTGGAGAAGTAATAACAAGAAATAATCAATTAAGTTTGAATGATTATGAAATAAAAGGCAATTATTTTTTAGTTTTGAAAGATTATGAAAGAGAAGGAAATAAGGAGCAAATTAATTGTTAATTTCTATTTTTAAGTGGGGGGTATAAACGTCTTCTTAAAACATAAAATTTAATGGGGGGCAAAAGGGTCTTTTCTATTTTCAGTCAGTTTTTTCTTTTTTTTTTGACAAACTAAGTAAAAGACTAAAAGGGCTTAATAGTCAATTGTATTTTTAATTAGAAATAAACTAAAATTAAATCCAAAACCTTTAGTTACCAATCCAACGGCTGCCATTTAAGTAAGCCGATCTAACGGCTGAGGAAGTGGACCGCATGTGAGGCCGTAACTAATAGGGCCGCACCCTAGGTCGATTGTAGTTTGTTATGTTATTTTCTCTTGCTTCTTGTCTACTTTAGGAATAATAAGTATTATTAAGGCATTTGCAGTGCCAATACACACTAATATCATATTTTTGAGTCATGGATAAAATCTTACTTTCTTCTCTACCTTATCTTGTACATAAATTTAGTTGAGGCCATTTTGTCTCTTGTAGTATATCTTTTAGAGATTTCTGCGTGTCACCCCTCATAAAAGTTTTATTTTCGCACTTTTCCCCCTATAATTGGAAAAAACATTACAATGCCCCCCTAGAAGTTGACAAATGAGTGCACTTTGCCCTATGATCATTTTTAAGTAATTTTCAAAGGATAAAAATATCACTCAGGGGATTTTGTGCAATAACAAAAAACTTTTAGAGGGTTAAGTGTACAAAATTTTAAATTATCCAAATGTAGCTTGCAATTTGAAAAAATAAAAAATATTTAGTTATATTTTTGTACAAAAAAATTAAATTTAGAAGTTTTTTTAACGAAATTTTAATTAGTCCTATTTATTTAATTATAGATAAATCATCTCTATGCTCAAAATGTTTTAATCAAATCAAAGAAATTTGAAAGTAAAAAGACTTAAATTAGATTAAAATTATTGAACTAAGTCCCAAATACATTTCTACCCTTTGAAATCCAGTAAAATATTGATCAAGGGGCAAAGTGCACTCACTTATCAACTTCTATGGGGTACTGTCATGTTTCTTCAATTATAGGGGGGAAAGTGCGAAAATGAAATTTTTTTGGAGTGCGACGTGCAAAAATAGGACATGGGTTTGTTTGACTCGAATGGCGTCATTTGTGGACGTAGATTTGATAGATTAACAATTCCTGGTTATATATGAAAGAGAATTCCTGATTAATTAATTGGTTATTGAGGAATGGATTTATGGATTTTTTTGTGAAGATTGTTTGTACATGTTTCTAATATTTGAAAATTGAAAGCTCGGTGTATTTGCTGAAGCTGACCATTTCTCCTAATGCCAGAGCAAAAATTGTTGTATTAAAGGAGTCTATATTCTAATATCAACTAAAACATTTTTCCTCTAAAATTGATCTATTAACTATATAAGGACTCATTATACAAAAATTTGTAAGATTATGTGGGTATTTAGACTTCTAAAATTTTCGGTAGTTAGGCCATCTCCAATTTTCAAACCAGTAAATCCCCTCTTGAATATAAGCTATATATTGGGTGTTTATATTGGGTGTTTATATAAATCCAAGCCTTCCATCAATAGAGACTAGCGTATGTTGTCTATTTATCGATTAAGGTGATCCAGAGTCTGGACCCGAGGCGAAGAAAGGGCAATACGTGAAATCTCTCGATTCTTGTTTACTAAAACTCGACAAGGGTGGGGACTGATCGAGACATGTACAATCGACCGAGAATCAATTATGGGGATTTCATGATCGGGCCATTGCTCATCGAGATTGATGGGTTGGACTTAACGAGTAGTACCACTCATAATGTAGCAGTGCTAGATGAGTGCGAAAATCGAGGCAAAATAGCTTGAAGGTTGTGTATAGACACAATTGGCAATAAATATGCCTACCTGGGTGATGATGGATAATTTGGACCCCATCTATTATTACTAATATACGTTCGGAGATCCGGAATCTCGACTCTATGGACGCGGACTCGAGCTCAGGATGAAGCAAAGGTAACTGGGCCCATTTGATACAGCCACTGATTAAACGTTACTGTTGGGCCGATCCCAGGCCCACGACTATGGGCCGACCCTCATTCCCGGCTATAAATACCCCAAGCATTTATGACTACACACACGCTTTCCCAGGTGCACTACGTTCGAAACTATAGCTCGGATAGATTAGCTCGGTCATTTTATGTGTATTTCGCCCTCTAGCTTGTACGGCATCCTGTAATGCTCAAATAGGACCCTCAATATTTGTAAATTGTATCCCTATGATCGGAATATACATATACATTGATCTCTCTTCCATTTTATAGTGTTTACTGTATTTATTCCATTATTATCGATCATATTACGAAATTGCGTAAGATCAATTGGCGCCCACCGTGGGGCATTATTTGGGTGTTAGATCGAAAAATGCCTACTACGAGGAGGACTACATATAACAGAGGAGAACCATCCCATGCTGCGGGGGTTCAAAACTCAGTTAACAATGAGCCCGACAATCTATCTAAGGCGGCTCAGCAACCAGAAGTTAGGCCGATTCTTCCGCAAGACAGTGCTCCGACCCACGGAGCCCTCGCCAATGTAAAGCCTGAAATAGGATCGTACGATGCTCTAGCTAGATTGTAATCGGGTAACAGAGCTACCAACGCTGGAGGATTGCTCTTGATAGATCGGGAAAAATGCTAATCGAGCTCTATTTTATTTTCCCTTGATATGACTTTAACAAGAAGCTTGGTTCGGAAATGTGGGGTAAAAGGATTATCTATCTTATTGACGTCTTATCGACGTATGGAAGTCTTATTCATGGTTTGGGAGTATATTATTATAGACAGGGAAAACTATACACAATCTTCGGAAATATCTGCCATCTTGTTATCTCATCTTGTCTTCGCTTATCTTATATCAACAAGGATTATCTATTCAATGAAGAACTTATTCACCAGGAATATTATTAATTCGTTATATTCAAGAAATTTATTATGGCCAATATCTATATCTATCGATAAAATCGACTAAGGGTGAAAGCCGTTGCTATGCCCCTTAGATCGGAATAAATGATAAAGGGTGAAAGTTGTTGCTAAGACCCTCAGGTGAAAGCTGTTGCTATGACCGCTAAAATCGACTAAGGGTGAAAGCCGTTGCTATGCCCCTTAGATCGGAATAAATGATAAGGGTGAATGCTGTTGCTAAGACCCTCAGGTGAAAGCTGTTGCTATGACCGATAAAATCGACTAAGGGTGAAAGCCGTTGCTATGCCCCTTAGATCGGAATAAATGATAAGGGTGAAAGCTGTTGCTAAGACCCTCAGGTGAAAGCTGTTGCTATGACCGATAAAATCGACTAAGGGTGAAAGCCGTTGCTATGCCCCTTAGATCGGAATAAATGATAAAGGGTGAAAGCTGTTGCTAAGACCCTCAGGTGAAAGTTGTTGCTATGATCGATAAAATCGACTAAGGGTGAAAGCCGTTGCTATGCCCCTTAGATCGGAATAAATGATAAGGGTGAAAGCTGTTGCTAAGACCCTCAGGTGAAAGCTGTTGCTATGACCGATAAAATCGACTAAGGGTGAAAGCCGTTGCTATGCCCCTTAGATCGGAATAAAAAACTAAGGGTGAAAGCAGTTGCTATGCCCCTTAGATCGAAATAAGTATAAAGGGTGGAAGCTGTTGCTAAAGACCCGTAGAGTGAATTTTCGATCTTCAGATTGATGGTTCTATTCTGCAATTGTCCAATTCATTTATTCAATTGTTGGATTTATTTTCCACGATTAATCAATTCTCTATTCATCGAAAATATAAATTATTTATGCGTATAAAAAGTTTTAAGCAGTGGAGCGATAATGCATAAATGAACAAGAGGTTTTACAGATATCGTTCTCAACTAGCCAACACAGAATTAATTCGATCAGCTTGATCATTAGTTAACGACAATAGGTTATGAGAGCCTTTGGAGTTACAGCCTATTAATGCTCGGAATTTATTTTTCTGATTATCAATCTTGGTAATCTCAGAATAATTACACGAATCAATCGCGGTCGAAATTTATAAATTATTTACTATCATCCAGGATTATTTCTCGATCAATCACATAATCTATAAAGATTATTTATTGGTTACCAGATTCTTTTCTCGATCAGTTGGGACATATTTGATTTCATTCCCTTGGTCGATGGCAATTTCTAGTGGAGTGGATCTTACAATCGATAAAATATCAGTAAACGCCCGATAATGCATCGGTAACAAATTATATAAATCCTCGAAGTTGCAACCTAATGTGGACTACCGTTCGACCACCGAGGAAATTTATGATTCCGAAGGGAAGGGTTAGATGACTTCAAGTTAATTACACAAAGTTGCTATCAATCAAATTCGAACGGGTCTCACTTATATTCGACCAAAGAAATCGAGAAGACATAAAAGAATAAACAATGAAATCCGAGCAGAAATCTAAGCTTTATTATTGTTATTCTTCGAACAAGTTACAAGTGAAGCCTCGAATATAATATTAAATTCGGGCTAAAAAAGTACAGTACAATCACTCCTACCCTACTACAAATTCTACGAGTAAAAGATAGACATGTTCGGTCCGCGTTCCCAAAGATCGCTCCAGATGCAGAACTCAGCAGTAATTCTTCATGACAATCACTCGCCACGTGTCGCACATCCGTCTTCATAACGGGATAAGAACCGGATCGGAGTCCCTCTCCAAGACTTGTAACCGATCATAGGTCTTCATCTGTAAACAATGATGTTATACACAATTATTATCTACAGCCTAGTCCGATCCAGTGCAGCGGAGGGTTACCTCAGTGGAATTACTCCAAGCAACCTCAAAGGAACTATACTTCAAGAAAGCCCTCGAGGAAGCTGGTGCTCCAGATTTAAAGAGCTCCTCTGAGATTAACCAGCTGCCCGATCAGACACTACGCCAGAAAATCGGAATTCTAACCCGTCTCAGATAGGGTATATCTGAGAAAACAGGTTGCCTGCCGGTATTCTAGGCGCAATTTCTTTTGCCTGTCGATATTCTAGGCGAAAAAGATTACACCGAAGGGACCAGGATCGGAAAACAGGGTCCGAATTCTAATCTCAAACTCTTTTATTTTAGAGGTAATACGAATCATTTTTAACAAAGGTAAAACTCGTTCCATGGTGATCGGACGAAGCATAGAGGCAGAGGTGAAGCGCATAAACAAATTGAAACTATTTATAGCAGCGAAGGATTTGAACCAACGGCCCAGATAACAGATCGCGGACGATTATGATGTACATAATAAATGAACTGACCGATACATTTCCCAAGAAATAGGGTCCTGTTTGGTTAGAGGGAACAATCTAAAGGGCGCATAAAGGGGGGCTTGCTCGAAAGAATCATTCAACAAAATCTTATCCATCATCCTATCTATAAGGCAACGTCGGAATCAGGAGTGTTTGTTCAAAATTCAACCCTTACGCGCTAGCTATTGAAAATATAAAATCGATTTGGAAAACTCATAGCGTTATTATCAAGGAATAGCGATTCGGACACCGGCTCGGTTTTCAACCATTTACGTTTAACTAGTGATGTTCGAGTTAAAAGAAATGCTATGATCTGTCCAGTCCTTCAATCACAACGAGCTGGACATCAGAAACGATTCAAGGGTTATTGTATATCTAAAATAATGATTATCGGACAAATAGTAATCCGAGCGAATAATACTTTACTTATTTTAAGTGTTCGAGATCGGGTTGTTGAAGTTGAGAATTTATCTGATTATACTTTACTTTATCAACAAGGAAAAGAAAAAAGGCATTTATGAATATTATTACAAAGATACAAGAGTTCAAAGGAAAAATATTGGAGATACATTTCGAGCATAACACAACCTAATATGTTACATAGGAATCCCATTACTTTCTACAATCCTATGAAATTTTCGGTCTCCTCTCCTATCGTTTATTCGGAGTAACTTAGCTCCGAGCATGGAATCTCCTTTGGACCCGCAGGCTTTTAACTTTATTTGCGATCCTCCGAAGACGAAGGGGCGAACTCACGGTTTGTCGGGTAACTGTATTCTTCGTCGTTCCCTCCCCAGTATGTCTTCCTAAATGCATTGTGGCAATAGGTCCCTAATCGAAGACCTACGCGATAACCTGCAGACTCCATGGATCTGGCATATTGGCCTTCCAGATGGAGATTATATTTACCTGTCGATATTCTAAGCGAGGTCAAAGTAGTTCTTCTTCCGCTCGAAGATTGTTCGAATTCTGAGCTCAAAAAGTTGAATTAATTGAATAATGATCTTGATCACCATGATCGGACAGATAAAGTGCCAGTACGATGAATGAGATAATTTCAAGACTATGACAGCCTTTTATAGCAAAAATTGGAAGGAATCCAACGGCGGATAATCCGTGAAACGAATGGATAAGATTTGATGACCATTGCAATTCCCAATAAATGAGGAACCGTTTGGAAAGTTCAATCTTACCAAAATTTGGAACGTATACACAACAGCAAAAAACAAAGAGCATTAGATCAAACGAAGCAAGAACCTCGTGAAGAATATTTGTATAAATAAAAATTACATTTCGATCTTATTACAAGCCATAAGAAGAAGGTTTCGTTGCTATTGCAGCTTACAAGAAGAAAATCTCGATCCTATTACAAGCTATGAATCCTATTATTGACTAAGCCCAATCCAGTTGATCCAACTTCCCCAGCTAGGAGGACGAATAAACTCTTCTTTAGGCTTGACAAGTGGGAGCTACCGAGCTCCTTAATCCATTAATCATTATTATAAGGGGAAAATTTGCGATAATACCCTTACTCGAAAGATTTACAAGGATAACGAATATTGGGTGTTGGTTGATAATCAAAAGGGAAAGTTGAAGGACTAGTTCGATGCTTGAGATCGAATAGCTCAGTCCGAACACCAACCCATTTATTAAATTTGCACCATCCCAAACACTTGGCGGACTTTGGGGCAACAATTTCCCCATGGTGAGAACCGTGCCGGAGAAACAATGGCTTACTCTTCGAAGAACCAACGGAGTTGTCTGGGCCGTGGATGGTCAGCAATGCACCTTGTTGGCCTTCAAGGTCGAATATTTCTTCGTCTACAGATATCCTAGTCGATGATAAAATACTCAATACTTTGTGATTTGCAAAATACGTTCTAACTCGAATTTTAAAGTCTTGGGATGAAAAAGAGTATTCCTTGATCGACATGATCGAAGAAAAAAGGAGAATGATCCATCTAAGGAAAGGAGAGGGCTCATTTATAGGAGCAATTTTACGAAATCCAACGGATGAGATGTAGAAATTTATGCGGTCTGGATTAGCAACTGTTTAGCTTCCCGAGGAATAAGGCAATGTTTGGCGAGAACATCATGTAAACTGTTATGAAGGAAAATAAATTATCAAAACGGCTCATTATCTACTCAAAAATTCGACCTTCCGCTTGACCAACGGTAATTTCGAGCACAAATGCACGAGATACTACCTTTACGTTTTTTTTTGGTCTAAAAAAAAAAAGAGGAGGGAAAAGAGGGAGAGAAAAATCTATGGAAGTTATATTCGAAAAGGTCAATTTCGAAAAACGTATGTAAACAGCTTGATATTCGATCCCACGATTCAACAAGCATCATGAGCTCTAGAAGATTTTCGCTGTCTTAACACGAAATTAGATTTTCATACCGTTGGGAACAGATAAGGAAATGGAAGTTGGATCGAAGGGTCTTTCGACTTAGACTTTTCTATTGACATAAGAAAACATGCATCTCCTAAAAAGCGTGCCTGAAGATCGAATTTATGTCTCGTTGAGGGAGCCCCGATCCCAACATTTGATATTACAATAAAGTAAGGTAAAGCGGCCTCACTATGTGGTAATGAAATCATTGCTCTCGTAAAGACATCAATTCGACTGAAGAAGTATAGGACCAAATATACATATAAGTTTAAAAACGAGAGTACATGAATCTACAAGCTACGAATTCAGAATAAATAAAGTCCTACGATATTTATCAATAATCAGATTTTCGGTGCCAGATTCGCGACCCTTCTCCATCTATTCGCCTTCTTCCTCGGAATCACTTTCCGAGCTGTCGTCAGAGGTGCTGCTTAAGCTTTCATCCCTTTCGCCGCTGCTCTGGTCGTCAGGGCTGGGATCATTTGCCTTAGGAGAATCGATTTTCTCTCATTCTTGCTCATCGGATTCGCCCTCAATGTCGACATCCTCATCCTTCTCCCCCGAATTCTCCGTTTCAAGCACATCGGGATTAGGCATAGAAACACCAAATTCGGCAAGGAATGGAGCGAACTCATGATTGGCTAAGCCTTCGAGCTTGGGAGGAAGAGAAGAAGCCTTATAATTTTCCCCAAGTATATTTTTATAAGGATTCATATAGGGAAGATAATCATCGATAGTGCCTTGAACCCGTCCAGCCACAAGGAGTTGCTGAACCCCTTTATAGAAGAAGGCTCGATTGATCTCGCCTGTTCTTAACCGAACCAAGGCATCGACAAAGGGCGACTTTAAAAACTCCCTTATAGCAGGTAGTCTGCCTTCTTCTTGGCCTCGAGCATACGCCTGATCGGATAATGCCTTAGCCTGCTCGAGATCCGAATTTAATTTGGCTACCTCTTCCTCGAGGGCTCTCTTTCCTTCAAGTTCTTTCCTGGCACCCTCGAGTTCCTTCTCAACCTTTGAGAGCTTAGCAGAAGTCTCCTTCAACTCAGCAGTTTTGACAGCTTCCTCTTTCAAAATACGGAGAAGAGCATTGTGGGTTTGCCGAGACTCCTCCTCCAGAATGGCCATTCGGTAAGTCTGATGAGTAAATAACTCCCCAGCCTGCAAAACAAAGCAGACTTAGGCAATGAAACAAGTTTTCGGAGAAAGGTTAGCGCAATCAAAAGAAAAGGGTACCTTTTCGTGTACATAGGCATAATCACCCATAATTTGGAAACCATCCCTCTGGAAGAGCTCGGTGTTGTCATCTTTAAATCTTGCGGCCATTAAGAGTCGGAGGGATTTGTCCACTGTATGTTCACCATTGGGACCAAGGTCAGCTTGGATGGTTCCATCTTCTGGAAACCCAGCGGCCCTCGGACCGCAAAGATGATCCTCGATAAAGTCTACCAACTCAGGCTCGGAGCGGCCGGGTCGACATTGAATTGGCCCTGGATTCTGACCAAACGGTCTTACATTTCGAGAAGACTCGGGATCCCCGCTACTCCTTTTCCTTGCCATTCGAGCTTCAGCAATCTCCTGGGACCGAATCTCCTGCAGCGTATAATAACTGCACCCCGCAGCACTAGGATTAGATGAATTGGTCGGAAACACTGATCGAAGGAGAGCACTAGTGGGAGCTTGTGAAGTTCCCTCAGCAGCTATTTGAAGAGGGTCTGTAGCCGCATTCGGAGCAGTAGGATCATCAGTTCTGGCCTTGGTTGCTTCTATCATTAAAGTAGCCCTCGATTTCTTCTGTTTGCGAGGCAGACCTTGAGATTCCGTGGAAAATGAAGCAACAACCGAGCCAGCGACAGAAGTTCGAAACTTCTCAACAATTTCAGCTGAAAAATCGACAATGTTTATTTAAGGTCGAGAAAAATGAACTAAATTCTACGAGAGGAGATAGTATACCTAAAGTGAGGGGAACGGTTACAGCAGAAGCCCCCTCATCAGTTTGGGCAACTGGGACGGCTGGGTCATCAGAAATCGTGAATGAAGATTCTCCAAAACTAAAGGGAGGGGCGGGTTAAGAACATGAACTAAGCCCTGCCATTCTCAAGACTCTCTCTTGAGTCAGTAAAGCGGTCTGATAAATGTCAGAACAATGGGACTGCAAAAATGCATCTGGGAGCTCATGACTCATCCGCCCCACAAGTTTTCGCCTACCATAAATCCAAGACCGCTCTCCAGGCCACTCATAGGGGGTCGGTTCGGGTGACTCAGCGGAGGGGGGAGTATAGGGGCCTCGAACAAAAAAGAACTCCTTCTTCCAGCCTTTAAGATTGCTCGAAACTATGTTCGACAATATCAATCGATTAGGCCGCTGCGAGAAGTATACATAACCTGCGTTCGAAGATGTGGAGGAGCTCACTTGAAAAACCCTCCAGAAATTTTGGAAAGCGGCTTTCTTCCCTTTGGCCTTCATTAACACGCTGAAGGCGATGATATACCCGATCGAATTCGGGAGGATTTGGGATGGAGACAGGCGAAAAGCCTGTAAAACGCTACGAATCAAAGGAGTGAAGGGTATCCATAAGCCATAAAGGAATTGCCTAGTGTAGAAAGCTTGACACCCCGGGGGAGGATTAGTAACTCGATCTTCGGGAGTCGGGACGACGATCGAAAATCCATCGCCCAAAAACTTACCAAATTTGGTCTCCAAGTCTTCTAGGTGCTTTTCAGTATAGCGACAAATGGTTTCATCGGCTCTCTACTTGGTTTTGTTAAGTCGGGTGCTGGTCGAAGGCTCCGACCATTCAAAAATAGTAACGACAACACCTCTACCGATTACGTATTGGCCTGCTCGTTCTTTCCTAAAGGAAGAGCGTCATCCTCCGTGGCCTCTTCATCAGTGCTCTCGCTCGAAGAATCGCTTTCACAACCCTCAGAACTAGGTTTAGATTCCTCTTCTCTATCAGAACCAGGGTTAAAGCTCGGAACCCTTATGTTTTTCCCACTTGAAGAATGGACAGTCTCGATCTGCATCTCGCCTGAACCACTCTCTGGCTATTCTACGACCTTAGCTTTGCCCTTGGAGTCGCTAGGACTAGACATTATATTTTCGGAATGATCGGACAAATGTTGGGAAATTTTTTATCGATCTATTTGCTCCGATCAGGGGTTACTTCAGGGATTGTTTGCGAAATAAACATCCCACGATCAGGCTGTGTATATATATAAGGAAAAAACGGTAAAATTGCAATCCGGTCCCCGAGAAGTCGCGACGATTGAACTTCCAGAAGACGATTTTAAAGCCTATTTTTCTCCGATTATTGCATAATAGACCCCTATACTCTCCGGATCAAAGGGCCGCGGCTCAACACGAAAAGAAAAACAACGCCCGAATATCAGAGGTTTATTCACGTCTTTGGATCAATTTGCTGCTGTACGATCGGAAAAGCAGAGTCAAGAAAGAAAGCAAGGCGATATTATCAAAACAGTACCCCCGCCATACAAATTAAATACTCTCGAATAACTCTACAAGTCATCATCAAGAGAGAATATTTACGCATCGTCGAGAGCTCATTGAAATTTTAGTGATGTGCACTCTTTTTCCCTAAGTTGGTTTTTATCCCAATGGGTTTTTCCAAGTTAGGTTTTTAACGAGGCACGTCCATAACAAACCAACATGTGATCCCATCATCTCGATGTTCGGAATGAGACATACTTCTTCGAGCTTAAGTTTCTCTTTACGCTCGAGAAGTGGGGGAGTATTGATGATGGATAATTTGGACCCCATCTATTATTACTAATATACGTTCGGAGATCCGGAATCTCGACTCTATGGACGCGGACTCGAGCTCAGGATGAAGCAAAGGTAACTGGGCCCATTTGATACAGCCACTGATTAAACGTTACTGTTGGGCCGATCCCAGGCCCACGGCTATGGGCCGACCCTCATTCCCGGTTATAAATACCCCAAGCATTTATGACTACACACACGCTTTCCCAGGTGCACTACGTTCGAAGCTATAGCTCGGATAGATTAGCTCGGCCATTTTATGTGTATTTCGCCCTCTAGCTTGTACGGCATCCTGTAACGCTCAAATAGGACCCTCAATATTTGTAAATTGTATCCCTATGATCGGAATATACATATACATTGATCTCTCTTCCATTTTATAGTGTTTACTGTATTTATTCCATTATTATCGATCATACTACGACATTGCGTAAGATCACTGGGGAATTAGTTGTATGACCACGAGTCGTGAGTGCAATTAATGGCCGCTGGGAAATCAAGATCCTACTAAGAAATAAGATTTCCCGAACAATTGAAGGAATAATTATTTCGATAAAATAGTAGGAAAATTTTTACGATAGAAAATCCAACCTTCATGACAAACGATATAGTCTAAAGTATAGACTCCATAAATCAATATATTATTATCTCCTTCTCATTATATTACTTTTAGAGTGAAAATTACTTAAAATTTCACAATTAAATAATCTTGATATTTACTTCAGGACATGGGGCTTCATGATGATGATAATTTATGTTCGAGGGATATTTTAGTAATTGACAAAATCTCTATATATTAAAATAATTAAAAATAGCTATATTTATTGCACTCTCCAAAAAGACTGTTTTACCCCTATTTATGTATGTAGTATTAATGATGTGACTCTTCCCCTCCCACATTGTCCTATAAATAGGTTATATAATCATTGGAAAGGGCAAGTTTTTTAGAGTAAAGAAAAGAAGCTCACAGTTCTCAGCAAGATCGTCCCATACAAGTCAGTGTTTGTAGTTTGGAGAATGGTCAAGGAAGTTAGGAATTCCGTAGACATCTTTTGATCATTTTCACTCAACATCAAATAAAACAATATTCAATATTTATAAGTTCATATTACTAAAATCAATTCATGTAGTTCTACAAAATAGTCAATGTTCATTTAATAAATGGAATGAATGGTTTTTTGTTAACAGAAGGGTGTGAGTACCAAAAAAATTAAAAGTTTTAGGGATAACAATCAAATAACAATAGTTCAGGGGGGTAAGTGCAAATAACCCAAAAAAAGGGATTGAAGAAGTATTAAATCATATACTATTTCATAAAGTCAAAAACAGTCGCTTCAATATAAAAATCGTTCTGCACAGACCCTGAGCTAACCTACAATTCTTTCAGTTGGTTAAGCGCGTGCAAACAACGCGAATCAACATTCTCTCCAATTCCAAATCCCTTTTTTCTAGAGAATCTTAGTTAAGGTTATTAACCTAATTAATGGCATCCATTAATTCCGCTACTTTCTACTTATTGCTAATCACAATATTAATTATCTCTGTCTCCAATCCATCCGCCGCCGCCGTCCTCCCTAAAGACGCTGTTCGGAATAAAATCGGCGGGTCAAAATTATCCAACAAAACTCAAAAGAACGCGACTCGGGTCGATCCGAAACCCAACTGCGTGGAAATTGGATCCAGATCCGAATGCGGTGAGAATCCGAAATGTCGTTGGTGCCGAAGTGAAGCTTTGGACGATATGTGCTTTTCTAAAAACGAAGTCTCGAGATTGCCGTCCCAGGTCTTCTCTTGTGAATTTTGATGGATAATCAATTATATTTTTAATTTTTCTTTTTTAAATGTATTTTTAATTTTCAATATGTATCGAATGGAGTATTTTATTTTTAATTTGTATGGAATGGAGTATTTAATTAAGACATGTCTTTTTAAATAATATTAAGTAAGACATGTTTAATTCTTCCATATCAGTTATTGTTTTTTCATGAATATTTCGATCACTGTATTAGGGTATTAAGTCATATTATATGAGTTAATATAGCCTAATACAACGTTTGGTGGCATTGCTCTAATATCGGGTCAAATGGATTAAATCCTTACGATCCGGTATTAAGACTAGATTATAATCCACCAAAGCATGGGTGGATTAGTTAATCCGGGTGAATATGAATTAAAACGTCACTAATAACCTTAAATTTACATATTTCCTTTTTAACATATCATTAAATATCATAAATTCTTCTCAAATCTTTGAAAATATATAAATATATATATCTAAACTCATAACTATATAAAACATATTACTGTGGATTGTTTTAATATAATATGACTCAATCAAATTTACCAAACGTATTTTTAATATGACATTCAATCCGACTCCAATCTAATTTACCTTAATCCCATACACCCTACCAAACGGCTCCGTGAGTATTGAGTACGCATTGAAAGCGTAATTTTTGTATTAATTCCTAAGCTTTCGAATTCAAAGGCTAAGGTAAAAATAAATTCTACATATTTTGGGTTCATAGTAAAACCGCGTAAATTTTGAAATGCCGAGTTACCCTATTGTGAGTTTTAAATTATTATTATTTGTAGCCCTAACGTTGATAAATCCCTATGTTGTATGGATACATATATGGAGATATAAATACAGTACGATATGAATATGAGGATACAAATTTCTAAAATTTATTGAATACGATACGACATGGATACGGATGTAAAATTATAATGTAAATTAATACATAAGCAACTAGATCTTTTTATTCAAGCTCTAGAAGAAAGGATAAATCAATTTAACATAAACAAAAGTTATATAACTACAAAATCAGATATAATTCATTTTTATCATATCGCAACACTTGAATTTGAAATTTCATGACCTAGGAGAGAGACTTGAATAAGAGACTGAGTAGTGGTATTAATCGTTTATGTTTAGTTCTATAGATTTTATCATTTTATTTTAAATTAATTTGACACATAATATTACATAAAATCCCCCTGAAGTGTCCTGATGTCAACTAGTGTATCCGATATGCATTTATTTTAACTTCGGCTTTCGTCAACAGATGACTAGACTGATGAGTGAGCTCTTCTTGAGCTTTTGAGACTTAGAAAATTCTGCTTCATGAAATGTTCTCAGTTGTTATGTTATCTCTAACTCTTGAATCAAGCTCTATTTATACTTGTGATTTGAAAAAGTGTCCGTTGAAGAAAGACAAACTTCAAATCTGCAAGTACTGGTCCCCCTTTTTCTGGAACGGCTCTCTGCAACTGTAGCACTGTATACTCTGCTGTACTATTCTGTCAGTCGCATTAAATGCACCTTGCTAATCCGAGAATAACTTCAACCATTTGCCATAAATTCCCTTCTCTTGCATTTATTACTTCAAGTGCATTTATTACCGCTGGACAGACTTCCTGATCACTTTTACTCTGCTGATCGAAACTACCCATCTGATAGATACTCTATTGATCTCAATTTGAACTAATCTGATTTGAGTCAGCTAAAAAACTACCAGTCTGATTTCAAGCTCTGAAACAGATCAGTAATCTTCTGGACCATGAAGTTTGACACTTCTGATTTATCTTCTTTCTTGGTCAAAATTCTTCTAAGGGATTTACTAAGCTTCCATTACTTAGTTGATTATGATGTTTTGGAATTCATCAAAACCCCCCTTCACTTTACTGTCTTCATCTTTATCTTCTTCCAACAATTTCCCCCTTTTTGATGACGAAAAAACTTCAGCTAAGTACCTGTACCTAAAGCTAAAGTTAAGTCCTCATATCGAAATTTATGAGATAGAAATTAAGTTGGAAACTTGAGCTTTATTGATGTATTCTGATAATTACATTACAAGTTACATGTTGGTCCCAAGTGGTCAGATGAGGTCTAGGGGGGGGGGGGGGGGAGGGGGGTGAATAGACCTCTGGAAATTTTAGACTTAAAAACTTTCCAGTTGAATGTTAGCAGACTAAGCTGATCGTTAACAGTAAGCTGACTAAGTTGATCGCACACAAAGTTTGAGCAGCAGATTTGACCACTCTTCAGACAAATACTTAGCTGATTTCAACAAAATCAGTTTTAAATCAGATTACTTGCAGCGAAGGTTTTAAAGTGTTTTTCACAAGTAAATTAAGTCTTTTTTTAAAGATTTTATCCCCAGTTATAAAACTTCTTTTAAAATCTCTATTAGTTTGATTCAAGTGTAAACTTATGCAATTTTAAAGTATGCTTGAAAGACTTATGCAAAAACAAACACAAGAATTTTTATAGTGGTTATATGGATTTAAATCCTTTAGTCCACTCGTCCAAGTCACTTAGATCTTGGGTTATACTAGAAAACACAAAGTTTAAAAGTATAAACTGCTTGCGCCAATCAACAAATGAAAAGGCCACAAGTTCACACTAGGAAATCACAAAGATGACTTAATCTACAGAATTTTATCACTCACAAAGATGGATAAAATCCCTCACAACACTCTCTAACAGAAATCACTCAGATTTGTATGTTTTTCTTTGATCTTCAACTTTGGCTTTTGTCAACAAATGACTAAGCTAATGAGTGAGCTGTTCATGAGTTCTTGAGACTTAGAAGAATTCTGCTTCGAAAGTTTCTCTCAGAAAATGTGTTGTTGCGTTTCTTCTTCTCTCAAACTCTTGAACTATTTATACTCTCAGTTTTGAAAAGTGTTCGTTGAAGAAAGACAGGTTTCAAATCCTCGAGTACTGGTCCCTAATCTCTGAAAACGGCTCTCTGCGCCTGCTACAGTACATTCTGCTGTACTTTCTGTCAGCAGCATTTAATGCACCAAGCTGATATGAGAATTTCTTCAATCAATTGCAATAAATATCCTCCTTTCCTCAAAATTTATTACTCCAAGTGCATTTATTACCGTTGAGGAGACTTCCTGATCTTCTTTACTTAGCTGATTAAGATCTCTCGTCTGATGATGTACTGAGCTGATCTCAATTTGAACTAATCTGATTTAAGTCAGCTGATTTTCACCAAACTGATTTCTTCCTTCAGCAGCAGATCAGTAGTTTTTTGGACCAGAAGGAATTTTGACTTGTTTGATTTATCTTTAAGTTGGTCAAAATTCTTCTAAGGAATTTCACTAAGCATTCCTTACTTAAATGTTTATGATGTATTGGAAATCCTCAAACCTCCCTTTAACTTTTAAATTTCTTGTCCTTCTATCTTCATCTTCATCCAACAATTTTCCCGTTTTTGATGATGACAAAATTTCAGCTAAGTACTTGTACCTAAACTAAAGTTTTAATCCTAAAAAATTTCTGAGATAGAAATAGTATGTTGGAGTAAAAACTTGAACTTTCATTAATAATTGGAGTTTCAGTACAAGTTACAAGTTTTTCAGACAGCTGAGATTACAAGAAATAAAGTGAAATGATACAAGACATATAAGTTTAGTAATCTGATTCATCAGTGACTTCTTCTTCAATTTCTTCATACTCTTCCTCTTCATCCTAATCAATGCTTTCTTCTTCTTCATCATTCACATCATCAAGAGCAAGATTTTTCTTGGCAGCTTCCATCTTTTCTTGACGTTCTGCTTCATCAATCTTTCTCTTGATGCGTTCCAGATTTTTGTACTTTACAAATGGATCAAGTTGCTCTTCTGGTGTATCCTTGGATGCATCAATCTCCTTGTCAGATTTTGCTGGTTCCTTGGCTTTTTCTTCAGCAGCTTCTTCTTCCTTAGCAACTTCTTGTTTATCAGTTTCCTTGGCACTTACTTCAGCTTCAACTTTCTTTTCAACTTCAGCTTCTTTTTCAAGTACAGGCTCTGATTCTTCAGCAGGTTTTTCTTGTTCAGCAGCAGAGTCTTTTTGTTCAGGTACTTGAACAGTTGTTGTAGCTGACTTCTCTTCCCCTTTTTTGTCATCATCAGTGGGGTTGAGTTCAACAGCTGATATGTTGACAGTAGTGCATACTCTTCTGATGTTCTGATCCACAGTGTCAAGTTGAGCAGTATGATGTTTCAAGGTAGATATGAGTGTGCCAGCGTGATCATTTAGGCAATCTATGTTCAATTGCAATGTAGAAACTTCATCATGAACTTTGTTGGCAGTGGAGTTCATTTCCTGCACCAGCAAGATGTTATTTTATGTTTCCACACTTGAAACCTTAGTGAATAAACCTATCAGATCAGCAATATCTCTTTCATTCCTTTGAAGAGCTGTGTGAAGGTGATTGACATCAGACTTCACATCTTCAATATTTTTGTTCAGGGTGATCAAGTTCTGAGTCAGCATCAAGGAGTTGTCTGGCGGCAGTGGGAAGTTGTCAATGGCGTCTCTGATCATTCTTCTGTTCTCTTCTTGCATCTGTCTCATCATCAGCCTATTTCTCTCTTCCATCTCCTAAGAGAATGTTCTAACATCATCTGAAAAGATTCCATTAAGGATGAGCGTTTGTCAGCTGTTGGAATGGAAGATGAGGCTGGTGGATCCTCATGATGGATTGGAACTTCTGCCAGAACAGCTTCAGCTTCATTTTGAACACTTTCTGTAGCATCTTGAACAGCTTCATGTTGAACAACAGCTTGTTCTTCCACCTTGACTGTTTCAGGAGTTCCATCTGCTGATATAACTGTCGTCTGATGGATAACTCTTGTAGTTGAAGGCATAGATCCTTGGGCAGGTGCCTTAACTATTTTCTTCTCCTGAAAAGTACTAATCTCAGGACCAATTGTAATCTGTTGCACACTTGGTAAAGTGGGAAGGTCACTGGGAGATCCTTGAAAGTATCTTGACCTTTCAGACCACTTCTCTAAGGCAGTGTAGACAACAATCTGCACAGCTCTTTTAATGGGGTCATCCCTTCTTCTCCTTTTAGGTGGCAGTGCATTTTTTATCTTTTCTGCTTCCCTGGCCACAATCCCCCTTGTATAGCCGTGGAAAACATCTCTGACATGATCAGGATCCAAAGTCTTGGTGATGGAAGATGTCTGCAACCAGCTTAGTACCCACTTCTCTTCATCAGCAAACTCTTCCCAAGACTTGATCTCTTCAACATATTTGTTGACTCTATAGGTTCTCCACTTGATGTATCTGAACTTCTCTTGGAGAAATATAGTTCTTTGTTGCAGCTGCTTATCAAAATCTGCAAGGGCAACTTCAAATCTGTCAAAAGCAGCAGGGTGAGAATTTACAATGTTTAAGGCACATTTAACAGCAAATGGACTCTTCTCAACCCTTTGACCAGGAGGAAGAATCTGTCTTGCATTCATGGATTCTCCTATCTTGATTCCTCTAGCTCTCCTTGGACCATGAGCATCTTGTTTGCTAAGTTCAAGAGCCTTAGCCATATCAACATTCTCCTGTGCTTTTAATTCAGCTTCAGTTAGCTGCTTTCTCTGAGCAGCCTTCTGAGCTTCAATCTTGCTCAGCTCTACTGCTCTTGTGAAGTCTTCTTCATCATTCTTCTTCTGCTCTGCTTCCTCCTTTCTCTTCTTCTAAGCAGCAGACACCTTTCTCCTTACAATTCTTATTCTTTTGGGTTTGGCAGATGTCTGAGCTGGTGCAGCAGCAGCATCAGTAGGTTCTGGTGCAGCAGTTGAAATTTGGGCAACTGCTATTGGTTCGATGATCTACACTTCATGATCATCTTGAGGTTGATGAACCTCAGCTGTTGGAGTAACTTGAACAATTTGTTGAGTAGCTGTTGCATCAACTGACTCCTTAGCAGTAGATTCTTGTTCAGCTCCAGCAGGCCTCTCTGCTGATTGAGGACTTTTCCTTACTAAGTCAGATAACTCAGTAGGTGATGACACAAAAGTCATCCTTTTTCTGACAGTTGCTTTGGTGTGAACCACTTTTCCTTGAAAGGGCTTTGATGTTGCTGAGTCTTTGAGTTGACTCCTTGTCCTGGCAGCAACATTTTCTTGGGGTCTTTCAGCAGAAATGGTTCTGGATGGAGAACTATAAGCCATGTCTTCAATCTCCTTTGCTGTCTGAGCTATGATAGCATCAACAACACGTTTCTTTGCCTCCTCTTCTGTTCTGGCTTTAACAGCTGGGTCAGCTGTTTGAACAGAAGACTTAGAAACAGTTGTTTTCCTTTTCTTTTCAGCAGCTGTCTTCTTTGGTGCCTCAGCTGCTTTTCTCTTAGGCTGTTCCTTAACAGCCATATAGGTGTGCATAGCCTTGGACTGGTGAATGACCTTGCCATTGGTCATTCCACATTGAAGATCCATGAACAGATGACTGAGGAATATTCGGTGGTAAGAATTTCCAGCCAATATGTACCAGACGAAGGTGGCCCAGTTCACTTTCATCCCGTAGTGAATAGCAATCATTGCGTGAAATCTCTTCATAGGCAAACTGTCCCGTGAGAATGTGAAATTCTCAATAATCTTGGCAAGCCATCCGCTGATATTCATCTCTAAGCTGATTTTTCTTGATATTGCCAGCAAGGATCTCTCCTTCCCTTGCACAAATATTCCAAAACTCAGCTTCCTTTGGCTCGGCCATTGATGAGATGTCTGTTCTTCCATCTATTGGCAGACCATATTTTTCATTTAACAAGGCAGGGGTGATACAGATGTCTATACCCCCAACCTTAGCCTTGATCTCCTTCTTATCAAAATCAGGCTAACCAGATGAGCCGTAATACTCCAAAATTTGATCAACATAAACCCTGTCTTCATGGGCCTCCATGAATTTTACCAGATTGGCAGGTTGAAATTTTTCCAAAATCTCCTTCATCAACGGAGTTCCAGTTGAGTGGAAGGTTGAGTAGATGAGATATCGTCCGTCTTCTTTGGCCATTTTTGAGATTTCTGAAAAGATTAAGTGAAAAGAGTAGATTTGCAGAAAGTATGAATGCAAAAATTCTCTCTAAATGCTCTAAAAATTTGAGTGTGCGTAAAATATCAGTAAGCTGATCAGATATGAATTTAATGAGGTGAAGGCGCGTCGGTTTCCGTGCTTCATGCGAACCGTTAGATCAGTTATCTGTCAGTCATAATCGTGGGGCGATGTTGGTCCCAACTGTTCAGATGAGGTCTAGAGGGGGGGAGGGTGAATAGACCTCTGAAAATTTTAGACTTAAAAACTTTTCACTTGACTGTTAGTAGACTAAGCTAATCATAAACAGTAAGCTGACTGAGCTGATCGCACACAAAGTTTGAGCAGCAGAGTTGACCACTCTTTAGATAAGTATTTAGCTGATTTCAGCAAAATCAGTTTTAATTCAGATTACTTACAGCGGATGGTTTAAAGTGTTTCTCACAAGTAAACTAAGTCTTTTAAAGATTTTATCCCCAAGTTTAAAACTTCTCTTAAAATCTTTAACAGTTTGCTTCAAGTGTAAATTTATGCAGTTTTAAAATGTGCAAGAAAACTTATGCAAAATGAACACAAGAATTTTTATAGTTGTTATATGGATCTAAATCCTTTAGTCCACTCTTCCAAGTCACTTAGATCTTGGGTTATATTAGAAAACACACAGTTAACAGTATACACTGCCTGTGCCAATCAACAAATGAAAATGCCACAAGTTCACTTAGGAAATCACAAAAATGACCAAATCTACAAAATTTCATCACTCACTATGATGGATAAAACTCCTCACAGCACTCTCTACAGAGATCACTCAGATTTGTATGTGTTTCTTTTATCTTCAACTTCGGTTTATGTCAACAAATGACTAAGCTGATGAGTGAGTTCTTGAGACTTAGAAGAATTCTGCTTCGAAACTTTCTCTCATAAAATGTGTTGTTGTGTAGCTCCTTCTTCTCTCAAACTCTTGAACTATTTATACTCTTGATTTGAAAAGAGTCCGTTGAAGAAAGACAGGATTCAAATCCTCGAGTACTGGTCCTTAAACTCTGCAAACGGCTCTCTGCGACTGCTACAGTACAGTCTGCTGTACTTTCTGTCAGCTGCATTTAATGCACCGAGCTGATATGAGGATTTCTTCAATCATTTGCCATAAATACCCTTCTTCTTCATCATTTATTACTCCAAGTGCATTTATTAGCGTTGAGGAGACTTCCTGATCTTCTTCACTTAGCTGATTAAGATCTCTCGTCTGATGATGTACTGAGCTGATCTCAACTTGAACTAATCTGATTTGAGTCGGCTGATTTTCACCAAACTGATTTCTTCCTTCAACAGAAGATCAGTAGTCTTTTGGACCAAGTGAAATTTTGACTTGTCTGATTTGTCTTTAAGTTGGTCAAAATTCTTCAAAGAGATTTTACTAAGTATTCCTTACTTAGCTGATTATGATGTTTTTGAAATCATCAAAACCTCTCTTTAACTTCTAACTTTCTTGTCCTTCAATCTTCATCTTCATCCAACAGGCGAGATACGTGGGTTTCAAATTTCAAAAAGCATTAAATGACTGGCGGGAATGTGAACCACCTCAGTCAGCTTGTAAAAGCGTGTATTTAAATATAGCGTTTTAATAGCAACACTTATACAAATAATCAGACGAGTAAATTAATACTTATCTGACAGACGAGTGTTCTGAAAAAAACATTACTAGTGAAAGCCAATAGCTAGTAATCTTCCTCTGCTGTTTGTCAATCCAGCAAGATAAATTAATCTTCAGTCTTCAAGAATAAAGAACTTATCTGATGAACACATAACTTCAACTAACTGTCATAAACAAATTTCATCTTTTAATCAGAAGTATCGCTAGTCTTACACGTTCCCCCTGACTTTAAGAATCCATAAGTTAACTAGTCTGTTGAAAGTTAAACTTGAAGATAATAAGATGAGTAAGCTGATAAACTTAAGTCTTCTAATGAGTTCCCCCTCAGCTTATGCATCCAAATTTAGTAGTCCTAGTTCAGCTCTTAGAGTTGAAAACCTTGCATCACTTAGTGGTTTGGTGAAGATGTCAGCAATCTGATTGTCCCTATGAACATACTCAATTATAACATTTCCCTTTTTCACATGATCTCTGATGAAATGATGCTTGATCTCAATATGCTTAGTCCTTGAGTGACTTGTAGTATTCTGAGTAAGAGAAATGGCACTTGTGTTATCACAGTAGATTGGAATTCCACTGATTTTTATGTTGTAATCTTCTAGTTGATGCTTCAACCAAAGTATCTGTGCATAGCATGCTCCAGCAGCAATGTACTCAGCTTCAGCAGTAGAGATAGATACTGAAGTCTGTTTCTTACTCATCCATGAGATCAAACGACTACCTAATAATTGACAGGCGCCAGTTGTACTCTTCCTATCAATCTTGCAGCCAGCAAGGTCAGAATCATAATATCCTATAAGTTCAAATCCAGATTCTCTAGGGGTACCACAATCCCAATTCTTGAGTGCCTTTAAGGTATCTGAGTATCCTCTTGGCAGCCAGGAGATGAGATTCTTTAGGATTTGATTGATATCTCGCACAAACCCCAACATAATACATAATTTCAGGTCTGCTAGCTGTTAGATATAACAGTGACCCTATTATGCCTCTGTACTTGGTTATATCTACTGATTTGTCATCTTCATCTTTATCCAAACGAAGTCCAGTAGACATAGGAACACTAACAGTAGAGCTAGTTTCCTTACCAAATTTCTTGAACAGATCTTTTGTGTATTTAGCTTGGTTGATGAATATTCCATCAGACAACTGTCTAACTTGCAAACCAAGAAAATAATTTAGTTCACCCATCATGCTCATTTCAAATTTGTTCTGCATCAGCTTGGAGAACTTGTCACATATCTGTTGGTTAGTTGAACCAAAAATAATATCGTCTACATATATTTGCACAAGTAATATATGATCCTCCCATTCAACAGTAAACAAGGTTTTATCTACTTTACCTTTTCGAAATTCTTTGATTAAAAGAAAATCAGATAAAGTATCATACCATGCTCTTGGAGCCTGTTTCAGTCCATAGAGAGCTCTCTTTAGGCGATACACCTTGTCTTCTTCTTTGTATGATTCAAATCCATGTGGTTGTTCAACATAAACTTCTTCTTGCAATTTTCCATTGAGAAAGTCAGACTTCACATCCAGCTGATAGACAGTGAAGTTCTTTTAAGCAGCATAGGCAAGAAACAGTCTGATTGCTTCTAGTCTTGCTACTGGTGCAAAAGTTTCATCAAAGTCAATGCCTTCTTCTTAGCAGTAACCTTTGGCAACTAATCTTGCTTTGTTTCTGGTGACAACACCATCTTCATTCATTTTGTTCCTGAATACCCACTTAGTGCTAATTACTCTTTGATGACTTGGTCTAGGAACTAAGTACCAGACTTCATTCCTCTCAAATTGATTAAGCTCTTCTTGCATAGCTTCAATCCAGTTTGAGTCACTGAGAGCTTCTTCAATCTGTTTGGGCTCAATTTGGGATAGGAAGCTGACAAACATTGCATCATTTACAACAGCTCTTCTTGTCTTTACTCTATCCAAAGGATCACCAATGACTAATTCAGGTGGGTGATTTTTGAGCCATTTGAGATCAGGTTGCAAATCTGAATGTTGTCCTCTAAATTGATCTTGCAACACTACTGTTGGGGTTCCAGTAGTAGTCTGTTGAACATTAGTAGTCTGTTGAACAGTCTCTGGTCTATCAGTTGTTTACAACTCGTCTGTTAGACAATCAGCAGACTGATTTTGAGCAGCATTTGAGTTAGCAGCTGAGTTGAGATCATGTAGTATGATGGGTACATATTCTTCATTTCTTTCAACACTCAATTTCTGAAAATCAGTAGACATATTTGGATTAGTACTTTGATTCTTTTCAGAAGATTGATTTGGTTCATCAAATACTACATGAATAGATCCTTCTACTAGTAAAGTTCTTTTGTGAAAGACTCTGTAAGCCTACTAACAGTAGAGTATCCTACAAAAACAACTTCATCAGCCTTTTCTGCGAAAGCAGTAAGGTGATTTTTCTCATTATTTAACACAAAACATTTACAACCAAAAATCTTTAAGTAATGAATATTTGGCTTCATGTTGTTCCAAACTTCATATGGAGTCTTGTTTTGACTTTTGTTGATCATGCATCTGCCCAGAATCTTTGGGGCAGCTTTGCTTCAGCTATCATAGTCCTGGTAGCTTCTTTTAGAGTTCTGTTTCTCCTTTCAGCAACTCCATTTTGTTGAGGGGTTCTGGCAGCAGAGTACTCATGACTGATGCCTCTGATGTTACAATACTCTTCAACAATTGAGTTTTTGAACTCAGTCCCTCTATCTGATCTGATCTTTAATATCCTCATGCTTTTCTCATTCTGGATCAGCTCCATCAGATTAGTAAGATGCTCCTTGGTTTCACTTTTCTTCTTCATGAAAATCACCCAAGTGTATCTTGAATAATCATCCACAACAGCTAGGCAGTACTTCTTTCCACCATTGCTGATTGGATCAATGGGTCCAAATAACTCCATATGTAGCAGCTCCAAAATCCTTGTAGAAGATTGGTGCTTCTTGCTTTTAAACGATGACTTGATTTGTTTACCCTTCTGACAGGCGTCACAGAGCTTATCTTTGCTCATGATTGTCTTTGGAATTCCTTCTACCAGATCATTCTTGATTAGTCTGTTTATGGTTTTGAAATTCACATGATTCATCCTTTTATGCCACAACCAACTAACTTCACTTGGTGTAGATGCCACCAAACAAAAATTTGAATTCTTGCCCACAGAATTCCAGTCGACTATTTAGACATTTCCTTGTCGTCTTCCAGATAAGATGACCTTCTTTGTACCGATCTGTTCAACATAGCACTTATCTGATGAGAAGATAGCTGAAAATCCCTTGTCACAAAATTGACTTATGCTCAGCAAATTGTATTTGAGGCCTTTAACATAAGAGACGTCAGATATCTCAATGTTGCCTTTGATTATCTTTCTACATGCTACAATCTTGCCTTCTTTGATGTCTCCAAAAGTTAATTTAGGACCATCCACAACAACAGCATCAGTCAGCTCATGTATGCTTCCACACATGTGTCTTGAACATCCACTGTCCAAGTACCAATTTTCTCTACTTTACTCCTACTCCTAATCCTAACCTACAAAACAAAGTAAAATTGTTTTAGGTACCCTTTATTGAGAGGGTCCTGGAGGATTAGTTCCACCCTTGACAACCCAAGATGTTGAAGTCTTAGGCTTCTTAGGCTTCTGAGATTTAACAGGAGCATGAACAGGTTTATCTTCATCATATTCAGCAGATATGTTATGTTGATAATCAGTATGATAAGGATGATGTTCATAAGCAGAATAAGATGCATGATAAGTAGGGTATGCATGCATTGGATGAGCAGGGTAAGGTGCATAGTAAGCTGGAAATTGAGGTGCATGATACATAGGAGGATATGCAGCAGGTTGCACATAATATGACTCATTTCCATACCAAGCATTTTTATTTTTCTTATTCTTATGCTTCTTTGGTTTACTAGATGCTTGCTCATTAACAGACGACTTAGTTTTATTACTAGGCTGATTGGTTTTACTCTTATCATCAGACTTCCTAGGACTCTGCTGTTTAGTTTTACTAGTCTGTTTTTCTAATTTTGGTTCTTTGCTCTTTTTAGCCTTATGAGCTTTTTTCTCCTTTAATTCTTTCTCAGGGGAAGCAGGTTTAGTAGTCTGAACATACAAGATGACCTTACTATTGTCAGCAGATATAAACTTTTCAGTATGGTTCAGTTCCAGCTTATCCTGTTCTAAAGGCATCTTCTGTTTACTAGAGATATGAGTGGATGCAACAGATGATTTATCATAAGACTCAATGAATTTTTCAAGTTCCATGATTTTACCCTTATAGACTTCACATTCAGCTTTCAGAGATTCATTCTCTTGCTCAAGCAGTTTATATTCAGCTGATTCTTTTGGTTTTTCAACCTTAAGTTTCAGTGAACTGTTTTGCTCTCTTAGCAATATCATCTCTTCCTTAAGCTTTGCAAATGCATCAACAAGACTAGTGTTATTGACTACCATTTGCTCAAATGAATAAAATAATTCATTTTCAAGAGGAGTTACCTCATCCTCAGAGTCATCAGATTCCTTTGCCATCAGACAGATAAGACCAGGGTTCTCATCTTCAGTAGACTCTTCTTCAGAAGTATCTGAGTCAGAATCAGATGAGCAGATGGCAGCCAGCTTCTCTGCTTCAGCCATCAACACTTTGCCTTTCTGATGCTTTCTTTCTTTTATGATTTTCTTCTCTTCCTCTATGTACTTTTCAACTTTAGGATATGGGCAGTCTCTGATGAAATGTCCCAATTTCCTGCAGTTGTAACACATTAGTTTGGATTTATAAGCATCCTTATCATGAGAGGAAGAAGTAGGGTTAGAAGTAGAAGTATTGTTGTATTTGTTCTTCATTTTTCTTTTGTAGAACTTCTTAAAGTTGTTCATCAGCAATGCAACGTCCCCAGCGGTGTACTCCTTTTTGTTGAGTAGTGTGGCTTCATCAGATGAGTCCACTTCTTTGCTTTTGTGTGCTGTTCTTCTGGGACTTTCAGCAGCAACTTGGCAGCTGTGGGGTCTGAAGTTGAGGTTTCTTCAATACCCATTCTTGGCAGCTTATACTCGTATGCCTTGAGTACGGAAAACAGCCCGGTAAGAGAGATCTTTCCCAAATATCTTGATTCTTCCATGTCTGTCACCTTCATGTTAAACTTCGGAGGCAGAGCCTTCAGTACTCTGACAGTTATCTCTTTGTCAGTGAAGGTTTTTCCCAGCTTAAGAACTTCATTCAGCGTCCTTATAAACCTTGTATCCATC
Source organism: Penstemon barbatus (assembly GCA_003313485.2). Taxonomy (NCBI): domain Eukaryota; kingdom Viridiplantae; phylum Streptophyta; class Magnoliopsida; order Lamiales; family Plantaginaceae; genus Penstemon; species Penstemon barbatus. The sequence goes on along the minus strand of CM064883.1, from coordinate 64,221,340 downwards.
TGATCAATGGTTTCCGTAGACTTCATCTTGAAGTTGTCTAACTTTTCTAGAGCAACACTCAGCTGGTGCTCCTTTATGGCGTCGTTTCCTTCGCTCATGTCACGAACTTTGTCCCACATTTCCTTTGCAGTCTTGCAATGCTTGACTTTGTCAAATCTGTCATTGTCCAGGGCTTTGGTCATGATGAAACGGCCAACTTTGTCAAGATTGAACAACTTGATTTCTTCAGCTGTCATCTCTTGAAGATCTTTATCCACCACTTTGTCTACTTCATCGACCTTGATAGTCTTGGTGAATTTGAATGGACCTTTAGTGATACATGTGTATATGTTATCATTGTAAGCAGCTAAGAAGATCTCCATTCTGATCTTCCAGTCCTCAAAACTCATACCGCCAATGTGGGGAACATGGCTGATATAGTCCATTTTAAAAAAGTTTTTGATTTTTCAAAAAGTGCTCTTTTGAAAAAGTTTGAAAACCTTTGAAAAGCACTCGGATCAAGCTCGTTGATCAGGTAGCTGATTCAAATGAACCACCTGCTCTGATACCACTTGTTGGTCCCAAGTGGTCAAATGAGGTTTAGAGGGAGAGTGATAGACCTCTGAAAATTTTAGACTTAAAAACTTTTCAGTTGACTGTTAGCAGACTAAGTTGATCGTAATTAAACAGTAAGCTGACAAAGCTGATCGCACACAAAATTTGAGCATCAGAGTTGACCACTCTTCAGATAAATACTTAGCTGATTTCAGCAAAATCAGTTTTAAATCAGATTACTAGCAGCGGATGTTTTAAAGTGTTTTTCACAAGTAAACTAAATCTTTTAAAGATTTTATCCCCAGTTATAAAACTCCTTTTAAAATCTCTAACAGTTTGATTCAAGTGTAAACTTATGCAATTTTAAAGTATGCTTGAAAGACTTATGCAAAAACAAACACAAGAATTTTTATAGTGGTTATATGGATTTAAATCCTTTAGCCCACTCTTACAAGTCACTTAGATCTTGGGTTATACTAGAAAACACAAAGTTTAACAATATACACTGCTTGCGCCAATCAACAAATGAAAATGCCACAAGTTCACACTAGGAAATCACAAAGATGACCTAATCTACAGAATTTTATTACTCACAAAGATGGATAAAATCCCTCACAACACTCTCTAACAGAAATCACTCAGATTTGTATGTTTTTCTTTGATCTTCAACTTCGGCCTTTGTCAACAAATGACTAAGTTTATAAGTGAGCTGTTCGTGAGTTCTTGAAACTTAGAAGAATTCTGCTTCGATGGTTTCTCTCAAAAAACGTGTTGTTGTGTTTCTTCTTCTCTCAAACTCTTGAACTATTTATACTCTCAGTTTTGAAAAGTGTCTGTTGAGGAAAGACAGGTTTCAAATCCTCGAGTACTGGTCCCTAATCTCTGAAAACGGCTCTCTGCGACTGCTATAGTACAGTCTGCTGTACTTTCTGTCAGCAGCATTTAATGCACCAAGCTAATACGAGGATTTCTTCAATCATTTGCCATAAATACCCTTCTTCTTCAGCATTTATTACTCCAAGTGCATTTATTACCGTTGAGGAGACTTCCTGATCTTCTTTACTTAGCTGATTAAGATCTCTCGTCTGATAATGTACTGAGCTGATCTCAATTTGAACTAATCTGATTTGAGTCGGCTGATTTTCACCAAACTGATTTCTTCCTTCAGCAGCAGATCAGTAGTCTTTTGGACCAGAAGGAACTTTGACTTGTCTGATTTATCTTTAAGTTGGTCAAAATTCTTCTAAGGGATTTCACTTAGCATTCCTTACTTAGCTGTTTATGATATTTTGAAAATCATCAAAACCTCCCTTTAACTTTTAAATTTCTTGTCCTTCTATCTTCATCTTCATCCAACATTACAAAAGATGACAGTAAGGTAAATTAACAAAGATGACTAAGTATCCTAGTCTAGTGACCTAGTCTTGTCTTCTTTTTTTTTTCTTCTTTTTCATCTTCATTTACTTCTTCTTCTTCATCTTCTTCAAAGCTAGAGCACGCATCTTCAATGTTAAGATTTTTGTCAACATCATCAATCTTCCTCTTGAGATCCTCCAACCTTTTGTACTTGACGTATGGACTGAGCTGTTCAGCAGCAGAGTCTTTGGCAGCAGCAATCTCCTTGTCTGATTTTGCTTTTTCCTTAAACTCTTTATCATTTTCAGCTCCTTCTTCAGCGGCATCAACAGCCTCTCCAATTTCAGTCACTTCATCAGCTGGTCTACTTGTGTGTTCTTCATCAATCTTCTCAGTAGACTCCAACTTTTCAGCAACCTCAATTGATGGATTGTTAGCATCAGTCTTCCTTCTGGCAGATCCTCCCTTTCCCCCTTTTTGCCATCATCAGCAGGGAGGATAGGTTCTTCAGCTAAAACTGGAGTGATGTTTAACAGCTTGACATAGCAGCTTGATGTTCTTATCCCTAGCCCGAAGATGATTATCCTATATCAGTTGCTGTAGGTTGGCAATGCTTTCTGTCTTCAGAAGAGTGAGGTCCACTTGCCACTACAAGAAAAATGACTTTTTGCTACAATGGGAAAACCTTAATAAATATATATATTTCGTAATAAATACCCTTTTATTATGGGTAGATTATGATTTTTGGACCGTAAGGATTGGAGGCATAGCTAATGCTTCATTACGGTTAAACATTCGTAACAAAAACTATATATTACGAAATACAGGCCTTTTGTTGCGCCTAAAAAACCGTAAAATTGGCTGATAAAAATTTGATTGCTTGTTACGGTGGTGTTTTCCGTAATAAAAAATACATTATTTGTTACGATATAAATGCATTTGTTAAGCCTATTTTTTCATAACTAAAAACACGATGGTGTTTGTTACACTTACAATTTCGTAAGCAAAATCGTGTTTTTTTTTTTGTATAATTTGTTACGCTTATACTTTTGTAAGCAAAACTTTGATTTTTTTAATGGATCTTTATCTACCAATGCAACATATAACTATTAATTAGTATTTATTTTGATCATTATTCTAGTTCATACGCTTAAGATGATATCTTATACGCATTAACTTAAAAGTAAATATTATGTCGATTGAGAGCTTAAAAAAATATCTTTTAAATAAAGTTATACTGATCATGTCAAAATACATCCATAATATCATATAGGGCCTATGAAAAAACATAATCTACTTGGACAACATAGTAACCACAACAAAAACACAAGTCTTAAAATCATCACAACACATTCAACGTATTACATTCCTAAAAAAGACAAGTCTCCAATTCCTCACAACACATTCATTCGCATTAACATATGCAATCTCAAAATATGAAGAGGAAACCTTAGTAGCTAGCTCATCAAACATTTTCCATATTTACGTAGATAGAACACCCGTTTTAAAGTTTCGCAACCTGTAAAATAAAAAATTGATAAACAAACACTAAATCAAGTAAGCTAAAGAAAATATTCAATAATTGCTTAACTATACATATGATTAGACAAACTCACATTTGCAATATCCCATAGAACACAATTATCTTCAGCTTCTCCTACGGTCAAACCATTTTTATCAGATTTAACTTTACCATGTGATATCAATACCTTCTTTATGTACACCTTACAAAGTCCATTAACATCACCCCTCGTGAGAAGAAGACCTTCTGCCACGATAGACTTCGGCAATCCAAAATAAAATAAGGCCATTGAACTCCCAATCTACATGAATAAATACATATATTAAGTTTCATGAGATACAATAAAATAAAAATTCTAGTAATATGTTACTAATCCTCATTAAAGTTACGTGACAAGATACAATTTTTCCTAATTATATATACCTCGATAGTATTAAAAAATAATTTTTTTGCATTGCTAACTTTTGTTGACCCATAGTCTACACTCATAAATTAAATTACATTCAACATAGTTCATATTTTCAAGTAAAATCAACAAAAGGTATGGGTAAAGCAAATAATTACCTTTTGCTTCTCAGGCCATCTCCAACAACTCTATTAAATTTCAGCCTCTCATCTTAAAATATAACTAATGAACAATGTTACACACTTTCACTTTTTACTCAGCACTCCAACAGCTAGTTTATTTTATAAGAGGCTACTTTTTAACAACCATATCATTTCACTCCAATAGCTAGTTTATATTTTAACATATAACTTTGATTATTATTTTATTTAAATAATACTGATATATTTATAATACTAATTGATTTTATTTCATAATAAAAAGGGTAATTTACATAGGCACCCCCTGACTATTACCCTAATTACAAGAAATTACCCTCCTGTTTGAAATATTACAAAAACACCCCCTCAACCAAAAATTGTATTACCAGGACACCCTCTGTAACATAAAATATATTACCAATACATCCCCTAAAATACATTATCAATACACCCCTCAAGGGGGTGTTTTTGTAATATTTCAAACAAAAAGGTAATTTCTTGTAATTAGGGTAATAGTCAGGGGGTGTCTATGTAAATTACCCTAATAAAAAAATAGTTTTTTTTTTAAAATATTTTATTATTGACATTTAGCGATGCCCCAAAAATGATAATCAAAATATTATTACTAAATCATCGTGACAACATCAGTTATCGCTAATGTATCGCTAAAGAGGTTTCGCTAATTGTCAATAGTGACAAATTTCTTATGATGATATTCAAATTATAAAATTTGAATTTACAATTTCAATTCAAATTTGTATGGATTTTTGAATTTAATTAGTATGAAAGTTAATTTTGTCCAAGAATAATTTATTGTTTTGCAGGAAATACAACAATTTTTGTACTTTCGCAGGAAAGTACAAAATTTTTGTACAATTGCAAATATCAATTTGTATTTGGCCATCCAAACCTATAAATTTTAACAACTCCTAAATTATACATGTGCTTTTGAAGAGCACTTTTTACCATAATTTTAACAAAACTCTTAAAATTTAAGTTTTAAACTTGCTATTGGAGATGCCCTCAACGGTAGTAGTATCTTTAGATCAATTAAACCGTGATGTTTGCAAGCTTGTTTCATAAATTAACTGTAATTATAAAAAGGATGTATCAATGTCATCTACTTACTTGGTCTCCATTTGGTAGGGTTGATTTCTTTTGCATTGCTAACTTTTGATGACCAAAAGTCTGAACTCATAAATTAAATTTTATACAACATATATAGTTCATCATTTTAGTTAAAAATCAGCAAATAGTAGGGGTTAAGCACATGATTACCTTTTGTTTCTCAACAGTTGCTTCCTGTGAAAGTTGAAATAATTATTTATATTAAAACATTGGTTAATTATAAAATATCTTATCAGTATCATTTACTTACTTGATCTCCATTTGGTAGAGCTGACTTTTTATGTATTGCTAGTTTTTGATGACCAACAATTTGCACTCATAAATTAAATTATTGTGATCAATATGCTTCATCCTATCAAATAAAATCAGCAAAAGGGAAGAGATATGAGTCAAACAAATTAATACCTTTTGCTTCTCAATAGTCATATGATCTTTAGATCCATTACAGTGTGATGTACTCAAGCTTGCTTCATGCAAAAGCTGCAATTATTTTTTGGATTAAAACACTGGTCAATTATAAAAATGATGTATCAATATCATTACTTACTTGATCTTCATTTTGAGAAGTTGAACTTGTAGGAAATTTACTCAAAAAAATTCCATTCGTTGATTTAAACTTTATGTTTGCTCTTTCGCCAACCTTAGTCCCTCTTTTAACTTTTCCACTTCCTCCATTTTTACAGGGAATTCACTCTTAAACTTTTGAAACTCTTCTATGTCATGTGGAGACATTCGACTAGTTGAGGCAGTGGACATATGAGATTGAGTTAGTTTTGTTCCTTTCCCTTTGCATTTATCGCGCCCAAACTTTTCTTTTCCCATAGCATTTTCAGAAAATATTTCCTTGAATTCTATCGTCCTTTCTTCTTCTGTCTTTTTGGCCATCTCTCGAGTAAAATGATCCTAATTGAATATGATAATTAATCTATCAAACAGGTAGAGAATAGAAAACATAAACCAATTGAACGACAATTCAATAGAAAATATAAACCAGTTCAATACAACTTCCCGAAAGAACACATTGAAGTAAGTTTATTGAGCATATTGCAAAATAAAATACACTTCATACATAAAAATCTGATGTTAGTTCGTCATCAACGTACGAGTTCGAGACTCTATCCAAATGTCTAATCTTGTTGGATCAATCCCTTGCATTCTCAAATTAAATATATGCAAATAAGAAAATATTGCATTAACTGAGAAGAATGAAACAATAATATTTAATAAGTGTTGACAAATTTTACCCTTACTGAATTAATGATGCAAATTCAATAAAATATTATCTTACCTCTTGCTCTAACATAGGAATGGAGGTTCTCCCAGTTCTGGGTGGACACAATCTATTTTCAGCATTCTTTGCATTTTTCACAGCCACTTCCCTTCCTTGATATTAGCAAGTGAAACTTTGTCATGTTAACAAAAAACAAAAGTGCCAGAATATGAGTTTAATATATATACTTATGGAAGTATTAGGATGAAATGATATTTGAATATGAAATGAATATAAAACAGGTTTAATAATAAACCTGCACATCGGGATCTTTCCAATAACTTTGCAAAAACAACCATTGATCCATTTGTATCCTATCATTCGGAACTTGTTTAAGGTACTCCTCATCATTTCGATTCGGGTACCAATATTTATGTTTGATTTTACTCTTCCAGTTCCTCCAAAGACTATTGATAGTCGACATTACTACTTCCTTCGCATCGGGTGGAAGTGTAGTGTTTCGCTATAATTTAGTTTTGCGCCATATGAGAACAAACAAATTGAAAGTTATATAAGAACATAACAAGCATACATATAATATATTCATTTATTACAAGTTTACAGATTATCAAACCTCTACTTCCTCCCAAACCATGTCTTTCTGGTATGATGTTCTAGTTTTTACATATGTTCGAGCACTAGCTCAAGTGGCTAAATATTTGCCATTACATGCATAATTTTCAGAATTGCACCCCTTGAAATAAAATACGAGTTAATGTCAATTTAGCCCCTGTAAAATGCATAATATCCAATTTATCCCTCTGTTATTTGGAAAAGGAGCATTTTACCCTCCTGGGAAAATTTTAAAGTAGCAATTTACTTTCATTATACAAAGATTATAACTTACTTGCTGAAATTGAAAATGGGCTTGAAAAGTGTTTGTGTCACATAGGGAGGTAAATTTCCAAATTTATCATTACACGCGGGGGAGGAGGGGGAGCTACCACATTTATCATAGCAAAGGGGGGTAAAATATCACATTATTATAATATAGGGGGTTAAAGTATCACTTATAAAAATATCAGGGGGTAGTGTGAGAGACTTTTATGAGATTATAGGGGGGTAAAGTGCTCTTTTTCAAACATAAGGAGGTAAATTGAATATTACGAATATCATAGGAGGGTAAATTGCCATTATCTCAATAAAATACCTTTTTTTTATAATATAGCTTTCAAGAAAGCCCAAAAAGTATTAGGTCAAGGCATTTCATTTATTCATTCTTGTCAGTACTCTCAAGACTAGCTGCTATAAATTACGCCTAAAAATAACATGCACCAAAGGTCATAAAACTCAAATGAGCCATAAAAAAATTAAAGTACGAAAGGTCAAAGTACAAGACTTCCTAACATTCATAAATTTGACTATCTCTATAAAATTGAAATGAAATTTTGGGCAGCATTTGGGCAGCATTTGCTATTCTCTCATCACATAAAGCATGTTTCACACTAAAATTTCTAGTGCACCTGAAGGATGCAGTAAAATTCAATAATATCAAATTCTCAGCACTAAGAACACACAATCTCAAATAATAAGTCTTTGTTAAGGTCATGAACTCTTTCCAATAGTTTATTTTTAAAAATCCATCAATCTTTCTATAATGCTTAGTGGAAAAACATATATATCTAACACACTGAACAAACACAAAGTGAATTTTAAGTTTATGAAAGCATCCAACAAAAATGCCATTTACAAAAGAACAATATATACTAGTTCATCAGCTATTCATATTTCAAGGAAGACAACATATATAGATGATAAATCAGCATACAAGTAACAATAAAATAGCAAACATGCCTTAAACCAAAATCAGAAAATTAAATCAAAGATAAACGTTTTGGGATTTATTAAGGGCCAGTTCGGTTGCCTTGATAAGCCCACAATTAAGGTAATTGGGTTTTTTAATCTGGGCCAAATTTTTGTTCGGTTCGGGCGATTGTGGGACGGGTAGCCCGTGTTAATCTCGGGAAATATGGGCCATCCGGCTCAATTGACCCGATTGTAATAATAGGGCCACCCCAGAAATTAGATAATTGGGCCCAAATGTTAAAATACCATACCGAAATTGCCCTGGAACTTATGCGTAATACATGATTTTGCCATCAAATAATCGGCCATGATATTAAAAAATCTTCTCCTGAATTTTTTTCTCTCAGTTCTGAATCCCGCTTCTTTCGGTATGTGTAGTAACCTAGAATTCAATTCCCAAAATTCTTGTCTTCAATTGTTTAGCTCATACGGATTTTTTAGCTCATACCCGTGCAAAATTGATTCCTATTATTGCAGAATTTAAGCTTGCAATTTGTCAGCTACCAACCATTGATAAGCCGTGTAGTTCCTCTGGTGAGTGCAATTGTTTGCGGATTTAGAAATGATATTTATGTGTTTGTGTTTATGGTTGCCTTGAGTTGCTCGTTTGGTGTTTGTTGTTATGCCTGCAAGAGTTTTTGGGGAAAAAAAATGCAATAATTCATCCCGTACATTGGAGTTATTTTTTTGTGTAATGTGGGTGAAAGAACATATCGATTTTTTTGTGTAATGTGGTGTTTGTTGTTATGCCTGGACAGTGGAAAATGGATGAAAAATTTAATTGGAGCTCTTGTTTGTGTGGTCTGCCATATATGGAATTGTATTGAAATTACTTGTCTTATGTGTATTTCTATGCCTACTATATTTTGGGGTTTTTTTTTGAGAGTTTGTGTTATTTGAGTTCGTATATGCATTCTTGTGCTGATGTTAGTGGGTTCAACTCATAAGTGAAATTCTACATATGATGATTATTTCATTTTGATCTTACGCAGATTCGTAATATGATCGATATTAATAAAATAATATATAAAACGCTATGGAACAAGTGAAAGATCAATATATATATATATATATATATATATATGTATTCCGAACGTTGAGATACAAGTTACAAATATTGAGGGTCCTATTTGGGCATTATTGGATGCCGTACAAGCTGGAGGGCGAAATACATATAAATGGTCGAACCAATCTATCCGAGCAGCAGCTTCGAGCAGAGTGCACCTGGGGAAGCGTGTGTTGTCATAAATGCTTGGGGTATTTATAGCCGAGATTGAGGATCGGCCCATAGGTTTGGGCCTGGGATCGGCCCAACAGTAATATTTGATCAAGGGCTTCTTCATATGGATCAAGTTACCTCGGCTTCGCCCTGAGCTCGAGTTCGCATCATTGGAGTCGAGATTCCGGTTCTTTGATCGTATATTAGTAATAGAAGGTGGGGTCCAAAATACCCACCATCAATACTCCCCCACTTCTCGAGCGTAAAGAGAAGCTTAGGCTCGAAGAAGTATGTGTCATTCCGAACATCGAGATGAAGGGATCATATGTTGATGTGTTATGGATGTGCCTCGTTAAAAACCTAACTTGGAAAAACCCATTGGGATAAAAACCAAATTATGGAAAAAGAGTGCACATCACTAAAATTCCAATGTCCTCTTAATGATGCATAAATATTCTCTTTTGATGATGACTTGTAGGGTTATTCCAAAACAACCCGTTACTTAATAATTTGTAAGTCGTGGGTGCCACCTTGGTAATATTGCCTTGCTTTCTTTCTTGATTCTGCTCTCACGATCGTATAGTAGCATAGAAAATCAAGAACGTAAATGAACATTGATGTTCGGGTGTTGCGTCTCTTCACGTATTGGGCCGTGACCCATTAATTCACAGAGTATAGGGGTCTATTATGCAATTAAAGGGAAAGTAGGTTTTGAAATCGTCCTGAGGGAGTTCAACCGTCACAACTTTTTGGGGACTGGTTTGCAATTTACCGTTTTGACCTTATATATATAGTTTGATCGTGTGATGTTTTCTTCGCAAAAATTCTCAAGTAACCCTAGATCGGAGCGCATAGATCGGTAAGAAAATCCCAACACTTGTCCGATCGTTTCGAACACATAATGTCTAGCCTAACAGATTCCACGGGCAAGGCCAAGGCAGTAGGAGAGCAGGAGAGTGGTCCTGGCGAGACGCAGATCATGGGCGTCCGTTCTTCGGATGCAGAAAATATAAGGGTCCCGAGCCCTGATTCTGGTTCTGATAAAGAAGAGGAATCAAGCCCTAGTTCCGAGGGTGACGAAAGCGATTCTTCGAGCGAGGCCACCAACGAAGAGGCCACGGAGGATGATGAACTTCCCTTAGGGAATAACGAACAAATCAAGTTCAGAATAGGCAAAGGTGTTGTCGTTACGATTTTTGAGTGGATAGATCCCGTGACTAGTGCACGACTTAATAAAATCGAGAAGAGAGCCGATCAAACCGTTTGCCGCTACACTGAAGAACACCGAGAATACTTGGAGACCACGTTTGGTAAGTATTTAGGTGAAGGATTTTCGATCGTCATCCCAGCTCCCGAAGAGCGTGTCACCGACCCTCCTCCGGGATGCCAAGCATTTTACACTAGACAGTTCTTTTATGGCCTACGCATCCCTCTTGCTCCTTTAATTCGTATCATTTTACAGGCTTTTCGCCTATCTCCATCCCAAATTCTCCCAAATTCGATCGGGTATATCGTCGCCTTCAGCGTGCTAATGAAGCTCAAAGGGAAGAAAACAACTTTCCAAAATTTCTGGAGGGTTTTCCAAATGAGCTCCTCCACATCTTCGAACGCTGGTTATGTATATCTCTCGCAAAGGTCTAATCGGTCGATATTATCGAATACTGTTTCGAGCAACCTAAAAGGTTGGAAGAAGGAGTTCTTTTTCGTCCGAGGCCCTGATACTCCACCTTCCGCAGAGACGCCCGAACCAACCCCTTATGAGTGGCCTGGGGAGAGATCTTGGATTTATGGTAGGCGGAAGCTCGTAGGACGGATGAATCATGAGCTCCCGGATGCATTTTTGCAGACCCTCTACCCAGATCTCTACCAAACCGCTCTGCTGACTCAAGAGAGGGTCTTAAGAATGGCAGGGCTTAGCGAGTGCTCTTATCCTGCCCCTCCTATTAATTTTGGAGAATCCTCGATCGCGCCCTCTGATGACCCAGCTAACCAAGTGGTTCGGAGTGATGAGGAGGGCCCTGCTACGATAGTTTCCCCCACTGATGAGGGGTAATTTGGATCCCCTACTCTCGCTAGCTCGATGTGGATCGAGTAACACCAGTTCCCGTCCCCAGAATTGCCGTACTGAGCCAGGGTTTGAAGTAAACTGTTCCGAGCCTATAAAGAGAATCCGAGGTCGAAGGTTACTATTGGGCCGAGCCCAGGCCCAAGCCAGCAGGCCTGAAACTCTTGCAAATGAGTCAGAAAGCCCATTAACTCGGCTATAAATACCCCTAGTATTTATGACGACACACAACTTCCCAGGTGCTCTTCCTCCGAGGCTGCAGCTCGGAATTACTTAGAAAGTATAATACAGGCTTACTTTATATGTATTTCACCCTCTAGCTCGTACGGCATCCAATAATGCTCGGATAGGACTCTCAATTCTTGTAATTTGTACTCAATCATTCTGAATACAATATTATTGATCTTTTATCTCTACTTACATACATTAGCACAGCATTTTATACCACTCATCTCGAACTAACGAAAACGCATAAGATCAATTGGCGCCCACCGAGGGGCCTTATTCGAGTATTAGATCGAAATATGCCTACTAAGAGGAGAAATACGTATATCAGCAGAGAGCCTCACTAACCCGAAACTCCACCATTTACTTTCCAGGACGATCCTCCGATCAGCGCATCGTTCGTCAATTTAAGGTCGAAGATAAAACCTACGGGGCGAATTTCCGACTTTTAGATTGGTGGTTCTATTCTGTGAATGTCCAGTTCATTTATTCCTTTGTTGGATTTATTTTCCACAAATGATCAATTCTCTATTCATAAGTGAATAAGAAGTTTCACGGATATCGTCCTCAACTAACTAACACAGAATTAAAGCAATCAGCTCGATCAGTTAACGACAAAAAGTTGTGAGAATCAATGGAGTTACAGCTTATTAGTGTTCGGAATTTATTTTTCCGATCATCATATTTAGTAATCTCAGAATAAATTATTTCTCGGTCAATCGCATAATTCGTTCAGATTATTTATCGATTATCTGATGCCTTTTTTCGATCAGTTGGGATAAGTATAATTTCTTTCCTTTGCTCGATGACATTTTCTAATGAATCCTGCAATCAAATGTTAGTACGACGGCAACAAGTTATATAAATCCTCGAAGTCGCAACCGAGGGTGAGTAACCGTTCGATCGCTAAGAGAAATTTATGGTCCCAAAATGAAGGGATAAATAATTTCATAATAAATACAAGTTCCAACAAGTCTCGCTCATATTCGATCAGAGAAATTGAAAAGACATAAAAGAAGAAAACAATGAAATTCGACCAGATAACAAAAGTTTTTTTATTGATATTCTTCAAACAAGTTACAAGTGATGCCTCGGATATAATACTAAATCTCGAGCTCAAGAAATACAGTACGATCATTACTACCCTACTACAAATTCTACGAGTAAGTCTACCCTGTTGTATGTTCGGTCATCATTCCCTTTAGATCGCTCCAGATGCAGAACTCAGCAGTGATTCTTGGTGGCCATCACTCGCCACTTCTCGCACATCCGTCTTCATACGGGATAAAAGCCGGATCGGAGCCCCTCTCCAGGGCTTCAGACCGACCTTAGGTCTTCATCTGTAAATAATGATTGAAATACTCAATCATTATTTACAGGTTAATCCGAACCGGTGCAGCGAAGGGTTATCTCAACGGAGGCGCCCCAAGCGAGCTCGAACGAACTATACTTCAAGAAAGCCCTCGAGGAAGCTGGTGCTTCAGATTTAAAGAACTCTTCTGAGATTAACCAGCTGCCCGATCAGATGCTACGCCAGAAAACTGGAATTCTAACCCGCCCCAGATAAGGTATATCTAGGAAAACAGGTTGCCTGCCGGTATTCTAGGCGCAATTTCTTTTGCCTGTCGATATTCTAAGCGAAAAAGATTACACCAAAGGAACCAAGATCGAAAAACAGGGTTCGAATTCTAATCTCAAACTCCTTTATCTTGGAGATGATACGAATTAAAACTAAAACTCGATCCATGGGGATCGGAGGAAGCATAAAGGGAGAAGTGAGGAATGTTGTATAAATAAGTGGACCTATTTATAGCGGTGAAGGGTTTTGAACCAACGGCCCAGATAACAGATCGCGAACGGTTAGGATGTACGTAATAAATGAACAGACCGATAAGTTTCCCGAGAAATAGGGTCCTGTTTGGTTAGGAGAATGTACGGTCTAACAATGTGCAAAGAAGGGCTCATTCGAAAAGTTCGTTCGAACAAATCTTTTACTTATTATCCTACTCAAAAGACAGCCCAGGGATCAAGAACACTTGTCTAAAATTCAACTTTTGTGCACGTGATATTCTAAAACCGCTATTTTTACAACTAACTGATGACGTTCGAATGAAAAAAGCTGTGATCGGCCTACTGGAACAAAACTCCCGAACTAAAAAATTCGACAACTTTGGAAGTTCGGCAATAGCGAGGATTAGTTGCAACGAGTTCTTTATTAATTTTAAGTCTACCGAGATATTTGTTTGTTACTCACTCAAGAAAGCGCGGTTCGGTTATTTCCTTATTAATTTTAAGTATTCGAGATTGGGTTATTGAAAATAAGAACGTATCAGATTATGCTTTACTTTATCAACAAGGAAAAGAGAAAAGGCATTTATGAATATTATTACAAGATATAAGAGTTCGAAGGAAAAATATGGGAAATACATTTCGGGCATAGCACAAGCTAATATGTTACATAAGAACCCCCTTTACTTTCTACAATTCTATAAAATTCTTGGTCTCCCCTCCTCTCGTTTATTCGAAGTAGCTTAGCTCCGAGCATGGAATCTCCTTTGGACCCGCAGGCTTTTAACTTTATTTACGATCTTCCGAGGACGAAGGGGCGAACGCACGGTTAATCGGGTAACTATATTCTTCGTCGTTCTCTCCCCGATATGTCTTCCTAAATGCATTGTAGCAACAGGTCCCTAGTCGAAGACCTGCGCGATAACCTACGGACTCCGTGCTTTTGGCTTATTGGCCTTCCAGATGGAAAATGTATTTGCCTGTCGATATTCTAAGCGAGGTCGGGGTAGCTTTTCTTCTGCTCGAAGATTGTTCCGCTTAAAGATTGTTCGAAGTCTAAGCTCAAATAGTTGAATTAATTGAATAACGATCTTGATCACCATGATCGGACGAATAAATGCCAGCACAACGAATGAGACATCTCCAAAGGTACGAATGCCTTTTATAGCGAAAATTGAAAGGAATCCAACGGCATAGGATCCGTGAAGTAAATGGATGAGATTTGTCAACCGTTGCAATTCCCGACGATTAAGGATCCGTTTGGAAAAAATCAAATTTACCAAAATTGGGAACATATACACAACAACAGAAAACAAAGGGTTTTTGGGTCAAGCTAAGCAAGAACCTCACAAAGAATTTCTTAACAAGACAAAAGAATTACTTATTAAGTTCTAAGGTTATTTACTATTTGCTATTTCGCTATGTTTCATCTTTTCTCATGGTTACAGAGGACTATTATTTCATCAAAGTTTATTTCGATCAGAGTTATCTATTCAGTGAAAGTTCGTTTCGCCAATATTCCTATTTATTCGTCATATTCCGATATTCTCGATCTATGTTCATCTATTATCTATCTCTATTTGTCTCCATCTACTATTAAAAAGGGTGAAAGCTATTGCTACGACCCTCGAAGATCGACCAAGGGTGAAAGCCGTTGCTATGCCCCTTGGATCGAAAAATAAAAGTGGGTGACGACCCTCGGGCTAAAAATGCTCTGAAACGACTAAGGGTGAAAGCCGTTGCTACGCCCCTTAGATCGAAATTATTAATGGGTGAAAGCTGTTGCTACGACCCTCGGGCTAAAAATGCTCTGAAACGACTAAGGGTGAAAGCCGTTGCTACGCCCCTTAGATCGAAATTATTAATGGGTGAAAGCTGTTGCTACGACCCTCGGGCTAAAAATGCTCTGAAACGACTAAGGGTGAAAGCCGTTGCTACGCCCCTTAGATCAAAATTATTAATGGGTGAAAGCTGTTGCTACGACCCTCGGGCTAAAAATGCTCTGAAACGACTAAGGGTGAAAGCCGTTGCTACGCCCCTTAGATCGAAATTATTATTCAAGATCGATCAAAATTCTATCATGTTATTCCTCCAGGATGATTCATTCGACTAAGGGTAAAAGCATTTGCTATGCCCCTTAGGTCTAAAGTATATTCAAGATCGATCAAAATTCTATCATGTTATTCCTCCAGGATGATTCATTCGACTAAGGGTAAAAGCATTTGCTATGCCCCTTAGGTCTAAAGTATATTCAAGATCGATCAAAATTCTATCATGTTATTCCTCCAGGATGATTCATTCGACTAAAGGTAAAAGCATTTGCTATGCCCCTTAGGTCTAAAGTATATTCAAGATCAATCTAAGTTCTATCATGATATTTCTCCACGATTATTTATTCGAATAAGAGTGAAAGATCCATAATCCCAGAAAAATTTAAACTATGGAAGATATCTCACGGAAGGATCAAATATTACAGAAATGAAAAGTCAAATCTGTTATGGCTCTCAAATTATCTCACAAAAGTTGCGAGTCACAAAGGTCGAAATTAAAAGTATCGACAACAATATAGAAGAAATTTTTTTATTCATAAAATCTTCAGTACATTTATGAGTATTTCTTTTCTACGAATACAAAAAATGAAGTTCGAATTCAAAAGAGAAAAAGGATTACATTTATCATGTCCTACTACAGGTACTACAAAAGAGTTGAAAGCCTTCGAATTTAAAAAGGAACGGAGGAGAGCGGGATCGGAGCATGCCCCCGGACTCTTAACCGATCTTAGGTCTTCATCAGTAAGTAGTGACGGCTATGCCAATGCTTTAAGATCCGCTGATGAAGGACCGGCGCGCGAGAGGAATCTCGGTCGATTTCTGTGCGCACTAACCCGAGTCGGAATACTGTGAACCAACATCGGAAGTATGTTAAAGAAGTTGAGATCAAAACCTTAAAGATCCTTCCACAAGTTGACCCACTATCCGACTAGCTGGAGCGACATGATACAGGAATTCGGACCAGCCTCAAATGGATGGATTCAGAGAGAGCTGGTCGCCTGCCGGTACCCCAGTCGCAATCCTTTTCGCCTGTCAATATCCTAGTCGAAATAAGTCGCCATGGGAGGCAGCCAAAGTAATAAAGGAAGATAGTTCGAACTCGAACCTCGAACCGTGTTATTGGAGATAGGAAGCGAAACATAATGATCAAAGGAAGTAAAAGTTCAATCATATGGACCATCAAAACAATTACAGAAGTGTAAAAATATGGAGGTAACTATGGAACTATATATAGTGAAAGGAAAGGGCAATCGACGACTCAGATTTTGATAAAACTAACGGCTAGGATACAAGCAATAAATACGCCGACCGTTTCGCTTCCCAAGAATAAGGAAACCGTTTGGGTAAGTGAAGAAAATGTCAAAATTAGTCCTGCTCGAGTTCGTCCTGTTCGAATTCATTATAATCTCAGTTCCGGTCATCAAAAGAGAATCATGAAGACTATTAATTTCCGAGCTTGATATAAGTAAAACGATCGTAAGGATTGATCACGAAGACTATTAATTTCCGAGCTTGATATAACAAGCAATTACAAATTACAAAAATATCAACTCCTATTACATATCAGGCCAATCTTTTGATGCTAGTACATTTTACAATCCTGAGAATATCGAGAAAAAACTAATCTATATATCCGAACGTGAGAGGAACTTCATGACCAGGCAATCCTATGAAATTTTCGGCGGACGATAATGTCCTTACTCAAATATGAGGAGCCTGTCAAGCCAACAAGCTTTTGTCTTTATTTATGATTCTTCAAAAAGGAGAGGGGTAATGCTTCTTTTTCTAGGTGTAACGTGAATACTTTATTGAGGACCTCGATCCTCGAAGCACCACCCCTAACATCTTCGAGGAAGAACCAAACAAACCTCCGAACACCCTTGAAAAACTTGATGCTTCAGCCTCCCCTAAACCACATAAGGTCGTGGGGGCTACCTGGGTCGTGGGTGGTCAGCAATAAGGCTCATTGGCCTCCAAGGTCGGAATGGCGTTCGCCTGCAGGTATCCTAGTCGAAATTGAAGTACTAATTAGACTATAATCTGCAAAATAGGTCCTAACTCGAAATTCAAAATGTTGAGCCATGCAACAAGATCTTTTAATCAGCATGGTCGAAGGAATCTGCTTTCAAAAAATCTTATAAGGATACAAAACGAAAGACCCCATTTATAGGTGCTATTTTCAAAAATCCAACGGTTAGCAGAAAACAAAAGGAACGATCGAGATCAAAAGACTGTTACACTTCCCGAGAATTTGAGCGGGAAAAGAAAGTGATCTGATTTTGGGAAATAAGCGGAATTAATATACCAAGATCGAAGATCAAGAATCCCGAGGGTAGGGACTGCAAGTTCGAACGAAAAAAGCAAACTAAAGTATGAATGAGAAAGAACACATCAAATCATACAAGAGCATGCAATCCAAGAAATAAATAAATTATTACAAACCATAGAGGATAAAAACGTCAGGAATTATTCATGATCACACAGAAGTAAAACAATGTAGCCATATAGCGAGTCTGGAAAAATAAAAGACAACATCTAGAGAAGCTTATTGTCGGAGAAAATCTTCCGAAGCTCAGCATTACGAGCCTCATATCCACGGTCGTAAGCCTCCTTTTCACGGCGCTCGAAGTCTTGTTTCTCCTGCTCGTGAAGACTTTTCAGTTTCTCGAGCTCCTCATTCATTTTCTTGTGGATTTCTTCTCCTTGATCTTTAGCGGCCTTCTCTCTCTCTAGAGCAAGCTTCTCCTCAAAGACACGGTCGAATTCGGTTTTCTTCTTGTTCAGCTCGAGGGAAATAGCAGCATGCCGATTTGTTTCCCGCTCAGCAAGCGTTTTGAGTTCGAGAAAATCTTGTCCGGCCTATTAAAAGTTCAGATAGTCAAAAAAAAAAAAAAAAAAAAAAAAAGAGAGAGAAAGAGAAAGAGATTATAACACCTGAAACAGAAAGTTCGACCCAGATTGGAACAACTCTTCTAAATTTCTCTCCTTGGACATGTCGGTTTCGGAAGAAGTAAGGTCAACCCGCAACAGACTATCTATGGGGTCAGCCTTAGAAGTAGTCCCATCTTTCGACTCCTTGGGCGGGGAAGGAGTAACTTTCGGAGGAGCGGAATCAACGCGGGGTTCGGAAAGATTATCAATTCTCAAGGATTCAGCAGAAGCTTCTCCACCAATCTCCAACTTAGGTTTTTTGCTAAAACCTCCTGTGGGGGGGACAGCTGAGGAATCATCAGAGTATGGCTTATTACCAATAACAAGCTTCTGCAAAGCCTCGAGGGGAGTGACCCCGTCGGAATAAGGCCTTTTGTTCGAAGAAGGAACGAGAGTTTTCTGCCTAACAGGATCTTCACTCGAAGAATCGACAACTTTTGGGGAGGAGCCCCCGAGCTCAGCCTCAAGCTCTTCATCCAAGATGGACTTGTTGGAGTTGCCCTTAGTTTGCTTCGATGAAGCGCTTTTCTCTTTCTTATTTTCCCCTCCTTTAGGAGCTTTTGGAGAAGACACAGAGGTTTTAGAAGAGGATTTGGAGGGTTTGGCCTCCTTGGCAGGTTTTTGCTCTTTGGACGAATTTTTATTCTTCAAACCACCCAATAGCAGTTTGGGGTCGATAGCCTTGCCTAGTATATTTTCCATGATAAACGGGGAGTGAGTTAAAAAATTTGAAGAATGCAGAATATAGAGGGAGAGCTCCGATCTCTGTAAACAAGGGTGTCGTGTAAATAATTTGAAGAGATCCTCATATTTATAGGCACTACGCCCTATGATTACAGTATTGGATCGACGCGACTTTCAAGAAAGATTCCATTTGGAATAAATAAATTTCGAGCATAAAGTGCGAAAAGATATCGAACTTTGAAAAGCAAATGATGTCAAAATGTTTATAAGATAAGAATTTACAAGTCATGCGAACCAGATCGTAAAGAAAACAAATCCGATTACAAAGAAAAAACGAATTACGGGCATATATACATTTGATTCCTAACTACAAGGCTATGAGTCGTTCCCCCAGCACGCTTGAACCCAGCGTTCGGACCACCGCCACCTTCATCACCGCTGCCTAATGGAACGATCTAATCAGAGGGTCGATCATCCTCCTCATCCGATTCGTCCTCTACGTCGACATTTTCATTTTCTCCTAAGGCAGGTGGATGATCGTCGTCGGACCGCTCGAGCAAATTTGGGCTAGGCATCGGAATGCCAAACTCCTCAACTAAGGGGGCAAATTGATGATCCTGCCAATTCATATCTGCCTTGGGTAAATAGGAAGTTTTATAGTCCTTCCCTTCAGCATTCTTATAAGGGTTCATATATTGAAAATATTCGTCCATGTTATCTGGAATTTTCTTGGCCGAAACTAGCTGTTGAACCCCTTTGTAGAAGATTGTTTGAAGAATCCCTCCCATTCTCCTTTGAACTAAGGGATCTAAGACATGGGACTTCAAAAATTCTCGTATGGCTGGAATCACAGCCTCTTCCCGGCCTTGGGCATATGCTCGCTCAGAATCTTGCTTCGCTTGCTCAAGTTCGACTTTTACTTTCTTGAGCTCTTCTTCGAGGGCACTTTTCTCTTTAACGGATGATAACAAATTCTCTTCCACAGATGAGGAATGTTTCATACTTGTTTTCTCGAGCTCCTTCTTTACTTGAGATAATTCTCGTTGACTCTCTGCCAGTTGAGATCGAAGGGTTTGATTATCAACGAAAATTTGTGCATATGCATCGTGAGCGTCCTGCGACTCCTGCTCTAGCAATGCTAAGCGATAGGTTTGAAGAGCGAACAAATCCCTGACCTATGAGATAGTTTCGGTTATCAGTAAATGTTAGAGATTCTAAAAGAAAGAAAAGATATTCAAAAGACAAATTCTTACCTCATGATACGTTCGAGAGAAATCACTCAGAACCTCAAAATTACCTTTGACGGTTTGAAGCAGCATATCCCGCTTAAACCGACTAGCCATATAAACTCTAGTGGCTTTGTCGAATTCTTTCTCACCACCTGAGTCCAGATCAGTTTGAATAGTCCCATCTTCGGGGTATCCAGCAGCCCTGCTACCGTGGAAATGTTCATCCATAAAATCCGCCACATCGGGCTCTGACCTACCCTCTCGACATGGAACCGAGTTAGAACTCACACCAAAGGGTTTTACCCTCCTCGAGGGTCCCGGATGGTCAGCATTCCTCTTTCGACTCAGGAGCTTCTCATACTCCTGAACACCCAGAATCCGATTCCAGGAATGTTGACTATAACCAACGGACGAAAGAGCAGAAGTATCAGGGGAAAACAGAGTTCAAAGAGGTCCAGCAGTGGCAGAGTTCAAGGAACTCATAGTACCAAGCCCTCTCAGATCGGGAATTGTAACTGGTATATCAACTGAATTTCCGCCTAAATTACTTGTATCCGCTCTTCTTTCGGAAGTATATGGTAACGGCTCGAGGTAGAATGGCATATCTCCAACCGAGCCGGCAGTGGACAATCGAAACTTCTCAACAATTCGACCTGCAAAGGAAACACAAGGTATACATGAGTTTAAACAAGAAGAATTAATCTGTCACACCTCGAAATAGGAAGAAACTAAAAACATACCCAAAGAAAGAGGGGCTAGAGGCGGAGCATCAGAAGCTGGCAAGTCGCCGAGCTGCGGAAGGGATCCTTCGAAGGATTGACTGGATAAAGGAAAAGAGTATTTGATCATTGCAGCAGGATAATCGCATTTGCTCAACCCAGCCAACCGCAACACACCTTCTTGAACCAGAAGCATGGTTTGGTAAGGGTTGGACCGCAGTTGCTCGAGAAACTCGTCGGAAAGGCGATGGTTGAGCTTCTCTTTAATTCTACGACGACCGTAAGACCAAGAACTTACGCCATCCCACCGGTATGGTCTAGTCTTCGAGCTACCTTCTGATATAGGGACATCAGGGCCTTTCACGAAAAAGAATCTTCTTTTCCATCCTTTAATCTTCTCCGTCGTTACGTTTGTAAGAATAGACCGCTTCGACCGCTGGCGAATGGACACAAATCCTACATTCGAACCCTTACACAGATACATTCGAAATATCTGCCAAAACTTACTAAAAGAGGCCTCTTCCCCTTTGGCCTCCATAAGAACGCTGAACGCTATAATATACGCAACAGAATGCGGGAGAAGCTGAGCGGGGGAGAGCGAAAAGAAAGTCAAAATGTTTCGGACAAGAGGAATAAACGGAATACGCAAGCCACAAGAAAATTGCTTCTCGTAGAAGGCTTGACACCCAGCTGGAGGCTCGGTAGCACGCTCGGTGTAAGAGGGGATGACGATCGAAAAACCCCTAGGAAGAAATTTCCCGAACTCTGCCTCGAGATAAACGCGATCCTTTTTTGAAAAATAACAGGAAGTTTGGTCGGCAGGAAGTTCTAACCTGTTTGAGATGGCGGCGTTAGAAGGGAGCGTATGTTTAAAAATCCTAACAAAGGCTCCCTCGCCGATGCTGTGCTTCTCGACCACATTTTCCTCTAGATCTTCGATCGGATCAACATCCTCGTCTTCTTGATGAAACTCTCCATCTTCGTAATCGTCGACAAGCTTTAGCAAAGGATCGGACTCTTGATTCTCTCCGACCTTATTCTTGCCCCTTAAACTTCTGGAACTTGACATTATGGATCAGGAAACGAATATACTAAAGCAAGTGCTTTTTCGACTTGAACGCTCCGAGCTCAAGAAAGTATGTGGTTTGTAAGTAATTTTTCAACGAGTTAACATATATATACGGGGTTAAAAAGGTAAAATTGCAAACAGGTCCCCGAATAACCGCTACGGTTGAACTTACTCTGGGTAAAAATTTTAAGTTATTCTTCTGAGAATTGCATTCTTGATCCCTCACTTTCCAAAATTTGGGGCATGTTCCTTGGAAATTGTCCCCATGGTATTCCATTGATCCTTTTAGGTTGCGGTGAGAAAATTAAGAAAGCATTCGCTAAGGAATTGAATGAAGCATCGCAGTAATTTACAATAAGGAACATTCCGATTTAGAGGTCCTACGCAAACAATGGACGACAAGGTTACCATCTCGAGATGCCGATATAATGTTTCTTATATATGCACTCTTTTTCCCTAGCTCGGTTTTTATCCCAATGGGTTTTTCCGAGTTAGGTTTTCAATGAGGCATACCCGAAACATATTCTGAATGGCTCATCTCGTCCCAGCGTGTAACATAGCTTATACTTCTTCGAGCGCAAGCTCCACTTTACGCTCGAGAAGTGGGGGAGTATTGATGAGGGGTAATTTGGATCCCCTACTCTCGCTAGCTCGATGTGGATCGAGTAACACCAGTTCCCGTCTCCAGAATTGCCGTACTGAGCCAGGGTTTGAAGTAAACTGTTCCGAGCCTATAAAGAGAATCCGAGGTCGAAGGTTACTATTGGGCCGAGCCCAGGCCCAAGCCAGCATGCCTGAAACTCTTGCAAATGAGTCAGAAAGCCCATTAACTCGGCTATAAATACCCCTAGCATTTATGACGACACACAACTTCCCAGGTGCTCTTCCTCCGAGGCTGCAGCTCGGAATTACTTAGAAAGTATAATACAGGCTTACTTTATATGTATTTCACCCTCTAGCTCATACGGCATCCAATAATGCTCGGATAGGACTCTCAATTCTTGTAATTTGTACTCAATCATTCTGAATACAATATTATTGATCTTTTGTCTCTACTTACATACATTAGCACAGCATTTTATACCACTCATCTCGAACTAACGAAAACGCATAAGATCACCCACCTTAGGTATATTATTCTTTATTCTATAATTCAGCTGACTTTTTTCTCGGCTCAAAATTAAATCCATTCTTGTTTTTCATAGCTGAGATCGTTGAGAGGTTTCGAACTTCCGTAGCCCGTACGGTCGTTGCTTCATTTTCTGCAGAATCTCAAGGCCTGCCTCGAAAATAGAAGAAATCAAGGGCTACTTTGATGATTGAAGGAGCCAATGCCAGAACTGATAATTCTGCAGTTTCTAACGTAGCTACAGGCTTTCTTCAAATTGCTGCTGAAGGAACCTCACAAACCCAATCTACTGAGCTTCTACGATCGGTGTTTTCGACCAACATGTCTGACCTGAACGCGGCGGGAGGTAGCTATTATACGCTTCAGAGGATACGATCTCAAGAGATCGTAGAAGCTCGGATGGCCCGAAATAGGAATAGTGGGGATCCCGAGTCTTCCAGAAGGGTAAGGCCATTTGGTCGAAATTCAAGGCCGATTCAATGTCGACCCGGCCGCACCGAGCCAGATTTGATTGACTTTATTGAAGATCATCTTCGCGGTCCGAGGGCCGCAGGGTTTCCGGAGAATGGGACCATTGAGTCTGACCTTGGCCCCAATGGTGAACACACAGTGGACAAGTCTTTCCGAATGCTGATGGCTGGAAGGTTTAAGGACGATAATATCGAGTTCTTCCAGAAAGACGGGTTTCAAATCATGGGCTATTATGCTCATGCACATCAAAAGGCACGCTTTTTCTTCAACTGTATTATCCTTTTCTCCAAAATCTCATTTTATTATTGAAGTCTTGTTTTCTTTGCAGGCTGGAGATTTATTTGTTCACCAGTCTTACCGATTAGCCACTTTGGAAGAGGAATCTCGACAATCTCATAACGCTCTTCTTGACATTCTGAAAGAAGAAGCTGTTAAAGCCAATCAGCTGAGAGATACCTCTTCCAAGCTTTCTGAGGTTGAGAAGGAGCTCGAGAATGCTAGGAAAGAACTCGAAGGAAAGAGGGCCCTCGAAGAAGAGGTAGCAAAATTAAAGTCTGATCTCGAGCAGGCTAGGGCATCGTCCGATCAAGCATACGCTCGAGGTCGAGAAGAAGGCAAGCTACCAGCTATAAGGAAGTTTTTAAAGTCGCCCTTTCTTGATGCCTTGGTTCGGTCGCGATCGGGCGAAGTCAACCAAGCCTTCTTTTATAAAGGGGTCCAGCAACTCATTGTAGTCAGAAGGGTTCAAGGCACTATCGACGACTATATTCCTTATATGGATCCTTATAAAAGCATTCTCGGAGAAAATTACAAGGCTTCCTCCCTTCCTCCCAAAATTGAGGGTCTAGACGATCATGAATTTGCTCCGTTCCTTGCTGAGTTCGGGGTTCCAATGCCTAACCCCGATATGCTTGAAGCCGAAAGTCCGGAGGAAAATGATGAAGATGTGGATATCGAGGGTGAATCCGATGATCGGGGAGGAGAAGATATCAATTCCCCCAAGACAAACAACTCCAGCCCTGAGGATCAAAGCAGCAGCGAAGGGGACGATAGCTCGAGTAGTACTACTGACGACAGTTCGGAAAGCGATTCCAAGGAAGAGGGTGAACAAGTGGAGAAAGGTCGTGATTCTAGTGCCGAAAAGTCTGATCATTGAATATAATAGGAGTTTATTAAACCTTGATTTGTAGATCCGCGTACTTTTCGTTTTTCAATTGTACGTACATTTTGCCTTTGCGCTTCTTTAATCAAATCGCTATTTTTAACTAGAGCTTATGTTGCCTTATACCGAATTCTTTTCTTTAGGCGATGATCGTTTATTATAATGCTTAACTAGATGCTCTCTTCGCTATAAATACCAAGGCTATTTTAGGAGAAGCAAGTTTCCTTATGCAAATAGAATAGTCTAAGATCTGGCAACATTTTGATCCAATTCCTGCCTCCTCATCTGATGCCCGTGTTATCGGTTCTTCAAAAGATTTCCTCGAGCATAAACTTCAGTAGGTGTAATCTGGTTTATTCCGTTGTAACGTAAATCTGACCAAAAGTGTTTTCAACTCTTCTGCTTCTGGGGCCTTGCTGTATTCTGATAAATAATATATTGCCAGCCAATGCGATTCTCGAATTCCCGATCGTATAATGAGCTGATTTACGCTTCCACCTCTTTTTTTTTTTTTAATAGAAAATATCTTATTCCTCGGGAAGTTGAACGGTTATTGAATCCGGACCGCATAAATATCTACATCTCATCCGTTGGATTTCATTAAATTGCTCTTATAAATGGACTCTTTTCTTTTCTTAGACGGATCTTCCTCCTTTAGTAGGGTTTTCTTCGATCATGTCGATCAAGGAATGTTCTTTTGCATCCCGAGACTCTGAAATTCGAGTTAGAACGTATTTTGCGAATCATAAAGTTTTGAATATTTTATCATCGATTAGGATATCTGTAGACGAAGAAATATTCGACCTGGAAGGCCGACACTGTGCATTGCTGACCATCCACGGCCCTACTGACCCCGTCGGCCCTTCGAAGAGTGAGCCATTATTTCTTCGAAAGAATTCTCATAATGAGGGATCTGTTTCCGCAATGTCCGCTGAGGGTGTGGAACGGTGCAGATTTAATAAATGGGTTGGCGTTCGGGCTGAGCTACTTGACCTCAAGCATCGAACTAGCCCTTCAACCTTTCCTTCTCATTATCAACCAACACTCAATATTCGCTATCCTTGTAAATCTTTCGAGTAAGGGTGTTATCGTCATTTAGACTTATACCGCAAATTTCGCCTTTTATCTTTAATAGTGATTAATTGATTAAAGAGCTCGGTAGCTCCCACTTGTCAAGCCTAAAGAAGAGCCTATTCGATCTACTAGCTAGGAAAGTTAGACCAGCTGGATTGGGTTTAGTCAATAATAGGACTCGTAGCTTGTAATAGGATTGAAGTTTTCTTCTTGTAAGTTGTAATAGGAACGAATTTTAGCTTGTAATAAGATCGAGACTTTCGCCCATAGCCTGTAATAGGGTCGAAAGGCAGTTTTTACTTATTTAAAGATTCTCCACGAGATTCTTGCTTTGTTTGATCCAATGTTCTTTGTTTTTGCGGTTGTGTGTATGCTCCAAACTTTGGTAAGTTTGAATGAACTCTCCAAACGGTTCCTCATTTTTCGGGAATTGCAACAGTCGTCAAATCTTATCCATTCGTTTCACGGATTATCCGCCGTTGGATTCCTTTCAATTTTTGCTATAAAAGGCTGTCATATCTTTGAAATTATCTCATTCATCGTACTGGCACTTTATTTTTCTGATCATGGTGATCAAGATCATTATTCAATTAAGTCAACTTTTTGAGCTCAGACTTCGAACAATCTTTGAAAAGAACCGAACCGTTTTAAGCTCGCTTAGAATATCGTCAGGCAAATATATTCTCCATCTGGAAGGCCAATAAGCCAAATCCAGAAAACCCGTAAGTTACCGATTATCGCCCGGGGTTAGTCAATTAAGGAATGTATCTAGTTACGGCTGACTACTTCGAGGTCCGAAAGATCGCTCGATCTACAAAAGTGTTGGTGGAGTACGAGCATCAAATCTTTCAAGGATGATTGGTAACTTTACCATTTCCTTGGCATGGGTCCCCGCTCGGGGCCTGTTGCCACAATGCATTTATGAAGACATACTGGGGAGGGAACGTCGAAAAATATAGTTACCCGACAAACCGTGCGTTCGCCCCTTCGTCTTCGGAGGACCTCAAATAAAGTTAAAAGCCTGCGGGTCCAAAGGAGATTCCATGCTCGGAGCTGAGTTATTTCGAACAACCGATAGGAGAAGGGACCGAAAACTTCATAGGATTGTAGAAAGTAATGAGATTTTTATGTAATATATATTAGCTTGTATTATGCTCAAAATATATCTCCAATATTTTATGTTTTTGAATTCTTGTATCTCTGTAATAATATTTATAAACGCCTTTTTTTTTTCCTTTCCTTGTTGATTGAGCAAACTACAATCAGATAAATTCTCATCTTCAATAATTCGACCTTGAATATTTTGAATTAATCATGAGAATAGACGAACACCCCTTTTTGAGTGAGCAAAGAACAAGTACTCTAGTAATCGAGCAATTATCCTTCTCTTGAAAATTTCTAGGTATGAGCACTCAATTGATCCTTAGCAGTGCCAAATTTCCAAAGTTGGTCGAGCTCTTTATTTCGAGAATTTTGTACCGATCATAATTCCTTAGTAATAATAATTGTATTATTCGTTCGGATTATTATCTATCCGAGAATTGTTATTCAAACAAACCATAACCTTTGAACTGTTTCTGATGTCTAGCTTGTTGTGATCGAAGGGCCGGACCGATCATAGCTTTTTTCATTCGAAGATCACTAGTTAATAGTTGAAAATCTGAGCTGGTGTTCGAATTGCGATTCCTTGATAATAACGCCATGGGTTTTCTAAATCGGTTTCATATTTCGAACAACGTGCAAGTAAGGGTTGAATTTTAAACAAATATTCTTGATTTCGGCGTTGCCCTTTAAAAAGGATAACATATAAGGATTTCTTGAACGATTCTTTTGGACATAACCCTCCTTTTCGTGCCCACAAGATTATTTCTTCTCCCAACCAAACATGACCCTATTTCTCGGGAAACGTATCGGTCAGTTCATTTATTGTTTACATCATAACCGTCCATGATCTGTCATCTGGGCCGTTGGTTCTAATCCTTCGCTGCTATAAATAGTTCCAATTTGTTTATGTAACATTCTTCATTCCTCTCTTAATGCCTCGTTCGACCATCATGGCTCGAGTTTTACCTTTGTTAAAAATGATTCGTATTACCTCTGAGATAAAGGAGTTTGAAATTAGAATTCGGACCCTGTTTTTCGATCTTGGTTCCTTTGGTGTTGCCTTTTTTCGCTTAGAATATCGACAGGCAAAAGAAATTGCGCCTAGAATACCGGCAGGCAGCCTGTTTTCTTAGATATATCCTATCTGAGACGGGTCAAAATTCCGGTTTTCTGGCGTAGCGTCTGGTCTGGCAGTTGGTTAACCTTAGAGGAGCTCTTTAAATCTGGAGCACCAGCTTCCTCGAGGGCTTTCTTAAAGTATAGTTCCTTCGGGATTGCTTGGAGTAATTCTGCTGAGGTAACTCTCCGTTGCTCTGGATCGGATTAGGCTGTAGATAATGATTGAGTATGACAATCATTATCTATAGATGAAGACCAAAGATCGGTTAAAAACCCTTGAAATGAGCTCCGATCCGGCTTTTATCCCGTTATGAAGACGGATGTGCGACACGTGGTGAGTGACTGCCAAGTAGAATCAGTGCTGAGTTCTGCATCTGGAGCGAATCTCAGAAATGTGGACCGAACCTGTCTATCTTTTATTTATAGAATTTCTAGTAGGGAAGGAATGACTGTACTGTATTCCTTGAGCCCGAATTTATTATTCTCGAGGCTTCACTTGTAATTTGTTCGAAGAATAATAATAAAGCTTTATTTTCTGCTCAAATTTCTTTGTTTATTCTTTGACGTCTTCTCGATTTTCAATATAAGTGAGATTTGTTGGAACTTGATTGATTGCAACTTTGTGTACTTAACTTGAACTTATCTAACCCTTCCCTTCGGAATCATAATTTTCTTCTGTGGTCGAACGATAGTCCAAATTAGGTTCCAACTTCGAGGATCTATATAACTTGTTACTATTGTAGCAACAGACTTTTACTGATATTTTATTAGTCGCAGGATCTACTCCATGAGCAATCGCCATCAACCAGGAAAACGAAATCAATTCCGTCCCACCTGGTCGAGTACAGAACCTGATAATCAGATAAATAATCTACATAAATTATGTGACCGATCGAGAATGAATCCGGGACGATAGTAAATGATTATTCCGAAGTTGTCGAATCCCGACGCTCGGAGAAATGAATTCCGATCGTGATTGATTCGTGCAATTATTCCGAGATTACTTAATTTGACAATCGAAAAAATAAATCCCGAGCATTAATAAGTTGTAACTCCAAAAACTCTCATAATTTATTGTAGTTAACTGAAGATCAATTTGACTGGATTAACTCTGCATTGGTTAGCTGAGAAGGATATCCGTAAAGCTTTTTCTTGTTCATTTATGTATCACCCTTCCACTGCTCGTAACTTTTCTCACGCATAAATAATTTACATAGAGAATCGATTAATTTGGAAAATAAATCCAACAATGGAAAGAAGGAACTGGACAATTGGAGAATCAAACCAACAATCTGAAGATCGAAAATTCACTCTATGGGTCTTAGCAACAACTTTCACTCTTTATATTTATTCCGATCTAAGGGGCATAGCAATGGCTTTCACCCTTAGTCGTTTTTATCGGTCATAGCAACAGCTTTCACCTGAGGGTCTTAGCAACATCTTTCACCCTTTTCATATATTTCGATCTAAGGGGCATAGCAACGGCTTTCACCATTAGTCGTTTTTATCGGTCATAGCAACAGCTTTCACCTGAGGGTCTTAGCAAGAACTTTCACCCTTTTCATATATTTCGATCTAAGGAGCATAGCAACGGCCTTCACCCTTAGTCGTTTTTATCGGTCATAACAACAACTTTCACCTGAGGGTCTTAGCAACAGCTTTCACCCTTTTCATATATTTCGATCTAAGGGGCATAGCAACGGCTTTCACCCTTAGTCGTTTTTATCGGTCATAGCAACAGCTTTCACCCGAGGGTCTTAGCAACAGCTTTCACCCTTTTCATATATTTCGATCTAAGGGGCATAGCAACGGCTTTCACCCTTAGTCGTTTTTATCGGTCATAACAACAGCTTTCACCTGAGGGTCTTAGCAACAACTTTTACCCTTTTCATATATTTCGACCTAAGGGGCATAGCAGCGGCTTTCACTATTGTCGCTTTTATCAATAGACATTAAGGTTGGCCATAATAACTTCCTCGAATATAACGAATAAATTATATTTCTGGCGCATAAGACTTCCATTAGATAGATAACCCTTTGCAATATGAGATAAGCGTAGACAAGGCGAGATAACCAGATGGTGGATATTCCAGAAGATCGTGTATAGTCTTCATTGTCTATAATAACAGATTTCCAAACCGTGAATAAGATTTCCATACGTGAATAGGATGCCCATAAGATAGATAATCCTTTTACGTGATAAGATAAGCGAAGACAGAACGAGACTATAAAATAGTGGATAAAATAGAGATCGGTGAGTAGTTTCGTCTGTCCATTATACCACATTTCCGAACCATGCTTTTTGTTAAATTGGGTTTAAAGGAAGATAAAATAGAGCTCGATAGCAGTTTTTCCAATTTATCGAGAGCAATCTTCCCGACAGCAATGTATAATTTTATCATAGGAATCATTCGGAATGTGTAATTTCTAATATGAATCGACGGCAATGTATAATTTTATCGTAGGTTTTGCATTTCGAATAAGGATCGGCGGAAACTTCCGGTTGCTGAGCCGCCCTAGATAGATTGTCGGGCTCATTGTTCACAGAATTCTGCACCCCCGCAGCGTGGGACGGTTCTCCTCGGTTATATGTATTCCTCCTCGTAGTAGGTATTTTTCGATCTAACACCCAAATAAGGCCCCACGGTGGGCGCCAATTGATCTTACGCAGATTCGTAATATGATCGATATTAATAAAGTAATATATAAAACTCTATGGAACAAGTGAAAGATCAATATATATATATATATATATATATATATATATGTATTCCGAACCTTGAGATACAAGTTACAAATATTGAGGGTCCTATTTGGGCATTATTGGACACCGTACAAGCTAGAGGGCGAAATACATATAAATGGTCGAACCAATCTATCCGAGCAGCAGCTTCGAGTAGAGTGCACCTGGGGAAGCGTGTGTTGTCATATATGCTTGGGGTATTTATAGCCGAGATTGAGGATCGGCCCAACAGTAATATTTGATCAAGGGCTGCTTCATATGGATCAAGTTACCTCGGCTTCGCCACGAGCTCGAGTTCGCATCATTGGAGTCGAGATTCCGGTTCTTTGATCGTATATTAGTAATAGAAGGTGGGGTCCAAAATACCCACCATCACATTTGACTATAAGGACACGGTTTCAAGTTTGAATTAAAGAACAAAAAAACTGTTGATGTATTTGTTGTTCAAACCCCCCATGTAACTTAAAGTT
This sequence comes from Penstemon barbatus, assembly GCA_003313485.2. Lineage (NCBI taxonomy): Eukaryota > Viridiplantae > Streptophyta > Magnoliopsida > Lamiales > Plantaginaceae > Penstemon > Penstemon barbatus. The sequence continues at coordinate 64,189,926 of CM064883.1, read as the reverse complement.
TTATTGAATACATACCTCGCGTATGGATTCTCCGTGGAAAGAACTCTTGCTAAATATGGTCCACCAGTATTTTTGGAGATGCGATTTTTAATATGTATATGCATTATTGCACACGAAGCACATATGTCTAGTAAAAAGAGGAAGAGGTATAGCATGATTCGTAGAAAACCGAAACAAGATAAGTATTTGCGTCGCGTTACAATGAAGAGTGTTGTCAAATGCAAGACAAATTTAAGGTTCACATTGAGTGCGTTTTCTAAGTTTTGTAACTTGCTACGTAAAGTTGGAGGTCTAAAGGACACTAAACACGTCCCACACGCTGAACAAATTGCAATATTCTTGTCTGTCCTGGCCCATCATAAGAAAATCGCATTGTCAGGTTTGACTATCGACGTTCTGGAGATACAATTAGCAAGTGTTTCCATCGTGTCCTGAACTGTTTACTAAAGTTGCATTCTATACTACTATCCCAACTTGAACCAATACAGGAAGATTATGTCGATGATCGTTGGTGGTGTTTCCCGGTACATAAAATATTTTTCTTACTCGTATCATATCATAATGGTAAAATATTTCAAAATTCATTTAATTTCGGCGTCTAGGGTTTCATTGGGGCTCTTGACGGGAGTTATGTCAAGATTCAAGTTCTGTTGGTTGATAAGCCGCGCTATAGATCAAGAAAGGGGAAAATTTCAACAAATGTACTAGTTGCATGTGATGTGAATGGGAGGGTTCTGCGACTGATAGTAGAGTTCTTAGAGATGCTATTCAACGATGAAATGGAATCTGAGTCCCGACTGGTTAGTATATTATCTGAAGTTTTTTTATGTGTGTAAACAAACAAAAATAACCCTTCGAGTTAATGGTTCTGTTCACATTTTGTTTAGGTACATACTACCTATGCGACAATGGATACACTAATCGCGAGGGTTTTCTTACACCGTATCGAGGTGTTCGATATCATTTAAAGGAATGGGGGGTTGATCGGGATGCCCCCCAAAATCATAAAAAAAATTTCAACATGAAACATTCAATGGCTCAAAATGTTATTGAGCGTTGTTTTGGGCAATTAAAGAAGAGGTTTGCAATTCTTAGGAGTAATGCGTTTTACCCATTGAAGATTCAAAACCGAATAATATTGGGATGTATACTAATTCATAATTTTCAACTAAAGACTATACCAAATGACATGTCAAGTTCGGATTGTTGATGTGACGAGAAAAATGATGAGACCGATGATAGTGATGGGTACGATGTTGGAGACGATGGTGATTTATTGAAGTTGTAGAGCCGTCTCAAGAATGGACGGCTTACCGAGAGACAATGGCTCGTGATATGTATCGGGAATGGTTGACGAGGCGTTGAGGATCGCATTCCCTAGTATTTGTTGAGTGTAACTAGGATTTGTGTATTTAATTGTATTTGGTGTGTTTAAGTTATCGTACTTTATTTGAATTCGGGGTTGTTGTGTGTACTTGATTTATTTTTCAAAACTTTTCTTCAAGTTGGATGTTTGTGTAATTTGTGTTGGTTTAACTAATAATAGTTAGGCTTGTGGATTTATTTGTGTGCATGTGTTATATGTTTTGATTAACCTCATTGTTTGAGTGCAAGATACGAAGCTTAACTATTTGCCATGGCTAATTATCCTTTCAGATTTGTCTTGAGCTTTAGCAAATGGATGCATATCAAATACCAAGGTATGGGACCCAAAATTCACGAGTACCCAAAATACCCCAGGGACCGCGAAGAATTTTGAGCACGCTAGAAGAGCAAACCTTGATTGTTTGGTTGCACGAGCTTGTGGCCAATGGTTGGAAGACTGACAATGGGTTCAAGGCCGGATACTTACAGGCGTTAGAAACGACAATGAATAAAAGATTACCCGATAGCAAAATTGGAGTACGCCACATCAACTCGAAGCTAACAGTATGGAAAAAACACTATTACTTGTTAATTGCTATGTTAGGTACAAGTGGTTTAGATGGAATGATAGTGCCAAAGTGATTGAAGTGAATGATGACGTATGGGAAGAACATGTGAAGGTAAATTTGTTTTAGTCTACACTAGTCCGTGATAGCTTTTGCTAATTTTCTTACGATTTGCGTAATTTGTTGGACATTTTAGGCTAACAAAGAAGTGTGAAACATGATAACAAAGTCATGGAGGTATTACGATGATTGGTGTGAGTTGTTTGGTGAAGATCGAGCAAACGGGGATGATGCCGCGGGATTTGTAGATGTTGTGGAGGATATATTACTCAACGATGGGCCACCGATTAATGTAATGGGGAAAGGAAAAGAGCCATCGATCGAATACGGTACCCCGGAGTACGGATATGGTAGTCCTTGTATTGACTTGACCCATGAAGCGTCGGATGGTAGTGTGAGTCACAAGAATCTTATAGTTAATCAAATCGGGCTGACACACAATTGGGACGGAGAAGAAAAAGACTTTGAAGATAAAAAAGGAACGGAAGAGGAAGACCCCTGAATCTACAAGCCCCCCTCCATATGCTCCCTTCCTCGCATCGTTCATTGCGGACGCAAAAGATGCATTTGGGAGTTTTGGATGCAAGCTTAAGAAGGAAGAATATACGGACGATGAAATTGCCGCCAAAATATTAGCTGCATAGAAACCGTTCGGGAATTAATGAGGAAGACATGAATCTCCTATGCTTCAAACTAATTGACAATCCAAAACATGCCAACCTGTTTTTGCGTTCTTCCCCACACAACCGCGAAATCCAAGCTAAATTGATTCCCCAAGGTAAAATGAATTAGAATGTGATTTTCATATGAAACTTCATATTAGCAGTACTTTTTGTGGACCTATTAATTAATTAGCCATCACATATATGTTTTTGTGGAGTATGGATGGCAGTATATAATTTTGTGTAATGTTTCTAGTACTTAGTTTGGAAACTAAAGTGTAATGAATTGAGTATGAGGGTTGTTTTTGCAATTATATAAAGATTAAGTTTGGGTTTGCTGTTTTAGTGGGATTTGTTGTTTTATGTGTATTAATTTATCTTGCCACCATTTTTACGTGTGGAGGACTTAGTTTTTGTAGTAGAATTTTATTTTTTTTAATCAAGCAAACTTTATGGGGTCATTTTGCTAATAATGATAGGTGGTTTCATATAGGGGGGTGTCATGCAATATTACACTTGTTAATTATGAAATGAACTGATGAATAATTTTTTATGCAATTATGAATATGAAAACTTTTAAATTTGGACATGAACTCTAATATGAAAAAAACGCGTACTGATTATATATACCCCTCCGAATTGAAAACGGGGATAGTTATAACTATTACATAAATACAATTAAAAATTGCATAAAACATTAGTGTTCTCCAAATCCTCCAACGTTGTTTTCGACATTACGAAGATCTTCCCAAAACATGGAGTCGTTTTCGATATGATTGTCACGAGGAGCCGTAATGATATTAGATGGAATCACTACTGGTAATGGCACATGTAATCCCGGAATGGGATTTGCAGGTTTATAATTATAACTAGGTGCCTCGTAGGGAAAAACCCCAGGAAATCCATGACCAATTATATGCTCCGGACGTTCCCCAAAAATACAAAGTAAATATTCCCAAGCAGGCTCTCCCTCTAGCATGTTAGCTTCCCCAAAATTGTATTGTTGCACATTAAATTATGGCCGATAAGACAACCTAGTTGTTATGCAATATTAGATATTAAATAATAATAGGTACACGTTTGAAAATATTATTACTTGAATGATTTGATTCCAAACCGAACGTCACCAACAAGCACGCGATTCGTCGCGCGATTAAACGAGAATCCCAACGTGGACAAAATACTTTTGATTGTATCATACCTTTCTTGTAGTTTGCGAAATTTTGCAAGCCCTTCTCTAAGTTTGAATTGAGTTTCATAGTTGACATTCACTTCCGTAATTGCAACTTCAATCCAGTTTCTTATGACACTAGGTGAATCGATATCAAAAATTGACAAGTTCATGGTGAAGTGTTTGGATGAACACTTCATCACATTCCTTGGTGCAGTTCTTGGTATAGAAGAATTTTGATTGAGGTCTTGGGTTAATCAATTCCATATTGTTAAATCTGTTCATTTGAAACTTATGTATGCATTCTTTTATATACTGGCCGAAAATGATTTAGGGGACAAGTGTGGAGATTGTGTGCTTCAATGTATTTGCATGTGAATGATTTGTCATATTAATACAACTTTACACTATTACTCCTATTTATCTTACAAATAATCCAACACACTTTTCTGAAAAGTAATAAGAATCTCTGATAGTGTGTTGGATACCATTTTATCAGCAAGTTTTATTTTGTCCAGAATGAGTCCATGATTTGATCTACACTAATTTGACAGATAAACAGGCCATGCATAGTTGATATAACTAGGAAAGCAATAAATAAAAAAGAACCACCGGAGACATTTTTGCACAATGGTAACTTTATATATATATAAAGGAGAAAATTTGTCACCCGTCATGTGCATACATTAATACATCCTACTACCATCATATAAAACAGCCATCCACAAACCTATTTAAAAACTTCAAGTTCAGCCACCGGTACATAGAAACAAAATAACTTAAATACATAAACAGTTATAACTACCAAATCATAAATATCCAAAATCCACAAATACCAACATATTAAGAACCAACATGAAAAAACAACAAGTCCATGTAATCAACCCTCCACAGCCCTTGCCCAAACAACCCATTCCCATTCTCTTCAACCCTTTCAGCAATCGAAAATTCACTTCCATTCACAGCGTGTCCATTTTCACGCACGGGTGGGGAGGGGGGAGGGAGTGGCCTCAGGAACATTACCTCTTCCAAGATTGAATGGGATAATTGCAAATGCGTCTTCATCATCGGCCCGAACGTGAATGGGCCATTTTAGACTTCCAACCACCTCAGGAGGGAGGATTGCGTAGCGTTTGATGTCAAAGATGTACCTCAACCGCGACTCTCCATGCATCCTGAACCTCCTGTAACTTGCAGGCTCATCATGCAAGCATACATATATAAAAACAGTCATCAAACAATATATATATATAGATGTACTAGTACTAACGTATAAATAAAGGAAATACATCATTTCTGATTACTTATGCGAGGGTTCACAGTCTCCTAATAAGGGGCCAGAACCATCACTTTCATGTCGTAGGGGTCATAGTCAACCCACGGGTTCTCCAGAAATTCACAGAAGTCAACGTACTCGAGTCTAATGCGTTGGAGCATGTCTGGCAGTGAAGCTAAGGTGAAACGTCGAGGACGGAAGTTAGCATTCATTTGGGTGGCAATCCTACCCAAAACCCTCCGAAGAGTAGCCCCATCGTGGATATCATAGGTGTGGGCAACACCGAACAACCTCCAAATGAAGTATGCCCGCTCGTGAAGGGACCAGCCAGCGTATTGTGCATTGTAGTCAGCACGTTGCGTCCTTGTCATTGGCATGATGTTGTGTTACAAGAAGAAAACCGAAATAAGAAATTATGTAATAAATAAGAACATTCAAAAAAAGAAAAAAAAAGCTAGTGAGAAAGAATTAAGAAAGTACCTTTCTTTCTTCTCCTTAGTTTGATATGAGAAAGAATGTTTGGTATTCCCACATAAGATGTTTATTTATAATGAAGTCAAAACACCCTTGGAGTTAATGTGTCATTCACAAAAGTAAATGAAAGGTTGTTTTACATTTACTACCAACCCATTGGTAAAATATATCTCATTCAATAAGTGCTACCTAACACTAATCACTCTAGAAAAAAACAATTTCAATAAATAGCACAACTTTTGAAGAATTGTAATAAATGAATACAAGACTTGACACACTTTTGGATGTTCATTACTCAACCATCTTCTCATATTTGAGTAGACAAGCAATAAATTAGACAAAATATATACAAGAAAACCACAACTATTATATATCCCCTGAAACTGACAAGATACTATGTAGAATGTTCACCATATGCAATAGTCAAAGCACATTTTATTAAAATGAATACACCATTAAACCTCAATAATGTACAGCCAATGACATTGTATAAAGTACATATACAATCAGAAGCTTATATGTTTTACCATTAGCCAAAATATAATATTCAGCCAATCAATTAATAATTCATAGTTATGGATTAAAATCAACCACTAAAAAATACAAGATATTTATGGATTCCAATCAACCAACCACTTCATACTCATGAATTTCGATCAGCCTAATCCTTAGACATTACCTCTTCAAAATCATATACATTACTCAAGCAAAAGCATCCCAACAAATATAGCAAGGAAATTTTCACACATACCAGAAATCTAACAAACAAAGTAAAGCACAGATCAGTCATAGTTTAACCTTGTAATGAAGTACATTGTTGTTCACAGACAACACTACATAGGTCCAGAAATGCCCAACATACATACCCACATTAACCAAGGCATAACAAAATAGAACACCATTTTCTACCAAAATACACATGCAAATACATTAGTCTAGCAAAAGAACCCAAACAATTATAGCAAGCCAACTTCACACATACCAGAATAGAGCCAACAAACAAACTAAGACATGCAGTGCATTGTTTGCGGACTCTAACTGCACAAAAGTTTCAAGCAAATGTCTATTTTGTTCTTCTAACCGATTCATTTCTGTTTCCACCATCCGATATTGCCCTTCCAATTGATTCAAGCATACCATTAAGCCCGGAATTATCGTAGCAGCACGATCACACACAAACTGATCTACCCACTCAAAAAAGTCACATCTTTGACCCTGCAAATTTATTGATTCCCATGTACATATATATCACATTAAACTCTATACTAATGAAGAACCAAGTCCAACACTTCATTATATCTGTTAAACCATTAAGGTATGAAAATCCAATTTGAGACTAAACAAAGCAGTATAAGTGCTTTCTCAGCAATCATAAACTCATACTCATCAAACAATGCTTTAAAACACCTACATATATCTCACCAATTTCATAAAGTCATACTCATCGGACTAAACAAACAATTCTTTAAAATACACTCAGCAATCATAAACCATTAAACTCATTAAGGTTACATTTCAGACTGAACAAAATAGTAACATATATCTCAACAATCATAAACTCGTACTCATCAAACAATGCTTTACAACAATGAACATATATCTCACCAATTTCATAAACTCATGATCTTCAGTCTAAACAAACAATGCTCAACAATCATAAACATGTTTAAACTCATGAATATCCAATTTTAGACTAAAAAAAACAGTAACATATATCTCATCAATCATAAACTCATACTCATCAAACAATGCTTCAAAACTCGTACTCATAAAACATATATCTCATCAATCATAAACTCATATTTCATACTCATCAAACAATGCTTCAAAATACCTACATATATCTCACCAATTCCATAACTTATATACAAACAAATATATAAATACATGGATAAATCAATCCAGTTACCCATCAATCAATATAAATAACCCTAAACCCAAAATTGTGAAATCAGGAAGAAGCAATCCAAGAATAAACAAATAAACTACAAAAAATTAAATTACTCACACAGACGCCTAGACAGCGTATAAAACGTCTTCCAGGGTTTTGTTGCGTACGTGACGTAAACATCCGGACCGTGGATCCACAATGGCAGGTTCGTCCTTGTATTTCTACCCCACCTCTGGTGCTATTGGTACGGTCGGAACTAGTGGAGCTCGATTCCATCACGAAAACTACGAACAAAAGATTTAAATGAAAATTAGAAGAATCAATATATTGTATCTCAAATTAAAGGTAATTATAACAAGAATTTACCTAGTGCGGATTAGAAGAATGGGTGGAAGCCGACCCAGTTTCACGGCAGAATCCAAGAAGAGAGAGAGAGAGACCGAGAACGAAGGCCGAAAAAAATGCCAGCAATGGGTGAAATACGACCCAATTTCACGAGAGAATCCAAGAGGAGAGAGAGAGACAAGGTTTCAAACACGGACAACAATGGCAGTAATGGGTGGAAGAAGCCCTAATTTCGCGAGAGGTTTCAAAGAGAGAGAGAGAGAGAGACACGGCTGCGCAAAAGGAGAAATGAAGGAAAACCCTAGTATTGGGGTGTGTCTCATTGTTGATCTGACGGCTGTGGTTAATCTATGAGACCAACGGTTGGATTTCATCTCATGTGAGGGTATAAGAGTAATTATACATTAATCGGGCATACCGAACGGACTATTGATTTATTGGGTTGAGCCCAAAATTAATAGCCCCATCCACAACTATTTTGTCGGTCTCATTATTGGATTGACCCAAATTGACAATTGGGCTAATAATGAGACAAGGGTATTGAACTGACCCTAAGATTCTAAAAGAATTTGAACCTTCTGTAGTCGTTCCAATGCACCTCGAATTACAAGTATCTCCAGCTAGCCAATATATATCCAAACAAAAGAAACCCATAGATAAAATGAGCCATAAATCCCCCAACTACATTTCACGTAACATCCATTAATTATATAAATATTCAATTCTACACTAAAATGAGCCATAACCCATCTTTTATTTCCATTTCAATTCTACACATAAAACGAGCCATAAAACCACCGAACCCCTCTGTTTCAATTCAAAACATAGAAATCCCTCAAATTAGATCACCTACTTAAATAATTTAACTACTCACTATTTCAAATCAAATATGTAAAGAGTTTAGTGAAAGGATTTAATTACTCCACTTTAATTTAATTACTAACTATTCACTTGTAAACAAGTAAGGAAAATAAATTGATAGAGAGAACACGTAACTTTCAACAAATTTAAATTATTTAATTCTATTCCATTACTCATCATCAGTATATATGCTAGACATGTGGTATTCTTGATAATATGTCCCAACCAACAACTTGTTTGAAAAGAGAAAGATGATTTTTTCTTCATATCTTAATTCTTTCTAATTGCCAAACACTTGCAGTAAAAAAATAGAGGCGTAATTCCCACTTTGCCAAACTCTTGCAGTAAATAAAAGTAAATTAGGAATTAGAATTGGTAGATATTAGTCAAGTCCCTGTGGAGACGATACTCTTATACTTACTCTTTATTACTTGTTCGATACGTGCACTTGCGTTTATTTACGTGTGTAAATTCCGCAACAAGTTTTTGGCGCCGTTGCGGGGGAGTTGCAACATTTATTTGCCAATTTTTATTTTTAATTTTTCTTTTGGTTGGTTCCTAGTTTGTTTTTCTTTTTCTCGTTATCTTCATCTAGTATGAATCATACCGCTTATCATTGGCTTAATGAAGGAACGACTTGTGTGTATTGTGCATGTGGACACTAGTACGATTTGTGCCCATTGAATCCCAATTCATGGTTATACGTGGATCAATTTCATGGTAGTCAGTATGGTCAAAATATTCATCCCAACAACTATAATTCAGGGTGGGGGACTAACCCAAATGTTCCATGGAGCGATGATCTGGGTACTGATCAATACACAAACTTAATGATGACCAACTCGTTCATACCGCCAAGCTATCAAGAATATTCTCAGCCACCACCAACAAAGCCAAGTCCTGCATTTATGGAGGCATTCAACGATTTATGCGGAAAAGATCATAGCTAAAATTGAGGAAATAGCTTAATTTGTAGAAGCAATGCGCAAAGATCTAGGAATGGGTAATCCACCTCAAGACTCACTCTTGCATGAAGAGGATAATTTGATATTATCAGATATTAAGCCGAGCGAGACAAATTCTCTCATTGTTGAGAGTGAAATAGAGCATCCACATAGCAATAAATTGACAAGTTTTGATGTTTGTCATAACGAGGAGATCCCGGATGCAGAAGAAAATATCTTAATCATTCCGAAGGACGAAGACATCATGGGAGACATGGAACTTGAAAATTCATTGATGTTGATAGACTTGATTGAGGTAATGGAGATACAGGAGGATACAATTGAGTTTTTCATAGCTCCAATTTATGATTCAAAAGAGGCTGGATTTTATTTTGGTGGATGAGATATTGATAGGAGATACGCAAAAAGGAAAGGTTGTTGATAAAGCGAGTTACAATATGCATAACCCTCCTCAAAGTGCGACTTGGATAAGAGATGGTATGAACCTGGGGATAGAGCTTGTCGATTCAATACGAGGTTCAAATTTGTCCCAATTGAGCTTACAAGGGAAAGACCAAATTTCGGGACAACAAAGAAATCAAAAAGGCCCGGACTCATTGTTTATCCGGACGGGACCGTATTCGATTATTGGCCACCTTAAAAGGGAAGTATCAAAGTCGAGCTAATGACTTAAAACTAAGCGCTTCTTGTGAGGCAACCCAAGTTTTATTTTTTCTTTTTCGTTTTGTTTGTGTTTTGTGTCTGGTTGCGTGTTTAGTTTTTTTTTTTGTTTTGTGTGCAGATACATCGATGTTCTGGAGAACATTAAAAATCTGACGAAGAGAATGACGCATCAAGGTGGAGGGTAACACAAATAGAAAATTTCCTGCAGCTTCAGGCCATGGCTCAAACGGATCCAAGCCATGGCCTAATTTCTTGAAAAGAAAAAAATGGAAATTTTCAGTAGCTTCAGTCCATGGCTCAAATTGATTTAAGCCATGGCCTCATTTTCAAAAAAAGAAAAAAAAAGAGAGAGAGAGAGAGAGAGAAGTGGACAGAACATGATCCGCCCCAGCGGAAAGGAAACTTCGCCCCAGCGAAAATTGATCGGCCTGAATATTGAGCTAATTTTCAGAACACACTTCGCTGGGGCGGAGCATTAGTACCGCCCCCGCAAAGTTCCCTCTGGAATTTATAGCTAATTTTTAGAACGCACTTTGCCCGAGCACAAAAATACTCCGCCCCAGCAAAAGTATCAAACTCTAATTTCATAAAATACCAAACACCTCTCCTCACCAAACACTCTCTCCTACTTTTCCATTTACCCAAAAACAACATTCAAATCCTCAAACCCTTATCATTACCATCCTCAACCACCTAAACCTAAGTTTCTCCACCACCATCATCACATCTCCGTCGTCGTCGCCCTTCCAACAGCAAAACCCGAGCTCTGCCACGCCGTCGCCCTTCCAACAGCAAAACCCGAGCTCTACCACGCCGTCGCCACAAAGACCAGCCGCGCCACCAAGATCTTACGCACCACAGCCATAACCACCACCACCAGCCGAAGCGCCACCAATTTTCCATCTTCCTCAACATTATATCTCCAAGTTCACCTCTATTAATGTTGGTTTGGTTGGTTTCGATACTATGGCTCGAAAGTAATATTTGCATAAATTGGGAATTTTGGTTGATTTCAATATGCTGAAGCCGAATATCGTCACAGAGATGAGCTACAAGTAATGGGAACTCACTTAAGTCAGGGGCGTTTTCTTTCTCCAATTCTCCTTTACGTTGATGTATTATGTTTTTGTTTGTTTGTCCTGTCGACCTCTTTTTACCTCTTTGAGTCGCAGTGGGGACACTGCTTAGTTTTAGTTTGGGGGTGAGATCGCATTTACTTTGTGCATGCTTATGTATTTTTTGATTTTTTTCCTGCAATATTCTAAGCACGAATACATATTCGAGAATTGAGGACGGAGTTAGTGAATTATAGTCTCAAATAGAGCTTAAGAAATCTTTTCTTGCCTACATGATCTCTAGATTCGGGGGTAAATTGCTAAGGGTCCAAGTAATAGTTTTGCCTAATTTGGGGGGAAGGATAACTTTAACAAGAACCAAATGAAGCAAATAACTGAAAAACTATAAGTTAAATTCAAAGAAAATAACCTCACTTGTATGAGACCTGAAAGACCTCATCACTTGAGACTTATACTTGCACTCTTCTAACTTGACTGTGATAAGATGAACGAAATATGAGTGCATTGACTTAATTATTCTACTATTATGCACTCCTCTATTTTGACTGCTTCTTTAGAACGAGTTGTGAATGTGAGTGGTGCTTAATATACTTACGTTATGCTAATTAATGAAGAAAATGCTAAGTGAAAATTCAAACTTAAAGGATTCCATAACTTCGACTGAAAGTTTTGCTATAACTTAATAATTAATATGATAACCTAAGGAAATAGAGAATATGTTGGTAATTTAGGAATTCATGCAATTAGGCTCAATGATTGATTTCAAAGCTATAGTGATCTAAGTGATTCCAACATTCTCGTTTTATGTATACACACAAACAAGCAGGAACTACATGATAGAATGCATAACGTTTTGAAATTGTTGGTTAGTAGTTTGACTTGGGATGCATGATTGTAAATGTTCGTGTCGTTGTTTGAGTTTTTGTCATTACTCGAGGAAGAGTAATAGTTTAAGTTTGGGGGTGTGATAACTCTATGAAAATAGTGTTATCAAGTCTATTTCCTTTACTCATTCGATTACTTTTATTAAAGTTTTGGTAGAATCTTAGGAAATTTTAGTTTGTTTAGTGTTTTGTTCGCTCGAGTCATTGGTTTGATTATTTTGTACATGAATTGAGGTATTTTCTTATATATTGTGTTCATATTTGTAGTAAGCTAATGTGGATCTAAGAACATGATTGGAAGCGAAGAACAACGAATTAAAGATCAAATGAAGTCAAGTAGTGCAAGAATGAAGAAGGAAAAAGCTGTCAGAAATGTTATTATGCAATCCGAGGACCATAACTCTTTCAAGGAAATGAGTTAGCTACACCACAGATTTTATGGATCTTGATTGGAGTTTGGAGCTGAAACTTATGCCACTTGCAAAACTGTTGCGCAAAGCTGACGCGATTTTCAGCAGGATTTTAAGAGAAAACTTGGACCCAAAGTCTCCTACTAGGACTCAACTTGGTAGATATATATAAGGACTTCTAGGTCACGAAATTACATATCTTTGATAAGCTCTAAACAAATTTCTCTCTCATAGAATACATCTACAACATCAAAGATTTACTTGGAGAAAGATTGAAGAAGAAAAGAGAGAAGTCTTAAAGATCACCAAAGCAAGAAGAACGCAATATTGAAGATCTTTATCTCGGATTCATCGTTCTGTCTATAAAACCACATGAACTAAGATTTGTTTTTCTTTATTATTTTTCTTCTTATATTTATCATGAACTAATTCTTTAGGATCTAGGGTTTTTATGAAACTATATTACTTTGATTATTTTTATTGGATTATTCGTAGTTAGGGGCAATTCTTTTGTTTGATTTAATTTCGTTCTCTATACTTGCAACTTGATTGATCACCTAGTTGTTATATTTAATATTCTTTTTGAACTTGGAAAAGGGAGATTAGGATTAGATAGAAATTGAATAGTAAACGACCCTTATGATAGGAATAAACTTAAGGCGTTTATACTCGTTACATGAAGTTCTTGTTTAATGCATTGTGCTATTTATGAAGGAATAGAGTCGATTTGGATAATACATTAGGTTCTTACGTAATTCTAAAGATACGTAGGAATATACTTGAATCCTCGGGTAGCACTCTTGTCACCACAATAGCTATGAAAATCTCAATTGAGCAATCAATAGTTAACATAGTGGACTATAACCTTAGGTTCTCTTCTCATTATTTGAACTCAATCCAAGTACTTAGGTTAGTTAATTCATTTAGGCTGCGTTCGGTTGTCACAATTGGAAATCAGTCCAATTGTGACAATGGGCCAATTAAATTAATCAGCCCAATTCCTAATCACCCGTTCGGCAGATATAAGTGGCTCGATTAAGTTAGTCAGTCCATTCTTAATTGGGCTGTTCGGTTGACCCAATTAGTTTTTTGGGACAATTTTGCCACTGAAGGTGAGTGATGATCTGGCTATTGGTTTGGAATAATCCTGGCCATTCATTCCATCGTATATCTACCAACAATGAAACCCTAATCCATTCATTTTGACCCTCTCATTTTCTCTCTCCCGCGACTGCTTCTTCATTTCTCCCCTAGGGTTTACTTCTCTCAAATCAAGTTCACCTCTTTTGCTGCGTAATTTAATCGTATATCCAGTCCTTTTGCTGCGTATTTTTTTGGTTGGTTGTTCTTGTTGCCTTGTTCTGGGTCGACCCAATGATGTGTGATAGGTCCCGTGTTATTATCCCTAGTTTGTTAGATCATGTAAATCGCGCGGAGGCTGAAAATACCCGTCTTATACGTGAAGTTGGTGAATTGTCTGCTCAAATGCGAATAGTTGTTAATTCTTTAGAAAGTATTGAGGCAGACATGGTATTGTGTCGCAAGCAGAAGCTTGCGATGATCTGTGTTGTGCTTCTGTTCCTATGGTATTTATGTGTGTGATTTGCTGTTGATTGTTTGCTGGTTTTTGCTGACTATATGTATGATATGTTCGTACTATTTTGTTTTATTTTGTGCATGTATCTTAGGAGTTAGTGAGCATGGGATTGATTGTACTATGTACTAGTTATTTTGTCTGGTATTTCTTGAATTATACTTGTGTAAATTTGCTTCCATGAGCTCATATGTCCTGATGTGTTGATATGTCCAGAATATTGTGTGACATCTTTGTGTGTTTTCCTTGTGTTCTTGCTTATTTCCAACTTGTTGTGCACTTGTGGGCTGTTTTCATATCTAGAAAATATTGAGACTTATGTTATATTGAGACTTATGTTGGCTTGTTGACAGACCATGTGATGATTGGTATTGGTGTTCTGATGGTCTTGTATGTTGGTGGTTCATATGATGATGTTACCATGATTTTAGGTTTAACAAAATGTTTTGTCTCCCTTGCTATAAATGGCCTATTCTTTGGCATTATGCTACAAAATATTGGGGCATTGCTTCTTTCCAAAATATTTGGATGCTCTTGTATGCTGATGTATGATACGTCGTAATTAGAAAAAAAACATGAACATCTGGTTAGTAGACCAAATGATATTTTAATAAACATGTTCTGATGGTCTTGCATGCATACATGTTCATATGCTTATGTTTATATCAAATCTGGGTGTTGGTGCACTGTTGAGTATTCATTTTTGAGTATGTGTTACTCTTTTGTGTACTCTATCATGAAAGTACCCCTTTATTTGATATGTATTGGAGGAAACATGCACATACCCTCTTTTATTTGACTGTGGCCCTTCATTATAAGCTATATCAGCATGCTAGATGCAACAATTTTGGAAACTGAACACAACCTTAATTTATTTGGCCAAGTGTGTTGGGATATTCTAAATATGGGGCTCGATTGTCAATACAACAAAGTGCGGAATTTAAAATTTTTTGAGGTCCCTATTAGTCCCATAAATCTTTCTCCACAGTTAATTATACGAAAATGTTGAATCAAACAAAACATAAACTAAGAAGGGGGTTTTTGCGATTTACCTCACCACAGCTTGGTGGTGGTTACCTCCAGGCGTTTCGTTCGATCCACAATACGAGTGATCCATGTGTCTCACCTCCAAAGTTGATCCACACCAACTGGATTGTAGTGACACCTCCAAGTCTTAGGCTACGAACTGGATCTTGAAGTTTTGTCAGCAAAGGACTGTAGATCTGGATCTGGATTGGGAGATCTTGATGGAAGAGAAACTAATCACAGGACTTGTGTGATTGGATCAAGTTTCGGCCAGGTTGAAATCGGCCAGGTTGGGTTCGGCCGAGTTGGTTCGGGCGACTAGGGTTAGGGCGAAAGTTATGGGGCGATTTTGTAGATAAAATTTCTTGTGCAACATCGGTTTTCTCTCTTTAATTTTCAGCAGAGTAATTTTGTTCTCTCAAAAGTTTTTCTCACTGGGTTTTCAGTGTTTGAATGAAGAGAAGAGGAGAAGTATTTATAAGAGAAGAGTCCTTCTCTTAGAAGATGTCTTCTTCCCTTATCTATCAAATCCCCATTCCTTATCAACTTAGGAATGCAAGATTTGATAGATCTCTTCTTGCTTGTTCTCCAAGATTAAAACTCTTTTCTTTATCATACAAAAATGGCCCCTTACCCCTATTTCAAGATAATTGCAAATCAACCCATATAATTATCCAATCCTAAAATTGGTTAATTATATAATCTTTCAATTACATTAATTAACTAATTTAATTAATTTCATAATTTATCAGATAACTCTAATTAATTAATTGAACATTAATCAATTAGATATCTAATTAATATTCTTCCCATTGAATTAATACCTTAATTCAATTACTTTGATTTAACAACTTTAAATCGTACATTTCCTTTATGACAGTAACCGTCCAATTATATTGTGTGTGACCCTCTGGGTTCACCATCAATTGGCAGCAGGCCCACGACTTTCGTGATTTAATTAACAAGCAATTTAATGCTCCGATCAATTAAACAACTTTTAATTGACCACTCCAGAATTAATTTCCTTATTAATTCAGGAGTAACCACACTTCATGGTCGATGTCTAGCCATAAGCCCATGAAGCCAAATTAAAGGTGAATTGATAATTGTGAACCTCACTTCTTATAATTGCCATGTACATATGGTCCTTCCACGACTGATTTCCCGATCGAGACCTAGGGTGTGTGAATTGATCGGCACCTCTAATTATCTCGATTCTGTACTTTCTAATTCTGGATAGTAATTCCAGTGTGATTGCTAAATCTGGAAACCCCTTTCAAAATCCGTCACCGACCATGGCCGTGGGTTTCTCGGAACTATTATCTAAGAACATACAGGAAATTCTCCCACCTTATCAGGATGAGTCGATGGATCCTTTCTTAGTACTAACCATTCGCGTACAGTTGTGTACGCACCCAACTTAGGCACTTTGTGGCCAGGCTACGTGACCAGTACCTAAATCTAAGTACGCACACTCGTGCACCGAATTCGCCCTAGCACCTCAAGTCTAAGGACTAAATCGTACACTATTATAAGCCTTGAGAAACATCCCATCACCGATATGCGTCATGCGCTTCCACAATGGGTTTCTCTGTCCGGGTCGTTCGATGCGTTCAATCCTCCATTGAACCACCTACTCATATGCACTGGCCTCAAATGCCTTGCTCATGAAACGCTACAAATTCACTCCATGGGAATCATGCATATTTGTACAAGTCTTGGCGATTCTTACGATACCCCGTCTCGTTCAGAATCTATGACTTGGAACGGTTTTAAGATCACGACCTTTGAGACTGTTTCATGATTGCACTTAGTACTGAAGTGAATCGTCCCATAGTCTATTGTGACCTTAGGATTTCATCCAATCGCTTAGATAAGTTCGCGAGAGATGAAGTTGGCCATTGGTCAATTTCACGTACTATGAATGAACGGGCGTATTAATTATAAACCATAAGAAAATAGCACTTCAACAAGCTAATTATTGGCTTGCTGGGCACTATCCTTTCAATCTCCCACTTGCCCTAAAGCCAATCACAACATTTCTAAGACCCATCTATACCAAGATGTCCCTCGAACCCATTTGTGAAAGAGCTTAATTAGTGGATCTGCTAAGTTTGTCTTTGTTGAGATAACGTAGTTTTTATGCGCGTCTCAGCTATTCTATGATTTGTTCAATCATATGATATTGTGTTCAGATCATCGGTGAGATCTCGTTTCCCTTTTATTGAGCAATTGCCTTATCTAAATCGGTTAAGATTACGATAGGCTTTTGCCATGCTAGGTAATTCATCCAATCATTGGATGAATGTTTCTCATCTAAACACTTTCCCTTGTGCAGCATCACAATGGTGCGTATATTCTGTTTGAGTTGGCAATGGTATACTATTGGTATTTATTCCAATTTACCTTTGCTCCATTGAGACAGAATAAATCATCCACTTCAGACTGGAAATCTCGAATCCTTAAATCCTTCGAGTTTCAATTCTCCACTACTACCACAGACCAGCATTATATCCTTTAATTATCTTCGAGGATTGCTTTTATGGTAGTTTAATGTCCTTTACTGGTGTTCGACTATCAGCAGCTCGTGAAAAGTCAGAGCTTTTGATGAGTCAGGTCTCGTACAAGACATTGCATGCTACATGCAATCCAAATGCCAGAACATAAGGTTTCTTGAGACAGTTACTTCTTTACTCATTTATATGTAGGGCTCATTAAATAGGTAAGAGAAATTTTGTCTCTTTAGAAACAATCATTTCTTGGATTCTTCCATATTGAATTCATTCAATATATAATCAGTCTATGTACATAGATTCGGTGAATTGTAACATCTACTTTTCTTTTATCTCTATAAATACGTATTGCCAGTGCGTGAGATGTAATTCCCAAATCTTATCATGGAAAATTGCGTGAAGAACACGCTTTCGTCTGTGCTTCTCTGATATTCTTATATCGTACTTAATGTATATAACATCATCTCTTTGCGTTTCGAACTCAACTATGCTCCCACTGATTCTTTTGCACAATTGGAATCCATATGCCTTTTGACAACTTCAACATTCTTGATTGACTTATCAAGTTTGCATGCTCCAAGTTCGGGAAAAAATCATAGATTGACCTTTGGATTCGAATAGAGATCTTCTCATCAATTTTCAATTGTGAGATGCAGGATTCATATCCAATAGTCATACTTTGGTAGTCAAAACCACCTTTCTATGGCTAATTGTTTCTTTGTAATCTTGGATTAAAATCCAATTTCTCAATTTTGTAAAATGGAATTTTGAGTTCCTTACGAATTTGATTAGATTACTAATTATTTGTGCATGGATCAGTTCGGCAGGTTTCAGGGTTTACTCCCACTGTTCATGGGGATGGGTTCAGTTCTTGGACTTCATCAAGTTCTATGACATTCCTTATTTCCTTTGACAAGAGTTTCGTCAACAGAGGAATAAGCTTCTTATGAGATATTTTCGTTTCTCATTGTCGTAGAACAGGTATCCAATGGATTTCGTTGGATACCCCACAAACAATATATGAATCAGATCTATCATCTAATTTCTCATATAAGGGTATTTTGCTATGTCTTAAATGACATGGCGGTGTAAGAACTCACTTCGAAAAAATACTAGACCAAGTATTTTTGAAGAGTCAGGGGAGGCTATCCCCAAATATGAATTAAGGAATATAGCACAATCACAGTCGTGAATCGAATAAAGTTTGATTACTTCTTTGATTTGCTTCATGCGAATTCTATTCTCGTCTTATAGATAATCGAGGAGTTGCTTATGTTTCAGCAAGTTTGAAAAATGCTTTTGACATAATGCATTTATTTACTTCATTTCCAAAAAGTCTATTGAATTACTTCAATAGTTTTAGAATTGTACTTCAAAAAAGTACACATACACTTTAACGATTGAAATCGTGAGTATATATGAAGTAGCATCCTTTTGAACTAGTGCTTTTAGTTCTCATTGATTGAAATGTTTGGAATGCCTTAGCGATTTCGGTTATTATTCCTTCAAGATTTGAAAGTTCCGAGTTTGTCCAAGTTCTTTATTTCAAGAGCAGTAGACAAAAACTTTCCTTTCGAGTCTTTAGGAAGAATGTCCAAAAATGAACAATTCTAGTGCATACGATCATCTAGTTTATCTTACTCATTTTCGATTCAGCAGGCAGTTTTTCGAAGTTTTGATTTGTTTATCATTGTTTTATTTCTATGTTTCAAAACATCAACATTTGTACAAAGTTAAATTGCTCTAATTAAATTAATTCCATTCTCAATGGTAAAGCAATAATGTCTTGTACAAAATTTGAAATAATACTCAAAATAAACTAAAACTAAAAATTTATGCTAATACGAAAAACTAAGTAAAACTTCTTTTGCTAAAAAGGAATGTCTAGGTTCAGTTTCCTTGACCCAGTCCCTGAATTCATTTTCCCTCAACTCTCTTTGCACTGCTCGCATCTTCCTTTCAAGGAATTTCCTCCTTGTAGTTGGAGAGGGAATAGTGTCATATGCTGTAAATTCTTTTACAGACAAGAAAGTTTTATCAGATGTCTTACATCAAAAGAATTAACAAATGTATAACATAAAGTAATACGGTAGTTAAGTCTATCCACGAATTCCTTTTCAGTAAGCTTCCTTATTTTCTTTTCGTGCTTACACAGAGGGCAACTCGCTTCATACAGTCCAAATCCTTGCAGATGAGCTTCTTCATATTTATCTAACAACTCATGCAATTGTTTTGTTTCAATTCCATCAGGCGGAATATCACAATGTTGCATGAAATGAGTGAAGGTGTCAGATAGACCATGTGTGGTAATCTCTATCTCATCTTCGAGAATCATTAGGGCTCCAAGCCTTTTGATTCGTTTGAACATCTTGGTTAAGTAACAACAATATTCCTTAACATTGTTAAACTTAGCCATGGTTGTTTCGTGAAGGTAATTGCACATCATACTTCCCAAAGTTGATTCGTTTCTAACACGCACTAAGTATTGTTTGGATGGTGAATGGCTAACAATAAAACAGACAACTATAAACAGACATGTTTAATATTAATACTTATAATTAACGAAATTTGGACTTTTTATCGAAAAAGTTCTCCCACTATTTTATCGAAACAATAACCCCTTCTAGTTTTGGGAAAAATCTATTTCCTAGTAGGTCTTGACGTCCCAGCAGCAATTAGTTGCACCCACGACTCGTGGCCATACAGTTAATTCCCTAGGTAGGTATACATTTTACACAACCTTCAAGCTATTTTGCCTCGTTTTTTGCATTTATCTAGCACTGCTACATCATAAATGTTACTACGCGTTAAGTCTAACCCATTAATCATGATAAGCAACGGGCCCGATCATGAATTCTCCGTTAGTTATCGGTCGATCTTCACGTCCCGACTAGTCCCTACCCTTGTCGAGTTTTATTAAAAACAGGAGTCAAGGAATTTCGTGCATTGTTCCTTTCTTCGACTCGGGTGCCAGACTCTGGATCACCTCTATCGATAAGTAAACAACATACACTAGTTCCTATTAATGGAAGGCTTGAATTTATAAAACTTCATTTTATATTTAACCCAATATGACTTAATTTTTATTCGAGAGGGGAATTTTCGATTTTGAAAGTTTAAGGAAACTCTCCTCGAGATCTCACCGCTTCAATTATGCTTTATCTTTTATTTACGATCTAGACTCTAGCGCGCAAACACACAAGCAATCATAAATCGACTAATAAATAAAAGACATACAAGCCTAGCATGCATACTACCACAATATGTTTTCGATCGGGAGCCTCCTATGCAGGCCATCATCGAGCCAATGATGTTGGCCCAATTGGTCAATCTAAAGGGTTCTCAAAGAACCTATGCTATTACACAATGTACCATGCATACATGGCCTTCAATTCTTCTTGGGCTCCCACCTTGCTTGTAAACGGGCCTCCATCCTAGACTAGGAAAGCAGTAAAACCCTATTCTATTACAAAGGCTCAAAGTGGCCCAAAAATAATAACAGGCTCGCAGGCCCAATAAAAACCATGCATTAAATTAAACCAATCACATCTAACCTAAGGTCAAGGCTCGGCGCGATCGAAAACCACGTAAACAGTTCACGTAGAGCAAGAAACATGCAAACAACTTTTACGTATTTCTTTCTTAATTTTAAAACTACCTTTTAAAATTAACTTCCTATGATTCTTGCTTTTTAGTCACTACTAATTATGACAAATAAATTCTCAGGTAAGTAAAACAAGTTTTCTGCCTTAAAAACAGATTCTGATTTTTCAACTTTTGAAAATTGCAGTTCGGCCTCTATACTTTAGGAAATTGCACTTTTGACCCCAAAACTTTTGAAAAGTTACAAATTACCCCCAAAACAGTTTTCGGACAGAAGGACCAGAAAATAAAATTTTGAAATCCAGAAAATTTTTGAATTTTGAAAACTGACCCCTGAACTTTTGGAAATTACAAAACAGTCCTTGAATTTTCGGAAATTGCAAGACGGCCCAAAAACCCGTGCGATTAAATTTTCAAAAACAGTCCAGATTTTACAAAAATTTCCAGAAACAGAAAAATTAATTTTCAGCCCTTAATTTTAAGATTTGCGATTTTTGCACCAAGAGTCCTGATTTTTCGAAAAAATATAAATTCGCCACAGATCTTAAAAGGCAATTTTACCCAATCATATATCAAGTCATAACAAGCAATAATCAATCAACAGAACATAATTATCACGCGTTCTCATACATACAATCAAGCATATACAGTGAAAACACATTATGTTCAGGCCTTTTCGTATAAAAACATATGGAGTTGGCTCTGATACCACTGTTGGGATATTTCTTGTGTGGGGCTCGATTGTCAATACAACAAAGTGCGGAATTTAAAATTTTTCGAGGTCCCTATTAGTCCCATAAATCTTTCTCCACAGTTAATTATACGAAAAGGTTGAATCAAACAAAACATAAACTAAGAAGAGGGGGTTTTGCGATTTACCTCACCACAGCTTGGTGGTGGTTACCTCCAGGCGTTTCGTTCGATCCACAATACGAGTGATCCATGTGTCTCACCTCCAAAGTTGATCCACACCAACTGGATTGTAGTGACACCTCCAAGTCTTAGGCTACGAACTGGATCTTGAAGGTTTGTCAGCAAAAGACTGTAGATCTGGATCTGGACTTAGATCTGGATCTGGATTGGGAGATCTTGATGGAAGAGAAACTAATCACAGGACTTGTGTGATTGGATCAAGTTTCGGCCAGGTTGAAATCGGCCAGGTTGGGTTCGGCCGAGTTGGTTCGGGCGACTAGGGTTAGGGCGAAAGTTATTGGGCGATTTTGTAGATAAAATTTCTTGTGCAAAATCTGATTTCCTTTCTTATGCAAAATCGGTTTTCTCTCTTTAATTTTCAGCAGAATAATTTTGTTCTCTCAAAAGTTTTTCTCACAGGGTTTTCAGTGTTTGAATGAAGAGAAGAGAAGAAGTATTTATAAGAGAAGAGTCATTCTCTTAGAAGATATCTTCTTCCCTTATCTATCAAATCTCCATTCCTTATCAACTTATGAATGCAAGATTTGATAGATCTCTTCTTGCTTGTTCTCCAAGATTAAAACTCTTTTCTTTATCATACAAAAATCACCCCTTACCCCTATTTCAAGATAATTGCAAATCAACCCATATAAGTATCCAATCCTAAAATTGGTTAATTATATAATCTTCCAATTACATTAATTAACTACTTTAATTAATTTCATAATTAATCAGATAACTCTAATTAATTAATTGAACATTAATCAATTAGATATCTAATTAATATTCTTCCCATTTAATTAATACCTTAATTCAATTACTTTGATTTAACAACTTTAAATCGTACATTTCCTTTATGACAGTCACCGTCCAATTGTATTGTGTGTGACCCTCTGGGTTCACCATCAATTGGCAGCAGACCCACGACTTTCATGATTTAATTAACAAGCAATTAAATACTCCGATCAATTAAACAACTTTTAATTGACCACTCCAGAATTAATTTCCTTATTAATTCAGGAGTACCCACACTTCATGGTCGATGTCTAGCCACAAGCCCATGAAGCCCAATTAAAGGTGAATTGATAATTGTGAACCTCACCTCTTATAATTGCCATGTACATACGGTCCTTCCACGACTGATTTCCCGATCGAGACCTAGGGTGTGTGAATTGATCGGCACCTCTAATTATCTCGATTCTGTACTTTCTAATTTTTGATAGTAATTCCAGTGTGACTGCTAAATCTGGAAACCCCTTTCCAAATCCATCACCAACCACGGCCGTAGGTTTCTCGGAACTATTATCTAAGAACGTACAGGAAATTCTCCCACCTTATCAGGATGAGTCGATGGATCCTTTCTTAGTACTAACCATTCGCGTATAGTTGTGTACGCACCCAACTTAGGCACTTTGCAGCCAGACTACGTGACCAGTACCTAAATCTAAGTACGCACACTCGTGCACCGAATTCGCCCTAGCACCTCAAGTCTAAGGACTAAATCGTACACTATTATAAGTCTTGAGAAACATCCCATCACCGATATGCGTCATGCGCTTCCACAATGGGTTTCTCTGTTCGGGTCGTGCGATGCGTTCAATCCTCCATTGAACCACCTACTCATATGCACTGGCCTCAAATGCATTGCTCATGAAACGCTACAAATTCACTCCATGCGAATCATGCATATTTGTACAAGTCTTGGCGATTCTTACGATACCCCGTCTCGTTCAGAATCTATGACTTGGAACGGTTTTAAGATCCCGACCTTTGAGACTGTTTCATGATTACACTCAGTACTGAAGTGAATCGTCCCATAGTCTATTGTGACCTTAGGATTTCATCCAATCGCTTAGATAAGTTCGCGAGAGATGAAGTTGGGCATTGTTCAATTTCACGTACTATGAATGAACGGGCGTATTAATTATAAACCATAAGAAAATAGCACTTCAACAAGCTAATTAATATTGGCTTGCTGGGCACTATCCTTTCAAAGTGATGATTTCTTTATTAAGCTATCTGATGGTATTGTATGTTGTACAAACTCACATGTATATCCAAATATAAAGTAAACTGTTTTTGAAAATTTTTGGAAACTGTCCAGAATTTGTAAGCAAGTTGGTGAATGAAATCTTCTTTTATGAACCAATTTCAGTTGCCTTGTCTACTTTATTTGATAACACACTGTCAACCTAGTATTTAGTTTGCATATAGGTCCTCATATGGATTTATTTGGCCCAGTGATGATATATTTCTTAACCTATCTGATGGTATTATATGTTGTACAAACTCACATGTATATCCATGAATGAAGTAAAGCATCCATTTTGAAAACTGTGTTTTTTTAAACTGTTTGATGATTTATTTGAAAACTATTGTACAAACTGTTTATTTGAAAACTCACATACATATCTGATGATTTATTTGAAAACTGTTTTTTTAAAACTGTTTGATGATTTATTTGAAAACTCACATGTATATCTGATGATTTATTTGAAAACTATTTTTTTAAACTTTTATTTATGTAATTTATTTGAAAACTGTTTTATAAAACTGTTATTTACGTAATTTTTATTTTTGAAAACTTTTTTTGAAAACTCTTACTTTAGTGCAAGTTGGTTTTAGTGAATTATTTTTTGAAACTGTCCTCAATGCCCGAAAGCTTCTGTCAAATCTCCATTTATTACCAAGTTGTTGAATCAAATCTTCTTTTATATATCAAATTCAGAATTCCTGTCTACTTTACTTGACACTACACTGCCAACCTAGGATTTATTTTGCATATAGGTCCTCATTTTGCCATTGCTCTTTATTCAAATAATAAATAAACTTTTCCAACCTATTTATTTATATATAATGAACGATATAAATTCATCAGAATTCAAATAGTGTACAATGTATGCATTAAATGCTTTGCTTGACCTTTTGTATATCTTATTTATGTTTTGACTTGACCCTTTGGAAGTTGAGTGCTTTGAATGCATTACTTGTCTCTTGAACCGATTAGATTCAATACATCAAATTTCCCACCCTGCATTTATTGAGTTGGTTGAGCATGAACCCCTCCATATAATGCCAACATTCTATCCCCCTTTCCTATACTTCTCAAACTGTCAAGTGAATCCATAAGTGGTAAGTTTTTCATTTGACCATTAATGTCTACCTGAGTATGTACATCTATATATATATGTTCATCTTTTAACCAATCTTCATCTTTTTCATATCACAGGTTGCCAAAATATCACAAGATGCCGAGGACACGCCCAATGAGAGCTGATGAATAAAAAATTAGTGATGGCTGGTCATATGAACACACTGCCCGTTTTGTCAACTTGCTTTACCATGAGTGTAAAGCAGGTGGTTTGAATAACCTGGACCTACTAACTGGAGCACTGCAGCGTATTTCGGCCGACTTGTCCGCTCTTTATGGAAGGAGGTTCTCTCTGTATGGTGTTAAGAAAAAGTTGGAAAACTTGAGAAACAGAAATGAAACCTTCAAACGGTTTATGGAGACCCCGGGGGTATGTTACGATATGACAACCTGCGAGTGTCTAGTGAACAATGACTACTGGAACTTCATTCCTGCTGCTGTAAGTAATGCTTCTGTAAGTTATGGTCAAAATTAATATATAATGTTCATATCTGCTGATTTCTAATCCTTTGTGTATTTTTTTTTTTTGTAGGAAGAATCTGAGTGGTTTAGGAACTTCAGGATGCACGGTGAGCCGTTGCATCTTAAGCTCGAGTATATCTTCAACCATAAGGGAGTTTGTGTTTTTCCCAAAGACCTCACTGGATCACCCGGTTGGCCCATCCACGTCCGTGACTCGAACGATGATGAGCTTGCCGTTGTTCCTGTTGGTACTTCAAATGCAAGGATTGCTATTCCATTTGACATTCACAATGAGGTGGTTGTGGCTGAACGTGGACAGGATGACACTGGTCCAAGTGGATGGGCTAAAGGTGGTGGATCAAACGAGGGTGGGCTGTTTGGTAATGAATTGTGGATGGTTGATTAGGAAGTTTTTATTTTACTTTGTGTGTTTGTTTCAAGGACCAATGTTATGTTTTATGATATCTGCTGAAATCTACTTTTTATGTGTGATTACATTGCACAGTTTCATGTGTAAGTGCATGTAATTTCACATTTCGGACGTTTATTTTATTTTCATGTATTGGACTCCTTTTATAAGTATGAATGAAGCTATGTTTTAGTGTTTTATAAAGTACTTGTGTATATTTTAGTGCTTTAAGTACTTGAATATAAAAAAATAGAAGTACTTTAAGTACTTGAATATTACAAAGTAAAAGTACAAAATAAACAAGTAGAAGTACAAAATTGTAAAATCTGTTAAGTACTTGTGATTATAAAAAAAGTGAAGTAATAAATTTGAATGCATGCAATCAATACATATGCAAACAAAAATCCAAAAGTTGTAGTCAAGCAAGTTGGCCGAAACTGTCTGTCAATTTTGCAGATTGTGTTTGAAAGTTGGGTGAATAAAATCTTCTTTGTACAAACTATTTCACTTGCCTTGTCTACTTTATTTGATAACACACTGCCAACCTAGTATTTAATTTGTATGTAGGTCCTCATTTGTCAATTAATTGTAAAAACTAGGTACCCATTTTCTAGTATAAATATCTTAACATTTTTTTACACACTTTGTGCAAAGAAGCTCTTTCATGAAATAAATTAAACACCAAGTTGTAATAGAACACAATGTTCAACTTTGCACCTCGTCCCCAGTCTCATTTCTTCTACTCGGAGAGATGGACCAAGGAAATTGATGAATACTTGATTGAATTTTTAGCAACTTAAAATTACTACGAAAATGGAATTCTCACATACGGGGTGAGTCACGTTTTGCGAAGATCTCGCGATGAGGTTAATGTTTTCTTCCGTACTACTTTCTCAACAAAAGAAATAATGGCCAAGGTCGAACGGCTAAAACGCTGACATGCCTTATTTTCTCACCTAAGAACCCTTTCCGGTTATTTCGTGGATCCTATAACCAACACGGTCGGGAGAGATGGACTGGAAATTGTAAAAAATATGTGCATGGTAACCTATTTCATTTACACGTATACAATCAAATTTTATGATTTTACGAGATAGGACAATAATTATTTTTTCATTGTAGGAAGCTCCGTTTTACGAAGCATATGCAGTCAACGGTGAACCGAAGTGGAATGATCTGTGTGAAATATTCGGATACCCAATTGAATTCCCAATGGCCCCACCACCTGCGTCCCTAATTAATCTTCAATGGTTCGAGCTAAACGATGCACTGATTATTGGACAAGAAACACCAATTCCTAACCCCATCAACCCCCTTCAGATTACATTCTCACCGACCTCTTTGGCAATTAATGATGATTTTTGGAATGATTTAGCCAAATATAATAACACAAGACTAGACTTTGAAAACAACGAGGCCGGACCATAAAAAGCGGTTGCTAAGTGTCTTTGGCCTGATGAAGGAACGTCACACGAGGATATTGTTGAAAAAGAAATAAGTAATTGCTTTGATATTTTCCTGAAACGTATTAGCTTGAGTAAGACTTATTTGTATGTCATGGTATCCTTCGGTTTCCTTATGTTCTTGTTCTACGTTGTATGTCATTTCTACTTTGTTGCAAGTTGTTGTTTTGCGTATCAAGTCAGTTAACTTATGTGTCACAAGATTCTATTTATAATTGTGTATTTTATGACTAGTAGGTCTACTTTATCAAAAAATCTCAAAAAATATCCCAACATATAAAAATGTCAATTTAATTTGTAAAATACCCGGATCAAAAATTAAATATGTCAAACTCGAATACATCAAATACTAAAATAACCACAAAAAACTAATAAGTCTTAATGGAAGATCATAATGTTCAACCATATAATCCAAAATAAGTCATAAGGTTCATACCTAAAATTAATTCCGTACACCATGCATTACTAATGTAATCATCCAAAATATCAAAAATCAATTCTTCACCAAATTTCCAACAAACCATGCATAAATAAAATGTTATCAAGTCATATGTAGCAATCACCTTTAATCGAGAAGGCCGGATGCCGGGTGAAATGTTCTCAAGGCATCTTGTTGTCTAGCATCATGTGTGCAATGTGCGCCCGATTTTTTTTCGTTCGATTTCAAGAACAAGCTCACATGTTTCGGGTTATCCATAATCTTGAACGAGAGAAAAATTCTATTCTCATCCGTGAGCAAATCGATACGGTCGAGTGCATCTATAATCTTTTGGGCTTTTTCATCGTACGTATCATCCTCTTTGGCAAAGCTATAGCTAAGATCACCCCATACAGATTTAGCCGTATCTATGAACTTGTCCATACTGCCTTCGTTCGATTCTGGTGTAGGCGTCTTCCTTTTCGTCCCAATTTTTTCCTTCTTTACTTTCTCCTTTTTAATTTTCTTTGACAATTTTGTTACCTTCGGAGTGACATTCTCAAACCCCATGTTGTACGGCGGAATTTCGGGAATAAAATCCCCTCAATCCGACGCATCAGTCGTAAGATCGACGCAAGGACTATTGTACATACTATCATCACCCGTGGTTTCCATCATTGGTTCCTTTCCCTTCCCAGTTGACTCATTCGTCGGGTGACGTCTTACCAAATCTTCCACAATCTCCACAAAGTCCTCCACTAAATCTCCGGTGGCCCTGTCCTTTCCGAAGATCTCACCCCAGCCATCATAATATGGATATGTCTTATATCGCATATTGGCAACATCTGGGTGTGCCTACGATTCAAAACAAAATTTATAAATATAAGATTAGAAATATATCGTACAATACTACTCAATTCTAACAAGTCATTAACCGTTATCAATAATTGGTGTTAAAGTCACCTGTACATATAAAGCCCAGATGTCATCATCAACCGTGATTGTTTTACCACTTTCGTTCCACCCAAAACCACTCGTCCCCTGAATACCCAAAACTTGGTAATATGTTTTTTTCCACACTGTCAACTTCGAGTTGATATGCTTGAGTTGTATTTTTGAGTGAGGCAGTCGTGCATTCATAGCAGTTAGCAACGAGTTCAAGTACCCTGGACGAAAGCCATTGTCCGACTTCCACCCAGCCGAAATTAGCTCCTTCAAGCAGTCTATCAATGCTTGTTCTTCGATTGCATTCAACGAACTTCGGGTGCCCTGGGTCTTTCTTTGGCTAGGATCCGTTTCGCCGTAACGTGGAATGGAAGTCATATCACTTCAAATATGCATACACAATCAAGTAGTTAGATATAGTACGAAAAAATTAAGCCAACTAATTCTTATTTGCACGAAATTGGTCACATTCACAATTGATATAAAGTACATTACATAACGGAAACACAATAAAGTATGTTACACAATCAAATAATATCTCAACAATAGGGTACAAATAATAATGGAAGAATGTTGAATTCAATCAAACGGAACATATGTTCATAATACAACCGAAAACAAATTGGTACATCAATCAAAGTAAACAATCATATGTTTAGGCATGATATCATTCACGATCCGAATTCCACTTCATGAACATTTCTCGGGCCAAGTTATCACGAAAATTGTTCCACGCGGGTGACGTTTCGACCCATTGAACATAACCTTCACCATCCGCCTCATTCTCGTCATCACTCGAGTCACTTGAATCACGCAATGGATCCAACACCATGACATCATCGGGTGATGTCTTACGCAAGAAGTTGTGAATCAATATCAAAGCCATCATCATCCTATTTTGTGTTTGTAACGGGTGAAAAGCATGACTCGCTACGCTTTTTTATTTGGCCAAAAGTCCGCTCAATTACATTTCTAGCTTGACTATGTTTCATATTGAAAAATTCTTTTTCATTTTGAGGGGCATCCATACCAACTCCCCACTCCTAAAGATTGTATTGTACTCCCCTATAAGGCGTAAGAAACCCTGGTCCGTTAGTATATCCATTGTCACACAAGTAATACGTTCCTACAATTTTTAAATAGGAAATAGTGAGTGTTGTTAGGTATGGCCCAATTGGGAAGTATATTTTATAAAACTATTTTTACCTGTGGGCACTCTCAATCCATTCGGCCGATTCATTGCATCTCTTAACACACGACCATCCGCAGCAGACCCCACGCAACCGACGAGTGCATATGTGAACACTCCGTTAATATCACAAGCCACAAGTAAATTAGTAATGTCACCCTTTCGATTCCTATAACGGGGTCTATCCTTAGACGGAACATGAGCATGAACATATGTTTCGTCTAGAGCCCCTATACAACCCTATACATACGCAAATGCTATATTGTAATAAACAAGATAATAACACCAAACGTAGACAGAATCTAAAGTTTTATCCTTACCGGGAAACAACTCCATCTATCGTCCTCATAATCATCCGGTATTGGGTCCGGTTGAGATAGTAATATCGGGTGAAGTTTCATCAAACACGTAAGTACACGGTGAAAACATTTACTAACAGTGTCACCGGATCTAAAATCCATGGCAACGACACGATTCTTTTTGTGATGAGCAAAAATCGTTAAAAACATGGCTACTTGTTCTCTAACGGATACGTACTTAGTATCATTTAGACCCCCGACGTTATGTAGGAAACAACATAACTTATCAAATGAACTAATATGAAGACAAATATTATTTTTACAAACTATTGTATTTTCCCGGGTAATTTGTTTTAGGTTTTTAGCCCATTTGCGCCGCCTACGAATTAGGCTATATCGGACCGGTTGATTCATAGCTTGACTACGGACTAGTTTGGCACGTACCCATAAAAGGAAAATGCCCGTCCAAAAAAACGTGTGAATAACACAATCAATTGTTTCTTCCGTTTATCCATTTGTATTGCCTAGAAAAAAATAAACTCCGTATTTCAAGTAAAGATGATGGACAAATAACACAAGTTATAATACCAATCTACTTTCAATTTCAATTTCAAAATAAATATTATGAAATTATACATCCCAAATAATGTGATCAAATAAAAACTTTTACTTTTTATGTGTGATAGCTCGTGGAAATTATAAAAGTCAAAAACAAATCAAATTAATTCC
This sequence comes from Penstemon barbatus, assembly GCA_003313485.2. Taxonomy (NCBI): domain Eukaryota; kingdom Viridiplantae; phylum Streptophyta; class Magnoliopsida; order Lamiales; family Plantaginaceae; genus Penstemon; species Penstemon barbatus. The sequence continues at coordinate 64,158,544 of CM064883.1, read as the reverse complement.
AAACTATACCCATATCTAGTAGGACCAAAAGTATTCATATATTTCGACATCAAGTACGAAATTCTTATACACATATGATATACATATCAACTATACTTCAAATTAAACCATATCATGTAGGAAGTTATAAGTATACTTCAAATTAATTTCAAACTATACTCATATCAAGTAGGACCAAAATTATTCTTATATTTCCACATCAAGTAGGAAATTCTTATACATATATGATATACATATCAAGTATACTTCAAATTAAACCATATCAATTAGAAAGTTATAAGTATACTTCAAATTAATTTCAAACTATACCCATATCAAGTAGGACCAAAATTATTCTTATATTTCCACATCAAGTAGGAAATTCTTATACATATATGATATACATATCATGTATACTTCAAATTAAACCATATCAAGTAGAAAGTTATAAGTATACTTCAAATTAATTTCATCCTATACCCATATCAAGTAGGACCAAAATTATTCTTATATTTCCACATCAAGTAGGAAATTTTTATACATATATGATATACATATCAAGTATACTTCAAATTAAACCATATGAAGTAGAAAGTTATAAGTATACTTCAAATTAATTCCAAACCATACCCATATCAAGTAGGAAGTTATAAATATACTTCAAATTAATTTCAAACTATACCCATATCAAGTAGGACCAAAATTATTCTTATATTTCCACATCAAGTAGGAAATTCTTATACATATATGATATACATATCAAGTATACTTCAAATTAAACCATATCAAGTAGAAAGTTATAAGTATAATTCAAATTAATTTCAAACTATACCCATATCAAGTAGGACCAAAATTATTCTTATATTTTCACATCAAGTAGGAAATTCTTATACAAATATGATATATATATATATATATATATATATATATATATATATATATATATATATATATATATATCATGTATACTTATATCATGTATACTTCAAATTAGACCATATCAAGTACAAAGTTATAAGTATACTTCAAATTAATTTCATCCTATACCCATATCAAGTAGGACCAAAATTATTCTTATATTTCCACATCAAGTAGGAAATTCTTATACATATATGATATACATATCAAGTATACTTCAAATTAAACCATATCAAGTAGAAAGTTATAAGTATACTTCAAATTAATTCCAAACCATACCCATATCAAGTAGGACCAAAATTATTCTTATATTTTCACATCAAGTAGGAAATTCTTATACAAATATGATATATATATATATATATATATATATATATATATATATCATGTATACTTCAAATTAGACCATATCAAGTACAAAGTTATAAGTATACTTCAAATTAATTTCATCCTATACCCATATCAAGTAGGACCAAAATTATTCTTATATTTCCACATCAAGTAGGAAATTTATACATATATGATATACATATCAAGTATACTTCAAATTAAACCATATCAAGTAGAAAGTTATAAGTATACTTCAAATTAATTCCAAACCATACCCATGTCAAGTATGACCAAAATTATTCGTATATCAAGTACGAAATTGTTATACATATTTACATATGTCAAGTATACTTCAAATTATTATGATCAACTAGGAAAAAAGCCAATAAAACATATCAAAATAAGTCCAAAATCTACCCAAATCGAATAGGCACAAATTTATACATAGATTCGGAACATAAGCAAAAAAAGATGTGAAATAATTCAAAAATGTACTCCAAGCAAGTAGTACCAAAATTATGCATATATTTTGAAATTAAGCCAAAAATTAAAAAGATTCGAAATCATACCTCGTTTTACACTTCCTACGAACATAAAAACAACCCGAAAAGGGCCTCCACGGATATGATTTGTGAGTCCTAAGTCATAAAATTGAAATAGTTAGGTATAGTTTCCAAAATATGCATAAGGACTTTAAAAAAAATTAGAGAGGAATTTATGGCAAAAATCCAACAATGGTGACAACTCCGAGCAACTTTATCTTCGCCTCCTTCACTGTCAAAGAATAAAAAAATTTCAAGCTCACATCTCAAACTCAAAAATGGTGAAGCTTTACTAAAAATGTAACTAATTTTGGCAAAAATTGAACCAAAATTACTCAAAAGAATGGGTCTAATTTATGCATAAAAAATTTGGAACAAAAAATAACCTTACCTTGGAGAATTAAAATGGCCGAAAATATTTCCCTCCCAAACCCGTAAGCCACACCTAGGAAATGAGTTGAAAAATTGAGGTGGAGGAGATAACATAATTGATGGCATTTTTGTAAATATTGCTTGGTATTTTTGTTATTAACCGGATATAGCGGGGCAATTTCGGGCATAGAATTTTTAATTGGACCATTATACTACAATCCAATGTCCAGAGGTTGAATTATAATCGGGTCACTAAGGCGGGCTGGCCCACAAATCTGTCTTAATTGGACGAGCAGTCCGTCTTTTAGTTGGCCCAACCGAACAAATTATTACACAATTGGACTAAATTAGTCATGGCCCAATCAGTCCTAATTCACCCTAATTTAACCAACCGAACGCAGCCTTAGTTAATCTAGTTAATTTGAACCCGAAAATATATTTGAATTTGGAATCGATTTAAAAGAAAAATAGGAATTGGAATTGGTAGATATTAATCAAGTCCCTGTGGAGACGATACTCTTATACTTACTCTTTATTACTTGTTCGATACGTGCACTTGCGTTTATTTGCGTGTGTAAGTTCCGCAACACTGCTCGACATCAGTTGTAGTCAAATTAGCATATGTGAAAGTGAATATGATCAGGCTATTACTAAATAGGCTTTGTTAGCTTAGTTTCAAATTATTTGGGCCACATGGGTTAATATGGAAGTAGTTTGACTGAGTTTGGTCTCGATTTGGTATCAAGTAGACTATCAGACTCATTGTTAACTGAATTTTGAACCCCCGAAGCGTGGGGTGGTTCTCTTCGATTACATGCATTTCTCCTCGTAGTAGGGATTTTTCGATCTAACACCCAAATAAGGCCCCACGGTGGGTGCCAATTGATCTTACACAGATTCGTAATATGATCGATATTAGATGTAAACAAAGAAAACACAAATAATATATATGGAGAAAAGATCAATAAAGTATATTGCTATTGTAGGTGTACAAATTACAAGTATCGGGGATCCTATTTAGCATTATAGGATGTCGTACAAGGTAGACGGCGAAATACATATAAAATGGTCGAGCTATTCTATCCGAGCTATAGCTTCGAGTGTAGTGCACCTGGAAAAGCGTGTTGCTGTCATAAATGCTTGGGGTATTTATAGCTGGGAATGTGAATCGGCCCATAGCCGTGGGCCTGGGATCGGCCCAACAGTAACATTTAATCAATGGCTGCATCAAATGGTATCAAATGGAACCAGTTACCTTGGCTGTCATTCCGAGCTCGAGTCCGCATCCTTGGAGTCGAGATTCCGGTTCTTCGAACGTATACCAGTAATAATAGATGGGGTCCAAAATATCCATCATCAATACTCCCCCACTTCTCGAGCGTAAAGAGAAGCTTAAGCTCGAAGAAGTATGTCTCATTCCGAACATCGAGATGATGGGATCTCATGTCGGTCTGTTATGGACGTGCCTCGTTAAAAACCTAACTTGGAAAAACCCATTGGGATAAAAACCAACCTAGGGAAAAAGAGTGCACATCACGAAAATTTCAATGAGCTCTCGATGATGCATAAATATTCTCTCTTGATGATGACTTATTTGGTTATTCGAGAATATTTAATTTGTAAGTCGGGAATACTGTCTCGATAGTATCGCCTTGCTTTCTTTCTTGACTCTGCTTTTCCGATCGTACAGCAGCATATAGATCCAACAACGTGAATGAATTTTTGATATTCGGGCATTATGTTTCTTTTTGTGTTGGGCCGTTGCCTTTTAATCCGGAGTGTATAGGGGTTCATTATGCAATTTAAAGAGAAGGTAGGTCTTGAAATCGTCTTCAGGGAGTTCAATCGTCGCGACTTCTCGGGGACCGGTTTGCAATTTTACCGTTTTATCCTTATATATATACGGCCTGATCGTGGGATGTTTATTTCGCAAATATTTTCAAGTAACCCCAGATCGGAGCGCATAGATTGATAGAAAATCCCAACACTAGTCCGATCGTTCTTAATCGTATAATGTCTAGCCCGACCGATCCCATGGGCAAGGCCAAGGTGGTAGAAGGGCGAGAGCCTGGTCCTGGCGAGACGCAGATCGTTACTTTCCGTCCTTTTGAGGCGGAAGATATAAGGCCATCTCCAATCGTTGGGGCAAAACTGCCCCCTCCCCCTCCCACTCCATAATCATCTTCAACAATTAGGGACATAGAATAATAATAATAACAATAATAAAAATACAAAAAAGTAAAAATAATAAATAACAAAAATAATAATACAAAAATAATTATATAATAATAATAATAACAATACAAAAATTATTATTATAAAATAATATAATAATACAAATACAAAAATATTAATAATAATACAAAAAATTTATAATAATAAAAATAAAAAAATATAATAATAATAATAATAACAATAATAATAATAATAATAATAATAATAATGTGAAAGATAAAGATAATAATAATAATAATAATAATAATAATAATAATAATAATAATAATAATAATAATAATAATAATAATAATAATCATGTGATACCAAACTTGTGTAGTACGTCACAATATGATTGTGGAGGATGAACGTCATGAATACGATGATGCCGAGTCTGAAGACGATGATACAAATATTTCCACATCTCGTAGAGCCCGTGCTAATATTTATCCAGGACCAACGCGAGAGGTTAATCCAAGATGTGGTGAATTATCCATGGAGAATTATATGATGCGACATCAAGCAATACGATCGGTAGTAGCCAATCGTAAACTTCGGGACGACTTAATTGCCCATGTGTGGGAAAGGCACGGTCGATGATTTTTAGTATGTATTCTTATTTGTTTAAATATTTTAAGTGTTCTATTATGAAGTTTAACTTTTTTTAATATGTAATTTTGTTAAATTAATCGTACTTATATAAAAGAGTATATTTTAATAATAATAATAATAATAATAATAATAATAACAATAATAATAATAATAATAACAATAATTATTATTATTATTATTATTATTATTATTATTATTATTATGATAATAATTATTATTATTATGATAAAAAAATCTCAATCACTTATATATATCAAGTTATACTCGAGTTTTAATCATATTAAAGTTCATTTATTTGATAAAAAAATAATTTATAGTTTGAATCATTTGTACATGTTATCCAATTTAAAATACGAATTTAAAATATCTAATTAAAACTAATTCCTGTAAAGATTTAATTTTTTAAAATATAAAATTTATTAATCCATACACAAAATATATTAAAATAAAAACCACCAAATGTACAAAAAATAAAAATAAAAAATGTAGCGTGTGAGCCGAGGGGTAAAGGAGGGGCAAGCTTTTGCCCTTTCTTTCCCACTTTCACTCCCACTCTCCTCCCCCTCCCCACTTCCCCCCACCATTGAAGACCATAATTTTAGAAAAACCCAAAAATCCCCATCCCCATCCCCCTTACCATTGAAGATGGCCGGATGGCAAGTTTTTGCCCTTTGTCTCTCATTCCCCCTCCCACTCTCCCTCCCCTCCCCACTTCCCCCCATTATTGAAGACCACAATTTTTCCCCCCTCAAAATCCCCCTCCCCCTCCCCCTAACGATTAGAGATGGCCTAAAGGTCCCGAGCCCTAATCTTGACTCTGACAAAGAAGAGGAATCAAATCCGAGCTCCGAGAATAATGAAAGTGACTCTTCGAGCGAGGCCACCTATGAGGGGGCCACGGAGGATGATGATCTTCCCTTAGGAAAGAATGAGCAAATTAAGTTCAGGATAGGTAGAGGCGTTGTCGTTACGATTTTCGAGTGGTCGGAGCCTTCGACCAGCACACGACTTAACAAAACCAAGAAGAGAGCCGATGAAACCATTTGCCGCTATACTGAAGAACACCTAGGATACTTGGAGACCAATTTTGGTAAGTTTTTGGGTGATGGATTTTCGATCGTCGTCCCTATTCCCGCATAGCGAGTTACTGATCCTTCCCCGGGATGTCAAGCTTTTTATACTAGGCAATTCTTTTATGGCTTACGGATCCCCTTTGCTCCCTTGATTCGTAGCGTTTTACAAGCTTTTCGCCTGTCTCCATCTCAAATCCTGCCGAATTCGATCGGGTATATCATCGCCTTCAGCGTATTAATGAAGGCCAAAGGGAAGAAAGCAGCTTTCCAAAATTTCTGGAGGGTTTTCCAAGTGAGCTCCTCCACATCTTCGAATGCAGGTTATGTATACTTCTCGCAGCGGTCTAATCGATCGATATTGTCGAACACAGTTTCGAGTAATCTGAAAGGTTGGAAGAAGGAGTTCTTTTTCGTCCAAGGCCCCTATACTTCCCCCTCCGCTGAGACATCCGAACCAACCCCCTACGAGTGGCCTGGAGAGAGGTCTTGGATTTATGGTAGGCGAAAACTTGTAGGACGGATGAGTCACGAGCTTCCGGATGCCTTTTTGCAGACCCTCTATCCCGATCTTTACCAAACTGCTTTGTTGACCCAAGAGAGGGTGTTGAGAATGGCGGGGCTCAACGAGGGTTCTTACCCTGCTCCTTCTATTAATTTTGGGGAATCCCCAATCACTCCTCCTGATGGTCCGATTGACCAAGTTGCCCAGGCCGATGGGGAGGATCTTGCTTCAACTGTTCCCCCAACCTTAGGTATATTATTCTTTTCGCTAATTACTCAATTGACTTCCTTTGGCTCGAAATTTAATCCATTCTTAATTTCACAGCCGAGATTGTTGAGAAATTTCGAACCTCTGTAGCTGGTTCGGTCGTTGCTTCATTTTTTTCAGAATCACAAGGCTTGCCTCGGAAGCAGAAGAAATCAAGGGCTACTCTCATGATCGAAGGAGCCAATGCCAGAACTCATAATTCTGCAGTTCCGAACATAGCTACAGGCTCTCTTCGAGCGGTTGCCGAGGGAACTTCACGATCCAAAGATGTCGGGCTTCTACGATCGGTATTTCTGGCCAGTACATCTGACCCGAATGCAGCGGGATGTAGCTATTACACACTCCAGGGGATCCGATCCCGAGAGATCGTAGAAGCTCGGATGGCCCGAAAAAGGAATAGCGGGGATCCCGAGTCCTCGAGAAGGGTTAGGCCATTTGTTCGGAATCCTGGGCCACAATGTTGACCCGGCCGCACCGAGCTGGATTTAGTAGACTTTATAGAGGATCACCTTCGCGGACCGAGCGCTGCTGGGTTTCCGGAGGACGGGACCATCGAGTCCGACCTTGGCCCTAATGGTGAGCATACAGTGGACAAGTCCTTCCGAATGCTGATGGCCGGGAGGTTTAAGGATGATATCACCGAGCTCTTCCAGAGGGACGAATTTCAAATCATGGGCGATTATGCTCACGCACATCAAAGAGTATGTTTTCTTCTTCGACTGTAGTATCATTTTTTCCAATATCTCGTTTTATTATTGAAGTCTTGTTTTCTTTGCAGGCTGGAGATTTATTTACTCACCAATCTTATCGATTAGCCACTTTAGAAGAGGAGTCTCGTCAATCTCAGAACGCTCTTCTTGACATTCTGGAAGAAGAAGCTGTTAAGGCCAATCAGCTAAAAGACATCTCTTCAAAGCTCTCTGATGTTGAGAAGGAGCTCGAAGGCGCTCGGAAAGAACTTGAAGGAAAAAGGGCCCTCTAGGATGAGGTAGCGAAATTAAGGTCGGATCTTGAGTAGGCTAAGGCATCGTCCGATCAGGCGTACGCTCGAGGTCGAGAAGAAGGCAAACTACCAGCTATAAGGGAGTTTTTAGAGTCGCTGTTTCTTGACGCCTTAGTTCGTTTGCGATCGTGCGAAGTCAACCAAGCCTTCTATTATAAAGGAATTCAACAGCTCATCGTAGCCGGAATGGTTCAAGACACTATCGATGATTATCTTCCGTACATGGACCCTTATAAGGACATTTTTGGGGAAAATTATAAGGCTTCCTCCCTTCCTCCCAGAATCGAAGGTCTAGATGATCATGAATTTGCTCCGCTCCTTACTGAGTTCGGGGTTCCGATGCCCAACCCTGATGTGCTCAAAGCCGAAAGTCCGGAGGAAAAAGATGAGGATGTGGACATTGAGGGCGACACCGAAGATCAGATTGTCCAAAATATCGATCCTATACGGGCAAACAGCCCCAGCTCTGAGGACCAAAGCGGCGGCGAAGGGGACGATAGCTCGAGCAGCTCTTCTGACGATAGTTCGGAGAGCGAAAGGACAGAGAAAGGTCGTGAGTCTAGTGCCAAAGAGTCTGATCACCGATGAATATAGTAGGACTTTATTAATCCTAATATTGTAATTAGCAGATCCATGTGTTTTTCGTTTTCTCAACTGTATGCACATTTTGTCCTTGCCTTTCTTAAATCGAGTTGTTATCTTAATTGAGAGGAGCTTTTGTTGCCTTATACCGAATTCTTCTTTTTAGGCGATGATCGTTTATTATAATGCTGGCGGGGTGCTTTCTTTGCTATAAATACCAAAGCTATTTCGGGGAACGCAAGTTTCCATATGCCAAAAGAACAATATGATGGTCGAAAGAAGGATCTTTCGATCCTATTGAAACACTTATTAGATCGAAATATCTTGAAAGGGAATAAGTCCTTTGTATCTGTTTTAGTCGGGATCGAAATATTTTGCTCAGGTTAATTTCTTAATTTGCTCGTTCCTCTATGGAGGGCTCGAAAGATTTTCTTTGGGCACAAACTTCTGCTCTAGGCCTTCTGACTTACTTCGTTGTAATGTAGCCCTGATCATAAGTGTTTTTACTCTTCTGCTCTGGGCCTTGCTGTACTCTGATAAATAAGTTGTTTTTATGTACGAATATACTGCCAACCAAAGAGATTTTTTATTTTCCGTTCGTATGATGAGCTGACTTCTACCTCCTTTCTTTCACAGTGATTCGGATGATATTATTATAATATCATATATTATTTATTATTTTATATATATATATATATATATGGAGAAATTATCTTATTCCTCGGGAAGTTGAACAGTTACTTAATCCAGACCGCATAAATTTCTACATCTCATCCGTTGGATTTCGTAAAATTGCTCCTATAAATGAGACATCTTCTTTCCTTAGATGGATCCTTCTCCTTTTAGTAGGATTTACTTCGATCATGTCGATCAAGGGAATATTCTTTTTCAACCCAAGACTTTGAAATTCGAGTTAGAACGTATTTTGCAAATCACAAAGTATTGAGTATTTTATCATCGACTAGGATATCTATAGACGAAGAAATATTTGACCTTGAAGGCCAACAAGGTGCATTGCTGACCATCCACGGCCCTGACAACTCCGTTGGTTCTTCGAAGAGTGAGCCATTATTTCTCCGGCACGGTTCTCATAATGGGGGACCTGTTGCCCCAATGTCCGCTAAGTGTGTGGGATGGTGCAAATTTAATAAATGGGTTGGTGTTCGGACTGAGCTATTCGATCTCAAGCATCGAACTAGTCCTTCAACTTTCCCTTCCGATTATCAACCAACACCCAATATTCGTTATCCTTGTAAATCTTTCGAGTAATGGTATTACCGCGAATTTCCCCTTATAATAATGATTAACGGATTAAGGAGCTCAGTAGCTGCCACTTGTCAAGCCTAAAGAAGAGCTTATTCGACCTCCTAGCTAGGGAAGTTGGATCAACTGGATTGGGCTTAGTCAATAATAGGACTCATAGCTTGTAATAGGATCGAAATCTTCTTCCTATGGCTTGTAATAAGATCGAAATGTAGTTCTTACTTATTCAAATATTCTTCACGAGGTTCTTGTTTGGTTTGATCTAATGCTCTTTGTTTTTTGCTGTTGTGTATACGTTCTAAATTTTGGTAAGTTTGAACTTTCCAAGCGGTTCCTTATTTTTCGGGAATTGCAACAGTCGTCAAATCTTATCCATTAGTTTCACGGATTATCCACCGTTGGATTCCTTTCAACTTTCTGCTATAAAAGGCTGTCATATCTTTGAAATTATCTTATTCACCGTACTGGCACTTTATTTGTCCGATCATGGTGATCAAGATCATTATTCGATTAATTCAACTTTTTGAGCTCAGACTTCGAACAATCTTTGAGCGGAAGGAAAACTACTTTGACCTCGCTTAGAATATCGACAGGCAAATATATTCTCCATCTGGAAGGCCAATATGCCAGACCCATGGAGTCCGCAGGTTGTCGCGTATGTCTTCGATTAGGGACCTATTGCCACAATGCATTTAGGAAAACATACTGGGGAGGGAGCGTCGAAGAATACAACTACCCGACAAACCGTGCGTTTGCCCCTTCGTCTTCGGAGGACCGTAAATAAAGTTAAAAGTCTGCGGGTCCAAAGGAGATTCCATGCTCGGAGCTGAGTTATTCCGAACAACCGATAGGAGAGGAGACCGAAAATTTCATAGGATTGTAGAAAGCAATGAGATCTTAATGTAATATATTAGCTTGTATTATGCTCGAAATGTATCTCCAATATTTTGTGCCTTTGAATTCTTGTATCTCTGTAATAATATTTATAAACGCTTTTTTCCTTTCTTTGTTGATTGAGCAAACTATAATCAGATAAATTCTTATCTTCAATAACCCGACCTTGAATATTTAAATTTAATATGAGAATAGTCGAACACCCCTTTTTGATTGAGCAACGAACAAGTACTCTGGTAATTAAGCAATTAACCTTCCTTTGAAAATTTCTAAGTATGAGCATTCAACTGATCCTTAGCGGTGCCGAATTTCCGAAGTTGGTCGAACTCTTCAACTCGAGAATCTTTAACCGATCATAAATCTTCGATAATAATAATTGTATTATTCATTTGGGTTACTATCTGTCCGAGAATCATTATTTAAACAAATAATAACCTTTGAATCGTTTCTGATGTCCAGCTCGTTGTGATCGAAGGACTGGACAGATCATAGCTTTTCTTTAACTCGAACATCACTAGTTAATTGTAAATGGTTGAAAACTGAGCCGGTGTCCGAATCGCTGTTCGTTGATAATAACGCAATGAGTTTTTCAAATCGATGTTATATTTCAAATATCGGGCGCATAAGGGTTGAATTTTGAACAAATATTCCTGATTCCGACATTGCCTTTTAAATAGGATAATAGATAAGAATTTGTTGAACGATTCTTTCGAACAAGCCCTTCTTTATGCGCCCGTTATATTGTTCCCTCTCCTAACCAAACAGGACCCTATATCTCGGGAAATGTATCGGTCAGTTCATTTATTACGTACATCAAAACCGTCCGCGATTTGTTATCTGGGCTGTTGGTTCAAATCCTTCGCTGCTATAAATAGTTCCAATTTGTTTATGTGACATTCTTCACTTCTGCCTTTATGCTTCGTCCGATCACCATGGATCGAGTTTTACCTTCGTACAAAATGATTCATGATACTTCTGAAATAAAGGAGTTTGAAATTAGAATTCGGACCCTGTTTTTCGATCATGGTCCCTTTATGTAGCCTTTCTCGCTTAGAATATCGACAGGCAAAAGAAATTGCGCCTAGAATACCGGCAGGCAACCTGCTTTCTTAGATATAATCCATCTGAGACGGGTTATAATTCCGGTTTTCTGGCGCAGCGTCTGGTCGGGCAGTTGGTTAACCTCAGAGGAGCTCTTTAAATCTAGAGCACCACCTTCCTCGAGGGCTTTCTTGAAGTATAGTTCCTTCGAGATTGCTTGGAGTGATTCCGCTGAGGTAACTTTCCGCTGTTCTGGATCGGATTAGGTTGTAAATAATGATTGTGTATAACAATCATTATTTACAGATGAAGACCTAAGGTCGGTTAAAAGCCCTGGGAGTGAGCTCCGATCCGGCTTTTATCCCGTTATGAAGACGGATGTGCGACACGTGGCGAGTGATTGCCATAAAGAATTACTGCTGAGTTCTGCATCTGGAGCGATCTTTGGGAATGCGGACCGAACATGTCTTTCTTTTACTCGTAGAATTTGTAGTTGGGTAGGAGTGATTGTACTGTACTTCTTGAGCCCGAATTTTAATATTATATTCGAGGCTTCACTTGTAACTTGTTCGAAGAATAATAATAATAAAGCTTTGTTTTCTGCTCGAATTTCGTTGTTTATTCTTTTATGTCTTCTCGATTTCTTTGGTCGAATATAAGTGAGATTTGTTGGAACTTGATTGATTGCAACTTTGTGTAGTTGACTTGAACGGTAGTCGAACGGTAGTCCAAATTAGGTTGCAACTTCGAGGATTTATATAATTTGTTGTCGTCGTATCAACGGACTTTTACTGATATTTTATCAATTGCAGGATCCACTCCATTAGAAATAGCCATCGACCAAGGGAACGAAATCAAATCTGTCCCAACTGATCGAGAAAAGTATCTGATAACCAGTAAATAATCTATATAGGTTATGTGATTGATCGAGAAATAACCCGGGATGATAGTAAATAATTTATAAATTCCGACCGCGGTTGATTCGTGTAATTATTCTGAGATTACTAAATTTGATAATCGAAAAAATAAATTCCGAGCATTAATAGGCTGTAACTTCAAAGACTCATAATCTATTGCCGTTAACTGATGATCAAGCTGATCGGATTAACTCTGTGTTGTTTAGTTGAGAACAATATCTATAAAACTTCTTGTTCATTTGTGCATTATCGCTCCACTGCTTAAAACTTTTTACACGCATGAATAATTTACATTTTCGATGAATAGAGAATTGATTAATTTTGGAAAATAAATCCAACAATGGAATAAATGAACTGGATAACTGCAGAATAAAACCACCAATCTGAAGATCGAAAATTCACTCTATGGGTCTTAGCAACAGCTTCCACCCTTTATATTTATTTCGATATAAGGGGCATAGCAACGGCTTTCACCCTTAGTCGTTTTATCGGTCATAGCAACAGCTTTCACCTGAGGGTCTTAGCAACAACTTTCACCCTTTTCATTTATTTCGATCTAAGGGGCATAGCAACGACTTTCACCCTTAGTCGTTTTTATCGGTCATAGCAACAGCTTTCACCTGAGGGTTTTAGCAACAGCTTTCACCCTTTTCATTTATTTCGATCTAAGGGGCATAGCAACGGCTTTCACCCTTAGTCGTTTTTATCGGTCATAGCAACAGCTTTCACCTGAGGGTCTTAGCAACAGCGTTCACCCTTTTCATTTATTTCGATCTAAGGGGCATAGCAACGGCTTTCACCCTTAGTCGTTTTTATCGGTCATAGCAACAACTTTCACCTTTTGGGTCTTAGCAACAGCTTTCACCCTTTTCATTTATTTCGATCTAAAGGGCATAGCAACGACTTTCACCCTTAGTCGTTTTTATCGATAGACATAAAGATTGGCCATAATAAATTTCTCGAATATAACGAATTAATAATATCCCTGATGAATAAGTTCTCCATTGAATAGATAATCCTTTGTGATATAATATGAGCGAAGACAAGACGAGATAACAAGATAGCGGATATTCCCGAGAATTGTGTATAGTTTTTCCTGTCTATAATAACATACACCCAAACCATGAATAAGACTTCCATACGTGAATAAGATGTCAATGAGATAGATAATCCTTATACCCCGCATTTCCGAACCATGCTTCTTGTTAAATTCATATCAAGGGAAAATAAAATAGAGCTCGATTAGCATTTTTCCTGATCTATCAAGAGCAATCCTCCTTATGGCAACGTATAATTTTACTGTAGGTAGAATCGTTATTATAATTCTGTCCCGCGGAAGAATCGACCTAACTTCTGGTTGCTGAGCCGCCCCGGATAGACTATCACTCATTGTTAACTGAATTTTGAACCCCCGCAGCGTGGGGTGGTTCTCTTCGATTACATGCATTTCTCCTCGTAGTAGGCATTTTTCGATCTAACACCCAAATAAGGCCCCACGGTGGGTGCCAATTGATCTTACGCAGATTCGTAATATGATCGATATTAGATGTAAACAAAGAAAACACAAATAATATATATGGAGAAAAGATCAATAAAGTATATTGCTATTGTAGGTGTACAAATTACAAGTATCGGGGATCCTATTTGAGCATTATAGGATGCCGTACAAGCTAGAGGGCGAAATACATATAAAATGGTCGAGCTATTCTATCCGAGCTATAGCTTCGAGTGTAGTGCACCTGGAAAAGCGTGTTGCTGTCATAAATGCTTGGGGTATTTATAGCTGGAAATGTGAATCGGCTCATAGCCGTGGGCCTGGGATCGGCCCAACAGTAACATTTAATCAATGGCTGCATCAAATGGTATCAAATGGAACCAGTTACCTTGGCTTCATTCCGAGCTCGAGTCCGCATCCTTGGAGTCGAGATTCCGGTTCTTCGAACGTATACCAGTAATAATAGATGGGGTCCAAAATATCCATCATCACTATTCCAAATCTCGACCGACAGGGATAGGGTCAAAGCTCATTTGTACCTAATTCTCATTTTATGCCAAGTACAGCCCAAGCGCAAGCCTAGTCCCGACCAATCTTTTTAAACTTAACAAAATCAGTGATTCGACACCTACATTTCTTTTCCTTTAAGCATCTACATTCAAATTCCATGCAAATGATATATCAAACTTTAAAAATCTACAAAACCTGATATCCAATTTCAATCCAGTAGTGTTTTAAAAACCGAAACCAAAATTTTGAAACCAATACCAAGTGAAACAGAACTAATACCGATCGATATGAATCCGTATAAATCATGAAACTTACCATAATGTTGAGGGCATGGATAAATCTCTTAGCAGCACCATAATAGTCTGCATAACTAATTTTTGCATGAGGATATTTCTGTCTTAATTTCTCCAATGCAAGTTTGAGCTGAGAATTGTGATACTAGGAGAAACTATTATATGCTTTAAGGCACCCATTTTGATCATAAGCTGCTTTGTTCGGTGTCCTAAACAAGGTTAAATACACTGCATTGCAACCAATTGGCAAGTTACCTGGCACTATCAATTCCACTGCTCCTTCCTCAATTAACTATTACAATGAGTAGAGTAAACAATAATTAAGACAAATTGAATTAAAATCAATGTTTTTAGAACCGGACTGGACAGTGAACCGGTGAGCCGACTGGCCACTGGTTTTACTAGTCGAATCGGTCAGATCGCTGGTCGGACCGGATGACATCATAATAATGTAATAAATATATTTAATTTTAAAGTATATGTAATATGCATAAAACATTATCCTACAATTGATTAAATATATACAAAATTTTATAATATATTTAAATTAAATGATATAATATTTATCTAACTTATATCATAACGGTAATATGATACTAATTTGTAAGTTCATATAAACATAATATGATTATATTTCTTTATAAAAATTTTAAAGTGTAAGTTACAAATACAACAAACTAAGAAATTTATAAATTTTAAATATGGTTATGTATTAAAGTCTAATACTCAAAATCAAACTTGCATAATATATCGATTTGACTCTTTATCCTAAAAACAATATTGAAAATAAATATGTTATCTAATTTATAAATAAATTTGGTTACAAGTTTCTATAATTTATAAATTTAATTTGTACTAAAAGTTCAATGAAAATGATGTAGCTGAATTTGTAAGGAAGTTATGTTTAATCTAAGAGGTTTGGTATTCAAATCCTACCTTTTACAATAATTTTTAATTTATTTTCATTAAAAAAAAAAAAAAAAACATTCAGAACCGAGTTGAACCGGTCCATATCGGTTCACCGGCTTTGAACCGGTTCAACCCGATTCTGTCTGATTTTTGAATCAAGTGATTTTAAGGAGTAAATCGGACCGAAGCAACCTCACATTCGCGATCGAATCGGCCGGACCGGATAGTCTGGTCCTGTTTTAAAAACATTGATTAAAATCCTTTATTTTAAAATAAGGATTGTGACATCTAACATCTCCTATTTCTAGTAAGTATAGCTGATAAAAACAATGTAACTTAAATCATTTATTTTTTTACAATCTCAATGTCACGTTTCAGTTGTACAAATCCATATCTCAATCAAGGTCTTGAGAAAAGTTATTGTTGATTGTCAGTCGAGCCTTAAATTATCAAACTTCACGGCTATATATTCAAATTTAAATATCACCGGACTTTACGATTATAGACTTAACTCGATTCATGTAAATTTTTAGGACTTTGAGTTCATATCGAACTTGTTCAGAATAATATTTTTGACTTAACAAATAAAAAATTACTTATTATCAAAACACATAAAAACAGCTATTACACAAGAATATATAAATTTCATATAATCCATAGTATAAAATATTAAATAAAGTTTGTAATGTTTGATGACTCCCAATCTATTTAGCGAATTATTTAATTATTTTATTCTTATTGTTAATTCTTTGTGTGGCCAATAGGTTCACAACGTTATAAGTGATATACGTGGGTAATGGGCTATTTGTGAATTTCATTATTTCAAAATAGTAAAATACTAAATTTAATTAGTACACTATGTCTTTAATATCATAATTAATGGTGGTATTTACAACAATTCTACAGGGATGTTTGCAAATGCGTTTAAAAAGTTTTTTTGTTTTTTTTTTTTTTTTTTTTTTTTTTTTGTGTGTGTTTAAAGCACTTTGATAGTGTGTGGAAGTAGGTGCTTCTGCTATTGCTTCTTCAGCTGAAAAACAGGTAAAAACAAGTTGACAAGAAGCAGCTAAGGAGGTGCTTCTTCTAGGTGGCATTTTTGTAATAATCACAGCTGCTTTTTTTACATATTTGCAAACACCATATGCTTTTGAATAAAGTACTTATTTATTATTTTTTACTTTAAACAGCTGTTTTTGGGTTTTCAAAAGCATTTGCAAACACCCCTAAGTCGGGCTCTATTCAGACTGGACCTTATTAGTTTAAAATTCGACTCATAAATTAATCGAGTTTAATATAATGACTCAGACTCAGTCTCACTCATAGTTATTCGAATTCAAGTCAAATTTAATTAAACCGAATCATTGAAATTCTAATAGGCCCTACTCGATTACCAGTCATTATTGCCCAATAATTTTTCAAGAAATACAAAACTATTACTCCTATTATTATTATCATGTACTCCCTTTATTCCTTTTTAAATGTCACTTTAGAGAGAAAAAAAAATTCTATAATATTAGAATTTCAAGATAAACTTAAATGTTAGTTTGATATTTTTACACTTTTTCTTTAAAATCTAGAGCATTAATTGATTCCTTAATTCATGGAGAGTTACAAAATATTTACTCATGTTTCTCAAGAATAATTTTCTCCAATTACCCTTTTATATTTTTAAAATCTAGAACATTAATTGATTCCTTAATCCTTGTGAAACAACCTTAAATGACATGTAAAAAGGAATGGAGAGAGTACAATCATGTGTGGCAATTGGAAGTATATAATGTGTGAGAGCTTACACTTGTGGCTGCAACAATTGTTTCAACTACTCCTGGTACAATAGCTTTGAGCTGTTTAATTGTTCCACCAACAAAGAAAGGGTAGTTGTAGTCATTACCACCAATCTCCCCCACTAGAAAAAGTGATCTTTTAAAATAATTTGCACAATCTGTGCCAAAAAAAAAAACATTATAAAAAAAATTAATAGTAATGTGAATGAAATTAATTAATATTGGACAAGCCATATTAATCTCCAAAAAACAAAGTAATTAATAAATAAATTAAATTAAGTTACACGACAAGCCATATGGATATTAATTGCAACTTTAGTATTGATTGCACACCTTATACAATTATAAATTATTTAGACGGAATTGACCGCGTGCATCACATATGATCATTAACTCAGCATTAATTTGAATCATCAAAAGTCACATTTTATTGGTGGTATATCGAACTCTATTTTATTTTATGAAGCTTTGTTTGGACAAGATAAATATGAACTAATGTAAAAATAAATAACTTCTCGGACCAGAAAATGATGATTTATCATGACTTTCCAACCCCCCCCCCCAAATACAGAGTTAACGGCCACATGTGAAATAGGTAACTAACTTAGTCCAAATAGTTTACAGCGAGGGAATTGTATTTTTCATATTAAATTTTTACCTACTTTATACATTTGATATCAAATATTTTAAAAAGACATATTTAATTTCAAAATTTAAGGATTTTTTTCACATTTTCTTTCTTCGTTAATTTACAAGGCCAAATTTTATGTTCTTTATATGGATGGAAAACTCTTGACGAGAGCTTTCTAATGGTGTAAGTTTCAGTTCATGAACGCAATAAATTATCCGCAGAAAATCAACGAAGTTTCGGAATATTAATCAAAATTAAATCATATTTCATAACCTACGAGGAATCATGCCACAATAATTTCTAAATGTGATATAGGGCACATAAGCATGCTATGGTAAAAAATTTGGAACATATTTTTAGGCATACATAAAAGCTCAAGAAATGTGAAAAAAGTCTTTCGATTCTGGTATTAAATGTGTCTATTTCAAAGGTTTGGTACCAAATGTATAAAGTAGGAAAAAGTTTGATATGAAAAATACAATTCTCTCAATTTACAGTAGTATGAATTGTGCAATCATATGTTGAATTATGATATGAAATGTACAATTTAATATATCGGTACCCAAGTGGTTACAAACTACCTTACTTAATGGTCAGTGGCGGAGCTATGTTGGGGCTGGGGGGGACCGCCCCCCAAGAAAAATATGTCTTTCTATTATTAAAACTATTTATCAATTCCAGTAGATATAGATCATTTAGCCTAATGGATTAAGTGACTCATTACCAGTGCTGAGGCCTAGGTTCAAAGCCCAGTTGGTGCAAAACTAATACTTTTTTATATAATATGCGATTTATTTTAAATTATAACATATAAATATTAATATAGACATAAGAATTAACATATAAAATAGTTTTAGTATTAATTTTGGTACTTATTATAGCATTTTTTTTCACAGATTTGAATTTATATTGTAAAATGTTTATGTGTGTATCAATTCCTCAATCTTTTGAGTCATTTTATGAATGAAGTCTTAAAAAAAATTCTAGTATATCTTTTCACCTTTTATTAGATAAAATTAACATAGGAATAATATCAAGTTTGCTACTAAACGTTTTCGCCCCCCCCCCCCCAAACAAAGTCGTCTAGCTCCGCCACTGTTAATGGTATCTAAAAAGCAACAGTACCATTAAGTTAATTACCTTGTTTGCTTGAACAAATTAAATGGTGGATTTCAACTTGTTGAACCAACCAAGTTGAACACTCAATGAATCATTTGTCCACAAAATCTGTCCAATTTTACGATAGTAGAAGAATTTCGCATCTAATGCAGTAGCTCCAGCTACAGCGAAATTCACCCCATGCTCGAATTGCCCCCCTTTCGCAAGAGCCAAATACGGTGGTATAGATGGCAGTCCATATGCCTCAGCTACAATTTGATCATAACCAATATGTACAAATTAAATAAACTTTAATTTCTAAATTGCGAATGATGGGGGCTATTTCGCACCCTACATATTACTCGAATCGAACGAAGATGTTAAGATCGATTAGACCAATCCGAGCAGATCAAGATCGTCTAACAGACCCGGCCAAGCACGACTCTCTTCGATCTAAAGATAAATACTCCGGACCCATGAAGGATATTTGGGCCGAGTCCTATTAGGACTATGATTCCTTGTAAAACTAGGTTAAACATTGTATAAATACCTAGTTAATCATTGTATTAAAGGACAACTACGAAATCCTTCACTAGGAGGATACACAAATATTCTCTGCCTAAGGCATTACAACTGAATAAGAATCTATATTATTCATAGTATTTTGCTCTCCATATTGATGTGTTATTAGCTTAACTTGTGGTTATACTTCTTGTTCTTAATCATTGCTTTTCTTTGTGATTGATCCATCCGGAATAAAGTAACGGAGCCCTACTAAATAAATACACCAATATCGTATACCCCACCGATATTACAAATTCACTGATATACAATTAACCCGACGAAATCCGGTTAAATCAGTTGGCGCCCACCGAGGGGCTAGGTTAATTATTCGAATCGACACATGGCTCGCCCAAGGAAAAGCGCTCGCGTTGGAGCGAGAAGCAATACGACCACAGGTCACAACACATCTGAAGATCCACAAGACAACAATGATAACAACAATCAAAACACCAATGAAAACCTCCCAGATACCCGTTCCCGTCAGCAGGAACACCAAGGAGGTCTTACCGGTACAATACCAGAAGAACCGGAGCTCCCCGAAATACCCGCTCCTCTCCCTGGCGCTCAAGAAAAACTGAAACAAATAGCGATGCTCTTCAAATCACTCTCTCCAGAAGAATTGCTAGTTTTAGACCAAATTCCTCAAAACGCTACGGCTCCTGGGGCAACTCCCGCGCCAGGAGTGCCAAGGCCGAACGAACGGACCTCTCAACAAGCTGACAGCCCAGCGAGTGAGCGACGCTCGCTACACAGCCCACAGCAAATAAATTCTAAACCATCCGACAACCGTCCCCAAAGAAGAACTGGTCGAAGAGTACCGCAAGCAGTTCGCAGCGGATCGAAGGAACGAACGATCATTCCAATCGAAGATGATATAGATGATACAATTCCCCATCGACCGAGAGCGACTCGATTCTCAGAACGAGAAATTGAAAGGATGGTACAAGAGCGACTTGAACAACGATTACGATCTGTGCAGAACCCGTGGGCCCGGACTGCAGAACTCCAAGAAAGCCTTGCGGCTTGCTCTCCTTTCTGCAGGGAAATAAAAGAAGCACAGTCCGTAGGACAGGTCCCGGGAAGACTACCCCGATATGATGGAACCACCGACCCGGACGATTATATTTTTAGCTTTACGAATATAATGAATTTGTACGCCCACTCCGCCGAATTCACCGCCAAACTAATGGTAACAACATTCGAAGGACTCGCGCTGGATTGGTTTGCCAAGCAACCAGCCAACTCTATATTCAGTTTCCGAGAATTATGCAATAAACTAACGCAGCAATTTGCCAGTCAGAAGAGACAAAAACTTCCGATGAGCTACTTGGGAACCATACACCAACAAGAGGGAGAATCCCTAAGAAATTGGTTGGCAAGGTTCAACGTAGAATTACTCAAAATCGAATCACCGAATATCGATTACATAATTTCTATCCTCTTCGACCTCACTAAAAATAGGCAATTTGGAAACGCCCTCAGTCGAAAACAACCGAGAACGTTTGCCGACATTATGAGCTTGGCTTCTAAGTATATGACCCAAGAAGAGATGAATTCCTTTAAGGATAAAAACAAAAACAAAGCCACCACCTCAGGCTCCAAACGGCACGATAGGCTTCCTACCCAAAAAGCTTCGGATTACGAGCGATCTTCCAGGAGAGGTAATGTTTTCCACCGACTGGAATACAACAAAGCCGATCATGACAGACAACCTAATTTCTACCAAAGACCAAGAAACCATGATCAACCAATAAGAAGCAGGGTGAATCAAGTAGAACACCCAAGGTTAAATGTTCCAATGGAAGAAATATTGGAAGTCCTAGAAAGAAATAACTGGATTCCCGAAGCGAGGAAAATCGCGCAGCCAAGACCAGGCTCTCGAAACTACGATCAATACTGCAAATACCATAGGGCACATGGACATCGAACGGAGAATTGTTTTCACCTTAAGAGAGAAGTTGAGAAACTTATCGAGCAAGGAAAACTCGACGAATACATAGAGCAAGATAATCATAGAAGGGAAAGAAGTAGAAGCCCTCGGAATGTTGATCGAAGGAGAAATTCTCGTCAAAGGTCACCCGAACGCCGACCTATTCTGGAATCGAATCACGACCAGATCAATGGAACTATCCATACGATCTCCGGGGGTCCCGCGGGTGGAGATAGTCGTAACGCCCGGCGAAGAACTGCCAGGTCCATCATTGGAAACTCAAAATACCCAAAAGAAATTTGGACCCTGGAAAGCAGGCCATCAAACGATCAACAGATCAGTTTTAATGAAGGCGAAGCGCCTAAAAATATTATCTGGGACGCAAGAGAGGATAACCCCGACTTCCCTATGGTAATATCGCTAGAAATAGCAAATTACAATGTCAAGAGAATCTTAATCGATAATGGGAGCTCAGCCAATATTATCTCCCGAGAAGTTTTAGCCCAAATGGACTTGGGACAGATAAACTTGCAGAAAGTAGCTACGCCATTAATAGGATTCGGGGGGT
>CM064883.1:64004730-64046449 GCA_003313485.2 Penstemon barbatus | reverse complement strand
CCTTAGATCACAGGGCTATGGGACAACCCGTGGACTGATCTCCAAGGCCGTGATCTAGAACATATTCAAGAGTCGTAGAATCCAATCGAGACAGGACATCGTTGGATTCGGTTAGACTCTCACTATTGTGTATACTCCGATGAACTGGAGAACGCTGGGGTCCACGAGCGTGACTGGGATAGTCGATACACATAAGTGGGTGGCTTGCTAGGATGGCAAGCGCACTGAATACCCCAATTAGGAAATAACTCACCATGGAAGCGGTAGTCGCATATCGGGGTTGAAGTTATTCCAATTTACAATAGTATACGAGGAACGATCCCTAACTACTTGAGATGATAGGGTTTATCTGGTGCGAGAACGTCTATGCTTTGATTTGAGTCCCGACTGACTGGAGATCGCCAGAAAGTCTCTGTGGACTCATATTGGGTATAGAGGAACTCGTATGCAGATTCATATCATCAACAAAGGATCCATTGACCCGACTTGATAGGTTGGGAAATTCTCCTATGGAATTCTGTGAGAAATTAATTCTGGTAAAATCCTCGGCCGAGGTATCTGACAGCTTTATGTAAGTAGCTCATAAAGATTAAGTCAAAGAGAATTATTTCGATACCAGAATGCATAAGGTCAAGACAAAAGAAAAGGGAAACCGATGAAAGACCATATCCTTAAGTCTCGACTCGGAGATTGATCGATGGAGAGATTATGTCGTATATGGTAATTGTAAATGATAAAAGGTTCACTGAATTAATTCACCAGTGATTGGGCTCCATGGGCTTGTGGCTGGACATCGACCGTGGAGTGTGGGAGAATTCCCAAATTGGCAGGGGTGCTGATTTTGGAATGGTCAATCGACAGAGTGTTCGATTGATTTAGAGTAAATCTTACTCGAATAATTAAATAATATTTAATTATAACCCACGGCCAATTATGTGGTGAACCTACGGGGGCATACACAATACACATGAAGCGAAAGCGAGGAAATAAGAACGACCGAGTCGACTGGGTCGACTGGGTCGATTATTATGGGTGGGTCGACTGGGTCGACCCAATTGGAACAAAATGGGATCCAATTGGAATTGGATCAGGATCATAAATTAAATTGGAATTTAATTTGTGGATTAATTAATTAAATTGGATTTAATTAATTAAAAGGGATTTTAATTAAATGGACTTAGAGTCTGATTTAATTAAATGGGAGATTAAGTTAATTAATTGGGCTATTTAATTGGGAGATTAAATAAAGCCTGGTAAAATTAATTAACTGGGCCATGAATTAATTAGAAGACTTGGTCTTCTAAATTAAATAGGGCCATGGCCCATGTAGGAGAAAAGAGTCCTAGTCCTAATAGGACTAGGTTAGGGAGATAACTATAAGTAGTCTTCTTGTAGTTATTTTTCACACAACTGAATAAGCAAAATTTGAGCAAGAGCAAAAATTCTCTCTCCCCTCTCCCAGTAATAGTCGACCGAACCCTGTCTTTCTTTTGGAAGAATTTTTCGTTTTCGACTTTGTTCCTAAATCGTTCCTAAATCCTAGATCATAATATATCTTGTGTTCTAGCTGATCAAGATATATTATTTTCGTGTAATTGTGGTGTATCAACCCGTAGAGGCGCAACACGTGGGGCGCTACTGCAGAGCTTGGGTCGATTTTGCTGAAGAGAATTTCAGAGTCCGTTTTGCTGACTGCCAACTTGGATTTGCAAGGAGATAGGTATAACGTGCAAACTTATACTATCGTTTTATTTATTCATATATATACAACTAGAGAGTATCCTGGCAAGATTCCGTAAGAGGTCCTAAAATTTTTATATTCCGCTGTGACTAGGGCTGTTTATCTTACCGAATCCCAACAGTGGTATCAGAGCCAACTCTAGGCTTTGTATATATATGAATTTGCAAATTCTGTGTTTTTATAAATCATATGTTTGATTTATGTGTGGCTAGTTCTTTAACTGTATATGTTTAGAACGTAGATCTGTTAACTTAGAGTTAATGTAAAATTTTGATTCGAAAATTTTATCGTGTTAATTTTTATTTTTGGATTAAATTAATTAAAACTGTTGATTTTAATTAATTAAGGAATCAAACACAAATTAAAGCAAAACAAAAGGAAAATAAAGTAATTAGATCGACAATTTGTTCTCTTGGTGAGAATAATTGTCGACCTTAGTGCTTGGCACAACTTTTTCATTTTCTTTTGTAAACATAATGCACATGACCATATGTGAAATTGCATGAATGTTGTTTTAGTTTGGCATATGTTACGTAAATCTTGAAGCCTACGATTTATGGCATGACATGGTGGTTCAAATTTTCTTGGAAGAATTTTTGGATAATCTTGGATAAAATCTTGGAGATTTGGTTGTTATGGAATCTTGGTGAATCTTGGATTGATCTTAGAGATCTAATTAAACAAGGAAACTTAGAGTTTTGTTTAATATAAGACATTTAATTAAAATTAATGTCTTGTAGTTAATTACCAAGATTAAAGATCTTAGAGATCTTATTAAATTAGGAAACTTAGAGTTTCATTTGTGATAAGAGATTTAATTGAAATTAATCTCTTCTTGTAAAGTTACCAAGATTAAAGATCTTAGAGATCTTATTAAACAAGGAAACTTAGAGTTTCATTTGTGATAAGAGATTTAATTAAAATTAATCTCTGCTATTAAGTTACCAAGATTAAAGATCTTAGAGATCTTATTAAATTAGGAGACTTGGAGTTTTGGATAAGGTAGAAATCTTGGTGGATTTGGACACTACCTTAGTTAACTAATCTTGTCAAAATAGGATTATCTTGAGAATCTTAGAGATTTGTAAAATTGGGAAACTTAGAGTTTTGGATAAGATAGTAATTTTGGAAGATTTGTAACTATCGTAATTAACCAACTTTATCAAGATAAGAATTGTAGATTACTTAGAACTCAAGCAAGAGTTAATTAATCTTAGAGATTAATTGATAATTCAAAATTAAATTAACTTGGATAATTTTTGTGAATTAAAATTAAACGAGCCGGTAAATTTACATTTATGCCCTTATGTGAATTTATGTATGTTCTTGAGTGAATATGTGGATTTGTCGATTTTGCCCTTAAGCCCTGTGTAGTTTTGGTTTATTTATTTTATGGGTTGTAATTAAATGGGTCTGATTGGTGCCCTTGCTTGCGCAAACGAATGTAATAGAATAGGGCCTTTATTTTTATAAGCTAGGCTTAGATTAGGCTTGGAGCCAAGAAGACCTCATGAAGACTTGGAGATCCACATGGAGGCCCATTACCTTGGAGGACATGGAGACCCAATTCGTTACATGGAGGCCCAATCAAGGTGGATATTACAAGAAGGCCCATGATGTATGGGTTTTGAAAATTGTAATAGTTAGGACATTTAATTT
This sequence comes from Penstemon barbatus, assembly GCA_003313485.2. NCBI lineage: Eukaryota > Viridiplantae > Streptophyta > Magnoliopsida > Lamiales > Plantaginaceae > Penstemon > Penstemon barbatus. Next base: position 64,043,049 of record CM064883.1, on the reverse strand, counting down.
CCACCCTAGACTGACCAATTGGTCCATCATGTGGCTCGTGATGGATCGCATAGGATGGGCAATCGACCAATCATATGTGCAATGCTAGGTGATATATGTTTACTATTATTCTTTGATGTATGTCTTGCATGCTTAGAATAGATCACGTAAACAAGATAAAGCATAATCTGATGAGACCTCGCACGAAGAAAACTTAAAACCTCCAATTGAACTTAAAAACTCAATTAGAATATTAAATCGATTAACGGGCGCATATGAATGGTGTCTATGGTCCGAGCCTATCCAATTACTAGGTCTTAGGCATATTGTACAAATATATCTCGATGTCTCACGAGTCGTGGGTCGAGCTATAGGAAGATGATATGTCTATTGCCTCGATGCACAGTTTAGTGCCAAGGGAGGGGATAGCAAGGTTCTAGGCGCTGTCTCACGAGTCGTGGGGCGTCTAGGATTGAACTATTTCTCTTCGCGAGCATTGGACATGATTTAACGCGAGTAAGTATGGATGTCTCACGAGTCGTGGGTCCATAACGAAAACCGAGGCTGAATAAACTCAAGGGTTAGCTGGGATGGTTAACCGGCGACATGATCGCCCACCAAGTGGATCAATTGGTATGGCCAACGAGTCGTGGGTACTGAGCGATTGCATTTGGGCCTTGAGCCCATTAGGAAATTTTTATTTCCCGAACCTTATGTGGGGGCATAAGTATTCGACAAAAATAGTGGGAGTAATTTACAAATGAAAACCATGTTTGTAAATTATGCATTGATATTAATCTGCCGCGTATTTATCGTCATGTTTATGATAGTTTATCTTAAGTTATGTATCCATGAATATTTACCATCATACTTGAATCAAATAAATTGACTGAACCCAAATGAATTTTGAATGACTTCGAAACTTGAGAAATTATTCTCGAGTCCAAGCAAGGACTAATCTCCTTACAAAGATTTCATTGTTTTTCCTTTCGAAGTTACACTTCGACTGGAATGGTGATAGGTTTCGCCAAGCTGCCTTTTTCGAAGTTACTCTTCAAATAAGAAAGGTGATAAGTTTCACCAGAGGGTTGAGGATAGTTCTCAAGCCCAAATTTTCTTGAAGGCAAACATGAAGTCTCCCATGAATGGGAAGTAACATCTTGAGAAAAGGCCTCAAAAGGCTCGAGAGATGGAAGAAGAGGAATGTATCCTCTCTAAAGGGAAATAACCTTGGAGGTTTTTCTGTAAGGATGATAAGTTGAAAAGTCAATCAAAATGATTCTTCCATGGATTAAGATCAAGGGAAGAGGGAATTGAACCTATTCATCCCATAAGGGATGATTAAATTTTATTGAACTTAACCTTATGGTTAAAGTAATGCATAAGGGTGTTGGATGCCCGATGAAGCACTCATTGATGTATTCAATGCATCTAAAGCCATGAATTATTTAGATCATTGGAATTTGCTTATACCATCCCTTGTCTTAAGGGATGTGATAGTTCCATAATGGTTGGAACTGATTGCGCTATAAGATTTATACGCAAAAGGTGTACATAAGCAAATGAGTATGGATACTCATATATCGACTAAATAAAATATGCATAGTCAATAAAATATAAATAATCAAGATTTCACACACTTGAGTCGTTGTAAAAACCGAAAGGCGATACACGAATACTAAAACATATTTCCAAATTAAAAGATTCAAAGACTGAGCTCGACTGGGTCGAGCTTGACTGGGATGCTGTACATATTAACCGACTTTCGAATCTTGCTTAATGGAAATTAGATTTAGTAGTTGGTTGCTAGGCAACCAAGAGGCATAAACAATTGCAATGGATTTAATCCATTTATAAGTGTGTAGAAACACTAAAGCATTAGTGGGAGATAAGGCGTCTCTAGTACCCTCATGGGTAAAAGTACGTTGTGATGTACAATTCCAAATTACTTTTGGAATAAAAGAAGAGAGCCTAATCAATGAAAGCATGTAAGAGATTTGGATCAATTCAAAATCGAACATGCACGCAATTGATTATTTAATAGAGAATTAGATTCTCGAAATGTAAGACCCGCTCGAAACGTTGTCTGTTGTCAAGCATTCTGGACATGTAAATGTCCATTAAGAAATCTTACATGAAATTCCTTATTCAAACAAATGAAACTTGATCGAAAAAATCGAAGATACTGAGCTAAGTATCTCTGAAGCCAGATCCAAAACATATCACGTCATATGAGTTTTGGTATTGTACCTTCATATGCATTCATGCGCATATGGGGTCTCCCGCTTATGTAAATAAGCTGGTGGGAGATAAGTTGGATGTAAAGTCCATCTTATGCAATTCGTGGGGTATCCAGAAAACTCTATAGGATACAAGTTCTACGATCCTACAAGATAAACTACGTTTGTCTCAAGGAACGCACACTTCTTGGAGAAGGATTTCTTGCTAGGCAAGAAGGAACACGACGTAGAACTAGATGAGGTCACTGAAGCTGAAAAGACCAAAGAGGTCGATCAAGCTGACCCATCACCATAGGCAGTGGGAGAACAAGAGCATGAAAGTACATCAGAGAGTACACCGATACTTCGTAGGTCAGAAAGACAACGTAGAGAACCCAAGAGGTACTACAGTCTGCTGCGTGAGACTAGACAGTCTCTAACCGACCCAAGGACTTACGAAGAGGCTATGCTAGGCATAGACTCGGGAAGGTGGCGTGAAGCCATGGAATTCGAATTGGACTCCATGCACTCGAACAAGGTCTGGGCCTTGGTAGATCCACCAGTGGGAGTAGCTCCCATGGGTTGCAAGTGGATCTATAAGCGAAAGCTTGGAGTGAACGGAGAGGTAATAACCTACAAGGCGCGACTAGTGGGAAAATGATACACTCAAAGGTCAGGTATCGACTTTGAGGAGAACTTCTCGTCCGTCGCAATGCCTAAATCCATTCGAATCTTGCTGGCCATAACTGCGTGGTATAACTACGAGATATGGCAGATGGATGTGAAGACTGCCTTTCTCAATGGGGACATTGAAAAGGAGATCTACATGGAGCAACCAAAAGGATATGCATCCAAAGGAGATGAGCACAAGGTGTGCAAACTCCAGAGGTCCATTTATGGACTAAAGCAAGCTTCCCGAAGTTGGAACATTCGTTTCGATGAAACAATCCAAACTTTTGGATTCATCAAAAACGTGTTCGAACCTTGCGTGTACAAGAAGATCAGTGGGAGTACAGTTGAATTTTTGGTGCTTTACGTTGATGACATTTTTCTCATTGGAATGTGAAAATGTTGTCCGAAACTAAAGCATGGTTATCTACACAATTCTCAATGAAGGATTTGGGAGAAGCATCCTTTGTACTAGGTACAAGGATCTACCGAGATAGATCAAAAGGACTGCTGGGCCTCTCCCAATCCCAGTACATAGATAAAATCTTGAAAAGATTTAATATGGAAGAATCCAAGAGAGGATTGCTTCCAATGAGACATGGAATTGCACTCTCTAAGTCTATGGCACCAAAGACGCCTGAAGAGAGAAACAATATGTCTCGAGTACCATATGCATCCACAATAGGAAGCATAATGTATGGTATGTTATGTACTAGACCAGACGTAGCGTACGCTTTAAGCGTTACAAGTCGCTACCAGTCTGATCCAGGTGAGCAGCACTGGATAGCCGTAAAGGCAATTCTGAAGTACCTGAGAAGGACTAAGGAATTGTTCTTGATATACGGTGGAGGAGAATTGAAATTGGAAGGCTATACTGATTCTAGCTTCCAATGTGATGTAGACGACTTCAAGTCGACATCTGGATACGTGTTCTGCCTCAATAGTGGTGCGGTAAGCTGGAAGAGCTCCAAGCAAGACACTACCGCAGTTTCAACCACCGAGACAGAATACATTGCCGCGAATGAAGCGGCAAAGGAAGGTGTTTGGATGAAAAACTTCATCCAGGAATTGGATGTGATACCTAGCATTGTCGAGCCATTACTATCTTCTGTGATAATAATGGAGCTATCTCGCAAGCGAAGGAGTCGAGATCTCATCAGAATCCAAGCACGAACTAAGACGATACCATTTGATATGTTATATCATTGGTAGAGGAGACATAAAGATGGAACGTGTCACCTCAAGGGATAATACGACGGACCCGCTGTCTAAGCCATTGCCTCAAAGGCATCCGAAAACATCTGTCTAAGATGGGAATCAGAAGTATGAAAAGTTGGCGTTTAGTACAAGTGGGAGATTGATAGAATAGTGTCCTGCAAGCCAACTATTTTGGCTGCATTTAATTGAAAGGACCATTCAATTGGATTAATAAATGCATTTTATTATATGGTCATCTTTATCTTATGTAATAATAATCTACGCATAAGGATAGAAGTCCTTAGATCACAGGGCTATGGGACAACCCGTGGACTGATCTCCAAGGCCGTGATCTAGAACATATTCAAGAGTCGTAGAATCCAATCGAGATAGGACATCGTTGGATTCGGTTAGACTCTCACTATTGTGTATACTCCGATGAACTGGAGAACGCTGGGGTCCACGAGCGTGACTGGGATAGTCGATACACATAAGTGGGTGGCTTGCTAGGATGGCAAGCGCACTGAATACCCCAATTAGGAAATAACTCACCATGGAAGCGGTAGTCGCATATCGGGGTTGAAGTTATTCCAATTTACAATAGTATACGAGGAACGATCCCTAACTACTTGAGATGATAGGGTTTATCTGGTGCGAGAACGTCTATGCTTTGATTTGAGTCCCGACTGACTGGAGATCGCCAGAAAGTCTCTGTGGACTCATATTGGGTATAGAGGAACTCGTATGCAGATTCATATCATCAACAAAGGATCCATTGACCCGACTTGATAGGTTGGGAAATTCTCCTATGGAATTCTGTGAGAAATTAATTCTGGTAAAATCCTCGGCCGAGGTATCTGACAGCTTTATGTAAGTAGCTCATAAAGATTAAGTCAAAGAGAATTATTTCGATACCAGAATGCATAAGGTCAAGACAAAAGAAAAGGGAAACCGATGAAAGACCATACCCTTAAGTCTTGACTCGGAGATTGATCGATGGAGAGATTATGTCGTATATGGTAATTGTAAATGATAAAAGGTTCACTGAATTAATTCACCAGTGATTGGGCTCCATGGGCTTGTGGCTGGACATCGACCGTGGAGTGTGGGAGAATTCCCAAATTGGCAGGGGTGCTGATTTTGGAATGGTCAATCGACAGAGTGTTCGATTGATTTAGAGTAAATCTTACTCGAATAATTAAATAATATTTAATTATAACCCACGGCCAATTATGTGGTGAACCTACGGGGGCATACACAATACACATGAAGCGAAAGCGAGGAAATAAGAACGACCGAGTCGACAGGGTCGACTGGGTGAATAATCGACTGGGTCGATTATTATGGGTGGGTCGACTGGGTCGACCCAATTGGAACAAAATGGGATCCAATTGGAATTGGATCAGGATCATAAATTAAATTGGAATTTAATTTGTGGATTAATTAATTAAGTTGGATTTAATTAATTAAAAGGGATTTTAATTAAATGGACTTAGAGTCTGATTTAATTAAATGGGAGATTAAGTTAATTAATTGGGCTATTTAATTGGGAGATTAAATAAAGCCTGGTCAAATTAATTAACTGGGCCATGAATTAATTAGAAGACTTGGTCTTCTAAATTAAATAGGGCCATGGCCCATGTAGGAGAAAAGAGTCCTAGTCCTAATAGGACTAGGTTAGGGAGATAACTATAAGTAGTCTTCTTGTAGTTATTTTTCACACAACTGAATAAGCAAAATTTGAGCAAGAGCAAAAATTCTCTCTCCCCTCTCCCAGTAATAGTCGACCGAACCCTGTCTTCCTTTTGGAAGAATTTTTCGTTTTCGACTTTGTTCCTAAATCGTTCCTAAATCCTAGATCATAATATATCTTGTGTTCTAGCTGATCAAGATATATTATTTTCGTGTAATTGTGGTGTATCAACCCGTAGAGGCGCAACACGTGGGGCGCTACTGCAGAGCTTGGGTCGATTTTGCTGAGGAGAATTTCAGAGTCCGTTTTGCTGACTGCCAACTTGGATTTGCAAGGAGATAGGTATAACGTGCAAACTTATACTATCGTTTTATTTATTCATATATATACAACTAGAGAGTATCCTGGCAAGATTCCGTAAGAGGTCCTAAAATTTTTATATTCCGCTGTGCCTAGGGCTGTTTATCTTACCGAATCCCAATAGTTGTATATATATGAATATAATTAAACGACAGTACAAGTTTCGAGAAGAAAATATCAGTAGTTGAATCCAAGGATCTCAGAAAGATCATTCTTCTATACCTTATCAATATGAAAATTATTGGATTTATTTTCCAATTAATTGATTCGTTATTCGTTGAAGGTTACCATATTTATCTAATTAAGGCATTTCAAGCCGGGGAACGATCAATATATAGATAGAGAAGAAAAAATTTCTCAGATATTTTCCTCGATCAACCGATACAGAGTTAATCCAATCAACTCAATCGATAGCTATTCTAAAGGAAAATATTGGTCGATTTATTGGAGTAATAACAATAGATTATACAAATCCTTAAGGTTGCAGTCTATTCATGATCGGAATTTCTTCCTCCGAATATCAGGTTTAATAATTTTGGAATAATTATATGAATCAATCACAATCGGAATATATTTTTCTGAGGGTCGGGTTCAACAACTTCGAAGTGGTTATAGAAGTTATTTACAATTATCCCAGTTCATTTTTGATCGATCACATAGTTTATATACTATTCGACCAATGAGATCAAAAAAGCAGTCAACAAAGTTCAAAAAGATATGCAGTAAAAATAACAAGGAGACAAAGTTTTATTTAAATTCTTCGAGCATAGTACAAATGAAGTCTCAAGTACAATAGTGAAATTCGAGCTCAAAAAGAAAAGTACATTCACTCCTATCCTACTACAAATTCTACGAGCTAAGCTAAATGGCTTCGATCTACAAGCGTCAGCATGTGATACAGAGGTCGAACATGTCGCGAAACCAATGTTTTTCATGTCAATCACTCGCAACATGGCAGGATCAAGGCACACACCCTCGATTGAGCCACGGAGCAGAGTGAAGCTAGATCGGAGTCCATCTCCAGGACTTTTATCCGATCTTAGGTCTTCATCTGTAAATAATGATTGTTGGGCACAATCATTATTCACACCCTGATCCGATCCAGAACAGAGGGAAGCTACCCTAGCGGAGTTACTCCAACCAATCTCGAAGGAACTATACTTCAAGAAAATCCTTGAAGAAGCCCATACTCGAGATTTGAAGAACTCCTCCGAGGTTAACCCACTGCCCGATCGGACGTAGCGACCGAAAACCAAAATTCTAACCCGACTCAGATGAGTTAAGTCCAAGAGAGTAGGTTGCCTACCGGTATTCTAGGCGCAACTTCTTTTGCCTGTCGATATTCTAAGCGAAAGAGGCTACACCAAAGGGACTAGGATCGAAAAACAGGGTCCGAGTCCTAATTTCAAACTCTATTATTTCAGAAGGATTACGGATCATTTTGCTAAAATTCAAAATTCGATCTGTGGCGATCGGATGAGGCATTGATAATGAGTGAAGAATGTGTTCGAAAAAATTGGAACTATTTATAACAGCGAAGGGTTAGAACCGACGGACCAGATCACGTGTCACGGACGGTTATGATCTAAAACAATAAATGTACTGACTGTTACATTTCCCAAGGAATAGGGTCCTGTTTGGTTGAAAGAAGAAGTAATCTTATAAACACATAAGGATGGTTCGCCGGTCCTTATTTACTAACCAATCTAAAAGGCCAGCACATAAATCGAAAATGTTTGTTTAAAAATTCGACCTTTTGGACGTACTATTCAAAATACAATACTGGTTTGGAAAATTCAAGGAAGTACTATGATCGAGAGTCGCGTTCAAACACCGGGTTAGCGAAATTGTGGTCGGCCTATTCGGCACCAGTCCATCACTTACAGAGAAATGGGCATCGAAAACAATTCAAAAGTATATATTTGTTAGAACAGCGGTTATCGGATCAAAATATCCGCCATCGAATCATCATATTCTATCGACGATTAAAACCCGAATGATTAATACAAGTAGTGTTATCAACGATATATCTTCGATAAGTTATTCGAATTAAGGAATTCGGTCAATTTCAGAAATTCGGATTATGCTGAGGATCGGTTAAAAGCTCGTATTTTAAAATTTTTCAAAGGAAGTTATTTGATTACTTATTGGATTACTCGTTATTTACTCACCTAAAAAGGGGTGTTTGATTATTTTAAGTATCAATTTAAAGTATCCAAGTTCGATCTGGCTATCAAAGATTAGAGTACATCTAACTGTTATTCGATCGACCAACAAAGAAGAAGACAAAAAACTTTATAAAATCATTTCAAGAAAGAGAATATGTACAATAGTGATCCTATTACAAAGATCTGAAAATTCGAAAGAGCAAGAAGATTACATTTCGAATACGATACAAGCTAATATATTACATTCCGATCCTATTTGCATTCTACAATCCTACGAAATTTTCGGTTTCATCTCCCATCAATCAATCGAGCTAACTCAGCTCCGAGCATTGAATCTCCTTTGGACCTGCAAACTTTTAACTTTATTTGCGGTCCTCCGAAGACCTAGGGGTGAATACATAATTTATCGGATAACTTTATTTTCCGGCGCCCTCCCCCAGTACGTCTTCCTAAATGCATTGTGGCAACAGGCCCCCGAGCGGAGACCCATGACAAGGAAATGATAAAGCTACCGATCATCCTTGAAAAATTTGATGTTCGTATTCCATCAACACTTTTGCGGGTCGAGCAGTCTTTCGGACCTTGGGGTAGTCAGCCGTAACAAAATACAATCCTTAATTGACTAACCCCGGGCGATGATCGGTAACCTATGGATTTTCTGAATCTGGCATATTGGCCTTCAAGATGCAGAATATATTTGCCTGACGATATTCTAAGCGAGCACAAAGCAGTTCTGTTCCTTTCAAAGATTGTTCGAAGTCTGAACTCAAAAAGTCGAGTTAATTGAATGATGATCTTGATCATAATGATCGGATGAAGAAAAGAGCCAGTAGGACAAAAGAGATAATATAAAGCGTATGACACCGCCTTTTATAGTAAGGGTTGAGATGAATCCGATGGCGGATAATTTGTGAGATGAACGGATAAGATTCAACAACCGTTGGGATTCCCGATGAATAAGAAACTGTTTGGCTACAGTAGGGAGTTCTTCAAACTTACCAACATCCGGAACACATACGCAACCATTGAACAAAGAATATTAGATCAAGCAAAGCAAGAATATCATAAGATGTTGTTCACAGAGATTCCTGAATAAGTAAAATGATACAAAAAATTACTTTTCAATCCTATTACAAGCCACAAGAAAAAAGATTCGATCCTATTACAAGCTACAAGAAGAAAACGTGTATCCTATCACAAAACAGGCGCAAACCATCTCAATTACATCTCGTGATTCCAGTAAGATGTCCAGTTGGTCCTACCTCCCGGGCCGGGAGAATCAAATAGGCTCTTCTTTAGGCTTGATAAGTGGGAGCTATTGGCCTCTTTGATCGATCAATAATTCTAAACAAAAAAGGGGAAATTTGCGGTATAAGCCTAAATGAATGATAATGTCCTTACTCAAAAGATTTACAAGGATAGTGAATATTGGGTATTGGTTGATAATAGGAAGGGAAAGATTGAAGAGCTAATTCGATGCCTATGATCGAGTAACTCAATTCGAACGGCTTCCCATTCATTATGTTCGTACCTTTCCACACCCTTCATGATGAGCTTTGTGGCAACAGGTCGCTCACGATGAGAACCGTGCCAGAGGAATAATGACCTATCCCTTAACGCCCTTGAAGACTTCATGCTCAGACTCTCAAACTCTTCGCAGAGCCGACGGGGTTATTAGGGCCGTGGGTGGTCAGCAATGCACCATGTTGACCTTCAAGGGCAAATATTTCTTCGTCTGCAGATATCCTAATCGATATTAAAATACTCAATACTTTATGATTCGCGAAATACGTTCTAGCTCGAATTTCGAAGTACTGGAATGCAAAAGCGTATTCCTTGATCAACATGGTCGAAGAAAACTCTACTAAAAGTAAGAATATCCGTTTAAGGAGATAGGAAAAGGCCCATTTATAGGAGCAACTTAATGTGGTCCAACGGATGAGATGTAACGATTTGTGCGGTCAGGATTTAATGACCGATCAGTTTCCCGAGTAATAAGGTAGTGTTTGGTACAATAAAGGAAAGGAAATTGCTCGAAAATTCGGAAATCATTTCGATCAACGAAATATTCGAACATCAAACACAAAGCAATACCAATAGAGATTTGGTTGCATATCGAAAACAGCTTACTAATCAAAGTATATTGCAAGGCCTAGGACAGAAAGGTAAAAACACTACCGGACAAGATTACATTACTACGGAATAAATCAAATTACGCCTACAGAAGTTTATGACTCGGAGAAAATCTTCTGAAGCTCTATGCTACAATCACGATACCCACGAACATAGACTTTTGCTCACAAAGCTCGGAATCCTTCCTTTCCTGTTCGTAGATACCCCTGAGCCCTTCTAGCTACTTGCTCAGCTTCTCCAAGATCTCCTCTCCTCGATTACGGCAGCCTTATCTTTCTCCAGAACCAGCCTATCCTCAAGGGATCTGTTGGCTTCAAGAAGGCGGCCAAGCTCGATCTTATTCTTTGCCAAATCGAGGGATATAGCAGCTCGCTGATTCGATCCCACGCTCTGCAAGCATCTTGAGATCAAGAAATGACTGGCCTAAGATATATATAAAAAAAAAAAAGGAAATCAGAAGTTCGAACTTATATATAATTGACAAAACTCAGGTCCCAGTATTGAATGTTACAATGAAGAGAAGTGAGATGGCCCTAATATTTATAGCAAAGAAGGCATCATGTTAGCACAATAATAGAATGGTCGTCGCCCACAGAAAAGATTCGATATAAGGTAACAAAGGCTCTCGTTAAAATAACAATTTGATTTAGGGCATGTAAGGATTAAATTGTCTGTATGATTGAGAAAGCAAGAAGTACAAGGGTCTATAAATTACAAAATAAGAGTCAATAAAGCCCTATTACATAATATTCATCGATGATCGGATTCTTCAGCACTAGGATTGCGACCCTCCTCCGCCTTCTCGCCCTCTCCCTCGGAATCACCTTCCGAACTGTCGTCAGAAGAGCTACTCGAGCTCTCGTCCCCATCTCCGCTACTTTGATCATCAGAACTGGAGTTATTTGTCCTAGGGGGATTGATATTCTCTCCTCCACGATCATCGGATTCACCCTCGATATCCACGTCCTCATCCTTTTCCTCCGAACTTTCGGCTTCGAGCATATCAGGGTTAGGCATTGGAACCCCGAATTCAGCAAGGAACGGAGCAAATTCATGATCATCTAGACCCTCAATTTTGGGAGGAAGAAAGGAAGCTTTATAATTTTCCCCAAGAATATTTTTATAAGGGTCTATATAAGGGAGATATTCATCGAGAACGCCTTAAATCCTTCCGGCCACGATGAGCTGCTGAACACTTTTATAAAAGAAGGCTTGATTAATTGGGCCCGATCGCGACCAAACCAAGGTATCAAGAAAGGGGGACTCTAAAAACTCCCTTATAGCTGGAAGCTTGCCTTCTTCTCGACCTCGAACATATGCCTGTTCGGACAATGCCTTACCCTGCTCAAGATCCAACTTTAATTTTGCTATCTTTTCCTCGAGGGCCCTCTTTTCTTCGAGCTCTTTCCTAGCCTCCTCGAGCTCCTTCTCGACCTCAGTAAGCTTGGCACTAGTCTCCCTCAATCGACCGGCCGTAACAGCTTTCTCTTTGAGAATGTTGTGGAGAGCATTATGAGTTTGTCGAGACTCTTCTTCTAAAATGGCTAGTCGATGAAATTGGTGTGTAAATAAATCTCCCGCCTGTAAAAAGGACATCAGTAATAAGGCGAGATTTCGAAAAAAGTTAATACATTCGAAGAAAACATGTACCCTCTGATGTGCATAAGCAAAATCGCCCATGATCTGAAAACCGTCTTTCTGGAAAAGCACGGTATTATCATCCCTAAACCTTCCAGCCATCAGAATTCGGAAGGACTTATCCACCGTATGCTCACCATTAGGGCCAAGGTCGGTTCGCGAAGGTGATCGTCTATAAAATCTACCAAATCCGGTTCCGAACGACCTGGTCGACATTGGATCAGGCCTGGACTCCGACCAAATGGCCTTACTCTTCTTGAAGGCTCGGGATCTTTGCTATTCCTTTTCCGGCCGCTCGAGCTTCTATTATCTCTTGGGATTGGATCCCCTTTAACGTATAGTAACTATAGCCCGCCGCGGTCGGATCAGACGTACCAGTTGAGAATACCGATTGAAGAGGGCCAGAAGCTCGAGGTTGTGAAGTCCCCTCGGCAGCAATTTGAAGAAAACCTGTAGCTGTGTTCGGAACTTGAGGAGTGTCGGTTCTGGCATCGGTTCCTCCTATCATCAAAGTAGCCCTTGATTTCTTTTGCTTACGTGGTTGGCCCTGGGACTCTGTAGAAAATGAAGCAACGACCGAACCGGCTACGGAGGTTCGAAACTTCTCAACAATCTCAGCTGTAAAATCGAGAATGGATTTAATTTCGAGCCAAGAAACATCAACCGAATTATAGGAAAAGAAAAAGTATACCTTAGGTGGAAGGAGAAATTACGGCAGGATCCTCCTCATCCGTCCGAGTAACTTGGTTAGGTGGATCGTCAGAAGGCGTGGTCGAAGATTCGCCAAAATTGATAGGAGGGGCAAGATAAGAACATTCGCTGAGCCCTGCCATTCTCAAGACCCTCTCTTGAGTCAATAAGGCAGTTTGATAAAGATCAGGGTGGAGGGTCTGCAAAAATTCATCCGGAAGTTCTTGATTCATCAGTCCTGTAAGTTTCCGCCTACCATAAATCCAAGACCTCTCTCCAGGCCATTCATAAGGGGTCGGTTCTGGAGTCTCTGCAGAAGGTGGAGTATCGGAGCCTCGGACGAAAAAGAACTCCTTTTTCCACCCTTTCAGGTTGCTCGAAACGTTGCTTGACAATATCGATCGATTCGACCTCTGCGAGAAATAAACGTACCCAGCATTCGAAGATGTTGAGGAGCTTACTTGGAAAACCCGCCAGAAGTTTTGGAAAGCTGCTTTCTTCCATTTGGCCTTCATTAGCGCGCTAAAGGCGACAATATACCCAATCGAATTCGGGAGAATTTGGGATGGAGCAAGGTGAAAAGCCTCTAAAACGCTACGAATTAAAGGAATAAAGGGGATGCGTAGGCCGTAAAAGAATTGCCTAGTATAAAAAGCTTGGCACCCCGTAGGAGGATCGGTGACACGCTCCTCAGGAGTTGGGACGACGATCGAAAATCCGTCAGGTAAGTACTTACCGAAGTTGGTCTCCAAGTATTCTCGATGTTCTTCAGTATAACGGCAAACGATTTGATCGGCCCTTTCCTCGGTTTTATTAAGCCGTACACTGGTCGAAGGTTCCGTCCATTCAAAAATCGTAACAACAACACTTCTACCTATTCTGTACTTGGCTTGCTCGTTCTTTCCTAAGGGAAGATCATCCTACTCCGCGGCCTCTTCGTCGGTGGCCTCGCTTGAAGTATCGCTTTCACTACTCTTCGAACCCGAGTTTGACTCCTCTCTCATCTTATCGGAACTAGAACTAGGGCTCTGGACCCTTGAAATCTCAGCTTCGGAAAATTGAGTATCCACAATCCGCATCTCATTGGAACCACCGTCTTGTTCTTCCACTGCCATGGCTTTGCCTTGGGATCTGTTGAACTAGACATTTTATGCTCAGGTCAATCGGACGAATATTAGGGTTTTAATCGATCTATACGCTCCGATCTTGGGTTCTTTGAGAGTCTTGTGCAAATGAATCTCCGACGATCAGCTTATATATACAAGGTCAAAACGGTAAATTGCAAACCGGTCCTCGAATAGTCGCGACGATTGAAATCCCGCGGGATAATTTCAAACCTACTTTCTCTTTAATTGCACATTAGACCCCTATACTCTATGGATTTATGGGCTGCAGCCCAACACGTGAAGAAAAACAACGTTTAGACTTCAGTGTTCATTTACTACTGTGCGATCGGAGAAGCTTGGCCGGAGAAATTAAGGTAGTTATAACAAGGAGTCGATCACGGCATCACGACGTATGAAGCGATGAGATGCTTTTGTAAAGTCTGATAATCAGTATCGGCGAGAAAATTTATATATCAAGACAATCATTATGGTGTTTCCGTGATATACACTCTTTTTCCCTGGTTCGGTTTTTATCCCAATGGGTTTTTTCGAATTAGGTTTTTCACGAGGTTTATCCGAGACATCATAATAAGACTCACCCACCCCGGCGTATCGCATATTTCTCCGAGCTTAAGCTTCACTTTGCGCTCGAGAAGTGGGGGAGTATTGATGATGGGTATTTTGGGAAGTCTACCCCTGAACCCACGTGAGGTCTAGTGTTGGCGTTCTCTGACCACTCATAAGCGAAACCGAGCTCGGACCAGTGATGTTCCGATCCAACCTTTATTAATGGAGTTTTGTGACCTATGATTACTGTTGGGCCGACCATGGGCCCAGGCCTAACAACCTCATAATATATGTGTACGGACAGTCCAGGAAGCTCATTTTTTCTCAGCTATAAATACTACGAATATTAATGAAGGACACACGAATTCCCAGGTGCACTCCATTCGAAGCTGCCGCTCGGAAAGATATTATAGGCCATTTTATATGTATTTCGCACTCTAGCTTGTACGGCATCCTATAATGCTCAAATAGGACCCCCGATACTTGTAATATGTACTCTTTCGATCGCAATATACATTATTGATCATTTCTCCATATACATTGTTTGTGTTACTTTGTTTATATTCTATTATCGATCATACAACGAAACCGTGTAAGATCAATTGGCGCCCACCGTGGGGAAAGGGGAAATTTGCAGTATAAGCCTAAATGAACGATAATGTCCTTACTCAAAAGATTTACAAGGATAGTGAATATAAGGTATTGGTTGATAATAGGAAAGGAAAGATTGAAGAGCTAATTCGATGCCTATGATCGAGTAACTCAATTCGAACGGCATTCCATTCATTATGTTCGTACCCTTCCACACCCTTGATGAGCTTTGTGGCAACAAGTCCCTCACGATGAGAACCATGCCAGAGGAATAATGACCTATCCCTTAACGCCCTTGAAGACTTCACGCTCAGACCTCTCAAACTCTTCGCAGAGCCGATGGGGTTATTAGGGCCGTGGGTGGTCAGCAATGCACCATGTTGACCTTCAAGGGTTTATAAGGGTCCTATTATATTCTTTTTCATAGCGACAGCTTTCACCCCACGGTGGGCGTCAATTGATCTTACGCGGTTTCATGGTATGATCGATATTAGAATATAAACAAAGTAACACAAACAATGTATATGGAGAAATGATCAATAATGTATATTGCGATCGAAAGTGTACAGATTACAAGTATCGGGGATCCTATTTGAGCATTATAGGATACCGTACAAGCTAGAGTGCGAAATACATATAAAATGGCCTATAATATCTTTCCGAGCGGCAGCTTCGAATGGAGTGCACCTGGGAATTCGTGTGTCCTTCATTAATGTTCGTAGTATTTATAGCTGAGAAAAAATGAGCTTCCTGGACTGTCCGTACACATATATTTTGAGGTTATTAGGCCTGGGCCCATTGTCGGCCCAACAGTAATCATAGGTCACAAAACTCCATTTAATAAAGGTTGGATCGGAACATCACTGGTCCGACCTCGGTTTCGCTTTTGAGTGGTTGGAGAACGCCAACACTAGACCTCACTTGGGTTCAGGGGTAGACTTCCCAAAATAACCATCATCACAAGTAAACATATATATAAGGTTAAAAGGGTAAATTGCAAACCGGACCCCGAATAACCGCGACGGTTGAACTCCCTCAAGGTAAAATCAAAATTATCTTCCCGTTAATTGCATTTTAGGCCCCTATACTTTGGGATTATGGGCCGTAGACCGACATTGGAAAAGACGTGCCTCGTTGGTCTCGCAATTTATTTACTTCTCCAAGCCTTTACTTCACTTTACGCTCGGAGAAATGGGGGAGTATTAATAAGGAATCAATTACGGCAACTAATACAGAGGGACACTTTGATCAAGATCAACTAAAAACATAGACAAAGTTTGTTAACATCAAAACTTATATCGTCACAACAGAATCATTGTATTATTTCCAAGATATGCACTCTTTTTCCCTGATTCGGTTTTTATCCCAATGGGTTTTTCGGAATTAGGTTTTTAACGAGGCATATCCGAAACACATCATAAATGGTTCGTTCGTCTCGCCGTTCGAAGCAATATTTACTTCTTCGAGCTTCAGCTTCACTTTATGCTCGAGAAGTGGGGGAGTATTGATGAGGGGTATTTTGGACTCTCTACATTTAGGAGCTCAGGCAAGATCGAAGATTATGAATCCCGACCTTGAAGACATAGAATTGAGCCCAAGCCCCAGTTTATTCAGTCCGATCTATTAGAAAGAGCACCGGGTCGAAAGTTATTGTTGGCCCAACCTCAGGCCCAGGCCTTTGGGCCGAGAAATATACCCCTGCGGATGGATCAGCTAGCTCACCATTTCAACTATAAATACCACAAGCATTTACGATGCCAGACACGCTTTCCCAGGTGCTCCCAACTCGAAGCTCCTGCTCGGACAAGTCTTGGAAAGTTAGTTTAGGTTAATTTATATGTATCTATCCTCTAGCTTGTACGTCATCCTATAATGCTCAGATAGCACCCTGATTACTTGTTATCTGTACACCTACGTTCGGAATATACATTATTGATCTTCTCTTCATATAATTGTGTTTTAGCTGTTTATTATCCTACCATGATCACCCTACGAATTAGCGTAAGATCAAAATGCATGTATATTTTTCTCCATTTTTCTTTGAAGAACACTTTTAAAAGAGAATAAAATAAAATCCAATCAATTAAAGAACATAAGCATATGTGGATCTTTACCCAAAGCAACGAAGGGTAGGAAGCTCTCTTCACTTTCAGACCTCCGACAGTGGTGGTGGCGGTTCCGGTGGTAGTGGTGGCGGCTCCGATGGTGGTTCATGACAAAAGCCCTCAAAATCTTTATTTTTCATCAACTTCAAACGTTTGCCGATTTACCTAGAGAGATCAAAATGACGATCCTAACTGTCAATATATAGCCCCATATGTGTAGGACCTTCACGAAAAATTTAGGCATGATCCAACGGTGGACAAAGACGGAATATAAGAAAAACCGAGGCTTGGCTGTGTATATCCGAAATTTATCTTTTTAGAGAGTTGTCCTTTAAAGAAGAATCTCCGGAGGTTGCAGCGGCAGTGGGGTGGCGGCGGTGATGACCATGCTGGTTTCAGGTGATAGGGTTCAAATGGTGGAGGCAACGGTACGGCGTTAGTGGTGGCGGTCTTCCTTCCTTCTTCCCTTATTTCCTTCATGCACTCATTTTCTCTCTTTTTAAAGCTCAAGTTTTCACTAAGTGAAGAGTAATAATGTGAAAAGAATTAAAGATTGAGATGGAGTGTTTAGATAGAGAATGAAATCAGATTTGAAAATGTATACATACAACTTTTACTTAGAAAAGTGGGAAGACATAATTGTCTTCTTTAAACCCACCAATGCATGATTTTCTTAGGTGGAGGAGTTATTCAACCCAAGGACATGCTTTGGCAGCTCTTGGAGTGTGCTAGGAGGAGAAATTATTACTCTTGCAGAGAATCTTCAACTTGAGGCGAATTTACACTTTGTCCCCTGATGTTTTGAATCTTATATTTTTGCCCCCCAAAAAAGAAAATTTTGTGCATCCAAGCCCAAAAAATTTCAAAAAGGTCTTAATATTATTTAAAGTAACTTTTATATTTTTAATTATTTCAAAGCTCTAAAGATCACAAGATTTAATTAAATTATATTTTTTTTAGTTCAATTTAGTGCCTAACTTTGAAAATAAAAAGTAGCACATAAATTTGGATTAAAAATCCAGTAAATATGTTCAAAATTTCCGGAGCATTACAATCCTCCCCTCTTAAAAGAATTTGGTCCCCAAATTCTCTCTTGAGATTTTCATGGTCTGGGTAACGCCGACGTATCTTCTTTTCTAGCTCCCGAAATGTTTCTTCCATACTGTGTGTGTGTCATAAAACTTTTACTTGTGGGATCTGCAGCCTTCTTGATTAAAACGAGTGCGTGAAAATGTTATCTCGTACATTAGGCATTTTCAAAACTCTGACGTATCTTTTCCTCTAACTCCCAAGTCGCTTTTTTATATTCTGGCCGCGCCTGATGGGGGCTATTTCGCACCCTACATACTGTACTATCGACTAAAGACATTGAGATCAGTTCGACCAAATCAGGCTGTTCAAGATCACCTCATCGACCAGGCCGAATACAGCTCTCTTCGATCAGAAGACAATAATCCGGACCCAAGAAGGACATTTGGGCCGAGTCCTATTAGGACTATGTTTCCTTGTAACGCTAGGTTTAACATTGTATAAATACCTAGTTAATCATTGTATTAGACAACTTTGAAATCCCTCTACTTCAAGAATACACGATTATATACTGCTTACTGCATCACAACTGAATAAGATTCAAGATTATTCATAGCATTGGATCTCCATATTGGGGTGTTCATAGCTTTGTTTGTGGTTTTACTTCATGTTCTTGAATATTGCTTTTCTTTGTACTCGATCCATCCGGAATAAAGTAACAGAGCCCTACTAAATATATATACTAATATCGTAAACCCCACCGATATTACAAATTCACTGATACCTAATTAACCAGACGAAATCCGGTTAAATCAGTTGGCGCCCACCGTGGGGCTAGGTTAATTATTCGATTGACACATGGCTCGCCCAAGGAAAAGCGCTCGTATTGGAGCGAGAAGCAATACAACCACCGGCCATAACACATCGGAAGATCCACAAGACAACAACGATAACAACATTCCCAACACCAATGAAAATCTCCCAGATACTCGTTCCCGTCAGCAGGAACACCAAGGAGGTCTTACCGGTGCAATACAGGAAGAACCGGAAGCTCCCGAAATACCCGTTCCTCTCCCAGGCACTCAGGAAAAACTGAGACAAATAGCAATGCTCTTCAAATCACTCTCTCCAGAAGAATTGCTAGTTTTAGACCAAATTCCTCGAAACGTTACGGCTCCCAGGACAACTCCTGCACCAGGAATACCAAGGCCGAACGAACGGACCTCTCAACAAGCTGACAGCCCAGCGAGTGAGCGACGCTCGCTACACAGCCCACAGCAGGTCAATTCCAAACCCTCCGATAACCGTCCCCGAAGAAGACCTGGTCGAAGACTACCACAAGCGGGTCGCAGCGGATCGAAGGAACGAACGATCATCCCAATCGAAGATGATGTAGATGATGCAATCCCAGATCGACCGAGAGCGACTCGATTCTCAGAAAGAGAAATTGAAAGGATGGTACAGGAGCGACTCGAACAACGATTACGATCTGTTCAAAACCCATGGGCCCGGACTGCAGAACTCCAGGAAAGCCTTGCGGCTTGCTCTCCTTTCTGCAGGGAAATAAAAGAGGCACAATCCGCGGGACAGGTCCCGGGAAGACTACCCCGATATGATGGAACCACCGACCCGGACGATTATATCTTTAGCTTTACGAACATAATGAATTTATATGCCCACTCCGCCGAATTCACCGCCAAGTTAATGGTAACGACATTCGAAGGACTCGCGCTAGATTGGTTTGCCAAACAGCCGGCCAACTCTATATTCAGTTTCAGAGAATTATGCAATAAACTAACGCAGCAGTTTGCCAGTCAGAAGAGACAAAAACTTCCGATGAGCTACCTAGGAACCATACACCAACAAGAGGGAGAATCCCTAAGAAATTGGTTGGCGAGATTCAACGTAGAATTACTCAAAATCGACTCTCCGAATATCGATTACATAATTTCTATCCTCTTCGATCTCACTAAAAATAGGCAGTTTGGAAACGCCCTCAGTCGGAAACAACCGAGAACGTTTGCCGACATTATGAACCTGGCGTCTAAGTATATGACCCAAGAAGAGATGAATTCCTTTAAGGATAAAAACAAAAACAAAGCCACAACTTCAAGCTCCAAACGGCATGACAGGTTTCCTGCCCAAAAATCTTTGGATTACGAGCGTTCTTCCAGAAGAGGTAATGTTTTTCAGCGATTAGAATATAACAAAGCCGACCAAGATAGGCAACCAAATTTTTACCAAAGATCAAGAAACCATGAACAACCAATCAGAAGCAGGGTGAATCAAGTAGAACACCCAAGGTTAAATGCTCCAATGGAAGAAATACTGGAAGTGCTAGAAAGAAATAACTGGATTCCCGAGGCGAGGAAAATCGCGCAACCGAGACCAGGGTCTCGAAACTACGATCAATACTGTAAGTACCATAGAGCACATGGACATCGAACGTAGAATTGTTTTCACCTTAAGAGAGATGTCGAAAAACTAATCGAACAAGGAAAACTTGACGAATACTTAGAGCGAGATAATCGCAAAAGGTAAAGAAGTAGGAGCCCTCGGAACGGTAATCAAAGGAGAAGTTCTCATCAAAGGTCACCTGAACGCCGACCTACTCAGGAGTCGAATCACGACCAAATCAATGGAACTATCCATACGATATCCGGGGGTCCCGCGGGTGGAGATAGTCGTAACGCCCGACGAAGAACAGCCCGATCCATAATTGGAAACTCAAAATACCCAAAAGAAATTTGGACCCTGGAAAGCAGGCCATCAAGCGATCAGTCGATCAGCTTTAACGAAGGCGAAGCACCTAAAAATATTGTCTGGGACGCAAAAGAGGATAACCCCGACTTCCCGATGGTAATCTCGCTAGAAATAGCAAACTACAATGTCAAGAGAATCCTGATCGATAATGGGAGCTCAGCCAATATTATCTCCCGAGAAGTTTTAGCCCAAATGGACTTGGGGCAGATAAACTTGCAGAAAGTAGCTACGCCATTAATAGGATTCGGAGGATCCGAAATCATCCCCAGCGGAACCATAACCTTAAGCGTATCGCTCGGAAAAATACCCCACCGGACCGTGAAGTTAGTAAAATTTCTAGTGGTAGAAACCCCTTTTGCTTATAACGCAATATTGGGACGACCTGCTCTCAATTTATTCCGAGCTGTAGTCTCTACTTATCATCAGAAGATAAAGTTTCCAACCGATAGAGGCATCGGAGAAATAACAAATGACCATTGCATGGCTTGGGACTGCTACAGTACTTCGTTAACTATGAAAGAACACCCAAAATCGATTACTCCAAGTAAAAGAAAGATCGAAGAAGATCTCAACAGAAATAAAATTGAAATCCCAAGTACCGATCGAGTGGATAAAAAAGGAAAGGAACCGCTTGATTTATCATTAAGACCTCCAGAACATAAGGATATAATTCTTGTACAAGGGGACTCGTCTAAGACAACGAGAATAGGTACAGAACTGAGCAAAGAAGGGGAAATAATGCTAATCGACTTCCTCAGAAACAATGCCGACGTCTTCGCTTGGAGCGCAAATGACATTGAAGGAATCGATCCTCGAATAATTAAGCATTCCCTAAAAATAGATCCTTTGGCGAAACCCGCCAGGCAGAAGAAGAGAAATCATGGACCGGTAAAAGATAAGATTATCAAAGCCGAGGTAGAAAGACTGCTTGAAGCGAAACAAATCCGAGAAATACACTTCTCCGAATGGCTGTGCAATGTTGTCCTAGTAGCAAAAGGGAAAAAAAAGGACAACAAATGGAGAATGTGTAATGATTTTACTGATCTTAACAAGTTATGCCCGCGCGACCCATATCCCCTCCCGAGGATCGACCTATTGGTCGATTCGACCGCTGGCTTCGCTATATTTAGCATGATGGACGCCTTTCAAGGGTTTTATCAAATATACATGGATGAGCGGGACCAAGAAAAGACTGCATTCGTAACCGAGCAGGGAGTATATTGCTTCATAGTAATGCCATTCGGCTTAAGAAATGCCGGAGCTACTTACCAAAGATTGGTAAACCTAATGTTCAAAGAATTAATCGGAGAGCTGATGGAAGTCTACGTGGACGACATGCTGGTCAAAAGTATGAACGAAGCGGATCACGTAAAACATCTCGATCGATGCTTTTCAGATCTTAAGAAAATATCGTATGAAGTTAAACCCCGCAAAATGCACCTTTGGTGTCAAATCTGGAAAATTCTTGGGATATTTAGTTCACCAACGCGGAATAGAAGCAAACCCAGAAAAAATCCGAGCCATAACTGAAATGAAACCTCCCAAAACCATCTCCCAAGTACAAAGCTTAGTTGGGAAGATCGTAGCATTAAACAGATTCATATCAAAGTCAGCGGACAAAAGCCTCCCTTTTTTCCAAACTCTCCGAAAGGCAAAGAACTTTGTTTGGACCGGAGAATGCGATCAGGCCTTCGAGCAACTCAAAGAATATTTGACAACACCTCCGATGTTGGCAAAACCAACGGAAGGGGAACCATTGTATATGTACATCTCCATCTCCGACGTAGCAATTAGTTCAGTACTAATTAAAGTCGAAGACTCAGAACATAAGCCCGTCTATTATCTAAGCAAATTATTGCAGGGAGCTGAGAAGAATTATTTGGAAATTGAGAAATTCACGCTGGCCTTAGTGGTGGCTGCACGGAAACTTCGACCTTACTTTTTAACCTATAGAATAGTGGTTTTGACAAATCAACCGCTAAGACAAGTCTTAGCAAAACCAGAAGCCTCAGGAAGACTAATTAAATGGGCGATCGAACTAGGCCAGTTCGAAATTGATTACAAACCAAGAATCGCCATAAAAGCTCAAGTATTGGCTGATTTTATACTAGAAACTCCAACGCAGACGACTGAATCGTCGAATTGCCTCAACGACGATATCTTAATCGTAGAAAAACAAACTTGGTTAATGCATGTCGACGGTGCTTCATGCCGAGAAGGAGGAGGCGCCGGAATCAACTTCACCGGACCAAACAAAGAAGATTTGAATTACGCAATAACATTGGACTTCGTCGTAACAAACAATGAAGCTGAATATGAAGCGTTGATTGCGGGAATGGAGATGGCGATCAAAGCCAACATAAAAAGTCTTAGAGTACTAACTGATTCAGAATTAGTGCAAAGACAAATTGAAGGCCTATACGAGGCTAAAGAATTCAATATGGTCAAATACCTCGCCAAAGTGAAAACACTAGCTGAGAAATTTGAAAGCTTCAGTATCCAGAACATCCCACGTTCGGAAAATAAATGGGCCGATCAGCTATCAAGATTCACAGGATCCCATGACGGAAAGACCGAACGGGTGATCAACTGGTTGATCTCTAATACACCAGCAATCGACATCGATGAAACACCAGTAGTCGATATAATGGAAATCGAAGAAGCCGAAGAAAACTGGATGACCCCGATGATAGACTATCTTCGAGAAGGAAAACTACCACCTGACCAAAATGAAGCTCGGAAAATAAGATATCGAGCTCCGAAGTATACACTTGTAGAAGCAAAACTCTACCGAAGATCGGTATCAGGAATTCTTCTGAAATGCGTCTCTGAATCGCAAACCGTCGATATACTACGAGAAATACATGATGGGGATGCAGGAAACCACAGCGGATCAAGGGCATTGGCATTAAAATGTCTCAGGACGGGTTACTATTGGCCAACCATCAATAAAGATGCCGCTCAATATGTCCAAGAATGTCATCACTGCCAGATCCATGCTAACATATGTCATCGACCAGCGGAAAACATGCACCCTATTCCAGTTTGTTGGCCATTCGACCAATGGGGAATGGACATCGTGGGACCTTTCCCAGCAGCTAGATCTAAGAAATCCTATGTCCTGGTCGCTGTAGAATACTTCAGCAAATGGATAGAATGCGTCGCCCTCACACGAATAACCCAATTCCAAGTTATCAACTTCCTATGGAAATTCATAGTTTGTCGATTCGGCATCCCAAGGATCCTTATCTCCGATAATGGAACTCAATTCGCGGGAAAACAGATAATAGAATGGTGTACAAAACTCGGAATTCAACAAAATTTTACCTCGGTAGGACATCCTCGAGCAAATGGACAAACTGAAGTAGCAAACCGAGAGATAATAAAATCTTTGGAAAAAAGATTAGGAGCCGCCAAAGGAAAATGGCTTGATGAACTCCCAGGAGTACTATGGGCTAATCGGACCACAGTAAGGAGCTCAACTGGGGAAACTCCATTTAGCTTGGTATATGGGTCGGAAGCGGTTATCCCTGTGGAAACCCTAATCCCAACGCCAAGAATAGAGATGTTCGATGATCAAGAAAATGAAAAGTTGAGAGAAAATGACATTGATTTAACAGAAGCTTTGAGAGATAAAGCTGCTGTACGCCTACAAGCCACTAAAGCTAATATGGAAAAAGCATACAATCAAAAAGTACGCGTCCGAACCTTCAAAGAAGGAGACTTAGTCTTGAAAAAGGTAGAAGTATCCAAGCATGTGGGAAAGTTACAACAAAATTGGGATGGACCTTACATCGTCATTGGTGTAGGGAAGAAAGGTTCGTACAAAATTGCACACTTGGATGGAACAGCCTTACCAAGAACCTGGAATGCTGTCAACCTTAGAAAATACTATGGTAAATAAATTTTAGCAGACTATACTGCATTGTTTTACTTTTTACTTTATCAAGTTTCGATCCTTGTAATAAAGGCCTTAGCCTACAGTTCAATTATTAAAGATTTCTTTGGCATTTTCTATATATCGATTATATCGGTTAACATTCATTGGAATCGCACTGTCGTATTTATAGAAGTTAGAACGAAACGAGTCGAGTATACATTGATCCGCTCAATAAAAACTCCTCGCTCAATATCATCGACCTAAAGACTTTTGGTTAAAACCTAAGTCTAAATTAAAAACGAGTCGAGTAAACATTGATCCGCTCAATATAAACTCCTCGATATATTAAAAAGACTTTCGGGCTGAAAACCCAAGTCTAAAATCAAAAACGAGTCGAGTAAACATTGATCCGCTCAATAAAAACTCCTCGATATAACAGAAAGACTTTTTGGTTAAAAACCTAAGTCTAAAATAAAAAACGAGTCGAGTAAACATTGATCCGCTCAATAAAAACTCCTCGATATAACAGAAAGACTTTTTGGTTAAAGACCTAAGTCTAAAATCAAAAACGAGTCGAGTAAACATTGATCCGCTCAATAAAAACTCCCCGATATAACAGAAAGACTTTTTGGTTAAAAACCTAAGTCTAAAATCAAAAACGAGTCGAGTAAACATTGATCCGCTCAATAAAAACTCCTCGATATAACAGAAAGACTTTTTGGTTAAAAACCTAAGTCTAAAATTAAAAACGAGTCGAGTAAACATTGATCCGCTCAATATAAACTCCTCGATATATCAAAAAGACTTTCGGGCTCTGAAAACCTAAGTCTAAATTAAAAACGAGTCGAGTATACATTGATCCGCTCAATAAACACTCCTCGATTAATATTCAACGATCAAAAAAGATTTTTGGGTTAAAAACCTAAGTCTAATCAAAAAAGAGTTGAGTATACATTGATCCGCTCAATAAACACTCCTCAATCTAAGTCTAAACAAACGAGTTGAGTATAAATTGATCTGCTCGATAAAAAACTCCTCGATAAATCTATAAGCGATCGAAAAGATTTTAGGTGATAAAAACCTAATTCTAAATTACGACAAGTTGAGTAAACATTGATCCGCTCAATAAAAACTCTTTGATCTGTTCCTAACGATCTAAATGATTTGCTTGAAATTTTGAAGATAGACTAAGTATAAAACCGTCTGCTCGGAAAATGCTACTCATGAATAAATTATTACAGAATTAACGACAAGGAAGATGCGAAGGATAAAAGTAATATATTATTCATCAAATCAGTTACATACAAAAATCCCACGTTACAAAAGATCTACATGCTACTTAAAGATCGTTACAATGATTTAAATAAGATGATCCTCCGAGATCGGCGATCTTCACGACAATGTCCACGGAAACACCAATCTCCTCCCTAGTACCTCGTCGATTATAATGAACCACCTAAGAAGCATGCTGCTCAGGATGGTCGACTTCTTTGGTTCGACGGCCAGGCTCTGAAGATCAAATGTTCTTCCAGAGGAAATGAACATTACCAGCCAGATAGCTAGCAATGCTCACTCACCCGCAAGAAGATACTGCTTTTACATTATCTATAAAACATTTTACTCTAGAGCAGCATCTCTTCGGGACCGTCGTAAAACGGTAAGTTTACCAGCCACCCCGATGGTCTATCACTCCGGAGGTAACATCGAAGAGCGGAGGTGGCTGGCAAGTATGAACCCTCCATGTGCAAACGGAAACCACGGACCTCTAACATGATGAAGACCAATGCAGAGATCTCATGGGACCCGTCGATACAAGGTAGGGCTGACATGGGACCCGTCAATACAAGACTGGGAACGACTTCACTATTTTGAACAAATAATTCATAATAATGTGATTTTTTGAAGACAATGGGATCAGAAGGCAGAATAAAATCTAAGGAATCTGAGATCTCCATCCTTTTTAGGAAATTGCAAATGAAGCATATAAACCACCCCCTATTTATAAGGGTAGATCTAAAGCAATCCAACGGCGGAAAAAGTGATTTGATCAACGGACATGGATACGACCCTTTGACTCCCGTAATAAATGCGAATAAGTTGGAACGGCGCTATCTAATCGCCTCAACTGGTCGACAACAAAAGAGGTCGGGGTCGAAGCGATCACCAGCAAACCCAAAAGAACTCCGGACCTGACATACCGGAACGATCATACTTCATGGTCGATGGCTTAAAAAACCTAGAACCCACAAACAAAGTCATACAAGCTTTAAAATCACAGCGAAAAGGACACTTGCTCGATAAAAGACCAAACCCTTCACCATGCGAGGGCCGTAACTGCCTTATACCTCATACGGGTAACCAGCAACTAAGCCATACAAGAACCCCTCTGGAATCCAAGGTATTTGACATAGAAATCAGGAGAATAGTCCTCCTTATGCAAAACGGCAAAGACGTCACTACCTAACATACCAAAGAATTGCTTAAGAAGGTCTGAACGGGGTAGATCTGGCTAAAACACCTACATTTTCCAATTCCTCCCATATCAAGAAAGTGATATAATGCTCACTAGCCAAGGAACATATTGTTCAACATTAATGCTGGGAAACATAAGGGTTTGGGAAAGATTAAAAGGGACATTTTTCTTTAGGATGATGTAAAGAAAAACGAAGTTCAACAAAGTGACAATGGCCTCTTTATATAAGATTTAGGTCGCAAAAAGACAAAAGTACAAGGCTTAGATTGAGCATCGACCAAGATGAGAGGCATTATCGATATGAATAAACTAACGTCTAAATTATGACGTAAAACATGCTAGTGCGTGTAAACCAAAGGAATATACTGGATTTGATCAACAAAAGACTCGACTTGCAGAAGCAAACATTGTATAAAGATTTGATTTGCTGAAGCTAACATTATATATATGTATGCACAAAGGAAGAACGAGAATAACAAAATATGTCTACTGAAGAAGATTGATCAAGGCAAGAATCTGCCTACAAAAGGTAATGATTTCCAATTTACAGCTTCTCCCATTACAAAAATTTCAGCCCAAATAAATGCACAAAAGTCGGGCAACAAAATAAAAAAAAAAAAAAAAAAAAAAAAAAAAAAGACAGTCCAAGGCCTGCCAGGTCGAGCAAAGGTCACTGAGAAGAACGGTCAGCAGGCCGACTACCAGAAACAGCCTTCCGAGGAGTCATATTGCCAGCAAAAGCCATCAACTCTTCTTGACGCTTTAGATAACCAGCGTCATATCCTTCCTCATAGGACCGCCGTTGAGACTCCTCCGCTAAGGCAGCAGCCTGAACCAAGTCACTTTTCTCTTTCTCCCAAACGGACTTTTCCTCCTGCAATTTTTTCAGCTCATCATTGGCAAGCTGCAGTTCGAGAGACTGCCCAGCAACCTTCGCCAACTCCGATTCCAAACGACGTTGATAAGCATCTTTACTTCTCCACAGTTCATCGTTTTGAACACCCAGTTGGAGTGCAAAGTACTTACCCTGGAAAAAAGAAAACAATCCTTACGTAAGAAGAAATCAAAACTTAAAACAAATGAAAAAATGAAAAGACTCGCCCACCTGTTCACATATCTTCACCAGCGATTGAACAAGGCGTACGTTGGAGGCATCCTCAAGCTTTTTCAGCTCACCGGGTAAAATAGTACTTAAACCCAGATCCCATGACAAAGCATCAGGCTCAACTGAGCCAGGCAACTCGCTATTGGAAGGGACACCATCAGAACGAGGAGTCTCCGACAACATAATGTCCTTGACTTGCTCGAAGATACATCGATCATCTAACAGACGAGGAGATCCTCTCTCGTCGGGGCTAACGGAGGTCTCCTTGCCAGAAGCAGAAATAACGGTCCGACGACCAGACCTGGAGCTGGTCCGATCTCCAGAAGGTCCTCCCGATTCAAAAGAAGTAGTCGTTACAGTGGTATCATGAAACAAATATTCAGGACAATCCTGCACAATAGATTGTGTTACCGAAGGATTGACGAATAAATCATCGCCAGTTTGCCCTCCGCTGGCGATTGGGGCAGTAGAAACAGACAAAGGAAGGGAAATAGCAAAATCCCCTCCATGAAAAACGTGCTCAAAGGAAGGAGCATTTGAACTAACAGCTATATTATAAGCCGGTTCCTCGTTGGACATATCGCCAAAAGCAATCCGACCAGGGGAAGGCATGCTTCCTACTTGAGTGGAAGCAGAAAAGATTGGTTCTGAAAACGACGAGTTTACCACGGAGAGAGGTTCAGAAGCAATAACACCAGTATCGATCTCCGACCTAATTGTTGGGGACGAACGAGGAGGATCCATCGACGGCCCATCTCATCGAGATCTTTTGGATCTATTATCCCGAGCGCCCTCACGGGATGGTCGCTTCGAAGTATTACCAAAAAGGTTGCTCATGGTCGGATTATGGAAAAATACAAATTAATATCGAGAAAGTTTATCGACTAGCTAAAGAAAGAGTATTCTGTTAAGAGAGGAGTATAGCAGTAAAAACAAGTCAAGTTTTTACCTTTCGTATTTATACTACACGAAAGGACGCGACAGACCTAAAGAAAGGGCGCGAAACAGGAAAACTGACCTTGGAGCAAACGCTAGAATTTGAAAAGACACACATATAATGATTACGGCAAATTAAATGACTTGTCTGAATTATTACGGCGAATATGAAAAGACACGACTGTCAGAATATGAAGCGTTTAGCATACAAAGTAAGGAAAGCTAAAGTTACAATTAAAACCTACGAGTGACTAATTACAAAGATTATTTCAAAAAAGAAATCACTATTTCAAGAAGTCTAGTCGCTATCCGGAATTTTCTGATCACTACCGACATCCTCGCTCATGCCAATATCGTCTTCCTCTTCCTCTTCGTCTTCTGGATCGATAAAAGTTCTATCGAGCTCCTCGTTAACATCAGAAGGAGGAATCGGCAATGGATTTCCAAATTCTTTGACAAGGTGAGCTAAAGGAAAACCTTGATATACAACATCTGGAACCTCGGAAGGAGAATAAACTTCACCATGGCGATTCAACCGAATATGAGCAGCCTTGAAATACTCCTTTCGACGGTCGTCGATCATCTCTAAGGCGACCAACTGATGAATCGCCTTCTTAAAAGTATTTTCAAGTAAAGGACCAACCATCCGATATACCAACGCCGTATGCACAGGAGAATTGAGGAATTCGCGAACAACTCTTTCGTCAGGATTCCTACCGTATCGATCCCTAAGTCCACTAAATGGAACATCCTTTTCATACTCCTCTAGAGAAGTTTCAAGGATTGACACTTGAAATTCGAGCTCACTAATTCGAGTCGTGCTCTGTAACTGGAATTCCTCTAACTTTCTAGCCATTTGGTTGGCCTGTTCTTGAGCACGAGAAACCTCCATCACCCTGTTCATCATTTCTTGATCTTCAGTCCCGGTAGCAGGAGTCTCTATGGCGGGAACGGAAGACGATGTTGAGGGACCAACCTCTGAACCGGAGGATTTACGAAGTAAAGCTTTATTCTTCTCCTCCAGGAACTCGCACTGTTGTTTCCAAAGTGCATTTTCATAGGCGTATGACGCAAGACACGTCTTAGTCTGAACAAACAAAGAGAGCAAGAAAAAGAGATGGATTAGTAAATTAAGGAAGACCCTTAAAATTATCTGTTAGCATGATTAAAGGAAAAAGATATCACCTTTTCAGCATAAAGAGAAGCTCGCTGGAATTTCTCCAGAGGATCCTTATGAAGAAGCTTATTCAGATCACGAGTAAAAACACCAGATAAAAGAACACGGGTTGCCTTATCGATCGCATTCTCATTGTCATCGTGGATAAGAGAGTCCTTCTCGGAATAACCAGCGGCCCTCTTTCCCTCTAAATGATCCTCGATCATTTCGACAAGGGTAGGTTTTGGATGTTTTTCTCCGACTAAAGAAAGATCCTGGCCAGAGCGTCCATAATAACTCCTCTTTGTATCGACTGGATTATTAGTGGGATGAGGCATCGACCAGGTGCGACATCCTCGAACACCCAAAGATGTTCTAAGATGAAGAGGAGGATAACCAGATCCCGTGCCCTGATGAATAGGGGGCTCATGAGGAGACTCTGGAGATTCCTCTCTATCCTCCTCGGATTCATGACATATCTCCAACTTCCTTTTACGTGACGCTCTCTGCTCAATAGGGGCGTTCTCTACGGATTTAGAAGATTTCGACAGCACCATCTTCCCCTTCGAAGAGTGTCGAGAGTTTTCTACCATATCAGCTGAAAAAGAGATAAATTATAAATTATTTACCTTCCCTATAAACGGTATCGTCACAACGCCAGGCTAAGATAAATTACTTACCAAGAAGTTCAGATGATGAATTAATGGGAAAGCTGTGAATACTTAACCCCGCCTTACGAAGGAAAGCTTCCCCGATCAAAAGAGCACTTTGATATTTGTTTGCACGCATTTCGGAGATATCAGCGATAAACTTAGCATCATCGGGAACTAGTTCGCCTGTCGCTAAGCGACCTCCAGAAATCCAACTAGAACCATGATCCCATGAAAAAGGCACGCTCGTACCATCCGCTAAGCGAAAATTAGACGGAGGACGAACGAAGAAGAAATGAGATTTCCATGAAGGATTACTAGAAACAGGGGCGTCAAAGATCGCTCGACTAGGCCGCTGACTAGCAAAGAAGTATCCACGATTTGAAGAACTAGAAATATTGAAGCGGAAAAGTTGCGTAAAATTACGAAAAGAAGGTTTAAACCCCTTTGCGATCATCAAAACAGAAAAGCAAACTACAAAAGCAACGGAATTTGGAACCAGCTGTGTCAGGCACACAGTGAAAGTTTTCAAAACTTCAAGAAAAAGGGGAGACAAGGGAAGACGCATTCCGCTATTAAAGTGGGCCGAATAAAAAGCTCGACATCCCTCCGGTGGAGATGTGACCCTATCAGTAGGGGAAGGAAGAATTATCTCAGAACCTTCCGGGAAATACTTGGTATAATTATTCACAACCTCCGGGAATGTTTCCGCCGTATATGCGCAAGCTACGTCCTCAATAGGTTCAGAAATCTGAGGAACAGTACCTTTGCCCTTTTTGGCTCGGGCAGCCACATCCGCCTCAGTAAGGATTCGTACCTTGAAGGTATCCTCTACAGGGACGACGAAGTCAGTTACACTAGATTGTTCGCCCAACAGACTAGAATGCAACTCCTCCTCATTATCGGGGGCGACAATCTCTCTAGAAGAAGATCTTCTTGCAGAAGCCATGTATTCTAGTTCTCGGAAAATGAAGGTCGATGAAAGGAAAAATTTAGCGTGATGAACGACCAAGCAGGAAATAACTACGAATTGTAGGGAAGTATAAAAGAAGAATGGCGAACTTAAGAGTCACCTATTTATAACAAAATGAGAAAAGACGTTTCGAACTTATTGCAGCTACTCATATTCCCGCCAAAAATGGAAGGATACGAAAAGCTTCCGGAATAGACGCGTGGCGATCCGTAACTGGACAGAGAAAACGACTATCTATGATATGTAGCACTCTTTTCCTTATTTAAGATTTTTTCCCACAGGGTTTTTTCTTAAGTAAGGTTTTTAACGAGGCTCCATTCATAGAAAAGAAACAGTCGTAAAGATCTATCTACTTCTACGAGCTTCTATTATCTATACGCTCGAAGAAGTGAGGGAGTACTGATGGGGGCTATTTCGCACCCTACATATTACTCGAATCGAACGAAGAAGATAAGATCGATTCGACCAATTCAAACAGATCGGGATCATCTTACAGACCCGGCCAAGCGCAGCTCTCTTCGATCAAAAGATGATACTCCGGACCCATGAAGGATATTTGGGCCGAGTCCTATTAGGACTATGTTTCCTTGTAACGCTAGGTTTAGCATTGTATAAATACCTAGTTAACCATTGTATTAAACAACTACGAAATCCCTCAACTCCAAGAATACATGATTATACACTGCTTACTACAGCACAACTGAATAAGATTCAATATTATTCATA
Organism: Penstemon barbatus; assembly: GCA_003313485.2. NCBI lineage: Eukaryota > Viridiplantae > Streptophyta > Magnoliopsida > Lamiales > Plantaginaceae > Penstemon > Penstemon barbatus. Next base: position 64,010,243 of record CM064883.1, on the reverse strand, counting down.
GCTTTTGATCTCCATATTGATGTGTTATTAGCTTTGTTCGTGGTTTTACTTCTTGTTCTTGATTATTGCTTTTCTTTGTGATTGATCCATCCGAAATAAAGTAACAGAGCCCTACTAAATATATACATAAATATCGTAAACCCCCCGGTATTACAAATTCACTGATACCTAATTAACCAGACGAAATCCGGTTAAATCAATACTGAACTCATCTGATTTGACTCGGCTGATGACCTACCTTTCTGTTCGCTGTTTCAGCATGAGATCACTAGTCTTCTTGTCTTTGAACTTTGAACTCTTCTGATATCTTCTTTGTTTGTTCAAGGTTCTTCTAAGGGAGCTAAGCTTTCCATACTTAGCTGATTATGATGTTTTGGAAATCATCAAAACCTTCCCTTAATTACTTATCTTCTTTGCTCTTCAACTTCATCTTCATCCAACAGCCAACAATTATGACTCCATCTATATCAAATGCTATTATGAATGAATTCTGAAATAGAGGAAATGAAATCAGATGATTATTTTATTTAAAAAAAGTATATGCAAATTTACACGAGAATTTGGATTTTACGGAATTGTCGTAGCTTGAGGCGGCGATCACATATAGCGCTATTGGTTGTTTCAATAGAAACCTTATTCATTTTCCTGCGGTTTTTAGATGTGTGTATTTTGATTATGTGGAATTTTTAGTCCTGTATGTTCAACTTCTTTTTTATTTATTGGTATTATATATTAAACAGATAAAGACATTGTTTTCAGAATTGAGATATAATGTGTGATTTAAACGAGTGAATTTTAAATTTGACTCTACAGGAAGTTTAAATTTTAAATTGACTTCATGAAAATTTTAATTTTAGAATGACTTCCTCTTTAATTAATTAGTTAAGAAGTTAATTAGTTAATCCTAATTTAACTATATTTAAATAATTAAAACCCGAGAAGACCCTTCGTATATTGTGGAAAATCAGTTCGGATTCTAGTCATTAACTTTCAATATTAGAACATGTATATAAATATGAAACTTTTTAATTAGCAGGTGACTAATTTAGAGGAAGGGATTAGTGATCACTAGAGAGGTTTTCAATTTAATGTGTCCGACACATTCTGAAAGGAATGTGAAACTCATTATGAATTTCATGTCACCTTCATGAATTAAGAATAATCAATCCCAATTGCTTTGGGATTGAATGCAACTCTCAGAAGAGTGACCAATCATAAAGCATGTGCAAAACACTCCTGGACGAATTCATGATTTTTGGTCGGGGGCTAAAATAATACGAAAATAAAATTCAATCAAACAGTCAAACTTTAAGCTTATATTATTCACGAGAAAATATATGACGCAATACAAAAACGGGGGAGATGGAGTTTTAAAAAAATAACCCCCACGAAATAATTTAATTACATATGATATCTAGTTAATAACAGATAATATCTACAAATTTACATTAATAATTGACCACGGTGATTTTTTATTTTTTGAAATACATCCATGATAGCATCGTTTGAAATACTACTAAACATGTATGTCTTTCTCTCGATAAATACAACTAGACTATCATTTAGCCATTGCTCGCTCATTTGATCACAAAGTCGTTTTTTAACTATATTCATAATTGAAAAAGTTCTATCCATTGATGGAGTTGTAACGGGTAGAACAAGAGTCAATATCACAAGTTTATAAACCAATGAGAATGCAACATGTCTTTTAGTTACAACCATCTTCTTAGCAAAATCACCAATCCCTTTCAAGCTAGAAAAATCATCACTTCATCGAACATCCATAATATTAATTGTCATGTTGTTTGGGAAGGGACCAGAGCTTGGATTTAGAGATGTTGGAAGAAAATTTGGGCTTTAATTGGGACTTGGGTGTGAGATAGGTAATATTAGGATGGGGTACTATTGGTTTCAATTTGAATTGGGTTAATTTTTTATATGGGTTGGTGAATTGATGATTGATTTTTTATTTATTTGTTTATTTAATTTGTTTTTTGTCTTACTTAATGCTGATTTGTTTGGGCAACCGTATTATTTTTTGGGTTTTTTTTTTTTTTAAATAAATCATTACTATAACAAAAAAATATGTTTGCCATAGACCCTCCTAACCCTTGTCTTCATCCACCTCAAAATACTCTTATTTTTTCGTTAGATGAGTTTGGTCAAATTAGGTATGGACAAATTTTTTTCCGATTTGCAATCTATTTAACCTAAAAAAATGTAAGTAAAATCATGGATGAAATAGGCACATATTATCTACATCATATCAGTTCAAACCTGTTTAGACCAATAGTTGCTCTCCTAAAAGAATAAACAATAAAATCATCCTCATAATCAATCACCTTTTACTATGAATCAGTCATAACCAAAGAATTTTAAGGAAAAAGAATGTTCAAATATGCCCCATGTGTCTACGGATCGGATGTGATTGATCACCGACAACAAACCTATGATTGTAAGAACCATGACTGGAAAAGGCTTGAAAATGGAGAAGAGGAAGAACTTTCGTGATGAAATTATGGAAGGAATGGAGATTTGGGAGATTGGGCTTGAAGAGGATGAAGAAGATGAAGTTGGGAATTGCATAATTGAAAAGGCAGTAGAAATTGAGGAAGAAATTGGTCTGAAGGAGAAGGCGTGTTTTGGAGATTTCATGTAATTTATGAGTGGGGTGGACACGTGGCAGCATCTGATATAGACAAGAGGAACTTTGATAGCCGTTGGATCAGACTAGTTGCTTTATTATTATTTCAATAAGTTACTTATATGTAATTGAGTACATTTTTGTCTTATGTTTCTTGGTAGGGCTTATGCAATCATCAGACTATATATACCCAATTTAAAACATTGGGAAGAGGTTATCCAGAAAATATTATTCTATGCTGCCATCTTGTATTCTATCTTTCTTTATCATTCTATTTATCTAAGTCTCACCTTTTTCTTCTGAAATTCCCTCTCTTTTGCTTATCCTCATTACTGTTATTTATTACATTGCATTTAATATTCAAAAATATAAAAAATATTGAGGAAAAGGTTGCTGAACGTGACATTTGGTATCCAAAGCCAACTTTCCTCGGATCAAGCTATGAAGAGGCCTTATCCTTGGCTAGGAAGCAAGAAATGACAAATGATGCTTTTACTAAGAGGAGCAAGGTTTTAAACAAGCCCCATTACAGTAACAACTATGCCCAAAATAGAGCAAATCCACCTGGAGGCAGCAACAACAACTGGGCCTTAGTCACACACCCAAAGGTGTCATCTAATGAGGGGTCAGGGAGCAACAATATGCCTAAGAGGTTATTGACTTCAGCTGAAATGAGCGCTAGGAGGGAAAATAGCCTATGCTACAATTGTGATGAGGTGTATACAATTGGGCATATGTGCAAAAATAGACAATTATTTGCAATCATGACTGAAGAAGAAGAGGCAGCGTATGAGGAGTATGATGATACCCCAAATTCTATGGATGAGGATGTGGTAACAGAGGACATCACTGTGTCCCTAAATGCTATATCAGGAAGCTCTGGTCTAAATACATTTAGAGTTAAAGCTAAGGCTTATAAGAGAAGGGTACAAGTATTGATTGATAATGGGAGCACCCATAGTTTCATTGATGAAGGGCTTTGTCATGAGTTGGGGAGAATCTACAACACCTATGATGGTGACTGTAGCAGGGGGAGGAAAACTCATAAGCAGGAAGATGTGCCCAGATTTTCAATGGGAAATTCAGGGGCAAAAGTACCAATATCCTATGAGGTTGCTTACCTTAGGAGGGTGTGAGATGGTAGTGGGGGGAGATTGGCTCAGGGACTATAGCCCAGTTGTATATGATTATTTGAATATGAGTGTAACCATAAACAAAGAAGGAAAGAAGCTAGTTATGACGGCAGCAAAAAGAACTGCCGAACTAAAGCTTATCTCGGCAGAGAGCTTGCGCAAAGCTCTGATGGCTGGAGAACTTTGCACTTATGGCATGCTCTATTCCATCAGTAATCCAGAAGGTCCTATTAATGAGTATCCACTTGAATTGCAGAAGTTATTAGATGAATACCCGCAGGTGTTCAAAGAACCAGTGTGATTGCCTCCTAAAAGAACCATAGAGCATCCAATAGTCTTAAAGCCAGAGGCTAAATCCAAGAAACACTACCCTTACAGGTACCCTTATGTGCAGAAAGGTGAAATAGAGAGAATAATAAGAGAAATGTTAAAGAAGGGATTATACAACCAAGTCAGAGTCCTTATGCATCTCCAGTCATATTAGTGAAAAAGAAGGATGGAGGATGGAGGATGTGCATTGACTATAGGTACCTAAATTCACACACGGTTAAAAATGCTTTTCCTATTCCAGTAATTGATGAACTGTTGGATGAATTATTCGGTGCAAAATATTTTTCAAAGTTGGACTTGAGGTCGGGGTATTTTCAAATCAGAATGAAAGATAAAGATGTGTCTAAAACAAGTTTTGTTACTCACAGTGGGCAATATGAGTTCCTAGTTGTGCCGTTTGGGTTATGTAATGCCCCATCAACCTTTCAAGCACTTATGAACCAAGTTTTTGAGCCATATTTGAGGAAGTTCGTACTAGTATATTTTGATGACATCCTAGTGTACAGTGATAGCTGGGAAAAACATATGGAGCATTTGAAGTTAACATTAGAGGTGCTAAAGAATAATGAGTTATATGCTAAACTTAGTAAATGCTCTTTTGGTCAGGAAAATGTGGAGTATCTAGGACACATAATAAATGCAGAGGGTGTGTCCACAGATCCATCCAAGATAGAAAGTATGGTGAATTGGCCCGTACCTAAGAATCTAAAGGCTCTTAGAGGATTCTTAGGACTCACAGGTTATTATATGGAGTTTATTAAAGGTTATGGCTTAATTAGCAGACCATTGACTAACTTGTTGAGGAAAGATTCATTCATATGGGGTGAAGAGGCAACTAAGGCTTTTGAGACACTAAAGGAAGCCATGACTAAGGCCCCAGTTTTGGCCTTACCAGATTTTTCTCAGCCTTTTGTGGTTGAAACTGATGCTAGCAGCTTTGGATTAGGTGCTGTACTGATGCAAAATGGGAAGCCTATTGCTTATCTAAGCAAATCATTGGGACCTAAGAACCAAAGTCTATCTACCTATGAGAAGGAGTTGCTCGCTGTGTTGATGGCAGTGACTAAATGGAGACATTATTTACAGGGCAATCACTTTGTGATCAAATGTGACCAACAAAGTTTGAAATACTATTGGAACAAAAATTGACTACAACCTTGCAGCATAAGTGGATTTCTAAACTTTTGGGGTTTGACTATGAAGTGGTTTATAAAAAAGGAAAGGAGAATAAAGCAGCAGATGCTTTGTCTAGAGTGGAATATGGGGATAATGAAGGTCAAGGGGAAAGTCTAGCTATAACTCAAGTGATTCCTAGTTGGGTGGAAGAAATATGTGGTAGCTATGAAGGGGATGAGCAAATCAACAACATTATTGCTGCCAAATTAATCAGTGAAGCAAATTTTCCA
>CM064883.1:63883968-64004717 GCA_003313485.2 Penstemon barbatus | reverse complement strand
AAAACTCCTCGAAGAATCATAAAAAAGACTTTCGGGTGCTGAAAACCTAAGTCTAAATCAAATACGAGTCGAGTAAACATTGATCCGCTCAATAAAAACTCCTCGAAGAATCATAAAAAAGACTTTCGGGTGCTGAAAACCTAAGTCTAAATCAAATACGAGTCGAGTAAACATTGATCCGCTCAATAAAAACTCCTCGAAGAATCATAAAAAAGACTTTCGGGTGCTGAAAACCTAAGTCTAAATCAAATACGAGTCGAGTAAACATTGATCCGCTCAATAAAAACTCCTCGATATATCAAAAAGACTTTCAGGTACTAAAAACCTAAGTCTAAATTAAAAACGAGTCGAGTAAACATTGATCCGCTCAATAAAAACTCCTCGATACATCAAAAAGACTTTCAGGTACTAAGAACCTAAGTCTAAATTAAAAACGAGTCGAGTAAACATTGATCCGCTCAATAAAAACTCCTCGATAAATCAAAAGACTTTTGGTATAAAAACCTAAGTCTAAATCAAAAACGAGTCGAGTAAACATTGATTCGCTCAATAAAAACTCCTCGTCCATTATTCACTAAGATCAAAAGAAACTTTGGGTTAAAAACCTAAGTCTAAATTAAAAACGAGTCGAGTAAACATTGATCAGCTCAATAAAAACTCCTCGATAAATCAAAAGACTTTTGGTATAAAAACCTAAGTCTAAATTAAAAACGAGCCGAGTAAACATTGATCCGCTCAATAAAAACTCCTCGATATATTTACAACGATCAGAAAGATTTCAGGTGATAAAAACCTAAATCTAAATTGTGACAAGTTGAGTAAACATTGATCCGCTCAATAAAAACTCCTTACTCTGTTCCTAACGATCTAAATGATCCGCTAATACTCTTGAAGTTTTGAAGATAGACTGAGTATAAAACCGTCTGCTCGGAAAATGCTACTCATAAATAAATTATGACAGAATTAACGACAAGGAAGATGCGAAGGATAAAAGTAATATTTTATTCATCAAATCAGTTACATACAAAAATCCTACGTTACAAAGATCTACTTGCTACTTAAAGATCGTTACAATGATTTAAATGAAATGATCCTCTAAGATCAGCGATCTTCACGATAATATCCACGGAAACACCAATCTCCTCCCTAGTACCTCGTCGATTATAATGGACCACCTAAGAAGCATGCTGCTCAGGATGGTCGACTTCTTTAGTTCGATGGCCAGGCTCTGAAGATCAAATGTTCTTCCAGATGAAATGAACATTACCAGCCAGATAGCTAGCAATGCTCACTCACCCGCAAGAAGATACTGCTTTTACATTATCTATAAAACATTTTACTCTAGAGCAGCATCTCTTCGGGACCGTCGTAAAACGGTAAGTTTACCAGCCACCCCGATGATCTATCACTCCGGAGGTAACATCGAAGAGCGGAGGTGGCTGGCAAGTATGAACCCTCCATGTGCAAACGGAAACCACGGACCTCTAACATGATGAAGACCAAAGCAGAGATCTCATGGGACCCGTCGATACAAGGTAGGGCTGACATGGGACCCGTCAATACAAGACTGGGAACGACTTCACTATTTTGAACAAATAAATCATAATAATGTGATTTTTTGAAGACAATGGGATCAGAGGGCAGAATAAAATCTAAGGAATCTGAGATCTCCATCCTTTTTGGGAAATTGCAAATGAAGCATATAAACCACCCCCTATTTATAGGGGTAGATCTAAAGCAATCCAACGGCAGAAAAAGTGATTTGATCAACGGACATGGATGCGACCCTTTGACTCCCGTAATAAATGCAAGTAAGATGGAACGGCACTATCTAATCGCCTCAACTGGTCGACAACAAAAGAGGTCGGGGATCGAAGCGATCACCAGCAGACCTAAAAGAACTCCGGACCAGACATACCGGAATGATCATACTTCATGGTCGATGGCTTAAAAACCTAGAACCCACAAACGAAGTCATACAAGCTTTAAAATCACAGCGAAAAGGACAGTTTCTCGGTAACAGACCAAACCCTTCACCATGCGAGGGCCGTAACTGCCTTATACCTCATATGGGCAACCAGTAACTAAGCCATACAAGAACTCTTACGGAGTCCAAGATATCTGACATAGAAATCAGGAGAATAGCCCTCTTTATTTGAAAATGCTAGGACGTCACTGCCTAACATACCAAAGAATCGCTTAAGGAGGTCTGAACAGGCCGGATCTGGCCAAGACTTCTACATTTTCCAATTCCTCCCATATCAAGGATACGATATACTGGCTAAAAGAACGAATGGTGAGAAGATAATGATGGAATATAGGGATTTGTGAAAGATATTGAAAGGAAATTTTTCCTCTGACGAAAAGAAAAAGCGGAGTTCAACAGGAGGAACGACAGTCTCCTTATATAAGATATATGTCATAAAAGGACAAATTTACAAGGAATGGATCGAACATCGACCAAAAAGCTAAAGACTATTATCGATACGACTGAGCCAATTATTTACATATGGACGAAAAACATGTTAGAAAACATCCTTCAAGGAATCACACTGGGTTGATCAACAAAGATTTGATTTGCAGAGCAAACATCAAGATCAAGCTACCTTTTCTCTATCCTAAAAATTCTCCGCAAAGATCAATTTCAGATAAGTATGCTAAACAATACTGATTATTTCATAATGATTACTGAGAAGAACAACGATCCTCATAGGCCTGCTGACGATCACTGAGAAGAACGGTCCAAGGCCTGCCAGGTCGAACAACGATCACTGAGAAGAACGGTCAGTAGGTCGACTACTAGAAACAGTTCTCCGAGGAGTCAAGTTGCCAGCAAACGCCATCAACTCCTCTTGACGCTTGAGATAACCAGCATCGTAACCATCCTCATAGGCCTGCTGACGAGACCTCTCTGCCAAGACTGCAGCCTGAACTAAGTCGCTTTTCTCTTTCTCAAGAACAACTTTATCAGCCTCTAATTTTTGGAGGTCATCTCGGGCAAGCTGCAGTTGCAAAGACAGTCCTGCGGCCTTAGCTTTTTCTGACTCCAACTGACCTTGATGAGCTCTCCGACTTCTCCACAGTTCATCGTTTTGCACACCCAGCTGGAGTGCAAAGTACTTAGCCTGGAAAAAGAAAACAACCCTTATGTAAGAAGGAAGTCAAAAAAGTAAATCAAATAAAATAATGAAAAGATTCGCCCACCTGTTCACATATCTTCACCAGCGATTGAACAAGGCGTACGTTGGAAGCACCCTCAAGCTTCTTCAGCTCACCAGGCAAAATAGTACTTAAACCCAGATCCCAAGACAAAGCATCAGGCTCCACTGAGCCAGGCAATTCACTATTGGAAGGGACTCCATCAGGACGAGGAGCCTCTGACAACACAATATCCTTGACTTGCTCAAAGATACATCGATCGTCTAATAGGCGAGGAGATTCTCTCTCGTCGGGGCTAACGGAGGTCTCCTTGCCCGAAGCAGAAATAACAGTTCGACGACCAGACCTGGAACCGGTCCGACCGCCGGAAGGTCCTCCCGATTCAAAGGAAGTAGTCATCACAGTGGTATCATTAAACAAATAATCAGGACAATCCTGCACAATAGATTGTGTCGTGGAAGGATTGACAAAAAAGTCATCACCAGCTTGCCCTCCGCTGGCGATGGGGGCAGTAGAAACAGACAAAGGAAGGGAAAAAGCAAAATCCCCTCCATGAAAAACGTGCTCAAAGGAAGGAGCATTTGAACTAACAGTTATATTATAAGCCGGTTCCTCGTTGGACATGTCGCCAAAAGCAATCCGACCAGGGGAAGGCATGCTTCCTACTTGAGTGGAAGCAGAAAAGATTGGTTCTGAAAACGACGAGTTTACCACGGAGAGAGGTTCAGAAGCAATAACACCAGTATCGATCTCCGACCTAATTGTTTGGGACGAACGAGGAGGCTCCATCGACGGCCCATCTCTTCGAGATCTTTTGGATCTATTATCCCGAGCGCCCTCACGGGATGGTCGCTTCGAAGTATTACCAAAAAGGTTGCTCATGATCGGATTATGGAAAAATACAAATTAATATCGAGAAAGTTTATCGACTAGCTAGAGAAAGAGTATTCTGTTAAGAGAGGAGTATAGCAGTAAAAAACAGGTCGAGTTTTTACCTTTCGTATTTATACTACACGAAAGGACGCGACAGACCTAAAGAAAGGGCGCGAAACAGGAAAACTGACCTTGGAGCAAACGCTAGAATTTGAAAAGACACACATATAATGATTACGGCAAATTAAATGACTTGTCTGAATTATTACGGCGAATGTGAAAAGACACGACTGTCAGAATATGAAGCGTTTAGCGTACAAAGTAAGGAAAGCTAAAGTTACAATTAAAACCTACAAGTGAATAATTACAAAGATTATTTCAAAAAAGAAATCACTATTTCAAGAAGTTTGGTCGCTATCCGGAATTTTCTGATCACTACCGACGTCCTCGCTCATGCCAATATCGTCTTCCTCTTCTTCTTCGTCTTCTGGATCGATAAAAGTTTTATCGAGCTCCTCGTTAACATCAGAAGGAGGAATCGGCAATGGATTTCCAAATTCTTCGACAAGGTGAGCCAAAGGAAAACCTTGATATACGACGTCCGGAAGCTCGGAAGAAGAATAAATCTCGCCATAACGATTCAACCGAATATGCGCCGCCTTAAAATACTCCTTTCGACGATCGTCGATCATCTCTAAAGCGACCAACTGATGAATCGCCTTCTTGAAAGTATTCTCAAGAAGAGGACCGACCATCCGATACACCAACGCCGTATGAACAGGAGAATTAAGGAATTCACGAACGACTCTTTCGTCAGGATTCCTACCGTATCGATCCCTAAGTCCACTAAGTGGGACATCCTTTTCGTACTCCTCTAAAGAAGTTTCAAGGCTTGATACCTGAGATTCAAGCTCACTAATTCGAGTCGTGCTCTGTAACTGCAATTCCTCTAACTTTCTAGCCATTTGATTGGCCTGCTCTTGAGCACGAGAAACCTCCATCACCCTGTCTATCATTTCTTGATCTTCAGTCCCAGTAGCACGAGTCTCTACGACGGGAACGAAAGAAGATGTTGAGGGACCGACCTCTGAACCGGAGGATTTATGAAGTAAAGCTTTATACTTCTCTTTCAGGAACTCGCACTGTTGTTTCCAAAGTGCATTTTCGTAGGCATATGACGCAAGACAAGTTTTGGTCTGAAGAACAAAGAGAACAAGAAAAAGAGATGGATTAATAAATTAAGGAAGACCTTTAAAATTATCTATTAATATGATTGAAGTAAAAAGATGTCACCTTCTCAGCATAAAGAGAAGCTCGCTGGAATTTCTCCAGAGGATCCTTATGAAGAAGCTTATTCAGATCGCGAGTAAAAACACCAGACAAAAGAACACGGGTTGCCTTGTCGATCGCGTTCTCACTATCATCATGAATAAGAGAATCCTTCTCGGAATAACCAGCGGCCCTCCTTCCCTCTAAATGATCCTCGATCATTTCGACCAGAGTAGGTTTTGGATGTTTATCTCCGAGTAAAGAAAGGTCGTCACCAGAACGCCCATAGTAACTCCTTTTTCTATCAACTGGATTATTAGTAGGATGAGGCATCGACCAGGTGCGACATCCTCGAACGCCCAAAGATGTTCTAAGGTGAAGAGGAGGATAACCAGATCCCATGCCCTGACGAACAGGGGGCTCATGAGGAGATTCTGGAGATTCCTCTCTGTCCTCCTCGGATTCATGACCTAACTCCAACTTCCTTTTTCGTGACGCTCTCTGCTCAATAGGGGCGTTCTCTACGGATTTAGAAGATTTCGACAGCACCATCTTTCCCTTCAAAGAATGTCGAGAGCTTTCTACCATATCAGCTGAAAAAGAGATAAATTATAAATTATTTACCTTCCCTATAAACGGTATCGTCACAACGCCAGGCTAAGATAAATTACTTACCAAGAAGTTCAGATGATGAATTGATGGGAAAGCTGTGAATACTTAACCCCGCCTTACGAAGGAAAACTTCCCCGATCAAAAGAGCACTTTGATATTTGTTCGCACGCATTTCGGAGATCTCGGCGATAAACTTAGCATCGTCGGGAACTAGTTCGCCTGTCGCTAAGCGACCTCCAGAAATCCAACTAGAACCATGATCCCATGAAAAAGGCACGCTCGAACCATCCGCTAAGCGAAGATTAGACGGAGGACGAACGAAGAAGAAATGAGACTTCCATAAAGGATTACTAGAAACAGGGGCGTCAAAGATCGCCCGACTAGGCCGCTGACTAGCGAAGAAGTATCCACGATTTGAAGAACTGGAAATATTGAAGCGGAAAAGTTGCGTAAAATTACGAAAAGAAGGTTTAAACCCCTTGGCGATCATCAAAACAGAAAAGCAAACTACAAAAGCAACGGAATTTGGAACCAGCTGTGTCAGGCACACCGTGAAAGTTTTCAAAACTTCAAGAAAAAGGGGAGACAAGGGAAGACGCAGTCCACTATTAAAATGGGCCGAATAAAAAGCTCGACATCCCTCCGGTGGAGATGTGACCCTATCAGTAGGGGAAGGAAGAATTATCTCGGAACCTTCCGGGAAATATTTGGTATAATTATTCACAACCTCCGGAAATGTTTCCACTGTATAAGCACAAGCAACGTCCTCAATTGGTTCAGAAATCTGAGGAACAGTACCTTTGCCCTTTTTGGCTCGGGCAGCCACATCCGCGTCAATAAGGATCCGTACCTTGAAGGTATCCTCTACAGGGACGACGAAGTCAAATACTGTAGATTGTTCGCCCAAAAGACTAGAATGCAACTCCTCCTCATTGTCGGGGGCGACGACCTCTCTAGAAGAAGATCTTCTTACAGAAGCCATATATTCTGGTTCTCGGAAGATGAAGGTCGATAAAAGGAAAAATTTTATGTGATGAACGACTAAACAGGAAAATAACTACGAATTATAAGGAAGTATAAAGGAAGAATGGCGAACTAACGAGTCACCTATTTATAATGAGATGAGAAAAGACGTTTCGAACTCATCGCAGCTAATCATATTCCCGCCAAAAACGGTAGGATATAAAAAGCCTCCTGAATAGACGCGTGGCGATTCGTAATCAGCAGAGAAAACGACTATCTATGATATGTAGCACTCTTTTCCTTACTTAAGATTTTTTCCCACAGGGTTTTTTCTTAAGAAAGGTTTTTAACGAGGCTCCATTCATGGAAAACAAATGGTCGTGAAAATTTATCTACTTCTACGAGCTTCTATTATCTATACGCTCGAAGAAGTGAGGGAGTACTAATGGGGGCTATTTCGCACCCTACATACTGTACTATCGACTAAAGACATTGAGATCAGTTCGACCAAATCAGGCTGTTCAAGATCACCTCATCGACCAGGCCGAATACAGCTCTCTTCGATCAGAAGACAATAATCCGGACCCAAGAAGGACATTTGGGCCGAGTCCTATTAGGACTATGTTTCCTTGTAACGCTAGGTTTAACATTGTATAAATACCTAGTTAATCATTGTATTAGACAACTTTGAAATCCCTCTACTTCAAGAATACACGATTATATACTGCTTACTGCATCACAACTGAATAAGATTCAAGATTATTCATAGCATTGGATCTCCATATTGGGGTGTTCATAGCTTTGTTTGTGGTTTTACTTCATGTTCTTGAATATTGCTTTTCTTTGTACTCGATCCATCCGGAATAAAGTAACAGAGCCCTACTAAATATATATACTAATATCGTAAACCCCACCGATATTACAAATTCACTGATACCTAATTAACCAGACGAAATCCGGTTAAATCAGCGCCATAATGGAATTCACTTGTTTCTTCATCTAGATGAGTATGCAAACATGTCTTCGATTGTACGTTAAATATTTCTGAAGATCTTAAGATATGCAGTTAGGTTCACGAGGATGATCGATGTAGTACTTCTGGTACATTACGTGTAATCATGACGCGGTAGAATGGGATATGACGATAATTCCAACTTCTATGTCGCGCATTAAGATTCTTCTCAAAGGAAAAAACTACTCACATAACAATATATAGTTCAGTTCGGGCCAGAGAATTAAAAAGGTACTGAATGACATTTGACTTGGGATTCTCGCAAGGAACAAAATGAGTCAAATGAAGAGACACGATAAGGATTAGAAAAGATGATCGAATCAAGATGCTCAAGACGACAAGATAAGAATTAGCAATGACAACATAAAGAAGAATCAATGAAGATTGCAAAAGGACTGAAATATCGATAATAAAGATAACCAAATGAATAGTTCGATATAAGTGACAAGAAGAACAATTTAGGCGCACCGATAAAAATAACGAAAGGGATGAGCCTCACCATTTCAAACGGTGTAAGTAAAGAGAAGATCAAAGCAAGGATATTGGTAAGGATGATAGAAAGTCGAAACAAGTATCATGACAATAATAACCAAAACATTAAAGTGTGTTTGGTCATTTGAAAAACAAGTCAAGATAAATGGCGCGATTTAAAGATCATTTCAATAATGATTGCAACAAGCTGCAATAGAAACAAGTAAAGCTCAATAGTGAAATCTGAGAACATCGAAACGATCAAATTGAGCAAGACGGGATTAGAAATAAGTTCAAAACAAATAGAAGGTAAGTCCGATGTTCTAAAGAAATTGAGAATAAATTGATCTGATTTATGCGGCTTGCAAAAAGGAATAAAATAGACAAAGGAATAATAATTTATGAATGGACAAATGAAAACGTGAAGTTAAAAAAGAAACCGAGACAATTCAATTCCTTCAGAAATTTAGAAGATTGTATAATTGAATAGAACGAAAAAGAGTAACATGAAATTATATGGATAATTTCAAAACTATCATAACGGAGTAAATAGGCTCGGAAAAAAGGACAAGGAACAATAACAATCATAGAATCCGACAAAAATAAAAAAAAAAGTTGGTTTACAAGGTCGATACGAGAAAGTATCTCATGAAATAGGGAGGGGTAAACTCTGAACGAGTACAAAATAAGGGATCAATATAAAAGCTTGATAGAATACAATAAGTCAATCCCCAATAAACAAGGACATGTTTATTGAGAGTGTCGATAAGCTCTTAAGTAAAACAATCAAAGAGTCAGATTAAAGGTAATTAAGGGCACGACTTGAAGAAGCCTTATCAAGAATGAGGCAGAAATGATTGAAGAGTATTTTGTTGGGATTCGGTAAGATAAACAGCCCTAGGCACAGCGAAATTTAAAATTTTATAGGACCTCTTACGGAATCTTGCCAGGATAATCTCTAGTTGTATATATATGAATATTAAAACGACAAGATTAGTTAAATCCAATTTATACCTGTCTCCTTGCAAATCCAAGTATCTCAGCAAAGGTGCGTTTTCTCCTTCAGGTGTGTTGATCCAAAGTCCTGCTACAAGCGCCCCCACGTGTTGCGTCTCTACGAGTTGATACACCACAATATCACGAAAATTAATATATCCTAATCGACTAGAACATAGGGTATATTAATATCTAGGACTTAAGAACAACTTTGGAACTAAAATCGAAAACGAAAAATTCTTCCAAAGTGGAAGATAGGTTCGGCCGATCTAGTGTGTAGGGAGAGGGAGAGAGAACTTTCTTTGCTCAGTTTTTGCTCTTAGAGTTGTGTGTGAGATATGACATCAAGTCCCCTATTTATAGGCATCTCATTAACCTAGTCCTATTAGGATTAGGACTTTAATTCTCCTACATGGGCCATGGCCCACTTTAATTAGAAGACCAAGTCTTCCTAATTAATTCATGGCCAAGTTAATTAATTTGACCAGACTTTATTTAATCTCCCAATTAAATAGCCCAATTAATTAACTACTCTCCCAATTAATTAATTAGACTCCAAGTCTATTTAATTAATTTTTTCTTTTAATTAATTAAATCCAACTTAATTAATTAATTCACAAATTAAATTCCAATTTAATTTATGATCTTGATCCAATTCCAATTGGATCCTATTTTAATTCCAATTGGGTCGACCCAGTTGACCCACCCACTTTAGTCGACCCAGTCGACTCGGTTGTTCTCTTTTCCTCGCTTTCGCTTCATGTGTATTGTGTATGCCCCCGTAGGTTCACCACATAATTGGTCGTGGGTTATAATTAAAAATTATTTAATTATTCGAGTAACATATACTCTAAATCAATCGAACACTCTGTCGATTGATCATTCCAAAATCAGCACCCCTGCTAATTTGGGAATTCTCCCACACTCCACGGTCGATGTCCAGCCACAAGCCCATGGAGCCCAATCACTGGTGAATTAATTCAGTGAACCTTTTAACTCATTTTCAATTTTCATATACGACATAATCTCTCCATCGATCAATCTCCCAGTCGAGACTTAAGGGTATGGTCTTTCATCGGTCTCCCTTTTATTTTGTCTTGACCTTATGTATTCGGGTCTCGAAATAAGTTCTCTTTGACTTAATCTTTATGAGCTACTTACATAAAGTCGTCAGATACCTTCGCCAAGGATTTTATCATAATTAATTTCTCACAGAAATCCATAGGAGAATTTCACAACCTATCAAGTCGGGTCAATGGATCATTTGTTGATGATATGAATCTGCATACGAGTTCCTCCATACCCAACATGAGTTCACAGAGACCTTCTGGTAATCTCCAGTCAGTCGGAACTCGTATCAAAGCATGAACGTTCTCGCACCAGATAAACCCTATCACCTCAAGTAGTTAGGGATCGTTCCTCGTATACTATTGCAAATTGAAATAACTTCAACCCCGATATGCGACTATCGCTTCCATGGTGAGTTATTTCCTAATTGGGGTATTCAGTGCGCTTGCCATCCCAGCAAGCCACCCACTTATGTGTATCGACTATCCCAGTCACGCTCGTGGACCCCAGCGTTCTCCAGTTCATCGAAGTATACACAATAGTGAGAGTCTAACCGAATCCAACGATGTCCTATCTCGATTGGATTCTACGACTCTTGAAAATGTTCTAGATCACGAACTTGGAGATCAGTCCACGGGTTGTCCCATAGCCCTGGGATATAAGGACTTCTATCTTTATGCGTAGATAATTATTACATAAGATAAAGATGACCATTTAATAAAGTGGATTTATTAATCGAAATTGAATAGTTCCTTATTTATTACAATAAATGCTAGCCATACAGCTGGCTTGCAGGACACTATTTCTATCCATCTCTCACTTGTCCTAAAGCCAGTCTTTTATGTTCTTTAGTCACATCTTAAGCAGATGTTTCTCAAATGCCTTTTGAGGCAGAGGCTTCGTTAGCGGGTCCGCGGTATTATCTTCTGAGTCGACACGTTTCATCTTAATATCTCCTCTACCAATGATATCTCTTATCACGTGGTATCATCTTTGTACGTTCTTGGATTTCTTATGAGATCTCGGCTCCTTTGCTTGCGCTATTGCCCATTATTATCGCAGAAGATAGTAATGGGCTCAGCGATGCTAGGTATCACATCCAATTCCTGGATGAAGTTCCTCATCCAAACACCTACCTTTGCTGCATCACACGCGGCAATGTATTCTGCTTCGGTGGTTGAATCTGCGGTAGTGTCTTGCTTTGAGCTCTTCCAGCTAACCGCACCACCATTGAGGCATAAAACGTATCCAGATGTCGACTTGAAGTCGTCTACATCACATTGGAAGCTGGAGTCTGTATAGCCTTCCAACTTCAATTCTCCACCACCGTATACCAAGAACAATTCCTTAGTCCTTCTCAGGTACTTCAGAATTGCCTTTACGGCTATCCAGTGCTGCTCACCTGGATCAGACTGGTAGCGACTTGTAACGCTTAAAGCGTATGCTACGTCTGGTCTAGTACATAACATACCATACATTATGCTTCTTATTGCGGATGCATATGGTACTCGAGACATATTGCTTCTCTCTTCAGGCGTCTTTGGGGCCATAGACTTAGAGAGTGTAATTTCATGTCTCATTGGAAGCAATTCTCTCTTGGATTCTTCCATATTAAATCTCTTCAAGATTTTATCTATGTACTGGGATTGGGAGAGGCCTATCAGTCCTTTTGATCTATCTCGGTAGATCCTTATACCTAGTACAAAGGATGCTTCTCCCAAATCCTTCATTGAGAATTGTGTAGATAACCATGCTTTAGTTTCGGACAATACTTTTACATTGTTTCCAATGAGAAGAATGTCGTCAACGTAAAGCACCAAAAATTCAACTGTACTCCCACTGATCTTCTTGTACGCGCAAGGTTCAAACACGTTCTTGATGAATCCAAAAGTTTGGATTGTTTCATCGAAACGGATCTTCCAACTTCGAGAAGCTTGCTTCAGTCCATAGATGGACCTCTGGAGTTTGCACACCTTGTGTTCATCTCCTTTGGATGCATATCCTTTTGGTTGCTCCATGTAGATCTCTTTGTCAATGTCCCCATTGAGAAAGGCAGTATTTACATCCATCTGCCATATCTCGTAGTTATACCACGCAGCTATGGCCAGCAAAATTCGAATGGATTTAGGCATTGCGACGGGCTAGAAGGTCTCCTCAAAGTCGATTCATGGCCTTTGAGTGTATCATTTTGCCATTAGTCGCGCCTTGTAGGTTATTACCTCTCCGTTTACTCCAAGCTTTCGTTTATAGATCCACTTGCAACCCACGGGAGTCACTCCCACTGGTGGATCTACCAAGGCCCAGACCTTGTTCGAGTGCATGGAGTCCAATTCGGATTCCATGGCTTCGCGCCACTTTCCCGAGTCTATGTCTAGCATAGCCTCTTCGTAAGTCCTTGGGTCGGTTAGAGACTGTCCAGTCTCATGCAGCAGACCGTAGTACCTCTCAGGTTCTCTACGTTGTCTCTCTGACCTACGAAGTATCGGTGTACTTTGTGGTGCACTTTCATGCTCTTGTTCTCCCACTGCCTGTGGCGACGGGTCAGCTTGATCGACCTCTTCAGCCTTTTCAGCTTCTGTGACCTCATCCAGTTCTACGTTGTTTTCTTTCTTGTCCACCAAGAAATCCTTCTCTAAGAAGTGTGCGTTCCTTGAGACAAACGTAGTTTGTCTTGTAGGATCGTAGAACTCGTATACTATTGAGTTTTCCGGATACCCCACGAATTTGCACAAAGTGGATTTAGTTTCCAATTTATCTCCCACTAGCTTTTTAACGTAAGCGGGAGATCTCCATATGCGCATGAATGCGTATGAGGGTGCCTTGCCAAACCATAATTCGTATGGTGTCTTTTCTATGGATTTAGAAGGTACCATGTTTAGTATCTTCGTTGCCGTGAGGAGGGCATGTCCCGAAAATGAAAGAGGAAGGTCAGTGGCACTCATCATGGATCGAACCATGTCCATCAAGGTTCGATTCCTTCTCTCTGCAACTCCATTTAATTGGGGTGTTGCAGGATGAGTCCATTGCGATAGTATTCCATGCTCTACAAGATAATTCAGAAATTCATTACTAAGAAATTCTCCACCTCGGTCAGAACGAAGAGCCTTTATCGTATGACCAAGTTGATTCTCTACTTCCATCTTGAATTATTTGAATCGCTCAAAGACTTCAGACTTGTGTTTCAACAAGAACACATATCCATAATGACTATAGTCGTCAGTTAAAGTGATGAAGTAACCATAGCCACCTCGGGCGCATTTTCTTAGTGGTCCACATACGTCAGTATGTATTAGGTCTAATGTTTGTTTGGCTCGCTCAGGGTTTCCCTTAAATGGCAACTTAGCCATTTTACCTTTTATACATGGTTCACAAGTCGGCATTTCATCAATGCGATTGATTTCAATTGCGCCAGATGATGCTAACTTTTGAATCCTTGACTTAGATATATGTCCAAGTCGAGCGTGCCACAATTGGGCAGATATTTCATTATCTTGTTTCCTTTTGTTTTGTTGTGCGTGCATAACTAACTTAGGTGGTTCAATGGTGTATAGTCCATCTTTCAATGTACCAGTGAAAAACAAATTATCATTCATGAATAATGAAAATGAACCTTTATCAATTGTAAAATTAGAACCTTCATTATCCAAAATAGAAATTGAAATAATGTTTTTCACTAAACCAGGTACATAAAGAACGTTCCTAAGGACTAATTTATTACCACCTAAATCTAACTCCAGTTCGCCTATGGCCTCGGCAGCAGCTCTAGCTCCATTGCCAAATCTCAGGATCCAATCCCCTGGCCTAAGTGGCCTTGTTGCTCCCATCACCTGTAAATCGTTACAAAGATGAGAACCACAAGCAGTGTCTAGCGCCCATGATGCACAGTCAATTGATAAATTAACTTCAACAAGGAATATACCTTTCGAGCTCTCCAAGAACTCTTTGCAGTTCCTCTTCCAGTGTCTAGGTTTCTTGCAGTAGAAACATTTTTGTTCACCAGACAAAGCTTTACGCTTCTTTCCCTTCCCTATGGGCCCAGATGGTCCTTTGCATTTGCTTGAAGAAGCATTTCCTTTCCCTTTCCCTTTCTTTGTCCTTTTGGACTTGGATTAGGTCGAGGTAGCAACCATCACTGTCTTCTCTTTTTTCATGGAAGCCTCGGCAGTGGCGAGCATAATATCCAACTCGTGAAGTTCAACATCCATCTTGTGCATGTTGTAGTTCACTACGAATTGCTCGAATGATCTTGGCAACGATTGGAGGATTATATCCTGGCAGTAGGTTTTGTCCATCTTTACGTCAAGATGACCAAGCTTTTCAATTATCCCAATCATCTTGATGCAGTGAGATCGAACATCAGTACCTTCAGCCATCCTCGTTTGTTGCAAAGTCTTAGCAGTTTCATACCGCTCATATCTACTTTGCACCCCAAATAGACCATTCAGGTGCGTGTAGATTTCAAAAGAAGACTTCATATGCTCATGCTGCTTTTGAAGCTCATTCGACATGGATGTCAACATGAGGCAACGTGACTGTAAGTCATCGTCGAGCCACATATCACGGCTTCTTTCTCAGTATCATCGGCATCCTTAGCAAGTTCGGGAGAGGGCCCATCAAGGACAAAACCTCGCTTTTCAGAAGCGAGAATGATCTTAAGGTTTCTGACCCAGTCATGGAAGTTGGGTCCAGTTAATTTGTTTTGTTCAAGTATGATGGAAATCGGATTCTTAGACATTATATCTACAAAATGACGATAGAAGAAATAAATACGCGAAAGATTAATTTAAAATGCACAATTTACAAACATGGGTTTTATTTGTAAATTACTCCCACTATTTTAATCAAAATCTTATGCCCCCACATAAGTCTCGGGATTTTAAAATATCCTAGCGGGCTTAAGGCCCAAATGCAATCTCCTAGTACCCACGACTCGTTGGCCATGCTATTTCATTCACTTGGTGGTCGACTATGTCGTCGGTTAACCATCTCAGCTAACCCTTAAGTTCATATAGCCTCGTTTTTCGATATGGACCCACGACTCGTGAGACATCCATACTTACTAGGGTTAAATCATGTCCAATACTCGTGGAGAGAAATAGTTCAATCCTAGACGCCCCACGACTTGTGAGACAGCGCCTAAAACCTTGCTATCCCCTTCCTTGGCACTAAACTTGTGCATCGAGGCAATAGACATATCATCTTCCTATAGCTCGACCCACGACTCGTGAGACATCGAGATATATTCGTACAATATGCCTAAGACCTAGTAATTGGATAGGCTTGGACCATAGACACTATTCATATGCACCCATTATTCGATTTAATATTCTAATTGAATTTTAAGTTCAATTGGAGGATTTCAAGTTTTCTTGTGCGAGATCTCATCAGATTACGCTTTATCTTGTTTACGTGATCTATTCTAAGCATGCAAGACATACATCAAAGAATATAAGTAAACATACATCACCTAGCAGAATATGATTGATCGATTGCCCATCCTATGCGATCCATCACGAGCCATGTGATGAATCAATTGGTCAGTCTAGGGTGGAAATTAAATGTCCTAACTATTACAATTTTCAAACCCATACATCATGGGCCTTCTTGTAATATTCAGCTTGATTGGGCCTCCATGTAATGAATTGGGCCTCCATGTCCTCCAACGTAATGGGCATCCATGTGGATCTCCAAGTCTTCATGAGGTCTTCTCGGCTCCAAGCCTAATCTAAGCCTAGCTTACAAATTTAAATGGTCCAATTCTATTACATTTGTTTGCGCAAGCAAGGGCACCAATCAGGCCCATTTAATTACAACCCATAAAATAAATAAACCAAAAAACTACACAGGGCTTAAGGGCAAAATCGACCAATCCACATATTCACTCAAGAACATGCATAAATTCACATCAGGGCATAAATGTAAATTTACCGACTCCTTTAATTTTAATTCACCAAATTTATCCAAGTTAATTAATTTTGAATTAACAATTAACCTCTAACATTAATTAGCTTTACTTGAGCTCCAAGTAATCTACAAACCTTATCTTGATTAAATTGGTTAATTAAGGTAGACCAAATCTCTAAGATTCTTACCTTATCCAAAACTCTAAGTTTCCCAAATATTCCAACCTCCAAGATTTTTAAGATAATCATATTTTGTCTAGATTAGTTTAATTAAGGTAGTGATTAAATCTAACAAGATAACTACCTTATCCAAAAACTCCAAGTTTTCTAATCTTCCAAAATTCTAAAATTTTCAGAATTTCCAAAATAGGCAGAATTAGAGTCCAACAAAATTAACCAGTCGAGGCCAATCGAAGACTGCCACGTGGACAGCACACGCGCGGCCACGAAGTCAGCGCGTGCCTGTCCGTGACAGCCGTTGCTGCGCGTGGTAGACCAAGTCTTCCTAATTAATTCATGGCCCAGTTAATTAATTTGATCAGGCTTTATTTAATCTCCCAATTAAATAGCCCAATTAATTAACTACTCTCCCAATTAATTAAATTAGACTCCAAGTCTATTTAATTAATTTTTTCTTTTAATTAATTAAATCCAACTTAATTAATTAATTCACAAATTAAATTTCAATTTAATTTATGATCTTGATCCAATTCCAATTGGATCTTATTTTAATTCCAATTGGGTTGACCTAATCGATCCACCCACTTTAGTCGACCCAGTCGATTATTGACCCAGTCGACCCAGTCAACTCAGTTGTTCTCTTTTCCTCGCTTTCGCTTCATGTGTATTATGTATGCCCCCGTAGGTTCACCACATAATTGACCGTGGGTTATAATTAAATATTATTTAATTAGTAGAGTAACATATACTCTAAATCAATCGAACACTCTGTCGATTGATCATTCCAAAATCAGCACCCCTGCTAATTTGGGAATTCTCCCACACTCCGCGGTCGATGTCCAACCATAAGCCCATGGAGCCCAATCACTGGTGAATTAATTCAGTGAACCTTTTAACTCAGTTACAATTTCCATATACGACATAATCTCTCCATCGATCAATCTCCCAGTCGAGACTTAAGGGTATGGTCTTTCATCGGTCTCCCTTTTATTTGTCTTGACCTTATGTATTCTGGTCTCAAAATAAATTCTCTTTGACTTAATCATTTATGAGCTACTTACATAAAGTCGTCAGATACCTTGGCCAAGGATTTTATCAGAATTAATTTCTCACAGAAATCCATAGGAGAATTTCCCAACCTATCAAGTCGGGTCAATGGATCCTTTGTTGATGATATGAATCTGCATACAAGTTCCTCCATACCCAACATGAGTTCACAGAGACCTTCTAGTGATCTCCAGTCAGTCCGAACTCATATCAAAGCATGAACGTTCTCGCACCAGATAAACCCTATCACCTCAAGTAGTTAGGGATCGTTCCTCGTATACTATTGCAAATTGGAATAACTTCAACCCCGATATGTGACTACCGCTTCCATGGTGAGTTATTTACTAATTGGGGTATTTAGTGCGCTTGCCATCCCAACAAACCACCCACTTATGTGTATCGACTATCCCAGTCACGCTCGTGGACCCCAGCGTTCTCCAGTTCATCGAAGTATACACAATAGTGAGAGTCTAACCGAATCCAACGATGTCCTATCTCGATTGAATTCTACGACTCTTGAATATGTTCTAGATCACGGCCTTGGAGATCAGTCCACGGGTTGTCCCATAGCCCTTTGATCTAAGGACTTCTATTCATATGCGTAGATAATTATTACATAAGATAAAAATCACCATTTAATAAAGTGCATTTATTAATCGAAATTGAATAGTTCCTTATTTATTACAATAAATGCTAGCCATACAGCTGGCTTGCAGGACACTATTTCTATCATATTTTACGGTAAATTACACAACATGAAGGAAAAGATACAATCGAGCAATTGCATTTAGAAACTTTAGAAAAACATGAGCGGAAATAAAGAGATTGGATATGAACATAGGATAGTTTTAGAATTGAAAATGAAGTTACTCGCAAACAAAAGTGATTCATAGTTGAATGCAAGGAACAGGTAATAGACGAGTTAGAACACAAGACTGGTGTCAACGAAATTTCAATGATATTTTGTCAATTGAAAGAAAGATTGCTTACATAACAATTTGATTCACCAAAATGGTGAATTAGACATCTAGGGATCACAAGCTAAAAATGAATAAATACCAACATCAGAATAAGGGCGAAACAATAAATTATACCGAAATTAGGCTCAAGAGAGCTTTTAAAGTTGAGAGATAAATTTGGAGATGGATACATTTAGAATCAGAATTATGATTTCTGAGTAAGGTGAACTCGATAATGGAATTCAAAAGGATTAGGGCTATTTTAGTCATATATGTACTTCAAGAAAGGTCACTTGATTCAAATATTTCAATTTACGTAAAATCACGGAACGCATACATATACAATCAGAACCAGACAATAATATCAACAATAAATTTTGAATAATATTATGGTATTCCGGATACCACCAACAAAATAATTAATCAATAAAACACAGAATCAAGTAATAATAACCGTTAACCCCAATAAACATATGGTTTCGGTTGCGGTCTTGTCCTAAAAGTGAACTACCCAATGTGGGTAGACACCCTAAAATCATGAGGGTGAGTTCCACCATACTAGCACCTCAATACAAATCCGAGGATCCTATCCTGGCCTTGAGCCGAAGCTCTGATACCATCTGTGACTGTCCGGCTCCGCGGGTCCGTCGGATAACAGTCGCAAAGTTATTATAATTTTGCGAAAGAGTTAAAATATCGAAACCTTTTAAAAAAACGATAAATTAAAATCGAGAATTAAAGGTTTTAAGCGGAAGCGGTTTAAAATAAAATAAGAACAATTTTGATTACTAAGTTTAAAGCGAAAGCAATTAAAACATGTTTTAGTGGATGACATGACATGATGAAACAATTTGTGGGACCCAAAGATATACAAGAAGATTAAGATTAATATTTGATAAAATTTAAAATCATTTTCGATAGATATTCCCATTTTACAAAATTATCTAAAAATACCAAGATATTTAGCAAGATATAATAGAAATCAACTTAGACATTATAGAAGATTTAAAACACAGTTCAAACGAAAATCTTAAAATCAAATGAGAATTTAGATAAAAGTTCAACTACTCTCTGGAACTAGGGTGGGACCGCAACCGTGATTACCTAACCGCAACACGAACTATCATTTACCCCAAATACCTGAAGCTGAAAAGAATGAAACACGGAATGCATAAATTGATCGTCCAACTTAGTGAGGCTGTAGTGCACATGTGCATGTGATGCATGGATGCAACATAATATATGTGAGCATATATAACAGTGCAATAAATAAACACATGTAATAACAATTTTAAGCACGTAAACAAGTAACCAACAGTTGCTGATGCCGTCCTTCTCTTACCCTCCAGTCCATATAATGACGCCCCCACCGAACACTCCAAGTAAGGAGCTACCTTAGTATCTGTGCGCATAGCGTCTAATGCCAAGAGTTTGACTTCACTCCTCAAGTGTAACCTCCACACTTGGTTTGTGAAGCCGGGTCTACGGTGGATCAAGGTAACCCTCCGGCCCTAACCTTCCGGGTTACCTATGATTCCGCACACCAAAATAGGGCCCACACAATAATAGCAAGCAGTACAGTACAATAACAATCCAATAACATGAAATCAGCAACCAATTCAATAACCATCATTAAAATGGTTCAATATATGATATCTAGGACTCGTAAGCATATAGGCATTATCATATAATTCAAGGTGTATATTTTGTCCTAAAAGTTGAGTTTTTCATTGTATCATACATCGCATGCTCGTTCGTTTAGGGACTAAGTTGCAGTTATGACTTGACCTACTAGAACATTCGGACTGACACACAAGTAACACACAGCACTCACCTGAGGAGCTTATTACGGCGATCAAAATTCCACAATGAAGTGTATCCGAGACCTGAGCAAATACGTATACGACTAAGAATGTATCTAACAATCTTACTAAAACGTAACTAATGAAAATCCTACACAAAGATTTCCTAAATGAACACATCACATAAAAGTGCTTAGAACTTATGACATCAACTTCAATTAAGAGATATTATTTTCAAACTCAAAATACTAATTTCATAAAACAGTGCCAAACAAAAATTTCACCTTCATTTTTCAGATTTACAAAACAGCCCCTAAATTTTTAAAAACATCCATTTTTCCGAAAATTTGCAACGAACTTTAAATCATAATATTTTTAACTAAACTCATATCAAAAATCAAATAAAAAACAGAGTATTAAAGTATCTTGTTACTTCAAAAGTCAAAGCTTTAAAAACCCCACATGTTTAAAACTTTTCAACAACGCCCTCATAGTTTTGAAAACTTAAGAAAATCAACTTTCTTGAAAAATAATTCAAGATCCAAGCATTTAAGCAATATTTTAAAAAATAATCGTGCATAATTTCAATATAAAAATGAGATTAACAATAAGGTTTAATAACTTTTTACAATCTAACAATGAGAAAGAAAAAGTTCTTTAATTATGAGTTTTTTTGGGAAAAATTTACAAATTTTTTCAATCTTAAAACACAAATGATTAAAGCACTTTGGCACTACTTCAAATTAATAAATCAAAAGTTGATAAAATTAACTATGTGAAATAGAGACAAAACAGCGCCTTTGCCCCCTTATTTTCAGAATTGCAAAACTAACCCCAAAAGTTTTGAAAACTCCCTTTTTGCAAACAAACTTGGAGCAACTTTAAAACAAATAATTTTTAAGTAAACTCATATCAAATATCAAACAAAAATAGAGATTCTCAGTCCATTATACTCCCAAAATTTTCGCATCCCTAGCCCTTCAACTTTTAAAATATTTCAATGATATATCCCCCAAAGTTTAAAAAATTATAAACAATAACTTTTTTACAAAAATAAATCAAGATCCCAATATCTAATAA
Source organism: Penstemon barbatus (assembly GCA_003313485.2). Taxonomy (NCBI): domain Eukaryota; kingdom Viridiplantae; phylum Streptophyta; class Magnoliopsida; order Lamiales; family Plantaginaceae; genus Penstemon; species Penstemon barbatus. Next base: position 63,983,323 of record CM064883.1, on the reverse strand, counting down.
ACATTTACTTAAACCAAGGAAAACTAGATTAAAAATCTGATGTTGAATATAAACTAAACTACGTTTCATAAAACTAAAATAGATAAAATAAAGTTCATCAATATTCATATTTTGTGCAAATGAACACAAATTTCTAAGTCTTGAAATGAAATCCATAAACTCAACGAAAACAAGAAAATGAAATATGTTTTATAATGTAATAACTTAAATGTTTTACTCTTTATAAATGCATGTATATTTTTCTCCATTTTTCTTTGAAGAACACTTTTAAAAGAGAATAAAATAAAATCCAATCAATTAAAGAACATAAGCATATGTGGATCTTTACCCAAAGAAATGAAGGGTAGGAAGCTCTCTTCACTTTCAGACCTCCGACAGTGGTGGTGGCGGTTCCGGTGGTAGTGGTGGCGGCTCCGATGGTGGTTCATGACAAAAGCCCTCAAAATCTTTATTTTCATCAACTTCAAACGTTTTCCGATTTACCTAGAGATATCAAAATGACGATCCTAACGGTCAATATATAGCCCCATATGTGTAGGACCATCACGCAAAATTTGGGCATGATCCAACGGTGGACAAAGACGGAATATGCAAAAAACCGAGGCTTGGTTTTGTATATCCGAAATTTATCTTTCTAGAGTGTTGTCCTTTAAAAAAGAATCTCCGGAGGTTGCAGCGGCAGTGGGGTGGCGGCGGTGATGACCATGGTGGTTTCAGGTGATAGGGTTCGAATGGTGGAGGCAGCGGTACGGCGGTAGTGGTGGCGGTCTTCCTTCCTACTTCCCTTATTTCCTTCATGCACTCATTTTCTCTCTTTTTATAGCTCAAGTTTTCACTAAGTGAAGAGTAATAATGTGAAAAGAATTAAAGATTGAGATGGAGTGTTTAGATAGAGAATGAAATCAGATTTGAAAATGTATACATACAACTTTACTTAGAAAAGTGGGAAGACATAATTGTCTTCTTTAAACCCACCAATGCATGCATTTTCTTAGGTGGAGGAGTTATTCAACCCAAGGACATGCTTTGGCAGCTCTTGGAGTGTGCTAGGAGGAGAAATTATTACTCCTGCAGAGAATCTTCAACTTTGGGTGAATTTACACTTTGCCCCCTGAAGTTTTGAAAACTTATATTTTTGCCCCCAAAAAAAGAAAATTTTGTGCATCCAAGCCCAAAAAATTTCAAAAAGGTCTTAATATTATTTAAAGTAACTTTTATATTTTTAATTATTTCAAAGCTCAAAAGATCACAAGATTAATTAAATTATATTTTTTTTAGTTCAATATAATTCTTAACTTTGAAAATAAAAAGTAGCACATAAATTTGGATTAAAAATCCAATAAAAATGTTCAAAATTTCCGGGGGGTTACAGGTGATGTAGAGATAAAATGGTCATTTTTATGCACAACAATCATAAAGTAGTTATTCTAAATTTATTTTACTTTATAATAACTTATTTTAACATTTTCTCTCTGTAAAATTTAGATTAAAAAAAAGACATTGCCTTCATTTTATTTTCAAGTATCCTCAAGATTATTTACTTTATATCTAAAATGCATGTTTACATATCTAACATATTAGTATATTGCATGTTATTTACATAATTTAGACTATCATATTAAAGTCGGGGTTGAAAATGCCAGAAATCATATTTTTTTGGTGCAAAGTGCCAATATTCTATATTTGAGAGTGCAAAGTGTCAAAATCTATACTTTTAGGATTTAAAGTGCCAAAAATATTCGAAAATAACTATTATACTCTTCAATCAATTAATTTTTTCTTAAATACACTCACTAGGGTGCAAAGTGTCAATTAAATTGTATTTTCAGGGTGCAAAGTGCCAAAACTTTTAAGTTATGAAGCAAAGTGTCAAAAACCTATAATTCCAGAGTGCAAAGTCCAAAAATCCGCTATTTTTCTCAAAAATTTAATTCTTTGAGATTCCTAGCACTACCTTTCTTTTTTAATATTTTCAAGAACTCTTGCTATTTAACGGTTCTTCTCTACGAGGAATTCGTTAGTTATCATTCATAACATGTACTATGAGGCCTTCACTTCAAGGAAATTTCTTATTTTCTAGAGAAAAATGTGAGATATTATCCTGGAATTTTTTTTTTTACTAAACTCCTTTGTAAATTAAATCTTTGCATAAAATACATATTTTTCATGCATTTTTGCCTTTTTCCTATTAATCTCGGCATTTTTCCTTTCAGACAAATTGCTTGTTTATAGTGAGTAAATTTAATATTTTCCTTATCTAGAACCAAAACGAGTAAATGGGATAATGATTTAACTTTTTATTTAGGTAGGAGTTGGAAGGTCACGTCTCATGTCGATATAAACTATATATATATATATATATATATATACTAGTTATTTTTGAAAGATATGTTTTGATCCCAATTGATTATTCCTATCAAAATTCTAATTTTTTAGAGTTTTGAAATTTTAGTCCTACAATATCTATTATTGGTAATTTTTAAATGAGTTAATCTCACTTTTCGTTCTTTTTCTGGGTCAATTTTGGTACATTTGTTCCTCTTAAATTTTTCGTAGTAGAGTTACACATCGTATCATTGTAATGTAACACATTTGTCCCTCTTAGTTAATGATTTAAGAATAGAAAGTACAAACAGAGTTCAGCTGAGAGGAATACTAAATGATCATCGAAAGAGAGACCCCTAACTATCGAAAGAGGAAGTACAAAGACAATTTAGTTTGTACTCTATAAAATTCAAATAATTCTAAGAAAAATACATAGTATATAGGAGTAATTCTCCAATGCAATCACAAACAAAATTAAGTCTGTGAGCTGTCAAATTCAAATATTTCTAAGAAAAATACATAGTATATAATTTCCAATGCAAATCGAACTTTGTTCACATTTCGATTCGTCCTTCTCCATGCCAAACCAAACAAAGCCTTAACGAGGGAATTACAATTTCCATATCATATTTTACCCTATTTTACACATTTGGTATCAATCTTTCTAAAAAACACATTTGATACTATAATTTGATGATGTCAAGATTTAATTTTACCATCAAAATTATTCCACTTAATTATCATCAAGCTTCAACAATTTTTTAAAATTAATGTCAAACTGAGGAATAGCTGTAGCTCCAATTATACTCCACAGTGCATTATCGGACTCTTTTGGACCAGACATAATTTAATGGTCCAAATTTTTGACGAGAAAGTACCAAATTTGTCAAGGATAGTTGAATTATGGTATTAAATATGTTTCTTCAGAAAGTTCCATACCTAAAATATAAAATATAACAAAATATGGTATTAAAAGTGAAATTCTCTCGATCATGTCGGAAGAGTACCACATGTTGCCCATGAATTGAAATTGTAGGGCTCTCCTGCTCCACAACAAGCTCTAAGAATATCCCTTGTAAATCCTGCATCACGAATTCACGATCATTTGGAAAGATGATTCTTATCATTAACTTGATTCGAAATATAGGATCCAATACTAATTACGGTAATTTACGCCCCTTAGATAAGTCCTAATTCACTCGCTACTCCTATTGTTTCAAAAATAAGAAGAACCCTCTTCTGGCTTAGGATTGTTTACTAAAATACCTTTTACGGGATCAATACCCCTTATAATTTAACTACATAATTGTTTTTTTTTTTTTAAAAAAATAAGCTAAATCATAAGGGATATCTTTATAATTTACGAAACTACGTGTTTTATTTGGTTCTGTAATTAAGGTATACCTGAGGGGGTCCTATCATAAATTAATCTTCCTGAAAGGCCTAAGAGTAAATCGGCAAAAACACCCCATGTGTCATTCCTCGTTGGCACATGATCAGTTTTTGAATTAAAACCCTCTGAGTGAAAAAGTTATAGACATTTGCCTCCTTTTGAGATATCATCTTGTTTTACTAGCTCTAAGTGCTAGTGATCTTCGTGATTTAATTTGCAAAGGATGAGACAAATACACCCCTATATGTTATTTTTTTAATATAATGTAAAAACTTATTGTTCACGTAAAAAGGTACCATTAACCCCCCACTCTTTCCAGCCCTTGTAAACATAAAAAATCGACAATAACCCACTTCAGTGTACTCTTAATTTTCAAATGAGTGAAGAGAGCTAATAAAATTATAACATAAAAATATTTTTGAAAGGTTTTTACTGGTAAAAATAACACATGTATTTTTTTGCTAATTAGAAACCATACATCACGTGTTTTTGCATTTTACTCGAGTAAAAAATGTACCGAATTCGTTTGGAGAAATGTATAATCGCATGGCAGCGTTATAATAGTCCGCGTAAATTATGGTGCATTGGGATGAAGCTCTTGTATTCTGCTCAATTCTTTTTGAAGGAGCTGATTATGGTACTTGGAAAGGTTGTTCAACCAATTGAGGCAACCGGTTTTTGGGTCGTAATCATTTTCAGTACTTAATTGTCGAAAAATACGCTAGATAAAGAGGTATACAACCATTTGGCAGGCTTCCAGGGACTAACATTGTCCGAACACCAATCTTAATCAGTTCCTATCATTCACAAACATTTATAAGGGCATGTTTATGAAATTTGTAATGTATTAAGATGCATTGAATATAATGACAACATTTTCACGAGTTTAAGGGTGGAATTGCACTTTTCATATCAATTTTTTTTATCTATTTTATATATATCATATCAAAATTGGACAACTTTTTTCACATTTCATTTGGGCGTTAGTTTTTGTATGGCAAAGATCACGTGTCAAGCACGTATTCGTTAAGTCACCATTTTCATCTCATCAGGGATATTTGCAATTGATAAAAAATACCTCGGAGGCTATAACTGCAATTATTGCCACTCCAATCTCCCTCCCTCTCTCTCTCTCTCTTCACCTCCGCCACCACAACCACCGCCCACCTGAAAACAAATCTTTAATGCAACCGGTGATTTCGCAGACATGGCGTGGCGGCGTTTCTTATTTCCCATCGGAAAATAGATTTGAGCCTCATTTATCTCTTTTTTTTTTCATTTTTTTTCCTTTAGCTTTGATTTTCTGTCAAAATGGTTCCATTTTCATTTCAAGGATTTATTTTATCTCTTTTGAATTTATCGGCGGGCCTTTTCCCGAAAGGCCGTGCTTGTGGTGCCGGATGTGAAGAGAGAGGGATTGAGGCGGCGATAATTGCAATTACCCTCTGCCCAAATTTTAGACATTTTTTGCCCAATTGCATATACCCCCTTGAGAAGATGAAAATGGTGATTTGACGAACACAAGCTTGGCACGCAACATTTTCCATCAAAAAACTAACGGTCGAATTAATGTGAAAAAAGGTTCCAATTTTATTATGAAATATGTACTTTTGAAAAATTATGTATGAAATTTATAAAATAAATAAAAATTTAATATGAAAAGTGCAATTCTCTTTGAGATTAAGTGGCACTTATTTCGATAGTTGATCCAATGTAGTTAATGACAGATGGCACGAAGGTTTGAACTTTGAACGACTTCCTCAATGGGTTTGCCTTGCGTTAGTGGGTAATTATAGTCGTTGCCTCCGATCTCTCCAACTAGAACCAGAGATTCTTGAAGATATTTTCTTCCATCTGTGATTTGAATTAAAAAAACATATTAGAAACTCTAATAACAAAAGATATTCAAATTTAATTGATATAATTCTTGGGGTTTTGATACTTTGCACTCTGAAATTATAAGGTTTTGGCATTTTGCACCTTAACATCAAATTTTTGGTAATTTGTACTCTGAAAATACAATTTATTTGGCAATTTGCACCCTAATGTGTGTTTTGAAGAAAAAAATTAATTGATTGAAGAGTATAATAGTTATTTTCAAATATTTTTGGCACTTTAAGCTCTAAAAGTATAGATTTTGACACTTTGCACTATGAAATATAGAATATTGGCAATTACACCCAAAAAATATAACTTCTGGCATTTTCAATCCCGACTTAATATGATAATCTAAATCATGTAAATAACATGCAATATAATAATATGTTAGATATGTAAACGTCTACTTTAGATATAAAGTAAATAATCCTGAGGATACTTGAAAATAAAATGAAGATAATGTCTTTTTTTTACAGAGAGAAAATATTAAAATAAGTTATTATAAAGTAAAATAAATTTAGAATAACAACTTTATGATTGTTGTGCATAGAAATGACCATTTTATCTCTACATCACCGACATTCATGAGTCTGTTTTTTTAAGAAAAATTCATTAGGGTAAAAAATGTCATACAAATTATATTTTTAGGGTGTAGAGTGCTAAAAAATTTAAGTCGTGGTGAAAAATGCTAATATTTTATAATTTTAGGGTGCAAAATACCAACATTCAATATTTTAAGTGTGCAAAATCTATATTGCCAAGGTGCAAAGTGAAAAATAAAATTGAAAATAACTATTCTAGCCTTCTATGAATGAATTTTCTCACTATAACACATACTAGGGTGCAAAGTGCCAAATAAATTATATTTCCAAGATGCAAAGTGCCAAAACTTTTAAGTCAAAGTACAAAATGCCAAAATCCTATAATTTCAGGATGCAAAATGTCAAAAACCCTAATTCTTGCACCAGTCCAAATTTTAACACAAGTATACAACTCAAATTGTTGCCTATGTCTAAAAAGTTTGGGTGCCCATCTCCCCTACCCTTACCCATATGACCAATATAAAAATGTAATAATATCGATAGTCTAACTTTGTTAAAATAATAAATACGAACAATAAATACGAACATGTAATTGATCTAATGAAAGAGATTATTTACTACAAAATAGCGAACCTGTATTTAAATTCTTATTGAGAGAAGTTCTCGCTTAATGTGTTTGACGCACCTCGTAGAAATTAAACTTTTAAAAAAAAAAATTAAATACACAAATAATCCCCTGTAAATAAAGTAATAAGTCAAACTCTCACCTCTATTTTCTCTTTCTCCTACTTTTTGGTTACTAATCCTCATCTTTATTTTTCATTTTTCCTTTCCCATTAAACTGATGCAAAACTAGATCTCTGTCTAACAAAGTAATGGGTTAATGGCAATTTAACCCCTGTTATATTCATAATTTTCAATTTACCCCCTTTATGATGAGCAATTTACCTCCCTGTTAAAAATTTAAATAAGCGATTTACCTTCTTGAGCCGAAGAGTGTAACTCACTTGCCGAAATTGAAAGTGGACATGAAAAGTATTTTATAAAATGAGGGTGGGATAGATAGCCACATTATCATAACACAGGAACATAAAGTACCATACATAAAAATTTCAGAGAAGCAGTGTGAAACTTCTATAAAATTACATAGAGGAGGTAAATGAGTTTTTTGCACTTTGCACCCCTGAAATATAGGAAATAGGCACTTTGCATCCTCGAAACTTAGATTTAGCACTTTGCACCCTCGAAATATGAAAAATACAGCACTTTGCACCCTCTTTTATTTTCAAGCAAAAATTCAATGGCAAAATAGACAATTCAATAGTATTGGCACTTTGCACCCTCAAAACTTGAGAATTCGCACTTTGTACCCCAAAATAAAATTAGCACTTAACACCCTTAAATTAAGAACAAATCTGCAACTTCCACCCCCAAAATACAATAAATGGGCACTTCGCACCCCAAAACACAAAATTAACACTTAACACCCTCAAATTTAAAAAACCCAAACCCCTCGTTTTTTCGTCAAAGTTGACTATCGGAGTAAAAAAAATCTAAGGCAAAATAAGTAATTTATTTTTGTACTTAAATTTTGCAAAACACAATTATAAATACTCGAATTTTATAACCATAAATAACTAAATAAAGTACAAGTAAACTTCTCGAAGACCCATTGTCTACTTCTATCAAAGACCCAAAAATAATTTCCTATTTTGCCTTAAAAAAATTTCACCTTAATGGTCAACTTTACCGGAAAAAATGAGGGGTTTGAGACTTTATTTTTAATTAGAGGGTGTTAAGTGTTAATTTTGTATTTTGGGGTGCAAATTGTCCATTTATTGTGTTTCGGGGGTGTAAGTTGGTAAGTTGTTCTTAATTAGGGAGTGTTAAGTGCCAATTTTATTTTGGGGGGCAAAGTGCCAAGATTTACAATAGAATTTGAGTTTTTGCTTGAAAATAAAAGAGGGTGCAAAGTGCTGTATTTTTCATATTTCGAGGGTGCAAAGTGCTAAATCTAAGTTCTGGGGGTGCAAAGTGCCTATTTAACATGTTTCGGGGGTGCAAAGTACAAAAAACCCGAGGTAAATTGCTCTTTTTCAAATCATAGTAAAATAATTTTTTTTTTATGTTACTTTTTGATGTTGAAATAACGACCATACCAGAAAGTGTGGCCAAAAATTGCTTGAACCATACGAATTCATCTCCTAGAGTCATATTAGTCAATGGATTGTTGATTCCTCTCTTTCTTGTTGAAGAAATCCATATCCAACGCCGTTGCTCCGGTAACCGCAAAATTCACTCCTTTCTCGAAAACACGGCTGCTAAAATTAGCGTTTCTTCCAATTAAGTACGGCTGCACAAACGGCAGCTCCAAACTGTCGGCTAAAAAAAATAAAAGCAAACATTTAACTAATTAGTGGAATTGAAATATAAAAAATTCTTATATCGATTAGGTCTGTGCCAATATATTACTTACTAGCATACGTCCCGTGCTATGCACGAGTTTTTAAAAATATATATGTTAAGTACATTGTTTAATATGTTAAAAATATCTATTATACCACATGGTTATAATGAGAATAACAATATTTATATACAAAGAAAAATAATATGTTAAATATTAACAAAAAAGGATAGATGACGAAGTTATATTCTTTACAAATACATCACTCTGGACATCTAAGCTACATAGGAATATTTGCACACCATCAATGTTAAACTAAAACCTGCAAAACGAATCAAAAATTAAAGTAAAAATTCTGTCATATTTATGCGAGTTTTATTTTTTGGTATCGACAGTATATTAGTGAAATTTTCCAATTTGAATTTGTTGAATGTTAATACGGTAATTGAAGATGTGGTTATTTGGTGCCAATTTTTGCTTTGCTCACCCGCAAGTATTAAATAAAAATACTACTTAAATTTTAATACAAAGAGACAAATTTTAAGAAAAATAATAATAATCAGAATGCTTCACATTAAAATATAAAAAAAAAATATAATCGAATTGCGTAGAACCCATGTCGGGGTATAGGGTCAAAATAATTGATCGTTGAAACATTAAATATAAACAAAATCTTAGGCAAGCAGTTTGTTTGAGAAATTGGAATGATTTCAAATGTATTTTACTTTACATGTTATCTTCATGTTTGTAATCAGGTATTCTATGCATTAGGAAGAAGGTTTCAAATCCTTAAATGTTTTGATTTTTTTTTCCTTATGATAACAACACTTGATAAAGGGATATATATATATATATATATATATATATATATATATATATATATATATATATATATATATATATATAAACGACATAAGAATTAGTGGCATATAATACTTACCTTTTTTATTAATAAATAACACCTTCAAAATCTTCTCAACTGCCTACTTAAGATATACTTTACTCCACTGTTCATATCATAAGAACAGAACAAATTAAAAACATATGAAGACTTAAAATCTTGGCCAAAAAAATTTAAGAGATAAAAAAAGCTAAGCTTACCTCTCGATTACAAAATAAAGAACACCACCAAAATCCTCTAAATTTTCTGTGTATCCCTTAATCAAGTGTTGTTATCATAAGAAAAAAATAAAAACATTTAAGGACTTGAAACCTTCTTCCTAATGCATAGAATACCTGATTACAAACATGAAGATAACATGTAAAGTAAAATACATTTGAAAAAATATTAAGAAGTTAACCCATGTAAAAAGAACACATATCTTAGTCAATGTAATATATATGCACTAAAGCAAATTGTTCAGCCAAATCGTATAAAAAGAAATGAAAAGTGTATAACATAATGAGTTAAACCGTCTACTATACTTCAAATACCCCTGCTTCATCTCTTGTTCATTTACTCTAAGAAGTATGAACGCGCTGTTCCAAGTAAGGAAAATATAAAAATTTGAAATTAAATTTGAAAATATTATGAACTGAGAAATTAATTTCTTAACCAATCAAATATGGCATTATGAAAACCGATTTTTTTTAAGAAATAAGTTGTGCAACCGCCTAGAGCAAACTGTTCAGTCAAAAGAAATGGAAAGAGCATAACATAATGAGTTATCGTAAGGAAAATATTAAAATCAGAAAGGTGAAAATATTATGAAACTGAAAAAAAATGATTAAAACTTATTGAAGAGAAGATGGAAAAAACTGAATTGTAAGTGGGTTTGGGATTGTACGTGGGTTTGAAGGTAGTTATATTATTAAGTAAAATAATATAAAATCAAAATAAGGAGAAAAACGTGGATGTGGGTTTGGAGGTGGTTATAATATGTATGATGTAATTATTAAGTAAAATATAATAAATCAAAATAAGGAGAAATTAGTATTTTGGTCAAAACAAATTAATTGAAGTCAAAGACTGCTGTGAAATATATTATAAGTAGATATTTTGTGGTTATAACTTAACCCCATCAATTGTAGAGAAGTCATACTTCCAAAATTTGGGCTAATGGCTATTTACCCTATGTAATTATCATAATGTTCAATTTATATCTTTATAATTTGAAAAGGAGCAATTTACCTTCTTGTGATTTTAAAAATGATTCACATTGTCTCCCTGAAAATTTTAAACCTTCAGAAAAAATTGATTTGACAATAATACCCCCTTTTTTACTAATTTATCTACCCCCTAAATGATACTTTCGTCTTTTAAAACAAAATATTTCATGCCCATTTTCATATTTGAGCAAGTGAGATACACTCTCCAACTCATGGAGGTAAATTGCTCCTTTAAAAAAATTATAGAGAGTTAAGTTGCTCTTTTTTAAATCACATGGGATAAATTGAACATAATAATAATCATATGGGGTTAATTTTCATTAACCCTCCAAAATTTTAATAAAATACAGTGAATATTTATGTACCGATGAAATCAATTACAAGACGCCCATCGGAGAAGCGTCTGTTTGGATGATGGAAGAAAGTTTTGCCAAATGTTGGAAGAGCAGAGGCGGGGGCATTAATGGGTGAACGGAGGAGAGGTAGATTTCTGGTGTCCTGAAGCGAATCCCCGAAACTGATTATGGATTTGTAGCATTCGAATCCCCAATTGAAACTTGATGATGATGATGGTACCAATAAAATGAACACTATTGCATATACAGTTGGTACTATTGAGAGATTATTTAGTACAACCGCTGCACCACGTCATCAAGTACACGTGGTGCAACCCACCAATACACTTAGGACATGTGGATTAATAATCCACATCACCCCATATTCTAGCCATATTCCAAAATAATAGGAATTCAGAAAATTGTGTTCACATTGCCAGAACATGGGTGATGTGGATTATTAATCCACATATCCCAAGTGTATTGGTGGGCTGCACCACGTGTACTTGATGACGTGGTGCAGCGGTTGTACTAAATAATTTCTCGCCAGGCGGATGGAGACGGGCTAACGGGGATTTATAGACTAATTTTTTATTTATTTTTTTATTTTTAGTATAGTATTGGTATATTTGAAAAAAAATCAAAAAATAGGAATAAAAAATAGTTGAATTGCCCAAACAAATCACTATTCAGCAAGACTAAAAAAATTAGCCCCAATCATCAATCCCCTAATCCAAATAAAAAATTAGCCCAATTCAAATTCAACCATATATTAACACATCCTAATAATACCTAATTCACAGAGCCCAAGCTCCAATAAAAGTTCAAATCTTCTCCCAACTCCTAATCAACGAGAGATTTGCATTTGTGGTACCAAACAATATAGTGATTCCAACTTGTGGTACCACAGAAAATGAGGTTGATCAATTTGGTACCGCAATTTAAGAAATTGAATCACATTTGGTACTTCCGTTAAAATTGGCCGTTAACTGCTGACGTGGCAGTTAAGGTTAATTGCAGAATTGACTCCATTACTTATCTTGACTGACAATTATACCCCTAACTTTTCAAATTGTCAAAATAACCCCATATCTTCAAATTTACTGATAATTTTAGTCCACATTGTTGCCCAATTTCAAAATTGGCTCAAATTTAACTTAATATATTTACATATGTATTTAACTAATTTAATTTATAAATAATATTAACAAACCAAATAATACATGAACGCAAATTTGATAAAATATTAATTAAATCTAAATTTTTTATAATGATATAAATATATATAATATTTATTAAAAAATAAATTATATATTATTAATAAAATAATTATAAATTTATATATATATATATATATATATATATATATATATATATATATATATATATATATATATATATATATATATATATATATATATATATATATAAAACCCAACCAACCCAAATCCTAGGCCGTCGTCGGCCTGGGATCGCCCGTCCCAGGCCGCGGTGGCCTGGGACCTTCGATCCCAGGCCGTCGCGGCCTGGGACGGGCGATCCCAGGCCGACGGCGGCCTGGGCCGGACGAACCCAGGCCGCCGGCGGCCTGGGATTTGGGTTGGGGGGGGATTGGTTGGGGGGCTGGGTTGGTTGGGGAAGAAGGGTTTATATATATATATATATATATATATATATATATAAATTTATAATTATTTTATTAATAATATATAGTAATATATTTTTTAATAACTATTATATATATTCATATCATTATAAAATTTTTAGATTTAATTAATATTTTATCAAATTTGTGTTCATGTATTATTTGGTTTGTTAATATTATTTATAAATTAAATTGTTAAATACATATGTAAATATATTAAGTTAAATCTCTAAATTGGTCCGCAAGTGTTTTATTCGAGCCAATTTTGAAATTGGGCAACAATGTGGACTAAAATTATCAGTAAATTTGAAGATATGTGGTTATTTTGACAACTTGAAAAGTTAGGGGTATAATTGTCAGTCAATATAAGTAATGGGGTCAATTCTGCAATTAACCTTAACTGCCACGTCAGAAGTTAACGGCCAATTTTAACGGAAGTACCAAATGTGATTCAATTTCTTAAATTGCGGTACCAAATTGATCAACCTCATTTTCTGTGATACCACAAGTTGGAATCGCTATATTGTTTGGTACCACAAATGCAAATCTCTCCCTAATCAACTTCCAACATCTCTAAACCCTAACCCTAATTAGAAATGATTTTGGTATTCTTTGTAGAATTGTATAAATACTTTATTTATTTTTGAAAATTAACTTATCATTTCTTAATTTTCAAAAATAGTCCGATCATAAAATATTTAAATATTTATAGAATATAAACAAATTATATTAGTTGTTTTAGGATCTACGGAAACTCAATTATTAATTGACAAAAAAAATTACATAGTTTATCTCACATAACATACATGCTTTAATTTGACATAAAGTAATTTATCTCTTACATTATTTAACAAAACATGATGTTTAATTTTTTACCTAATATTTATTTCATCTCAAAAAACTCAAACAAATAATATCATGATTGAGAAATTTTTAAAAAAAAATCTCAAATTATTTCTCACACCCTAGGAATTGGTTTCGCCCGAAGCATCGGACCAATGATCACCCATGACTTCTGTGTCACACTAGTGCTACAAAGGCAAATAGGCCTTAACTTTTTTTTTTTTAAATATTAGTATAACAAAAGTATCTGAAAAATAATGGTTTGTAAATTTGTATTTAGAAAAGACGTTAAATGGGCAAGTGGAGCTGTGCTGGTTTTCTTTGGATTGACATGTCGGCGGGCTTGACCAAAAAAGACTCATTCGAAGATTGTTACGTATTCTTTTTATTGTGGTTTCATTAATAAATTGAGATTTTTGAAAATGCTTGGATTTATAAGACCGATTTGTTCTTTTCTTTTAGGTAATTACTTAAATTGATTGTTTGAGTTTGTCAAATTGATTTCAGAAATAAATTTTTATAGGTTATTATAGAGATTTTAGAAAGAAGATAAATAGTGTAAAAAATGTAGATTCTTTATAACAAATTATGTTTATTATGTAAAATAATTGTATAAGATATAAATCACATAATGTCAATTATTTTCTTTTTTCCTTTTTTATCTTTTGAGAACATATTACATAATGTTAAATTAAGGTAGAGTTTGTGTAATTCATTTCATTACAAGAAAAATAGATTTTAGTGATAAAATTTTAAGTGATATTGTTGAAATTGTCACTTTGCACATACTCACTGACAAAAATATTAGTTTTGTCACAGTAACAATAGTGTCCAACAGTGACAAAAGTTATTTTTAAGTTGTTATTAATGACTATTAGTGACAAGTGTATGAAACAAAAGTTGTCACTATTGACTATTAGTGACACACTTTCAGTGATAACCTAGTGACAATAAATATTGTCACTATAGTTTAGTGACAACTTTTTAGTTGTCAATTTTAGGGTACCAATAAGTGTCAATAGTGATAACTTTTTCACATTTCTTGTCATTAGTGTGTGTATATATACATCATTTTAGTGACAATAATTAAATTATTGTCACTTTATTTGTAGAGTTTTAGAGATAAAAGAATTTTTTTAAAATGGGATTTCTTTTGAAAATTACGAAAGAGTAAATTTATTCGTGAAAATAAGAAATATTGTTTGTATGGCTTTTCAGAAATCACTAAGATGCTCATTAAAAGCGAGACAAATAGAGCCATAGTGGACTACAAAATAGCAAACTCATATAACAAATCTCTATATTTTCTCTCTCTAGTGGAGAGCCTATTTTCTCTCTCTAGTGGAGAGTTGTTTTTTTTTGTGTTCTGTTCTTCTTCTAGAGTGGATCATCCTCGCCCCCATCTCCTGTTTGATCAATCTCGGTTTTGCTCATGTCCACACGTTTACTCTAGGATTATTTTATTGTTTTGGTTTCATCTCTTTCTTGCCCTTTCTTTTCCCTTCCCTTTCTTTTGTTGTCTTTGTCTTTTGTTTTTTTGTAGGGTTTGGCTTGTTGGCTGCTTTTTATCCGCAAAACTCACCTCGTTGCTTGGCTCCATCTACCATGGACATATCCAATATCGACTTTGGGAAGAAGATTAACTTGACAAATGTTGAGGAAGGATTCTGCCTCTCGGGAGATGATTGGGATCAGATCAATTCCTCGACGGACCTTATACTGGTTGGTAGAATCTTGGGACTTCGGAATATTAACATTGAGTCCATTCGAACAATTTTATCGAAGGCATGGAGCCCGCTTCACGGAATTGAAGTTAAACAGATTGGGGATGGTCGGCTCGTTTTTTCTTTCAAGCATAAATTGGATCTAAAGAAGGCTCTTGGAGGAGGTCCCTGGTCTTATGAGGAAAAACTGGTGGTTCTCAACCTCGTTAAACCAGAAGATGACCCTTTTACTATTGATCTCAACTGGTGCGATTTCTCTGTTTTAATCTCTGGACTTCCTTTGGCAAAATCAAACAGGACCATGGCTGAGAAAATCAGTAGGAGACTAGGCATCTTTAAAGGAATTCAATCTGAAAATTCCGATGCAATCTTAGGGAGTGTGATCAGGGTACGGGTAGGATTGGACATTACTAAACCTATCCCGAGAATTATGAAGATCTCCAATGACAGGGGAGATACTATTATCGCATCGTTTAGATATGAGCGTCTCCCGAACCTTCAGCTGGCTGTAACGACCGTTATCTACATGACGAAGAACTGGAAACTGAAGAACTACCGTATGGAGCTTGGCTCAGGGCATCTGTTCCGGGTAAGAACCAAATTGGGGGGTGGCAAGAATTTGCTGGAACTTATATTTATCAACACAAATTCGTCAACAAAGTGCCGGGATTAATAAATCAAACTGAAAATAAGAAAGTTCATGGTGCTGCGATCTTCTCCCCATCTCCGGCGCAGCAACAAGCTAATGTGAACTCGAAAATCGGGTTGAACTCGAACTTAGTTGGACCAGATTCGGAATTAGGAGCAGGTTTGGACCCATCTATTTCGAGTAGGAAATCAGTTACTGACTCTATTAGGAAGAAGGCAGATTTTGTGGGATCTTCAAAGGTAAGTGTATCTGAGAGATTTGATGCTCCACTGTTTAAGGAACAAACTCCCAATGATTTAGCAGAACACCTAAATGTTGCTCTGGATAAAGGTAAAGATATCTTAATTATGAACCCTTCCCCCAGTCCCAATATTAGCAACCACCCACAAAAAGACCCACCTCCAGCCTATCGACCCAAAGATTTCCGTCCAGCACAACCATCGGACCCAAATTATCCCCTTAGCACCAGGCCCAATACCTATATATCCCCCTCAGCCCATCAAGAACAAACTAAACCAGCTGCCCACACTCTTAACAAACCACCAAGTCTTTATGATAATTCCACTCTTACCCCAACCCACCTACTCATCCAAGCATTATCAGCCCAACCCCACTCCCTTGTTAAGTCCAACACCAACACCAATCCGACCCATGTCTTAGCAAACCCAAACCGAACTACTAACAGAAACATACCCGACCCAAATACCGCTTTGCCATTGAACGAAACAATCGACTTAACCTCTGAAAACATTAACCACCAAACCCGTCCGATCGCCCTGACCCAACTACCGTCACCAAACCACACACGGGTACCAACTAAAACCAAAATCAAATCTGAACCAAACCCACTCACCGCGACATACACCTCATCTGCCACTGCCTATACCGCACCTGAACCACATCTCCAATCCCCGAACCCCTTGTCTAACCCACTATTCAATATCCCTATAGGAGTTGATATTAGTGTTACCCATCCACCCAATAAGTCTGCCATGAAAGCTAAACGAGCAAAAGGTAAGGAAAATGCGCCTCCACCCAATTCCAAGCTAAAATCCGTGCTTAAAATTGCTAATGTTAATTATGTTCCTAAAAGCAATGAACCTAATATTTCTGAAATTAACAAAAGAAAAAGAGAGCCAGATTCTGTGTATGTAGGTAATGATTTCATTCAAACTCAGCAAGGTGTAAATTCTTCTGTTGATCATGCCAGACCTTCGAAGAGGATGACCCTTGTTAGTTCAGAGGCGGCGGCTGTCGGGCAGCCCCGCCTAGCATTATGAATTGCCTAGCTTGGAATTGTCAGGGGCTTGGGGGTCCCCTAACAATTCAGAATCTTGGATTCCACATACGGGATCATAACCCCCAAATAATCTTCCTTTCTGAAACTAAGTCATACGGAAGGAAGATTGAGTCACTTAAAAATAAGTTTACTTTAAATGGTTTTAGTGTGGATGTTCGTGGTAAATCTGGTGGTTTGGCTCTCCTGTGGAGGAAGGATATTTTGGTTGATCTTCAGAGTTTTTCGGTTAATCACATCGACGCCTTTGTGTATACAGACAATGATCCGTTGGGGTGGCGTTTTACAGGTTTTTATGGAGAACCGGATGTTAATCGTAGACATACTTCATGGGACTTACTTAGACAGCTCTCGGGTTTTAGTAGTAAGTCGTGGCTTTGTGCAGGAGACTTCAACGCTTTGGATTAGTCAGTCGGAAAAGAAGGGTGGTAATCCTATTCCAAACAATCAGCTTAGGGGATTTAGAGAGGCTCTTCAGGACTCGGGTCTGATTGACTTGGGTTATCTAGGATCGTGTTTTACTTGGACTAACGGTTGGGAATATCCGGGCACACTTAGTGGGAGATTAGACCGGGCATGTGTTTCTGATTCTTGGGCTCAAAGATTTCCGTTTAGTTCAGTCATTCATTTAGGATTTGGGGGATCTGATCATTGCCCGATCCTAATTCGGGTACTTGACCGAGAAGTTCCAGTCAGGAAGAAGGGAAAAAGACGATTCATGTTTGAGTCTATATGGTTTGATTCTGAAGATTGTTCTCTAGTTATTAATGATTCTTGGACGAATTCAAACGGCAATATCCTTGACAAAATCAAGAACTGTAAAACAGAGCTGGATCTTTGGAGCTCTACTTCTTTCGGCCATGTTCTCAATACAATTAAAAAGCTTCGTGAAAAAATCCATAAATTGCGTACAGGTCGTAATACAACGGACTCAAGAGCGAAGGAGAAAGTCCTTTCTCTAGAACTAGAGGATTTGTTAGATAGAGAAGAACGGATGTGGCAACAAAGAGCTAAGGCTCATTGGATGCGAGAAGGAGACAGAAATACGCGATTCTTCCATAGTAAAGCTTCGGGTCGCAAGAAAAAGAATGAAATATCAGGTATCAAAAGGGCTGATGGTTCGTGGTGTAAATCTGATCCGGACATTGAACGGGAAGTAGTTAGTTACTTCCAAGACATTTTCACTTCGACCCATCCGTCGCTTGAGGATTTCGACATGGTCCTTGGTGCATTAAGTTCGAAGGTGAGTTTTGAAGATAATCAGTATCTCCTTCAGCCATTCACTGCTAATGAGGTATATCGAGCTCTTTTTTCTATGTATCCCCTGAAATCCCCTGGTCCTGATAGTTTTCTCCCTATATTTTTTCAAAAATATTGAAATCTTATTGGTACTGATGTGACTACTTGGGTACTTGATTTCCTTAATAGAGGCATTTTTGATGATTCTAGTAATTTCACTCATATAGCCCTCATACCAAAATGCGACAAACCTGAGTTTATGAGCCAGTTCCGTTCGATCAGCTTGTGTAACGTTGTTTATAAAATTGCCCCTAAAGCAATAGCTAACCGTCTTAAACCCATTATGAACTCTATTATCTCAGACTCTCAATCCGCTTTTGTTCCTGGTAGACAAATAACTGATAATGTTCTTGTAGCCTTCGAAATGACCCACTACATGAAAAATAAAACTAAGGGTAACGTTGGTGATATGGCCATTAAGTTGGATATGAGCGAAGCCTATGATAGAATAGAATGGGATTTTTTTAGGGCAATGATGATCAGGTTAGGTTTTGATGCGCATTTTGTCAATCTTATAATGACTTGTGTTACTTCGGTGTCATACTCATTTATCTTTAATGGTTCCTGTGTTGGTTTTGTCAAGCCGGAAAGGGGTATCCGTCAAGGGGACCCCCTTTCCCCGTACTTGTTTCTCTTTTGTGCAGAATCTCTCAGCGCTCTCATTAGTTTGGAAGAGACAAAGGAAAACTTGAACGGTATAACTATATGTCAGGGAGCTCCTAGCATCTCGCACTTACTCTTTGCGGACGACACATTGATCTTATGTCAAGCTACTATTGAAGCTGCGGTCTCAATAAGCCACTTGCTCTTTTTGTATGGCCTAGCCTCGGGCCAAAAGATAAATTATGAGAAATCGAGTGTCGTATTCACTAAGAACACCGGGGCCTCTACTATTTCTGATATTCGAGATATCCTTCAAGTTAAAATAGAAGAGAAGCTTGGAATCTACTTGGGATTGCCTCTAGTGAGTGGCAAATCAAAAAAAGAAGTATTTGGTTTCATAAGGGAACGTGTGTGGAATCGTCTTCAAAGTTTAAAATCCAATTCCTTATCTAGAGCAGGTCGTGAGGTTATGATAAAGTCCGTAATTCAAGCCATACCTTCATATCTGATGTGTTTCTTCAAATTACCAAACTACTTGCTCCGTGAACTTGAATCAATGATTACCAACTTCAGGTGGGATGGAAAAGGTGCTAAAAAAATACACTGGATAAAATGGGACAAACTTTGTGATAGCAAGAGGGATGGGGGCATGGGTTTTCGTGACTTAGACTCTTTTAACTTAGCACTTCTTGCTAAACAAGCCTGGCGTATTCTTTTGAAACTGGACAGCCTTCTTAGTAGGGTGTTTCAGGCGAGGTATTTCCCATTATGTGACCTTTTGGAGGCAAAGGTTGGCTCGAGACCCTCACTAACTTGGAGAAGCATTTGGGGCTCTATTGAGTTACTTAAAGCGGGTCTCCGTTGGAGAGTAGGGGACGGCAATTCTATCCGAATCTGGGAGGACAAGTGGCTGCCCGGCACGAATAATGTCAAGATTTCTTCGCCTCCTATTCTCCCTCGAAATGCCACGGTAAATTACTTGATTGATGAAGACGTGGGTTGTTGGAATAGAGATTTAATTACAAACATTTTCTGGGAAGAGGAAGCTAAGGTTATCTTGTCCATCCCACTAGGGAGTCGAAGGTTTACGGATTGTATGGTGTGGAATTTTGACCGTTCAGGCTGCTACACAGTAAAATCCGCATACCGCTTGGCTCGAGCCCTTAAATCTGCTGCTGCTGAAGCTAGTCGAGGAAGTACAAGTGTTACAAGAATCCGTAACTGGGATTGGATTTGGAAAATTTCTGCTCCACCAAAGGTTCGGCAATTCCTTTGGAGTTGCTGTTCGGACTCTCTTCCTGTTATAGCAGCCCTTTGTCGCAGAGGCTTGACTAGTGAAGATGCGTGTTATCGATGCGGGAATGGTACATAAACCATTATGCACTGCCTATTTTCGTGTCCCTATGCTAGACAGGTCTGGGCCCTTTCCGCATTTTCTTCTTCTACGTATCATACTAACTCTGTTGATGCCGAAGTTTGGTTTACTAAAGTTCGTAGCAAGCTGGATGCTAAGGAGTTTGGCCTTTTCTCTTCTATTTGTTGGTGGCTTTGGTTCGAACGTAATAAACTACTTTGGGAGGCTACTAATACTGAATCTCCTTTTGTAGTTCAATCGGCCAAATCTTTCTTTTCTAGCTACTGGGTTTCGAAAAGTCCGTTTCGTGCTCCTATCTCTAACCGAACACCAGCGAGATGGATACCTCCTCCGGAAGGACACTTCAAAATCAATGTTTATGCCGCTTTATCACACGACTCCTCTGAAGTTGGGCTGGGTATCTTGGTTAGGGACTCAGTTGGCTTTTGTTCTAATTGGAGGGCTCTTTCTATTCCTTTACCTCTAGGTCTGGAATCCGCGGAAGCCATGGCATGTCTTCGGGCTGTCGAATTTGGAGTTGAACTGGGAATTTCGCACCTTATCCTTGAAAGTTATTGTTTGTCAGTTGTCAATTGTATCAGGGACGTTAATTCTTCTATGGGCAGCTTGGGATTAATTTTTGACGAAATCAAATTGTTGAGTAGAGAATTTGTTCTCTTCCGAGCTACGCATACTGTTCGGGAGTGCAACAAAGCTGCACATTTACTTGCTAAATTATCCACTCATCATTTTGTATTTAGTACTACTCTTCCGGCTCCTGTTGATGTAATTGTTTCTGCGGACTTTCCGTAACCATTAATACCATTTCGGTTTTCCCTCAAAAAAAAAAAAAATAGAGCCATAGTGATTTGTCACAAATTAAATGATCTGTATATATTTTGTAATTTTCATTTCTTTGAAATATTATTTAATTTATAAAATAACATGACCCTTAGATAATTATACCTGCAATTACCCTCCCCCCTTCCGTTTGGTATGAGTTGATTTTCTAATTTGGTCATGTAATTCAATAATAATCTAGAAAATAAACTTACTTTGTGAGAGTGGTCAGTTTCGTCAAATTGAACAAATGTAAAATTCTTTCACTCGAAGTTATATTGTTGAGCAACTACTGATGGATGAAAATATACATAATATGAAAGTGAATTTTCTAATCCTAGATTGATTTAGTCGATTAAAAGAGGATTACTCACCGTAGGGGTTTAAGAAAACCTACCAGAATTCAATGTTACGAAGCCTTAATGAATTGATGACTCAAACTTGAAGGAATTGATGAATTGAATCACCCAAGACTTGAATTTCTGGATCTGGTTACCAAAAAAAACTTTTCTACATTGTTTTCTATGATGGTGGGGAGATAACACATTGTTTTTAAGTGGTAACTGACTCAGGGACCAAGTCTATCTATTTAATAATTGTGTTATTATTAAACTAGCCTATCAAAGTTTGACCAAGTCTATCTATTTAATAATTGTGTTATTATTAAACTAGCCTATCAAAGTTTAATAATTACAATTTAAGTACTCTACACATATAAATTTACCCCACACAAATATAAAATGATATTTCCTATGCCCATATAATAATTAACTTAATTCGATCACTTTAATCGGGCATATATAATTGAAATAGCCCTTTTTTAACAATTAACAAAACTTAGTAAAAGTACACCTAATGGATTTATTATTGAATTATCAATAAAAATTCCAACAATCTCCCACTTGGACAATATATGTTTCCTAAGATCATTTAGAAGTAACATTAATGAACGCAGTATGCTATTTCTTCCTTCAAATATCTCAAAGAACAATATGGTCCATTAATTTACAAAAATAAAGTATCGAAGCGGCTTTAGTCGAATTAATTCATGACTTCAACCTTCAATGGTCACAATACTCAAGCAATTAACGACATAGATCAAGTGTGGATGTGTAGCATGGAAATTACATGCAATTCGATTACACATGCCTATTTCCAACTGGTTCTACCTCATTACTTTAACAATCAAATTTAACTTTCCTACCAAATGTTAAACCACAATGGAAAGTTGCAAACTTTATGTCAAAATGCTCAAACCAATATGAAAGAAAATTCATATCACTAATACCATAATATGTATAGAAATAAATATCCATAAACATATCAAAGAGCATAAACGTATATCAATACAACTAAAACAAACTCCCACTATGCAGACGCGTCTTAAAGTCTAATGACACCCATTCGAGCAACATGCTCAAGAAACACTTTAGGCGGTAAGCCTTTGGTAAACGGGTCAATTATATTGGAGTTTGTGCTGATGTGCTCTATAGCATTTTGAACCCTTTCTTTTACAACCAAGTACTTTATGTCAATGTAATTAGACTTTGACGAACTTCGGTTGTTCTTTGAATATGACTCGGCAGCCATACTGTCACAATTGATCCTAAGTGGTTTTTCTATGTTATCAACCACTTGTAACCCGATGACAAATTTTCTAAGCCATATAGCTTGATTGGATGCTTCAAAGCAAGCCACAAATTCGGCCTCCATGGTTGAGGAAGCTATTAGTATTTGTTTGACACTTTTCCACGAAATAGCTCCTCCAGCTAGCATGAAGATATATCCTGATGTCAATTTTTTGCTATCAAGACATCCAACAAAGTCTAAATCGAAGTACCCCACGATCTCCAAGTGATCTGATCTCCGATAAGTGATCTTATAATCCTTAGTTCTTTGCAAGTATCTTAGTACCCGTTTCACCGTTTTCCGGTGATGAATTCCCGGGTTACTCAAATATCTGCCTAACATTCCAACTATGTACACAATATTTGGACGCATACATACTTGTGCATACATGAGACTCCCAACTGCGGAAGAGTATGGGATCGTCTCCATTTCCTTTTTCTCAAGATCCAGTTTAGGACATTGGAGTATGCTGAATTTGTCGCTTTTGGTGACAGGTGTATCTTCTGGTGCACAGTTTTTCATGCCAAAACGACATAGCACCTTATCGATATAAGCCCTCTGAGAAAATCCAAGTATACCCTTAGATCGATCATGATCGATTTGTATACCCATAACAAATGAAGCATTACCAAGATCTTTCATTTCAAATTTACTTGATAGAAATTTCTTGGTATCATGCAACATGCCTATATCACTACTTGCTAGTAGAATATCATCTACTTATAGCACTAGGATAATGAATTTGCTTCCACTAATCTTGAGATATAACTAATCGATGACATTCTCCTTAAAACCATAAGAAGTGATAACATCATCAAATTTTCGGTACCACTGGCGGGATGCCTGCTTTAAGCCATAAATGGACTTCTTTAACTTACATACAAGGTGCTTCGAGTCTGAGAAACCCGAGTTCTCTGGTTGTACCATGTAAATTATTTCTTCAATGTTTCCATTGAGAAACGCAGTTTTTATGTCCATTTGATATAGCTCTAAATCAAAATGATCTACAAGTGTCATGATAATCCTTAGGGAATCTTTTGTTGAGACCGGTGCAAACGTCTCTTTGAAATCGATTCATTCCTTCTGAGTGAATCTCTTGGCTACTTGACGAGCTTTATACCTTTCAATGTTACCATTTGCATCCCGTTTGGTTTTAAATATCCATTTACAACCAATTGATCTTGCACATGGTGGTAACACGACAAGGTCCCAAACGTCATTATCAGCCATGGGTTTCAACTCTTCTTTCATGGTTGCGATCCATTTAAGAGATTTTGAACATGATATGGCTTCACTAAATGAGGTTGGATCATTTTCCGACCCAAGTCATAATCATGTTCTTGAAGATAGATCTCATAATTATTAGAGCCATCTTTCTCTAGTGGATCACCTAATTGGCTCTATAGGTTGAGATTGATGATTTTGTATATCCTCGGGAACTTCCTCTAAAGGTTGAGGTTAAGAGAGTTTGAACATGATATGGCTTCACTAAATGAGGTTGGATCATTTTCCGACCCAAGTCATAATCATGTTCTTGAAGATAGATCTCATAATTATTAGAGCCATCTTTCTCTAGTGGATCACCTAATTGGCTCTATAGGTTGAGATTGCTGATTTTGTATATCCTCGGGAACTTCCTCTAAAGGTTGAGGTTGCTCTTGGAACTCTACGGGAGAATGTTGTGAACTACAGTGTGATTTTTAATAGGGTCAATTATGTTTGAAGGGATAACCTGATTTACGGATTGAAGAATGACAGGGATGGATACCTGATCATTCTCACTCGTAACTGGAGTAGGAATTTTTACACATTCCTCTTCAAACTTAATATCATTACTCCGATTACTCCCACTGTAATCAGCATCCTCAATAAATTTAGCATTCCCTGTTTCGAAGAAGGATCCTTTTGAGGGATCATAGAACTTATAAGCCCTTGATCTTTCTGAGTATCCCACAAAATAGCAGCTAACCGTTCTTAAGTCCAACTTCAGCTCTTTAGGCCTATGAGGTATGGCTTCTGCTGGACAACCCCAGACATACAAGTGTCTAGTATTATGCTTCTTACCCATCCACATCTCGTATGGGGTTTTAAGCTACTGTTTTACTAGGGACTCGATTTAAGATATAAACTGCGGTTTTCAATGCCTCGCCCCAAAGTGACTCGGGTAGAGAAGAATGACTAATCATACTTCTCACTATATCTTTAAGTGTTCGATTTCGTCTCTCAGCCACACCATTTTGACTTGGAGTCCCTGGCATGGTGTATTGAGGGACGGATTTGGCAAAAGGCCCTGAACTTTGTTCCCCTGATCCATCATTTCTGCCATAGTATTCACCACCACGGTCATATTTGACAGCCTTTATTTTCTTGCCTAGTTGATTTTCAACTTCAGCTTTGAAAATTTGGAACATATCCAGTTATTCAGACTTCTCATGTATTAAATAGAGGTAACCATACCGAGAGTAGTAATCTATGAAACTAAGAAAGTACTGATGCCCATTCCAAGAAGCTTTAGGGAATGGACCACAAATATCCGTATGAATCAGTTCCAAAGGTTCACTACTTCGATATGCACCTTTGTTACGTTTGTATGTTTGTTTTCCCTTGATACACTCAATATAGATTTTAAAGTCTGTTGTATCTAGGGGATCAAGAATTCCTTCTGACACAAGTCTTTTAATTCTCGGTTGAGAAATATGACCTAATCGTTTGTGCCATAACATGCAAGAATTCTCATTGTTTAATCTACGCTTAGTACCTACACTTGATGCAGATTTTCATCATTAGTAGTTAAGATGTCTAATTTATATATCTTGTCAATTAAAGTACCGGTACCAACAATATTAGAATTTAAAGACACTGAAGGTTCCATTGCCAAAAAACAAGAGTAACCATATTTTTCCAAACAAGAAACAGAAATTAAGTTCCGCCTAAATGACGGTACAATAAAAGTGTCTTCCAAATCTAAATAAAAACCAGTACATAATTGCAACCTAACTACACCTATAGCTACTACTTCAGCCTTGTTCTCGTTGCCCACATAGATGTATCTTCACCATCAATTGGCTCCCGGTAACTTAGGCAATCCTGCAATGTGACACTTATGTAAGTAGTTGCACTGGTATCTATCCACCAAGTGTCACTAGGTACCATAGAAAGATTAACTTCAAAACAAACAAAATTGAGATGTTTACCCTTTTTCACACGCCATCCAACGTATTTGGAACAGTCTTTCTTGAGGTGTCCAGCCTTTCTACAAAAGAAACAGGTTAAGCCTTGATCCTGTTTCTTTTGCTCCTTGTGCTGAGATGTTACAGGGTCTGGAATTTTCTTTCCCTTATCCTTCCTCTTCTTTTTCTTGGCATTTCCATCGTTGGAGGCAGATGCCAAATAAGCACTTTCAATCTTCTCTTGCTTCAGTCTTTCCTCCTCCTGCACACATTGAGCAATAAGCTCATTGAGAGTCCACTTTTCCCTTTTGAGTATTGTAGGAATTTTGAAGGGACTGAAGTGTGTGGGAAGGGAGATCAGAATGAGATGCACGAGTATGTCTTTCGACATATCCAACCTGAGTGCTCTCAGCCTTGTCACAAGATTGGACATTTCCATAATGTACTCACGAATATTTCTTTTGCCCTTATACTTCATGGAGGTGAGCTTACTAAGTATAGTGCTCGTCTCCACCTTTTCACTTGCAGTGAAACGGTCTGAAAATTGCTTAAGAAAATCTTTCGCAATTGCTTCTTCGGATATCCCACCCCTTATAGATTCCGGAATTGAGTGCTTCATGATCATTAGACTCATGCGGTTTGTTCGCTCCCACTTCGCGTATGCATCCTTTTCCTCATCAGTACTTTCATCGAATAAGGCTACAGGGCAATCAAACCTAAGTGCATGGTCCATATCCATGACGCCAAGCACTATCATAATGTGCTCTTTCCATTTTCCAAAGTTGGTGCCATCAAGCACCGGGATGTTGTTCGAATTAGCAGTCACAGCAGATACTATATTAACAAAGAATCACACAATAAAGCTCAAGTTAATAAATAATAAATGCATGCATAATTTTAAACTTATAATTAAACATGCTCAATTGGTGGGCCCATAAACAAGATACCTAACACGACATTATTATTTAGTCTTTGGACATAAACAACAATTCGCAAATGGTACTCTCTAACCAAAATAGTACAAGAATATGCATAAATAAAACCTGCCAAGTATCATGCCTTTCTTTGGACCAACATAACACACGCATGGTAAATAACATATAATTTGCATATTTTAGACTGACATCATCTAGTCAAAACAATCCTCCTTTAGGATGATTGTTCCACATGGATAACCCATATTACCTCGTGAAAATACAATTAATTTTTACCAAACAGAGGTTGCTTTGGCTGCATATTTGTTCAATCAATTGAGTTAAACTAGGAACAAGAAAAGAAATTCCATAAGCAAAAATAGAATTTCAATTTTTTTTATGGTCATCCAAATAGGGCCTTATGAATATTGTTGGTCCTGTTCAGGATCAATCCCAACCAGAACCAGACCAATTCAAGTTCAGATTAAACCAAATAGGATCAGTTTTAGATCAAGTTCAGAATAGATCCTGAATCCATTCCAGGCTAGAGAAAACCGAAGTCCAACCGGACCAAACTGAATTGGATCAACCTTAACCCATATCCAAACAAAATCGGGTCGGGTTTAAACCATATAACCCGAACCAGAAAGAACCTGATCGGGACCGACTGACCCCGATCCGAACCTAAATGAACCGGATAAAAAACCGTCCCATACCACATGGTCCGGGTCAGATCCGAATCGACCCGGAACTTCATCTTCTTGACCCGGTTTGATGAGAAGACTGTAGATTTACCGGACAATCAAGAACTACAAACCGATATTAGAAACAATCTACAATCTTACACATGAACAAGCATCAATTTCATGTTCTTCATCAATTAAAACACCAAAACTATGAAGGAACCCAAATGAAAATTAACTTCAAATAATTTTCAAATCTGAAAATATACTTCCTCACAAGAGCAATAATCAATCCATGCTCATAAACTTAAATTGCATTTAGATATGAATCATGGATGGAGATAACATTTCAAAACATAATTTCTTAAATAATATAATTAAGGCCATGTCATAGATCTAAGGTTTCAAAATCAGTTCCGTAAAAGAGAGACAATAATTTCATGTAGATATGAAACACAAGCAACTGATTTAATGACTCAAGGAAAATGACACATATAACAAGGAAAATGACACATATACTCATGAATCACATACAGAGATAAAATTTCATTCCTATTTTTCATCTCACATAATGAAACAAATAGCATATTACAAAAATTTCTATCAAGTAACTGAATTTTGAGAAATTGAAAAGTTAACCCACGAATCATTATGATTTGAAGCACAATTATTAATTTCATACAAAAGCTATCATAATTGTGGAATAAATATCATACGGCAGTACATAAGCATGAATAGTACAAATTCTCAAACTTATGAAAATTAACCGAAAATCCTCCAATAATCGAGCAAAACCCCGCTCTGATATATACCACTTGATGGATGAAAATCATACATAATATGAAAGTGGATTTTCTAACCCTAGATCAATTTAGTCGATTAAAAAAGGATTACTCACCGTAGGGGTTTAAGAAAACCTACAAGAATCCATTGTTACGAAGCCTTAATGAACTGATGACTCGAACTTGAAGGAATTGATGAATTGAATCACCCAAGACTTGAATTTCTAGATCTGATTACAAAAAAAAAACTTTTCTACAGTTGTTTTCTCTAATGGTGGGGAGATAACATGTTTTTTAGTGGTAACTGACCCAGGGACCAAGTCTCCCTATTTATTAACTGCAACAGCAGTTAATAATTGTGTAATTATTAAACTAGCCCATCAAAGTTTAGTAATTACACTTTAATTACTCTACAAATACAAATTACTTTATTTACCCCACACAAATATAATATGATATTTCCTATGCCCATATAATAATTAACTTAATTCGATCACTTTAATCGGGCATATTTAATTGAAATAGCCCTTCTTAACAATCAGCAAAACTTATTAAAAATCCACCTAATCGATTTATTATTGAATTAACAATAAAAATTCCAACAACTACTTTTATACACATCGTAAATCATGGGTACATAGTAGTTGTTGGTCCCAAGTGGTCAGATGAGGTCTAAAGGGAGGGGGGTTGTGAATAGACCTTTGAAAATTTTAACTTGAAAATACTCCAACTTTTCTATGAACAGACTAAGCTGATCCTGTTTGGTAAGTTTACTAAGCTGATCGCGCACACAGCTTTGGACAGCAGAGTTGACCACTTATGTCGATTTTAACTTAGTTGATTTTAGATAAATCAGAGTTCTAAGATAAATTACTTGCAGCGGATTTTGCAAGGTGTTTTTCACAAGTAAACATATCTAACTTCAAGGTTTTATTCCTAGTTTTACAAGCTTCTTTTGAATCTTTCAAAACAGTTTTCTTAAACAATTGAATGCACTTTGTAAGTATGCTAGAAAACAATGTAAGATGTAAAACACCAGAATTTTTATAGTGGTTATATGGATTGAAATCCTTTAGTCCACTGTTCCAAGTCACTTAGATCTTGAGTTATACTATAATCACACATATTACAATATCTCTGCTTGCGCCAAACAATAAATGAACTGGCCACAAGTTCGTAATAGGAGATCACAAAGAAAACATATTATCTGAAGTAATATCACTCACTAAGATGGATATCTACTTCTCACAACACTCTCAAACAAGAATCACTCAGATTTTATGTTTTTCTTAAATCTTCAACGTCGGCTTTTGTCAACAAATGACTAAGCTGATTAGTGAGTTGTTCTTGAGTTCTTGAGAAATAAATGAATTCTGCTTCGAATGCTCTCAATGTGTGTTGTGTTACACTTTTAACTCTTCAAACAATCTCTATTTATACTTGAGATTTGAATTATGTCCGTTGAAGACAGACAAAAAATAGTTTCTCAGCATTGGTCCCTGTTTCTTAGGAACGGCTACCTTCGACTGTACACTGTGCGTTCTGTTGTACTTCTTTTCAGTCGCATTAAATGCACCCAGCTGATACGAGGTTCTTCTTTACTCATTTGTCATTAATACCCTTCCTCTTCAGCATTTACTTCTTCAAGTGCATTTCTTACCTTTGAGATGACTTGGCTGATCACTTTCACTCAGCTGATTGAAGTCTCTCGGCTGATCCCAAACTGAATAAATCTGTTGAGAAAGCTGAAATTCACCAATCTGATTTTCTTCTTCAGCAATAGATCAGTAGTCTCTTCGACCACAAATTTTGACCATTCTGAATTATCTTCTTACTTGGTCAAAATTCTTCTAAAGGATTTGCTAAGATCCCATTACTTAGCTGATTATGATGTTTTGGAAATCATCAAAACCTCCCTTCACTTTCAATCTTCATCTTCATCTTCATCCAACAGTAGTAATTAATTAAGTTGTAGAATATGAATTATCAAATGATACATAATCGAGCTCAGTAGTGTCGAACTATACACTGTTCAAGTTTAGTTTTTATAGAGTTTGAAATTTTTTGTTTTAACTTCGTTTGATTGTTAAACGAATCGAGCTCAAATAAGCTTTTACCGAACATCGAGTAGCTTGATATTTTATATGTATTTTATCAATTTTAACTTATCAAATCTAACTCGAATCAAACTTTAAAAGTTGGGCTTTCGAAATTGAGTTTTTGGAAAGATTAAGACAAACAAAAGTTGTTTAGCCCATAATCATGGGCCTGATCTAAATATTGGCCGGCCAGTGGGTTTTTGGGCCAACCAACATTAATCACTAAAAAATAACTCAACAATAAGTCATTAATTGTTATAAATATTATGTTAGTAGATGCCCATTTTAATGTAATATTCATTGTATTGAATATATATAGTGACTATTGAAGACTTGTAAGTTGTAACTTATGGCTTTTGAATAGCCCTATAAATAGAGTCTTATGTAATGTGTGTGTTTATACATGAATAAGAGTGAATACAATTCTCTCCCTACTTCACTTTCTTCTCCACAATTACATTTTAGTTTTTGCTTGTTATTCTTTTAATTACATAACACGTTATAAGCACAATATGTTCTATCTTTTGATTCAAAGTTAGCTAATCGGATCCGTAAGAAAGTTCAAATTTCCCACTTCAAAAGGTAAGATCGAATCGACGAATGGGTAAGACTGTGAGTTATTTATTTTATTATATATTTTATATTAAATATTTTAAGCTTATACGAACATTAATATATTAACAAAGGGAATCAATTGGAATATATGTTACATCATATGATCCTATGTTATTTGGCATCTATGTCAATTTCCAATGTATTACTTTTCAAAAAATCAAATAAATATTGATGGCTACTTTTTTTGGGATTCAGTATGATAGATAGCCCTACAGGTAGCGAAATTTAATAATTTTTAGGGCCTCTTACGGAATCTTGCCAGGATACTAAACTGGATGTATATATATATGAATATTAAAATGACAATAATAACTTAGATCCAAGTTATACATGTCTCCTTGCAAATCCCTGCTGTTAGCAAAGTCGTTGCGTTTCTCCCTTCAGTTGCTCAACCCCAAGCTTAATGAAGCGGCCCACGTGTTGCGCCTCTACGGGTTGAAATACCATAATATCACGAAATTTAATAAATCCTAACGGCTAGAACATAGGATTTATCAAGATCTACGGTTAGAGAACAAGATGGGAGCAAAAATTGAAAAACGAAAATCACTTCTAATGAAGAAATGGTTCGGCCGATTTGGGAGTGAGAGGGAGAGAGAATTTTTGCTAGACTTATATTTTTTTGCTTCTTGAGTTGTGTATGAGATATGACATATATTCTCCTATATATAAGTATTTCATCATCCTAATTCTCCTAGGACTAGGACTCTAAGTCTTCTAACTCTCCTACATGGGACATGGCCCTTTTAATTAGAAGACTAAGTTTTCTAATTAATTCATGGCCCATTTCTAATTTAATTAATTGGGGCTTTATTTAATTTATCAATTAAATGACCCAATTAATTAATTACTCTCTTATTTAATTAAATTAGACTCTAAGCCTATTTAATTAAATATTTCTATAATCAATTTAATTAATTAACTTACAAATTATATTCCAATTCAATTTATAAATTCGATCCAACTCCAATCGGATCTTACTCGCTCCAATTGGGTCGACCCAGTCGGTCCAGTTGTTCTCCATTTCCTCGCTTTCACTTCATGTGTATTGTGTATGCCCCCGTAGGTTCACCACATAATTGGCCGTGAGTTATAATTAAATATTTATTTAATTACTCGAGTATTAAATGTTGGGATTCGGTAAGATTAAACAGCCCTAGGCACAGCGGAATTTAAAATTTTATAGGACCTCTTACGGAATCTTGCCAGGATAATCTCTAGTTGTATATATATGAATATTAAAACGACAAGAATAATTAGATCCAAATTATACTTATCTCCTTGCAAATCCAAGTAGCTCAGCAAAGTTGCGTTTTCTCCCTCGGGTAGGTCGATTCAAAGTCCTGCTAGTAGCGCCCCACGTGTTGCGCCTCTACGAGTTGATACACCACAATATCACGAAAATTAATATATCCTAATCGACTAGAACATAGGTTATATTAATATCTAGGATTTAAGAACGACTTAGGAGCTAAAATCGAAAACGAAAAATTCTTCCAAAGAGGAGGAGGGTTCGGCCGATTTGGTGTAGGGAGAGGGAGAGGGAATTTTTCCTTTGCTCTGTTTTGCACTTTTGCTCATAGAGTTGTGTGTATGAGATATGACATCAAGTCCCCTATTTATAGGTATCTCATTAACCTAGTCCTATAAGGATTAAGACTTTAATTCTCCTACATGGGCCATGGCCCACTTTAATTAGAAGACTAAGTCTTCCAATTAATCTATGGCCCACTTTAATTAATCTAACTAGGCTTTATTTAATTTCCCAATTAATTAATTTAATCTCCCAGTTTAATTAAATTAGACTCCAAGTCTATTTAATTAATTATTCATTCAATTAATTAATTTCAACTTAATTAATTAACTCACAAATTAAATTACAATTTAATTTATGATCTTGATCCAATTCCAATCGGATCCATTTAGTTCCAATTGGGTCGACCCACCCACTTTGATCGACCCAGTCGATTATAGACCCAGTCGACTCGGTTGTTCTCTTTTCCTCGCTTTCGCTTCATGTGTATTGTGTATGCCCTCGTAGGTTCACCACATAATTGGCCGTGGGTTATAATTAAATATTATTTAATTATTCGAGTAACATATACTCTAAATCAATCGAACACTTTGTCGACTGATCATTCCAAAATTAGCACCCCTGCCAATTTGGGAATTCTCCCACACTCCACGGTCGATGTCCAGCCACAAGCCCATGGAGCCCAATCACTGGTGAATTAATTCAGTGAACCTTTTAACTCATTTACAATTTCCATATACGCCATAATCTCTCCATCGATCAATCTCCCAGTCGAGACTTAAGGGTATGATCTTTCATCGGTCTCCCTTTTATTTTGTCTTGACCTTATGTATTCTGGTCTCGAAATAAATTCTCTTTGACTTAATCTTTATGAGCTACTTACATAAAGTCGTCAGATACCTTGGCCAAGGATTTTATCAGAATTAATTTCTCACAGAAATCCATAGGAGAATTTCCTAACCTATCAAGTCGGGTCAATGGATCCTTTGTTGATGATATGAATCTGCATACGAGTTCCTCCATACCCAACATGAGTTCACAGAGACTTTCTGGTGATCTCCAGTCAGTCGGAACTCACATCAAAGCATGAACGTTCTCGCACCAGATAAACCATATCACCTCAAGTAGTTAGGGATCGTTCCTCGTATACTATTGCAAATTGGAATAACTTCAACCCCGATATGCGACTACCGCTTCCATGGTGAGTTATTTCCTAATTGGGGTATTCAGTGCACTTGCTATCCCAGCAAGCCACCCACTTATGTGTATCGACTATCCCAGTCACGCTCGTGGACCCCAGCGTTCTCCAGTTCATCGGAGTATACACAATAGTGAGAGTCTAACCGAATCCAACGATGTCCTATCTCGATTGGATTCTACGACTCTTGAATATGTTCTAGATCACGGTCTTGGAGATCAGTCCACGGGTTGTCCCATAGCCCTATGATCTAAGGACTTCTATCCTTATGCGTTGATAATTATTACATAAGATAAAGTTGACCATTTAATAAAGTGCTTTTATTAATCAAAATTGAATAGTTCCACATTTAATACAATAAATGCTAGCCATACAGCTGGCTTGCAGGACATTATTTCTATCATCAAATACTCTAAATCAATCGAACACTCTGTCGACTGATCATTCCAAAATTAGCATCCCTGCCAATTTGGGAATTCTCTCCACGGTCGATGTCTGGCCACAAGCCCATAGAGCCCAATCACTAGTGAATTAATTCAGTGAACCTATAATCATTTACAATTTCTATATACGATATAATCTCTCCATCGATTGATCTCCCAGTCGAGACTTAAGGGTATGGACTTTTCATCGGTTTCCCTTTTCTTCGTCTTGACCTTATGCATTCTGATCTCGAAATAATTCTCTTTGACTTAATCATTATGATCTAATTTCATAAAGTTGTCAGATATATTGACCAAGGATTTTACCAGAATTAATTTCTCACAGAAATCCATAGGAGAAATTCCCAATCAAGTCGGGTCAATGGATCATTTGTTCATGATATGAATTTGCATACGAGTCCCTCTATACCCAACATAAATCCTCAAAGACTTTCTGGTAATCTCAAGTCGGTCAGAACTCACATTTAAGTATAGACTTTCTCGCACCAGATAAACCCTATCACCTCAAGTTTTAGGGATTGTTCCTCGTATACTATTGTAAATTGGAATAACTTCAACCCCGATATGCGACTACCGCTTCCATGGTGAGTTATTTCCTAATTGGGGTATTCAGTGCACTTGCCATCCCAGCAAGTCATCCACTTATGTGTATCGACTATCCCAGTCATGCTCGTGGACCCCAGCATTCTCCAGTTTATCGGGGTATACACATTAGTGATAGTCTAACTGAATCCAATGATGTCCTATCTCGATTCGATTCTATGACTCTTGAATATATTCTAGATCACGACCTTGGAGATCAGTTCACGGATTGTCTCATAGCTCTGTGATTTAAGGACTTCTATCCTTATGCGTAGATAATTATTACATAAGATAAAGTTGACCATATATAATAAAGTGTATTTATTAATCTAAGCTGAATACTTCCTTCATTTAGTGCAATAAATGACAGCCATACAGTTGGCTTACCGGACACTATT
This sequence comes from Penstemon barbatus, assembly GCA_003313485.2. Taxonomy (NCBI): domain Eukaryota; kingdom Viridiplantae; phylum Streptophyta; class Magnoliopsida; order Lamiales; family Plantaginaceae; genus Penstemon; species Penstemon barbatus. Next base: position 63,948,036 of record CM064883.1, on the reverse strand, counting down.
TCTATCAACTTCAGCTTTTAGATCGAATTAAATTTGAACAGAGTTGATGGTTATTTCAACTTTTGGATTGATTTAATTTTGGTGTAGTTGAATATTTTTTATTATATCGAACTTGAAGTTCTTAAAGTCAAATAATATGTTACGCCGGAAGCCGAAATTATACAAATGAGAATTTAAACGTTTTGGTACATTTTATGTTAGTTTTGAAGCCTAGGTTATAAACTCAATTCTAAAGATTTGAGTATATTTTATTTGTATATCTTATTTTATGCCTGAAGCCTAGATGACGAGGGCATAGAGCTCAAAACAGATGTAAACAAACCCGAAGATTTTTATACATCTGACCTTGATTAAATATATTGATTGGCATTAATTCAATGTGTTGATTTTGAATCTTGAACAAATATGGAAGCCATAATTGAATGTGTGCATGAGAAATGAGAAGAATGAAAAGCCATGATTTATATCTTGTTAAATTAAATAAGTTATCAATCTTGAGTTGATGAATAAAAATTTGTTAAAATATGTTAAATCAAAGGTTCTTGCAATGCCTATTGCATTTGCTCTTTAATCAATTAATAAAATTGAGAATTGATGATAGTGCCTACTAAGAGAATAGCATTTGTACGTAAAATTGTACAAATGGGATATATGTTATTAAATTAACAAATATTTAACAATGCTTAGTAAACTTGTAAAACTATTTGTTTGAATTCACGTGAATGTAAAAAATCTCAAAATATAGTCATAAAATGGGACATTTGATAAAGACAAAGTGAAGGCAATGTTTCATTCGTAATTTCCTCCTTGAAGGATTAAAATCCAATATATATATTTGAGTAGAGGACCCATTTGTTCTAAAATATTTGGAGAAATTATTTTAACACCAAAGTTGTGATTGCTTCCACTTGAGTAAAACTATATTCATGTGAATTGAACTTTCCCTATTCCAGTCCAAGCTAAACGGAAAATTTAAGCTCATGTTCACCTTTGACATGAATTGATAATATGTTTTTAAGGCATGCATTTTATGGATGAATTTATGGATAAAACATATATTGCCATTTAAAATTCTTTTAAGAATATCTAGTTTAACATTTTGTCATATCTTTTGGCTAATATATTCAGAACCTTCGAAGGTCGAAATTTCTTGTATCAGCAATTTGAATATTTACAATTAGTGGACTAATACAAACTTGAATAAAGAGAGTTCAACTATCTAAAAGACATTTTTTTTAAAAGCTTGTTATTTAAGTTTGCACCTGAAGTTGCGACATTTTAAATTGAGAAATGAAATCCACGACTAAAAATTAGTTATCAATTTGGAGATCTGTATTAAAACTTTTGGAATCCTAAATTCTTATTAAGTAGCTATAATGCGGAGAGTTTTTAAGAAATACTACCAATTTGATTATGGTAGTTGAACAAATGAAACATTGATGAAAAATCATAACTCCTATTATGATTTATAAGCATTCCCCGACATGGATGCAAATGTGAATATAAATAATTTATTCCCAAAAGCGAGCGTACATGATTCATTCTCATAGAAATAGACATTGACATTATTTAGACATGATCAAATAATTTTATGAATATCATAAATTGATTGCATCATACAATCCGAAACGAAACGAAATAGTGGTAAAACTTGGGAAAAATAAAGGTATGCAAATTGATTCTACAAGGCGTCAAAATGACACTTGTTGAAAGAAACATTCATCAAGTGAAAATGAATTACTACGATGTCAGTGACATTCTTGATGATAAAAATTGAATCACTTAACATAAGTAATTTGGATGTTGATAATTTCTATTGAGATAAGTAGAGCTAATAGTGATAATAAAATTAATAATGGTTAATATGGAATTAAGTTTATGGCATAACGTTTTGTGATTAAATATCTGAATTTCTAATATGACTTATTATATTTCAATTATGTATTTAGGTATGATTTGAGTGGATGGGAAAAAAATATGTGATAAAAGTCAATGTACAGCAATTCATATTTAAAATTAAGATCATATATTATCATGCATGAAATGTAAATATGAACTTCTCATGTTGTCTCAATTATGATTATAAAGTAATTGTTTATTTCTTAAATGAAAAAAAACGTTAAAATATACTATATGATATTCTTTATGTCTTTATTTGTATCAATTTATCTTATCTCGTGTCGTGATTAAATGTAAAATGAGAACTAATTAATGTAATAAATTATTTCATTTTGATTAAATTATTCACTAAGTCATGAGCTATATGAGTTGACTTTGATGAGATTCTTGAGCTTATGAATCCTTCATAATAAGTAAAGACTTATTATTTTGATTAACATCATTTATTAAAAGACTTCAAATGTGGGGACTTTATAGAAAGAAATGTGTTTGTACAATTGAAACACATATTACAGTAAACTAGAAGTTTTTTGATCAAAATAAATTTGGCATAACCGGTTAGACCATCCCGAATAAACTATGATGCGCAAAAAATTATTGAGAGTTCATATGATTCTTAACTGAAGAACCAAAAGATTCTTCAAATAAAATAATCCTTTTATGCTGCTTGTTCTCAAGGTTAATATATTACTAAATCATTTCAATTAAGATGTGTTAGAATCTCCAACATTTTTGAAACACATTCAATGTGATACATGTGGGCCCATTCATCCTCTATGTGGATTTTTAATAGATGAATCTACTACAAATGTGACATGTGTGTTTATTGTCAACCTGCAACCTTGATGTTTAACATCACAATAATAAAATAAGGTCTGCACATATATATCGAGAGAAAAATTATATTGTAATTGTAATAATGAATTGGTTCCTTATGTTTGGAAATAGGGTGACCTATTTATAGGTACATACATGGGTAGAATAGTCTTTGTAGGAAAGAAGTTACAAGTAATAAATACAAAGACGTTACAGACGTTAGGAGAGTTTATGATAAAGACGTTACTAACGTTACAAGACTTAAATGATAAAGACGTTTGTTGCGTTCCAGATACTAATACGCAAACACGCAAGTATACGGTCGTTACAAGTAATATAAACGATAAGTACATACCGAGTATCGAATCCCCACGAATGGGTAAAAGGTGGGAATAAACGAATCAATCGACGGCTTATTTCATCTAAGAATGCTTGATACAATATTATCGAACCCAAACATATGATAAGGGTGATTTTATTTAACTACGAGCGATAAAGTAAATCTAACTACGAAAGCAAGTAAATGGGGAGTTAATTACGCGGTAAGGAGGATTCATAAGCTATTAGTTAAAGCAGATAAATCATGCGGTTGTTAGGTTAGCTATGCAAACTATCCTAGATTTAGTGTTGTTTGTGAGTTCAAATTAGTTAAGTCTCCCTATCGGTTTGACTTAACTCTACCAATCTACCCAAACTCTCCATCTCCGAATCAATAACGAACATCGATGTCAACCGATGCTCAAAAGAAAGTCCGAACCCAAAAGAGGATTCTAAGGCGTACCGTTGTCACCCGGGACCTAAAACTAACCCGAATAAAGAGAATCTAAGTTATTTGATGCATTTACGAACGAACCCATTATACAAACACGGACCAAACTAGGTATATGCCTATCCTAGGTTGAAATCCACAAATCGTCACTCGCCTAACCTATGTCTAGGTTGCATTAAATGTAGATGGCCAAAAGTGCGATAAAACAATAAACCCAACAAATCAAACATAACCCAACATCAAACATAACTAATCAAACGATAACAATGACTCGACAATTAATATATTATGCTCGTGCTTGCTATTCAAGGATTCAATGATGTTCGTATGTATCTTTCGATAGCATACCAACCTATCGAATTAAACTAATCCAATTTACGTATAAACGGAATAAAATCTAATCGATGTCATTTAAACTCAAACCTTAAACGAATATGAAATGACATAGGTATATGTCTATCCTAAAATCGAATCACAATCCAAATTCATAATCAAATCCTCAAAATCACTAAATATAGCAATCAAGAATCAATAACTTTCATCTCCAAAGGTTGTCAAACCACAAGACGAACAATAAACACGGAATCGGATTAACGAACACCAATAAGCACCATACTAATCATCAAGACATCATTTAATCAAACAATAACATAAATATATATAAATCCGGAGAATTCAAATCCACAATCATTCATCCAAAAAGGAAATAACAATATTCATCTCCTAATCATAAATAACTAAGAAATGGAAAGAAATCACCTAATCGAAATGGAATCGAGACAAGGATTCTCCTCCCTTTAATCACCACCTAATCACTCCCCAAGGGTGGTGACTAACTCACACCCTTGGTGGAGCCTTCAAATACAAGAAAAAGAAAGAAAAAGTAAAGAGAGAAAGTTGAGGGAGGCAAAGAGAGAAAGGGAGGCAAAAAGAGGCAAAGATTGAAGAAGTTCTCTGAAAAGTGTTCATTTATCTTGCCCTAATAGCTCCATAAGAGAAAACCCGAAAATGCCCCTCGAAAATGTGGAGACTTTGCTGATATTTCGCGCCAGCAGCAGGACCTCGCCGCGGCGAGCTTCCACCTCGCCGCGGCGAGGTTTGTGCCGTAGGCTGGCTGCAGATTTTCTGCTCTGCCGCACTTTCTTCCGAGCAGCATATCTTTTGATTACGAACTCCGATTGCGGATCCGTAAAGTCCGTAGCGTATCTAACTCACTCATCTATGACATATCCAAATTTCAGATCATTTGGATCATCCATGAAATATTTGTGCATGTTCTAGTAAGCAGCTATCTACATTCTTCTACGATTTGCTTCGGGTTCTCTTTTCTTTGAAGCTCTTTCTGCGCAAAGGCTTGCATCAACGGCCACCGAGTCTTGATTTGATGGAATTGCATTGAATCATAACCTCTCGGACTTCTCTTTAGCTTTGCAAAATTCCCAAACCTACAAAGAGAACAAAAACACGACAAAAAACGAAGAAAACAAAATAAAACACACAACATCCCAACAAGGGACCAAAAACGCAAACGAACGCGAAAACAAGCAAAAGCACACAAAACTCGAATCAAAGCAAGATATTTTGGGCTTAAAGAGATAGGCAATAACGACGTTCTAACGGCGTTATCAACGTTACAATCTCTCATTTTTAGTGTAATATCTTAATTGCCCTGGGTACAAAATTTGGACAATCATATTGTCTCCCAGTTTCTGGAATAATTACGCGAGTGTTTATTGTTGAAACTTGATTCAAGTATCTGAGCATTGTAGCTACCTACATCATACCTCCATATGGGATAAATAGGCGTGTAATACTGCCTCGTTAAAACCTTGCCAAGAAAAATCCATTGGGACAGACACTTGGACAAAGGAAAAAGTGTATAATGCTTAGACACGCTCCCCGGATGCAAACACAAGACCCACATGATGATGCATTACGGTATTTTTGAAGAGTTTGAGCCTTGCTTGTAAATTCGGTTAAGAGTAGGAATGCTCAGTTTCTTTGGCTGCTCATTCTTATATGGTGTCAATATTCTTCTTTTAGATATAAGTTCGTCAAAAGTTGCCTCCCAAAGCCACAATTTCATGTAAAACATAAATTTGTGTGGTCAAATATTATCTCTTGAAAGTAAATGTAGTAAAAATAAATTTAGATTTCAGCCACAAGTGTAACTTGATTTATGTTGTTCTACATTTTGATTTTGATAGTATTCTATCGCCGTCGTCATTTTTCTCCTTTTATATTGTGCCAAGAGACGACCGAACTACCCCTTTTGATCGCTGAAGGATGACTGATTTAACCCCAAGTATTTTGCAGAGGGATGATTGACTCACCCTTTGATCGCTAGAGATGGTCGATTTATCCTCGATCGTTTAGGGATGACCGATTTACCTTTTTTTTATCGTGACGCAATGATCGATTTACCCTTTACTTTTTTAGGGATGATCAATTTACGCTTTTTGATTGCGAAGAGACCATCGATTTACCATTTGTAGTCTTAGAGATTCATTTATTATTGACTTCATGTGTCCGTAAATAAATAATAAGTTTTAATTTTAACTGAAAGACATAAAGTGTAAATTTTACCAAGTCCATTTGTTCTTTAATCTTGAGATAATTTGGGGACAACCTTGTAATTTTCACTAATTTTTGGAGGTCATTCTTCAATTTTTGTCATCCTCTGGGTCAAGTGTACAATTTTGTCCACTTTTGGGAGACTTGCCATATTGACTAATTGGCTTCAATACAAATTGCTGATTCGGGAGCACCCTTGGTAATATGATTTCCAAATCAAGTTAATTTGGATTAGAATTTGAGACTTTTGATGAGAAAAAGGAATATACACGAAGGCTAAGTATAAATTTAGTTGATGCTTCATAGAGTTTTGTGATCGATGGCTATTATATTTTTTTTTTCTAAAGTTGCTCAAAAAGATCAATCGATTGCCACAGACAGCTCCATTTATGATGTATTTATGATGTATAAAATGTTCAGGGTAAAGGTGCAAGCCCTTCAATCTATAAGAACATTACAATAATAAAATAAGGTCTGCACACATATATCGAGCGAAAAATTGTATGGTAATTGTAATAGTGAATTGGTTCCTTATATTTGGAAATAGGACGACCTACATACAGGGGTATACTATTTTTTTTAAAAAAGATGTTACTAGTAATAAACACAAAGACATTATAGACGTTACGAGATTTTATGATAAAAACGTTACTAATGTTACAAGACTAAAATGATAAATACGTTACAAATCTCTCATTTATGTCAAGTTTAGTGTAATCTCTTAATCGCCCTCGGGTACAAAATTTGGACACATCGTTAATTTAGCAGAATCATATTAAAAAAAGAGAATCTTTAACTTTTACCATATAATTAAATGTTATAATGGTGCATAGGTAATTGAAGGTACATAAAAGTACAAAGAATATATTTGAAATTAACAATTATAGGTAAAACTTGAAAGTTTAGCTAAATTTTTGTAACGTCAAGAATTGCGTGCTAACTGTTTTCTAACGAAAAAGTTAACAACAGCGGGGTAATTGAAGGTTCTAAAAAATAAAATACATAGGTAGTAGGTGAAGAATTAACGAGAGTACAGAGGAGGTATGTGAAATCAAAATACTAGTTTTACATTATTTGTTCTTTTTCTTATAGTATGCTACAAGAATTAAACACTAGTTTTTCATTATTTTCTATTTTTTACTATATAATTTCACAGTCCAACTTTGTTTAACCATTCAAAATTCCAAAAAACATTAGAACATTATCTGAAAAGAAGCCACAACATACAAATGAAATCCACTACACACTACTAATTAAATTCAAACAAATTTAAAGAAATTAACTTCTCTATTCCCTTTTCAATTTCATATTGAACACATCATGTTCAATTCTGTATAACCAGACACTCTTTAACTTGACACAAAAATTATACAAAAAAAAAAAAAAAAAAATCAAATTGAAACAAAATCATAATCTTCCCCCTTCTCATCATTCAAACGTAACTTCTTCACAACATCCCTAGTATCCTCAACCAAATCAAACCCTTCAAAAAACCGAATCAACTTCTTCAATTCCTCGTCTCCAACATCATCAATAAATGGTTTAATCGGTATCGCATTATCGATCTGAAACGAGTAAGAATTCGGGTTATCATCCACAATCACTACACTCTTCAACTCCCGACCAACCCTCGATAAATCTTTAACAAACTTTCCCTCGACTTCATTGCACGAATCACGATAAAGCCGATGAGATATCAACTTTCTCCAATCCAACTTATCCACCACCAGCGAAGCATAAGCCTCTATCCCGGCCGTGAAAATCACGATCTCGAACTTTTGACTCAAGAAATCCAAGAATTGATCGACATATGGCCTTTTTAAGACGTAAAACTCGGCCTTCTCTCCGTTAATTACTGGCCTCACAATAAAATCGTACTTTTCCGGAGGAAGGTTTGCCGTGGAATGGACTAATGTCTCGTCTAAATCGAGAAATATAGTCTTCTTTTCGGGAGATAGCAACGGTGGGAGTGGTAGGGTAATTTTGTCATTAAACAGGGATCTCTGGATGGGGGTAATTTCAGGGGCCTTTTCCAGAACTTTGTAGCCCTTTTTTCGGGGGGTTTTCTTGGGGGTGGCGATTCGAGCTAATTTTGTGAAGATTTTAATTAGGCGGCGGTGGCAAGTGCAGATAGATTTGTTGATGGAAGCAACCACCAAAGAAGCGGTGGCGGAGGCATTCTTGGTCGGAGACTTTTTCCGGTGGTGGTTGTTGGGGAGGTTTTTCCGGTTCCTGAAAGATTTTGTGGGTGTTCTTTTTACGATCTTGGACACCATTTTCTTCAAACGGAAAAAGGAATTAGAGAGAAAATGAAAAGGGTTTGAGGAAGCAAGTGGAGTTATAGAGGTGATTTTGAATTTTTTTTAGGCTCGGGTGTAACGGTCGATTTTATGATTGGTTCGGAGTTCGGACCCAATTTATGAGAATGAAAGAAAGAAGCAGAGGAGAAAGAAAAAACTGGTTTACAGCTGGCGGAAGTTCAAATCATATGGGCGGGGGGCAATAAAGTATTTTGCGATCCAAATGACAATAAATGCTTATTGGGCCTGGATTAAGTTCAAGCCCGTTAATTTGCTCTCGAAATTTATGGCAAATAATTGTGCTTGAACACGTATTATAAATAGTGTCCAGTTCTTTAGTTCAATGGGAGGGAATTTTATTTTGGGTCGCATCATAATCCGACAATTTAATAGGACTTTTATTATTCAATTAAAGATCTAATTAAATATTATCCGATTAATATACTGAATTTATTATTATGAAGAGAATTCGAAATATGTGGATCAAATTTATATCTGGTCGATCCCACATGTTAAAGTTTTGAATCCAATAATAGATAACAATATTATATTATATGTAACGTTAATTATGTTATCACATTTATGATTACAAATTTATGCATTTTATCTAACAATACAAACTCATATTAAAAAAAAAAAAAAAAAAACTTAACAACATGAATTAATTTTGCCACATTATTATTCGTAGCATAATTTTCCAAATTTAACCTGTTAAATCATTTGTATTATGTTGAATTAAGAGGTGTCGATAGTTAATTCATGTGAGCATAATGAATTGTGAAATAGGAAAGTTTGATCATATATTCATGTGAGCTAAGTTAAAAAAATGTAACATTAAAAAAATTTATTGTATAAAAAGATATTGATGAGAATTGTTTATATACGAATTCTATAGGATCAGAAAAATATCAAAATCGAACAAAATTGGACAAGATCCAAAGAACTATAAAATTTTAGTCACAAATATGATTCATATCCGATCCGATATAAATAGACACTGATTCGAGTTAATCCTAGTTCAGCCTAAATCCGACATGTTGACAATCGTTATTATTATTATTATTTTTAGCTAAAATAAAATAATACCTCCCTTAGATAAGGCCTAATTACAAAAATTTCCGTCACATATTGGGTATTACAAAAATTCCCCTCAAGTTTGTCACCTTCTTACAATTAACCCCTTGTCCCTAAAATGTTCCAATTTTGCCCTTGGAAGTTATTTGTAATTAATGTTTATAATATGTTATAAATTTTTAAATTTGGGTATTAATTATTATATCTTGTAACTTATAAAAATAATAATCATATATTTAACACCAAAATAATTGATATAATTTATAATTGATCATAAATTTCAATAAATATTTCAATATATAATACGATATAAACTTTAATAAATTAAAATATCTTATTTATATACAATATAATTTTATTAAATTTACTAATTTATTTATTCAACTAATGCGTAAACAATTTTTTCATTTTATAAAATATGTTATTAAAAATCTATTTAATTTAATATTTTACAATTTAAATTGCTAATAAATATATAAATATCCTTTTTTGGAATATTTATTAAAAATTATGGGCAATTATAAAATTTTATCAATTATTTTGGTAGTAAATATATAATTATCTATTTTCTAATTTATAGGATATAATAATTAGCACCCAAGTTTTAACATTTATAAGACATTACAAACAATACAAATTACACTCAAGAGCAAAATTGTAAAATTTTAGGGGCAAGGGGATAATTTGTAAGAAGGTGACAAACCTGAGGGGAATTTTATAAATCCAATTCGTGAGGGTGATTCTTGTAGTTAGGCCTTAGCTGAGGGAGATATTCGTAATTTATCCTATAATTTAATATGCTGATTTTATCCTTAGTTGCAACTCGTTGCATATATAATTCCGTCTGTCCCTTAATAAACACAGGTAAAAAAAGTCCTTAAACATATCATGCACAACTGAACGAGATTTATATTATCAAAATTTCTCATATGTTAAAATTCTCGAATTAGTAAGATTATTTGATGGCAAATTAAGAAAGGCTTTTCTAAGGTTAGTACCATGGATCAAAATTTCCATCTTTTCCGTCGAAAACATCGAATTTTTTTATTTTTGAATAAATCGAAACGGAAATAAGATGTATTTTCGAAACTCAAAATTTGTCATGAAACTTTCCTTTTTTTTCTTAATTTAGTAACTTTTTTCATAATTTTTCAGAAACGTTTCCGAAATATTTTCGAAAAGTTTCTTATATTAAACTGACCGAAATATAAATCGAAAGCGAAACTTTGATCCATGGTTAATACCTCTTGTGTTAAGTATATATTAGGCCCCCTTTAATTATCATTGGATCATAGTCATTATGATCTTAACCAATTAATTTTTTGAATGACAAATTGTACAATAAATTGTTGTACTTTGTATATTTTCAATCTTTGAAAATGTTAAAAAAACTAAAATTACTAGAACATCCATCAATTAATAAAGAGTAAAGACCCACTCTTCCCCACCCCTAATCACCGGCAACTCTCTCCCCTCCCCATTTCATCTCCCAATTGCAGCCCCCTCCCACTTCACGGCAAATGCATCGTCGTCCTCTAGAACTAAATAAACTGATTTATGATCATAATTGCTGTCTAATTGTTTATCGCTTTAGTCATTAGTTTTACTTAATTTGTGGATGCCGATCTGCATGATGGTTCAACAAGAAAGATAAATTGCAAAAGACAAAAAACTATTAGTTGACTGAATTAAAATATGAAACTTTTGAGGGAGGGGGTGGAGAGGGGAGAAGGGGAGGGTCTTTTGGCAATAATTAGTGGAGAAGATGGGTCTTTGGCAATTATGAAACTTTTGAAAATTATGCATTCAATTCTACTTTTTAAATATTTATTTATTATGTCCAATTTAAATTAATATCAATTCAGTATAAAACTTCTAAATTAAATTGATCTAATTCCAAACATTTTGAATCTTGTGACCCTCAAGTAATTATAATTTTCTCTTGGGCTTAAATAGTAAAACAAAATAAAACGCTTGGATTTGAAACCGTAAAGTCTCTCTTGCATTTTCATTCTGCTTGGGTGACATGTTTTAGTTTCACAAAGAATTGATTCAATTTCCTATATAAAATGACTTTCCTATTAAGCAATGATTTTGAATTTTCTTATCGGATTCTATTTTAATGGATACGTAAAATCTCTAGTCTTGCCTTCTTAGGAGAATATATAAGAAAATGGGTGTAAATAAAATCAATCAAAGCTTAATTTGATGTATTATGAAGAATTGATGAAAGTGATCTTGTGAGCAGATAGGAACATAATTTGCTTCATGGGGCGGAGGTTATAGTTTGAGGGGGACTTTTTTTTTTTACATTTTTAAGGAAGGATAATTTTGTCCATTACATATATTTTTGAAGACCCATTTTTTCTAGGTACCAAGTTAAGAATTTACCAATTATAAAGGGAACCTAACATTTAATAACACAACCCAGACCTAACCCTAGAAAAGCCCAATTAAGAATATTTGATTTCTAATTGCACGTACAATATTTGAACTTCTCCCTTTTAATATACTCAAAAAAAAAAAAAAAAAAAAAAAAAAGTTTATAATTTATTAAGAACTAAATATTGAATTAAAAAAAAAGAACTAAATAATTAGGTGACATAATTACTTTGAAGCAGGTGTGATATAGCGTACAAGCCCCCTGCCCAATGACTTTTATTTCGGTTGGTTGAGTTTGAAGTTAAAAATTTGCATCTACGAACCTTTCACAATGACCTACTTTGGTAAATTACACATCTATAGTTAGGATGTGGTTCAACTCGAACAATACATTGCTCATTAAATTATTTAATTTTCTTGTCTATCTGTGTGTTTGTTTAATTATTTTAATATATCGAACTATATTTAATTCGATCAAGCTCAAGCATATTAACACTCCTTTTTTTTTTTTTTTTAATAATAATTTAGTAAATTATTACTCTTACATTATACAATGTCATTCTTTTATATGTAAATCAAGGTCAAATGGGTTACAAAAGCTATCAAATATTGTTCGAGTTTGATTTAGACATGTATATCAAATCGTCCAACTTTCACAAACTTTCATCAATTAACCAAAACTCTAACTAAATCTCAAATAGTTTAACTTGACTTTCTATTTTGTGTACTAAAAAAATCCTCATTTTAACCTATCCAAGATAGACTCTTCATCCTCCCGTGGGTTGCAATTAATGCATATACGTAACCAAAAACTATTTGCTACGGCATGGAAGATGTGGTGTAATATACATAATATATGTTTCCTTTTACTAGATTACATTTATCATCAATTATTACATATGAAATTATTTCAATAAATGTTCAATATAAAGAATTAAAAATAGTAACCACTATTAAACATTATAATTAAACTAAAGGAAAACCCACATTAGTGGGAGTTAACCCATGACTTCTTGCCAATGGCGTAGTCAGAATAAAATTTCATTGGGATCATTATAATGCAAAAGAGTATTATTTTTTTAACCGTAATAGTATTTTTTTGTTAAATTATAGTATTTAAATTATATTTCTAAATTTCATGATATCAAGACTATTAACTGAATGCATATAAAAACAATAATTTGTATATAGAGCGGTTGAATGCAGTTACGCTATTTGAAAAAAATATAAAACAAACCCGATATAACATACGGTATTTTTTTCAAGATTACCAAGACCAACCAATCAAATCTTCCTACAAATTGCGATCGGTTTGTTGATTGATCAATTTTGGTAGTTTTGCAGTTTCGTTGAACACCCATATTTCACAATCCTAAAAATTGGGATAATTAGTCTTTACTATTAACATATTAATTCATAAAAATTTATTAGTGGAACATAAATATATTTTATTAAAGCATGTCCCCGTTGCCATATAAATTTTAGTTTTATTGAGTGGGGTCCTTTTAAAGCAATTGAAAAATATATTTAATTTATACAAGTATTATACATACTATTTTCATACAAAGTACCAAAGTTGAGTGGGGTCATTGGCCCATGCCTCTTGCTCCTTTAGACTCGGCATTATCATGAGTAATTACCATTAAACTACAACCTTATTGACACTTCAAGATTTCATCTGTACATATGCCCAAAAACAAGTTTAATTGCACCATAATTCAAATTCATATATATGCAACGGTTGCACAAAATAATCACTAGTAACGTGTGCATAGAGAAATCCCCATGAACTAGAAGATTTTTTTTTTTTTTATGGTGGAAGAAAAAGAAGACTACACGGGCATTCAATGCCTGCCACTTCCAACCTTAAAGCAACCATTAATATAGCATGAATCATGGGGGATATATCTATATCGGTTTGGTCTTATCTAAATCCAAATAAATATAATGACTCTACAACAAGTCAATTTTCACTCATGATTTGAGCAAGGAACCCGTGTGAAAACGTAAGATTAAGAGAATATAAGCAGTAATAAAGTAATAGATAATGGAATCCAAATGAAAACGTAAGATTAAGAGAATATAAGCAGTAATAAAGTAATAGATATGGAATCATTTCGATTTAACAATGTGTACCGTTGAATTTGATAGCATTAAATGGTGGTGATAACGGGAAGTTGGTTTTTGCATGCGAGTTGAATTTAGGTTGTATGCGCATACTTATATAAAAATATGGTTTTTAGGGTTTATGGTCAAAATTTGCCTTTCTAAAAATAATAATGGGATTCTAGATGTTCAGATGCATGTGCAGCCCTTTATGATTATTATTATTATAACAAGAGCAAAAGACAAAAATACCCTTTATACTTTGTGTAACTCTCAAAAAAATTCCTGTGTTATTTTAACTCCTAAAAGCTCCCCCATGATCTCAAGTAAGTTTCAAGTACACACCCTATAAAAGAGACTGTGTTTCAAACGCTAAAATTGCAAGTATTTGTTCACATTTTCCTTTTGATATGACAATTTAACCCTTGACATTGAAAGATAAAAATACCCCCTACGCTTTGTCTAACTCCCAAAAATACTCCCATGTGTCATTTTAGATTCCCAAAACCTCCATGTGTTTGTTTTAAATACCAAACTCGACCCAAGTAGTATATACTTATTTTTTCAAAAAGAAATAATAAATAAAAAAAAAACACATAGGGGTAATCTTGTCATTCCACCAAAAGTCAAAAGTAAAATTATACTTGGGTTGAGTGTGGTATTTAAAACCAAACACATGAGGGTTTTGGGGAGTTAAAATAACACAGAGGAATTTTTGAAAGTTAGACAATAATGAACGTAAAATAATTAAAATGACACAAACAAAAAACCGAGCAAATTCAAAAATGGATGGGGGTGACACAATAATGAACGTAAAATGACAGTGTACCATAAATTGAATTTTAGTTTAGTTGATAATTAATAATAATTAATTTGTGAATGTGAAAAATCATGTTTTTTCCATTTAATCAAACAAATAAAAGTAAAATTAAAAGAATTAGATAAATTTGTGGGGTCTAGTTGTCAGATGATCAAAGACTCAACGGGTTGGCTATTTTGGCTCACCAGCTGTTGGTGAGTCAAATGGCAGAAGTATTCTCGACCGTTGGATCGGCCGAGATGATATGTACGAGGCGTATGGGGGTGTACATCCCCCACAAAAATGTCCGAACCCCACGAAATGAGTTGTACACTGAGATTTTACAAACTTACCCTTAAATATTTTTATTTTCCAAATCTCCATTTTATCCTCCTTCCCCAGTTCATGTCATAATTCAAAATTCCTCCATCTCTCTCTCTATCCGAAAACTGAAATCGTAAAATTCCTCTCTCTATCCGAAAACCCTATTTTCTCTGATGATAAATTATCTTCTTCCAACTCGTTATCGTGGATTCCTTGTATAGATCGTTGGTTGGGCCGACAAATGATCCCAATATCCGTACTAATTTGGCAAAGATACTACCCGGAATTCGTCCGTATTTCAGAGTGAAATTGAGGGCTAGGTTGTTGTTTGTTGTTGCTTTTAGATCCTAAGCCTTATATTCTTTTAGGTAAATTTATATATTTTTGGCTGTAAGATGTAATAATGTTTAATTAAATTAATTTATTTGATTTGTTATTTTTTTCCAATTCTATAGAAGGGGAGATAGTTAAAAATACTTCACATTCAATTCATGCGGTGGTTCTTGGTTTTTCCTCCGTTACCATAGCAGAGGAATACATTCGGGAAGAATTCAAGCATAAATGTGTGAGTGCCTTTCATCCTGATATATGATGGATTATATAATATTGTGTTTGAAGAGTATTACTCAGTGTTGGCTTATGTTAATTCTGCTGTCGAAAGATGGATAGGATTTTGACTAGATGGAGGTGGTTATGTCAGTACATTTCCCCGTTTCCTGTGACAACTTACGTAGGTGAAGAGAAATTGAAATTCAATTGAGAAGGAGTAGATGGAGGCCAACCCAATTAGTTGAGTCACCGGCCTGACAGAAGTATTCTCAGTCATTTTAGAAGCATTTTGGTTTTGCCAATTTTAGAACCATTTTGTGCTTTATGATTTTGATACTTATATTAATTTGTCCACGGTTAGCAAGAGGAATTGACATAGTTATACACTGATTTGAGGAATTGACTTTATTATACAGTTTTTTGAGGAATTGGGACAGTAAATATGTTTGTGCTTTGAAATTTTAGCTGATTAGTAAAGTTGTTTTTATCTTAATTTAAATCCGAAATGTTGAAATGGGAGTAAGGTTTAGTGTGAAGGCTGTGACAAACATACTTTTGAACTTGTTATGAAATATATTTTTGTATATTTTATGATGGTAGTAAGCTAGTAGCAAAATGCAGAATATTGGTGGTAGTTTTTATATAGCTTCAGAACGGAGAACTAAGTTTTTGTATATCAGATGCTAGTTTTTATCTTAATTCATACATATTCTGAACTTGTTATGAAATATGTTTTTGTATATCTTATGATGATAGTAAGCTAGTAGGAAAGGTTTTTTGGTAGAATAAAGTTTTATGACAATGCTATCACTTAGCAAGTATATGGATATAACTGTTGTAATTTTTGTAATTGTTGAATCTGAATGAGCTTGTCTTTAGCACAACTTGATGTGGATATAATTGTTGTTTTTGTTACATATGAAATGCAGGTTTTGGTCGAATATGTATGAATTGAATATACCAGTAATAAAGTAATAATGAAGTGATCCCATACCTTGATATTTTTATTCTAACTACTACTTTACTTTTTTCAGTTAATTAGGACTGAACACTCAGTTCTTGGCAATGAATTTTTTACTTGGAGCTCAACCTTCATATGCTATTCAGAATCTTAGTACGTTTACTTGTGTCCTCATTAGGACATTGTGTGGAGTTCTTGTCGATAATAATTAGGTTTGTATATGCTGAAGTATCGCGAAGAATCGTCATAAAGACACATCATTTATTCTAAATACTACTTCAGTTATGTGCAATGAACATCAGTGACCCTTCTTTAGTTGTCGCTTAACCTTTATATGCTATATAATTGAATTTCAGGCACATAAAATGAACGTCTTAAAGCAATAGTGAAGTGATTGTTCTTAAAATGAACTATTGAAGATCAATAGGTTACCCCTAAAATTTAAGGGAGTATCAAACCTGAGAACTACCGAGGTAATTGAAGCTTACATCGATGATTGTCATTTTCTGAACTAACTTAAGAGTTAGGCTTATGTAGTTGCAACTTTGTTTGATGATTTTGTTTTTAATGTTTAAATATCACTGAACTAATTCCTAACAGAAAAATATCTGTTTAATTAGATTAGTGGTTCTGCATGGCTTATTTTGTAAAACTTTCCTACTTGTTTAACAGAAATGATTTTGTGTTTAATGATGAATTATGACTGAATTAATTCATACATATTTGTCTAAACATAAACATTTTTCAAAGTATAAACAAAAACCTTTTGAAACTGAAATTCTTAACCATAGATCCAATCATACACTTATCTCCTTTTAACCCTACATCGTTTGGTACTTTATAATTGATACATAAATTGTCTAACCAAAAATATTTTTGAAACTGACATATTTAATTATACCCATCCCACAAAAATATTATATTTATATGTCAATTATAAAATGACAACAAAGTAGAGGACTAAACTGAATTCTGAATCAGAAACTACATATCTAAGATCGAAAATATTTGTAAGCAAAAAACATAAACTAAATAGAGTGTATGTCCACAAAATTCAAAGCCAAATTTACTTCTTGTTGCCTCCCCCCTTTGTGGCTTGCTTAATCTTGTACTCGAGTTTCTCCTTCTTAGCATTGATTCAAACAAAAAAATATACCATATGCTAAGAAAACTAGTTAGTAAAAAATATATACCAACAAGTTTAGGTATTTTAGACAAAATTGTTGTTTGTTCTAGTAGACAATATTTCTACATCCTTCTAATTTTTCCAAGCAAATTTGTTAAATTTTGCTTTGTAAAGTTCAACTGTCAGACGTTGCCTTGCAATAATTGACTCAGCCTGGCACAAAAAATGCAAAGCTTGATTAGTGAATCTGTCATTTAACTGTTAACTTAGTAAGTGGTGAATAGGTTTATAATTGACCTCGCTGATTTATTTCTGCATCCCCAAACTGAATAGCATCATCATGCTCACATACATAGCATAATTATATCTACTTAACATTGAAATTGTTAAATAAAAAAGATTGGCAGTGTACACAAAACAATATGATACAAAAATATATGATTACCCACTACAATATTCCTGACATATAGTGGCAAATTTTATTGTCACTGAATGTGCAAAAGTTGTCACTATATTTAATCAATGGCGACAATTCACATTGTCACTTCTTGTCACTACAAATATTGTGGCTAAAAGTTTTAGCCACAACGAAAAAATAGCATCACTATAACAATTTTTTTCAGCCACAGGTAACTGTTTGTCACAAGAAAACAAGGATATAGCCGCGTGTCGAATATCACTATTTCTAAATAATTTTGTCACTACATATAGTACTTTCGTCACTAGAAACTATTTATCTAATATTTATCAAATTTATTTATAGTTTGAATTTATTATATTGTGACAGCAAAAATTGTGGCTAAACATATTTACGTTTTGTTAAAATTATTATAAATAAAAGATATTGTGACAAGTAACATTGTGACTAATTGATTACTTTTTTTATTAATATAATTTTAAATATTATTATATTTTTCAAATTAGTCAATAAATAAAAGCCAAAATTTCAATATTTATTATGGCTACAAGTAATTTTCATCTGTACCTATCTAATTAATTTCATTTGGATTCTCATTAATGTCAATACTTGTTCATATGTACCCATTTAATTAATTTCATTTGGATGCTCATTAATGTCAATACTTGTTCATGCACATATCTTTCAATAATATATATATATATATATATATATATATATATATATATATATATATATATATATATTGAAAATATCGACAATTTAATTCATATAAACAAAACTACAATAAGTTTTCATAACAAAATCCCTTACAACCAAATATATACAAACTAAAGCAACTACTTAAAACCAAGAAAAAAGAAAAGGGAGTTGTCTAGCAATCATACACAAACTAATGCAACTACTTAAAATAAAAAATTCTAGCAATAATCAATTGGTTCTGCAAACAAACTAAACTACTTATAACCTAAAACAAAGGAAATTGTCTAGCTAGCAATGGTCAATTGCTTCTGCAAGGAAATTGATGAGATATCTTCAGACCTACAATGTGATAAACAAATAAGAAGTTAGTTTATTTAAAAATTAACCAAATAGTTAAAAGGTAAAAATGAGATAAACAATTATTCTACTTGAAAAGTGTGGATCACTTAGTGGGTGAAGCATTACTCTTCCTAATTATATACTACAAAGTACCTTATCAACAGAACATGAAACATACACAATAAATAATTCGAGTATGTGAGAAAATTTAATAAAGTGATAAATCACATACTCGAAGTGATAAATATATATTATTTCCAGAAAGTTACTGCAAATTGTATTAGATCCCATCAGTAATATTCATGATTAATAGCATCAAACATTCACTTTTTCGTGAGAAGCATCAAATATTCCTAACAGAAGTAGATAAACCAAATATACAACAAAAACTTAAAATTGCATTTTTTGATAATCCTAAGAATCACTATTAATAGTTTGATGATAATTATCATCACTCCTCCTATCACTACTACCAAATGTAAAAATCCTATCCAAATATCTTTCCTTCTTTCTCCACTACTTATAATCACTCTTAAAGAATTTTCTAAAATAATATAAAATATTATCCTCGGTAAAAAAAGTTGTCAAAATAGTGGTATAAAAATGAATAGATGTTGAGTTTAGAAACATAACTGAATCTTTAGATAAATAACTAGTAACTCACATTCGCTTGAGGATGGCCAGGGCCGCCTAAATTTTGAAAGAAAACAGGAAATTGATTTTTGGAATAAGCTTGAACTTGAGCTTGGACTTGAGCCTCTTGATTGTTAACTTGGGACTCCAATGCTTCAATGCGTGAGGACATCTCCTTCATCCATTCTTTATTTTCTTCAACTTAATTCTTCGTTTTCCTTTTCCATCTCCTCGCTAATATTTCGTCCCTTCTTAGAAGGTGGCTTTAGTTCATCTCCACAAGCACGAAGACGTCCTAATTTTTCTGGCCCCAAAGCTTCTATAAAAGCTTCCTCGGCTCATGGTTATCTTCTGGCTCTGGATTTTGCAATCTTGTTGTTTTATCCTGTAAGATTACCTTTTTGAATGTAGCATTGTGAAATTATGACATAAAAGAAAAACTTAACTGACTTACACAAGGATCTTTTGTTTCTTTGTCAACCCAATCATTCTTCTTGGTACTAAAAGTGAGTTTTCTTCAATGTGTCGGTTCGTGTAGGTTCCACTCTTGTTTCAGTATCTCGCTTTAATTTAAAGTAATTGGATTTATCATTTTATATACAGAAGCTCATGGTTATCTTCTGGCTCTGGATTTTGCAATCTTGTTATTTTATCCTGTAAAAATACCTTTTAGAATGTAGCATTGTGAAATTATGACATAAAAAAAAAAAATTTACTGACTTACACAAGGATCTTTTGTTTCTTTGTCCACCCAATCATTCTTCTTGGTACTAAAGTGAGTTTTCTTCAATGTGTCGGTTCGTGTAGGTTCCGCTCCCGTTTCAGTATCTCGCTTTAATTTAAAGTAATTGGATTTATCATTTTATATACAGAAGCTCATGGTTATATTCTGGCTCTGGATTTTGCAATCTTATTATTTTATCCTGTAAAATTACCTTTTAGAATGTAACATTGTGAAATTATGACATAAAAAAAAAACTTTACTGACTTACACAAGGATCTTTTGTTTTTTTGTCCACCCAATCATTCTTCTTGGTACTAAAGTGAGTTTTCTTCAATGTGTCAGTTCTTGTAGGTTCCACTCCCGTTTCAGTATCTCGCTTTAATTTAAAGTAATTAGATTTATCATTTTATATAAAGATGTAGAGAGTAGTACAAAAATTATATTTAGAACGCTTACATCGTCATAACAATATTGTGCAATGGATTTTGTCCCACAAGTATGATGCATCTTCAGTTTGCCCCGATTCTCAGAGTTTCTATCACTTACGTTATGTATGAACAAGGGTAATACTATTATATAAATAAAACCTTCTTTGTTCCTCAACGTTGAGGTTATCATACTTTTCATATTTTACCTTTTCTAAAAAATTTAAATTTAATGCAGTAACAGGTAATTATAATTATGGTTGTTTAATAGATAAGTAAATTTACAGCTGCATAAAGTATTTTAAATAACTCATTAACATACCCGAAATTCCTCACTTTCAAAGTAATTGATAAGAAGCTCCCAATCACTTAGTTCTACTCCTTCAGGAGTCTGATTCAAGACATTCTCATCATACTTGCGGTCTTTGTAATAAGAATGCAGCATGTGGCGACGATTCCTATATTGCCGATTCAATTGTTTGAACAAAACTGCTTTAGTTTGAGAATTGTCTTGAAAATCAAATTTTTGCTGCAGTTTTGATGAACAATAGAAATATTTGTTACATTCCTCAAAAAACATAACCAATTTACTACATGATAGTTTACAACATATATATCTTCATAGCTAGCCACATCTTCCTTTTATTTTCAAATGGAATATCCTTAAAGTAGGGATATATAAGGGGTGCATACTGCTTAAGGGTATCACATGCCTTAGTCTTGAAGTGACGAGCATTATCACCAATGACCCGCTTTCTACGTGGATGAATAACAATTTCTAGTTATCCAGTTCTCCGTCACTGATCTTGGATAGAAATGCCTTTGGTTGTTTCTCTTTTTCCTTTCTTGCGAGATGTCCTTGACAATAACTTGACATAGTATGTAGGTGCATTTACAAAGTGATATCATCCAGGAAATATATACATACAACGTCAGAAAATAATTATCATTTAAGAACAATATATACAAAGGTAAAGTAATAAAGCATTAAAAGCACCAATGTCATCAGGTTTTCCAAATGCATCTTGTTCTATAGTCTGCTCCTGAGACTCTTGAATAAATTGTTGCAATTGAGCTTGCTCATTTAGTTGGGCTTCTAGTTCGACCACGAGTAGCCATGTTCAACTTATACAATCTGCAAAAAAAATTGTGCATCATACTCACCCTAAGAATTTGCATAAAGTAATTAAACTTTAATGGCTAGGTAGTTAATTAGGAGCAAATCAGTATATAGAGGCTTAATAATCATGATCAAGTTTCTGATCGAACTCGACTCAACAATTATTTCGAGTCCGACTTCATGTTCAAGCTCGGCTCGGCAAGGACTCGAACAAGTTCGACCGAGCCTATGTCGAGCCGAGTTTGAACCGAGTAACGAGTTACTCGTTTACAGTACACGAGACAAAAGTATGTAATGGTTATTTAAATCATTAGGATTGGGTTGTTCAATTGGATATGAAGGATATCAAAGCCCTTGATCCAAAAAGTCAGCTAACATTACTCCTGCATCCCACGCAAATAATTGTTCCATCCATGCAATTTTCAAGGAAGTGTCGAGCATGTGGAGGTTCATTCTATTGTTCTGCCGCCATTAAAGAGTTCGTAGGAATTATTTTTGATTTTGGGGTTTTGTACTGTTTATAATAGGATTTAATACGGGCAAGGTTTGAGACTATATTTTGGGACGTCGATTAAGTGAAATCTGACAGTCAGAAATTGTTTTTCGTGTGTATTATAATTGCACAATCAAACGACACATAATTGGGTAAATTTTGTTTTCTTATTTGTATTAACTGTTCAGATGTGAACTAATGGAAGACGCGGATCCGGGCTATGGTTTTTCAACAAATACAATGAACCGCTCTAAATATTGGGTCCACAGACTATATTAATTTAATATTATTGCTGCAGTACAACAATAGTAGTATGTGGCCCCATAACAATGATGTGTTTGGTCCCTTCACATTTTCAGTTGGTATGAAACATGGCAGTATAATGGCAGGACATTAGTGTTTGGTCGCATATTCAAGAAAAATGGGTTATTTTGTTGCATAATGAAGACTAATGTGGACTGTGGTATTGTACCATATGACTCCAAATGTTCAAAATTCAGACTATGGCTCGAAGGATGGTTACTTTCTTGGGACGAAGTCTCTGGAATTTCAGTTGAATTTTCCCCATGAGTGCTCAACTCTTCGGGGCTGGATGTTGTTTCGTCTTCTTTAACTCACAATTAGTTGATTTATGCCTAGGTACACTTATCCAATACATAAAATCAAAGTAAAATACACGTGAAAAACATACTTTTATGAAAATTATTGACAGACACACCCACATCTCCCACACTTTTGCTTGGTTCCTCTAATGGCTCCTCTGTCTTGTTACGAACATGATCATGAACGCTATGAACCTTCTCAATTGGAGGCCTTCGTTTGGAGTAACATTGTCTGGAGAAGGAATGCTGCTAGACTCAGATTCTTTTGTTGTTTCAACCATCTTGGAGGTCTTTTTAATAAGAATGCAGCTTGTGGCGACGATTCTTATATTGCCGATTCAATTGTTTGAAGAAAATTGCTTTAGTTTGAGAATTGCCTTGAAGATCATATTTTTGCTGCAGTTTTGATGAACAATAGAAATATTTGTTACATTCCTCAAAAAACAGAACCAATTTATTACATGATAGTTTACAACATATATATCTTCATAGCTAGCCACATCTTCCTTTTATTTTAAAATGGAATATCCTTAAAGTAGGGATATCTAAGGGGTGCATACTGCTTAAGGGTAACACATGCCTTAGTCTTGAAATGACGAGCATTATCACCAATGACCCGCTTTCTACGTGGATGAATAACAATTTCTAGTTTTCCAGTTCTCCGTCTCTGATTTTGGACAAAAATGCATTTGGTTGTTCCTCTTCTTCCTTTCTTGCGAGATGTCCCTGATAATAACTTGACATAGTATGTAGGTGCATTTACAAAGTGATATCATCCAGGAAATATATACATACAACGTCAGAAAATAATTATCATTTAAGAACAAAATATACTAAAGTAAAGTAATAAAGCATTAAAACCACCAATGTCATCAGGTTGTCCAGATACATCTTGTTCTATAGTCTGCTCCTGAGACACTTGAATAAATTGTTGCAATTGAGCTTGCTCATTTAGTTGGCTTCTAGTTCGACCATGAGTAGCCATGTTCAACTTATACAATCTGCAAAAAAAATTGTGCATAATACTCACCTTAAGAAGTAGCATAAAGTAATTAAACTTTAATGGCTAGGGAGGTAATTAGGAGCAAATCAGTATATAGAGGCTTAATAATCATGATCAAGTTTCTGATCCAGCTCGACTCAAAAATTATTTCGAGTCCGACTTAATGTTAAGCTCGGCTCGGCAAGGACTCGAACAAGTTCGACCGAGCCTATGCCGAGCCTAGTTCGAACCGAATAACGAGTTACTCGTTTACAGTACACGAGACAAAAGGATGTAATGGTTATTTAAACCATTAGGATTTGGTTATTCAATTGTATATGAAGGATATCAAAGCCCTTGATCCAAAAAAGTCGGCTAACATTTCTCCAGCATCCCACGCAAATAATTGTTCCATCCATGAAATTTCCAAGGAAGTGTCAAGCAAGTGGAGGTTCATTAAATTGTTTTGCCGCCATTAGAGAGTTTGTAAGAATGTATTTTTGATTTTGGGGTTTTGTACTGTTTATAATATGATTTTTATATAGGCTGATTTTGGGGTTTTTTACTGTTTATAATAAGATTTAATATGGGCAAGGTTTGAGGCTATGTTTTGGATGTTGATTAATTTAAATCTGACGGTAAAAAATAGTTATTCGTGTGTATTATAATTGCACAATCTAACGACACATGATTGGATATATTTTGTTTTCTTATTTGTATTAACGGTTCAGATGTGAACTGATGTAAGACGCGGATCTGGGCAATGATTTTTCAACAAATACAATGAACCACACTAAATATTTGGTCCACAGACATTTATTATTATTGCTGCAGTACAGCAGTAGTAATATGTGGCCCCATAACAATGATGTGTTTGGTCCCTTCACATTTTCAGACGGTATGAAACATGGGAGTATAATGGCAGGACATTAGTGTTTGGTCGCTTATTCAAGAAAATTGGGTTGTTTCGTTGCATAATGAAGACTAATGCGGACTGTGGTACTGTACCACATGACTCCAAATGTTCGAAATTTAGACTATGGCTCGCAAGATGGTTACTTTCTTGGTACGAAGTCACTAGAATTTCAGTTGAATCTTCCTCATGAGTGCTCAACTCGGGCTGGTTGTTGTTTTCGTCTTCTTGAACTCACAATTAGTTGATTTATGCCCAGACACACTTATCAAATACATAAAATCAAAGTTAAATACACATGAAAAATATAATCTTAGGAAAATTATTGACAAACATACCCACATATCCCACACTTTTCCTTTTTCCCTCTAATGGCTCATCTCGTCTTGTTACGAACAGGATCATGAACGCTATGAACCTTCTAAAATGGACGCCTTCGTTTGGAATAACATTGTGTGAAGAAGGACGCTGCTAGACTCAGATTCTTTTGTTGTTTCAACCATCTTGGAAGTCTTTGTAATAAGAATGCAGCTTGTGGCGACGATTATTATATTGCCGATTCAATTATTTTAAGAAAACTTCTTTATTTTGAGAATTGTCTTGAAGATCAAATATTTGCTGTAGTTTTGATGAACATTAGAAATATTTGTTACATTCCTAAAAAAACAGAACCAATTTATTACATGATAGGTGACAACACATATATCTTCATAGCTAGCCACATCTTCCTTTTATTTTCAAATGGAATATCCTTAAAGTAGGAATATCTAAGGGGTGCATACAGCTTAAGGGTAACACATGCATCAGTCTTGAAATGACGAGCATTATCACCAACGACCCACTTTCTACATCGATGATTAATAATTTCTAGTTTTCCAGTTCTCCGTCTCTGATTTTGGACAGAAATGCCTTTGGTTGTTCCTCTTCTTCCTTTCTTGCGAGATGTCCCCGACAATAACTTGACATAGTATGTAGGTGCATTTACAAAGTGATATCATCCAGGAAATATATACATACAACGTCAGAAAATAATTATCATTAAGAACAATATATACAATGGTAAGGTAATAAAGCATAAAAACCACCAATGTCATCAGGTTTTTCAGATGCAACTTTTTCTATAGTCTGCTCCTGAAATTCTTGAATAAATTGTTGCAATGGAGCTTGCTCATTTAGTTGGCTTCTAGTTCGACCACGAGTAGCCATGTTCAACTTATACAATCTGCAAAAAAAAATTGTGCATCATACTCACCTTAAGAATCAGCATAAAGTAATTAAACTTTAATGACTAGGTAGGTAATTAGGAGCAAATCAGTATATAGAGGCCTAATAATCATGATCAAGTTCTGATCGGGCTCGACTCAACAATTATTTCTAGTACGACTTCATGTTCAAGCTCGTCTCGGCAAGGATTCGAACAAGTTCGACCGAGCCTATGTCGAGCCGAGTTCGAACCGAGTAACGAGTTACTCGTTTACAGTACACGAGACAAAAGCATGTAATGGTTATATAAACCATTAGGATTGGGTTGTTCAATTGGATATGAAGGATATCAAAGCCCTTGATCCAAACAAGTCAGCTAACATTTCTCCTGCATCCCACGCAAATAATTGTTCCATCCATGAAATTTCCAAGGAAGTGCCGAGCTAGTGGAGGTTCATTCAATTGTTCTGCCGCCAATAGAGAGTTTGTAAGAATGTATTTTTGATTTTGAAGTTTTGTACTGTTTATAATATGATTTTTATATGGGTTCATTTTGGGATTTTGTACTGTTTATAATAAGATTTAATATGGGCAAGGTTTGAGGCTATGTTTTGGATGTTGATTAATTTAAATCTGACGGTCAAAAATAGTTATTCGTGTGTATTATAATTGCACAATCTAACGACATATAATTGGGTAAATTTTATTTTCTTATTTGTATTAACGGTTCAGATGCGAATTGATGGAAGACGCGGATCTGGGCTATGATTTTTCAACAAATACAATGAACCGCACTAAGTATTGGGTCCATAGACTATATTTATTTAGTATTATTGCTGCAGTACAACAGTAGTAATATGTGTCCCCATAACAATGATTTGTTTGGTCCCTTCACATCCCTTCACATTTTCACTCGGTATGAAACATTGGGGTATAATGGCAGGACATTAGTGTTTGGTCGCATATTAAAGAAAATTGGGTTGTTTAATTGCATAATGAAGACTAATGTGGATTGTGGTACTGTACCATATGACTCCAAATGTTCGAAATTCGGACTATGGCTCACATGATTGTTAATTTCTAGGTACAAAGTCTCTGGAATTTCAGTTGAATCTTCCCCATGAGTGCTCAACTCTTCCGGGCTGGTTGTTGTGTTCGACTTCTTTAACTCACAATTAGTTGATTTATGCCCAGACACACTTATCAAATACCTAAAATCAAAGTCAAATGCATGTGAAAAATATAATCTTAGGAAATTATTGACAAACATACCCACACATCCCATACTTTTGCTTCTTTCCTCTAATGGCCCCTCTCGTCTTGTAACGAACAGGATCATGAACGCTATGAACCTTCGCAATTGCAGACCTTCATTTGGAGTAACATTGTCTGGAGAAGGAACGCTGCTAAACTCAGATTTTTTTGTTGTTTCAACAATCTTGGAGGTCTTTGTAATAAGAATGCAGCTTGTGGCGACGATTCTTATATTGCCGATTCAATTGTTTGAAGAAAACTATTTGAGAATTGCCTTGAAGATCAAATTTTTGCTGCAGTTTTGATGAACAATAGAAATATTTGTTACTTTACTCAAAAAACAGAACCAAATTATTACATGATAGGTCACAACATATGTATCTTCATAGTTAGCCACATCTTCCTTTTATTTTCAAACGGAATATCCTTAAAGTAGGGATATCTAAGGGGTGCATACTGCTTAAGGGTAACACAGGCCTCAGTCTTGAAATGTCGAGCATTATCACCAATGATCCGCTTTCTACGTGGATGAATAACAATTTCTAGTTTTCCAGTTCTCCGTCTCTGATTTTGGACAGAAATGCCTCTTATTGTTCCTCGTTCCTTTCTTGCAAGATTTCCCTGACAATAACTTGACATAGTATGTAGGTGCTTTTACAAAGTGATTTCATCCAGGAAATATATACATACAATGTTAGAAAATAATTATCATTTAAGAACAAATATATAAAATTAAAGTAATAAAGCATTAAAACCATCAATCTCATTAGGTTTTCCAGATGCATCTTGTTCTATAGTCTGCTCCTGAGACTCTTGAATAAATTGTTGAAATTGAGCTTGCTCATTTAGTTGGATTTTAGTTCGACCACAAGTAGCCATGTTCAACTTATACAACCTGCAAAAAAATTGTCCATCATACTCACCTTAAGAATCAGCATAAAGTAATTAAACTTTAATGGCTAGGGAGGTAATTAGGAGCAAATCAGTATATAGAGGCTTAATAATCATGATCAAGTTTCTGATCGAGCTCGACTCAGCAATTATGTCCGACTTTATGTTAAATCTTGGTTCGACAAGGCCTCGAACAAGTTCGACCAAGCCTATGTCAAGCCGAGTTTGAACCGAGTAACGAGTTACTCGGTTACATTTTTACCTCTAACTGGAACTTACAGTACACGAGACAAAAGCATGTGACGGTTATTTAAACAATTAGGATTGAGTTGTTCAATTGGATATGAAAGGATATCAAAGCCCTTGATCCAAAAAAGTCAGCTAACATTTCTCCTGCATCCCACGCAAATATTTGTTCCATCTATGAAATTTCCAAGGAAGTGTCGAGCAAGTGGATGTTCATTCAATTGTTCTGCCGCCATTAGAAAGTTTGTAAGAATGTATTTTTTATTTTGGGGTTTTGTACTATTTATAATAGGATTTTTATATGGACTGATTTTGAGGTTTTGTACTATTTATAATAGGATTTAATATGGGCAAGGTTTTATGCTATGTTTTGGGACGTTGATTAAGTGAAATCTGACGGTCAGAAATTGTTATTGGTGTGTATTATAATTGCACAATCTAACGGCACAAAATTGGGTAAATTTTATTTTCTTATTTGTATTAATTGACAGATGTGAACTGATGGAAGACGCGGATTCAGGCTATGATTTTTCAACCAATACAATGAATCGCCTTAAATATTAGGTCCACAGACTATATTAATTTGATATTGTTGCTGCAGTACGACAATAGTAATTTGTGGCCCCTTATCTTGTCAAAGTAGTTTAATATTATTGCTGCAGTAGAACAGTGGTAATTTAATGTGAACTTTGAGTCTTTGACCAAGAAATAAAGAAAAACTTGTCAAAGTTTTTTATTGCTACAGTACATCAGTAGTAATATGTGGCCCCTTATCTTTTTCTCTTTTTTTTTTTGAAAAAAATAAGGGATGTGACATATTTTGAATTTATGTCCCCAATTTTTCTTGACTAATTGTTTATGTTCGTAATTTTTCATAGACTAAATATGTTGTGATTTAAAAGAAAAAAGATTGCAACGGTCCTTAACTATTTGTATTCCAATTTTTCTCTATTATTCTATTTTATAAATCGGGATGGAGTATTCATAATAGTAGTGTATTACTTTTATGATAATTTATTCATTTTTCTTTTTCTTTTTAATTCCATTCTTGTGTTATTATATACTATGTGTTCAGAAGTGTAATATAGTAAAGCAAAAACATAAAATTTTAAGTGCTGCATTTTAAGGAAATAAAGATTTGAGGTGTAATGCAAAAATTAAAAATGTCAAATTGAAATGATTATAAAATATAATTAAAGGGCATTTTTTAGTGAAGAGTTCGTGGCCTACTAAACTATTCCAAAAGTTTAAAGTAAACTACATATAAAATATATAATTGCATGTTCTCGCAATCTTTGTGGGCGTGTTTGTACATTGTGTTATTCATTTTGTTGGCGGCGGATTTTCCCTCTACTTTAAAATGTTTTTGTATACAAATTTAGCTAAGAAGAAAAAGAATCACACAAATTAACGGAAGCCTCGGTAACCTGTTGGGTACTCATTCAGTTGATATCCTTGTATTCTTAAACATAGTTCATTTTCCTTCTATTCTAACTAAATGAACTCTAATTAAGAAAGTAAGGCTAATCTTTGTAAAGACTCAAACTAGAACTCTAATAACTTGTCAACATCTACCTTGAAATACTCAAACTCACCCTACATTACTGTATGATAAGGGATAAAATTAAGAAGAAGGGGATGAGAGATTAGAGGAATTTGGGACAAAATTTGAGAGAATTTGACTGAGTCGGATTATAGAAGGTAACAATTGTTTGCAACATAAACTCTAGTTTAATGTGCAATTTATATAGTTTCTGTCTTCATTTTATTTTCTGATAGGATAGTGCCCATCAAGCCGATTCACTTTAGCTTGCAATAGGTCTATTCTGTAAAATAATCTTTTGACTCTATAAATAATACGCACGTTTATTTATATATGTATAGAATAAACAATGGTCAACTTCATCTCTCGCGAGTACATTTAAGCGATTGGATGAAATCCTTAGATCACATTTGACTATGGGACGATTCACTTCGGTATTGAGTGCAATCATAAAACAGTCTCTAAGGTCGTGATCTTAAAACACGTTCCAAGTCATAGATTCTGAAACGAGACAGGGTACCGTAGGAATCATCAAGACTTGTATGAATATGCATGATTCACATGAAGTGAATTTGTAGAGTTTCATGAACAAGACATTTTGATGTCAGTGCATATGAATAGGTGGTTCGATAGGGGATCGAACGCATCGAACGACCCGAATAGAGAAACCCATATTGGAAGCGCATGACGCATATCGGTGATGGGACGTTCCTCAAGACTTATAATAGTGTACGATTTAGTCCTTAGACTTGAGGTGCTAGGGCGAATTCGGTACATGAGTGTGCGTACTTAGATCTAGGTACAGGTCACGTAGCCTGATCATAACGTGCCTAGGTTGGATGCGTATAGTTGTGTACGCGAGTGGTTAGTACCAATATGGAATCTACCGACTCATCGTAATGGATGAGGGAATTTCCTATACGATTCTTAGATAATATATCCGAGGAATCTGCGGCCGCAGTCGGTGACGAATTTGGAAAGGGGTTTCCAAATTTAGCAGTCACACTGGATTATTATCCCGAATTAGAAAGTATAGTTATCGAGACAATTTAGAGGTGCCGATCAATTCACACTCCCTAAGTCTTGATCGGAAAATTAAGTCGATAGAAGGACCGTATGTACATGACAATTATAAGAGGTGAGGTTCACAAATATCAATTCACCTGAAGTTGGGCTTCATGGGCTTGTGGCTAGACATCGACCATGAAGTGTGGGTACTACAGAATTGATAAGGGAGATTAATTCTGGAGTGGTCAATTAAAGGGGTTTAATTGATCGGAGCAATTAACTGCTCGTAAATTAAATCACGAAGAGTTCGTGGGCCTGCTGTCAATTGATGGTTAACCTAGAGGGTCACACACAATACAGTTGGACAGTGACAGTCATAGAAGGAAATAAATTATTTAAGGTTGTTAAATCAATAAATGAATTAAAGTGTTAATTCAATTGGAAGACTAATTAATTAGATGATCTAATTAATTAAATAATTATTAAAGTATTAATTAATTTAATTATTAATTAATTAAGAGAGATATTAATTTACTAATTAATATGGGCTAGTTTAATTAATGGGTTAATTAAATGAACTTGCAAGACATGGGCCTTTAATTAAAAGCCCAGAAGAAGTTTTGCAAGACTAGGTTAAGTGGGAGGCTATAAAAGGAGTCCAAGTAAGACTCAAAGAAGAAGTTAGAAAAACCTAATCTCTCTCTTGCACTAAAACCCTAGCCGCCCCTTGCCTGGGCCGCCCCTCTCTCCTGCTCTTCCATTGCTGGATCTTACTCTGCAAGTAGATCCAACTATTCCTCCATTGACAGCCTTCAAGATCTAGTTCATAGCCTGCGAATTGGATGTGTCCCTACAATCCAATTGGTGTGGATCAACGCTGGAGGTGAGACACTTGGATCACTACCTGTGGATCTAGAACAAAGCCGGAGGTTACCACCACCTTGCCTGTGGTGAGGTAAAAATCGCATACCCTCTTTTTAGTACTGTTTTGTTGCTTGATTCAACATTTTCGCATATATAAGATGGATCTATGTATCATGGGACTGATGGGTATATCGGAAAAACTTTAATTTCCTCACTTTTGTTGTTCTGACAACCGAGATATCCCAACATTTTTGTTGTGTTATCCTTAAATTTACAGACAAGTGTATTATATGATACGGATATTTTATCTTTGTAAATGTACGAATCTGGATTATTGATGTTGTTAAATTTTGATCTGAAAAGCTAAATCTTATGGAATCTTTTAAGTGGATTATTTCATGTTTTTATTCTGATGGATATTACTTTGTTATACACAGCATATTCCTACGGAATTGTTGGCTTTTGGGGGCAATAAAGGAATTTAAGAGCTTCCGGAATTGTCAACTTATCAAAAGAAAAAAGAAATATCATTTCCAAGTTATTTCAAATAGGGATGGATGGTCGATTACAGGGACAAATTAGATGGCAGTCGAATTCAAAGTTGTACAAGGAGATATAATATTTTTCAAATATGTTGGGAAAATGGCATTTGTAGCTTGCGTGTGTTGTGGCCAATCATTCTCTGAGAAATTTGCATATACCTTTGATAGAACCCCTTTGAAGTTCTATGCAGAAGTCAGTAGTGATTACAAGCGGAGTTTGGTAAGAAAACATGCTTTCATACACATATTACTATGGGATAATACATATTATTGTGACTCTAACCCCATAATTTCCTTGTCTTCAAATGCAGAAATTGCCATCTGATTCCAGGTCATACCTATGTTACAAACGCAATGCTTTTGCCACTGTTCAAACGCGTCTGGGAGCTTGGAGAAGTGAAATCCTAGATCACAAAGGCGTAAATCAATTACAAGGACCATGCTGGAAACAGTTTTTGAAAGCCCACCACTTAGAAAAATGCACCCACATCCAGTTTGTTTATCACGAGGGCTTGACATTTGAAGAAACAATTTATGGTAAAGATGGAAGTGAGCCACCTTTCATTTTTGATTGAAAATTATTTGTTAAAGGTTGATGGGGGCTGTTTTACACCCCTTATAATACTCGGATCGACTCAAGGATATCAGATCGGTTCGACCAGGAAGCTTACCTGCTAATAGCCACTCGACCCGACCAGAGATATCTATTCTCATCGATCAGACTGAAATCCGAGTTCAAGAAGGATTGATACTCCGAGTCCTAGGAGGATTATATTTTCTTGTATACTTAGGGTTTATATCTTCTAAATACCTAGATCAACATTGTATTACACACACAAGAATAGAGCTTAAGCCTACATACTTTGGCATTCTGATATAAAGCTAATGAAATAGCTTTTGCTCTACATGAATTCTACGTCATTATCTATATTCTACTTTACTTCTTCTTGTATTGCACCATCCTGAGTAACTTAATCTGCCCTCAAATCTAATCCGATAATATTGATTGAACCTAACGAAATTCGGTTAAATCAGTTGGCGCCCACCGAGGGGCAAGGTTAATTGCTCGAACGACATATGGTCAATCCAAGGAAAAAGATCACCTCTCTCCCCGTACTATGTGCGATTACACCTTTGCTGTTTTCACAAAATTCACCCTCTTCATAATTCTTCGAATTTACCGCATGTTGCTTCAAATTGGCTTCGTGATTCTGCTCCGTGTAGTTCTTAATCACCATTAGCGACTCCGATTTCACATTACTCAATTTTATTTCAGAAGATTTAAAATTGGGACGGAGGAGGATACCGATCCCCAATTTTTGATTCACCAATTTTCGGCTATCTTAGTTGATTGCTTTCAATTCTCAACTCCTTGCATCTGTTATTCATCATCTACGAAGCCGATTTCACAATCCTGTAGTCAATTCATTGAGTATTTAATTCGGGCCGTCAAGAACAAATTCGGGCCGTCAAGAACAAACTCGGGCCGCGAATTCCAGCGAGTTTGGGTTTAATTTTCGAGATGGTTTCTTCTCCTTTTTCTCGACTAGTGAGTGTGGTACATTGATCTCACAGTAATTGCTTCTATTTCGGCTGAATTTAGCAATAACTTTCAATCTGATTTCAAGCCCTTCGAATTCTTAATTTGGGCTGATTTTGCTTCCTTATTGATTATTATGGTTGTTAGAATCCTTAATCTCGGGTGATTTGCCTTAATCTGACGTTTGGATTATTGAGATGTTCGATGAAATTACAGTAGTTGACTAAATTGGGCAATTTTGCTCATCTTCTCTTCTCCTAGTAGCTATCGTGATCAGCAGCAAACAAACAGGGGCAAAAACTCCAAATTGACTACGACATTTCTCATAGTAGTTGAGATTAATTAATTAATGGCCGTGGTTGTAACTTATTTTATCAATTACTTTATTGTAATGAACTACTTGGAGATGGTTGCTATAGAACAATGGTGAAATATTACTGGTTTTCTTAATTTCATTCGGTAGTTCAATGGATATCAGAGCTGCCTGGTTGATTGATTGAGTTTTAGATGCCTGTTGGTGGAAAATCTTTAATTTAAGTGAGCTGCTTGTTATTTGATTTGCTGGTAGCTTGAATTAATTTGATTAACTCCATTGGTTGTTATATGGAGAATTACTTAGTGCTGGTTGCTTGGCTTCTAAATGCTGGTTGCTTGGCCATGAAATTGTGGTCGCTTCTTGGTTGCTTTTATTCGAAATAGTTATTAATAATGGATTGATTGAGAATAAGTTGTCTACTTGCTCGAAATTGAAGAAAGAGTAAAAGAGAAGATCATTTATTTGGTATACTGATAAAACCGAATCCCAGTTTAAAAGGTTAAAACCAATTATTGGTAAACAACCTAAGTCCTAACTTGAGTAAAATCGATCCGCTCGATAAACACTCATCGATTTCCAAAAGCGAAGACTTAAAAGGTTAAACCAATTATTGGTAAACAACCTAAGTATAAATTCGAGTAAAATCGATCCGCTCGATAAACACTCATCGATCTCCAAAAGCGAAGACTAAAAAGGTTAAAACCAATTATTGGTAAACAACCTAAGTCCTAATTTGAGTAAAATCGATCCGCTCGATAAACACTCATCGATCTCCAAAAGCGAAGACTTAAAAGGTTAAAACCAATTATTGGTAAACAACCTAAGTCCTAATTTGAGTAAAATCGATCCGCTCGATAAACACTCATCGATTTCCAAAGCGAAGACTTAAAAGGTTAAAACCAATTATTGGTAAACAACCTAAGTATAAATTCGAGTAAAATCGATCCGCTCGATAAACACTCATCGATCTCCAAAAGCGAAGACTAAAAAGGTTAAAACCAATTATTGGTAAACAACCTAAGTCCTAATTTGAGTAAAATCGATCCGCTCGATAAACACTCATCGATCTCCAAAAGCGAAGACTAAAAAGGT
This sequence comes from Penstemon barbatus, assembly GCA_003313485.2. Classification (NCBI taxonomy): domain Eukaryota; kingdom Viridiplantae; phylum Streptophyta; class Magnoliopsida; order Lamiales; family Plantaginaceae; genus Penstemon; species Penstemon barbatus. Next base: position 63,912,507 of record CM064883.1, on the reverse strand, counting down.
TAAAACCAATTATTGGTAAACAACCTAAGTCCTACAGTGAGTAAAATCGACCTACTCGATAAACACTCATCGATCTCCAAAAGCGAAGACTAAAAAGGTTAAAACCAATTATTTGTAAACAACCTAAGTCCTAATTTGAGTAAAATTGATCCGCTCGATAAACACTCATGGATCTCCAAAAGCGAAGATTTAAAAGGTTAAAACCAATTATTGGTAAACAACCTAAGTATAAATTTGAGTAAAATCGATCTACTCGATAAACACTCATCGATCTCCAAAAGCGAAGACTAAAAAGGTTAAAACCAATTATTGGTAAACAACCTAAGTCCTAATTTTAGTAAAATCGATCCGCTCGATAAACACTCATCGATCTCCAAAAGCGAAGACTTAAAAGGTTAAAACCAATTATTGGTAAACAACCTAAGTCCTAATTTGAGTAAAATCGATCCGCTCGATAAACACTCATCGATCTCCGAAAGAGAAGACTAAAAAGGTTAAAACCAATTATTGGTAAACAACCTAAGTCCTAATTTGAGTAAAATCGATCCGCTCGATAAACACTCATCGATCTCCAAAAGCGAAGACTTAAAAGGTTAAAATCAATTATTGGTAAACAACCTAAGTCCTACAGTGAGTAAAATCGACCTACTCGATAAACACTCATCGATCTTCAAAAGTGAAGACTTAAAAGGTTAAAACCAATTATTGGTAAACAACCTAAGTATAAATTCGATTAAAATCGATCCGCTCGATAAACATTCATCGATCTCCAAAAGCGAAGACTTAGAAGGTTAAAACCAATTATTGGTAAACAACCTAAGTATAAATTCGAGTAAAATCGATCCGCTCGATAAACACTCATCAATCTCCAAAAGCGAAGACTAAAAAGGTTAAAACCAATTATTGGTAAACAACCTAAGTCCTAATTTGAGTAAAATCGATCATCTCGATAAACACTCATCGATCTCCAAAAGCGAAGACTTAAAAAGTTAAAACCAATTATTGGTAAACAACCTAAGTCCTAATTTGAGTAAAATCGATCCGCTCGATAAACACTCATCGATCTCTAAAAGCGAAGACTTAAAAGGTTAAAACCAATTATTGATAAACAACCTAAGTCCTACAGTGGGTAAAATCGACCTACTCGATAAACACTCATCGATCTCCAAAAGCGAAGATTTAAAAGGGTAAAACCAATTATTGGTAAACAACCTAAGTATAAATTCGAGTAAAATCGATCCGCTCGATAAACATTAATCGATCTCCAAAAGCGAAGACTTAAAAGGTTAAAACAAATTATTGGTAAACAACCTAAGTCCTAATTTAAGTAAAATCGATCCGCTCGATAAACACTCATCGATCTCCAAAAGCGAAGACTAAAAAGGTTAAAACCAATTATTGGTAAACAACCTAAGTCCTAAATTGAGTAAAATCGACCTGCTCGATAAACACTCACCGATCTCCAAAAACCATTAATTTGGTATAAACTCTTATATAAAAAATGAGTAAAACCATTAATTTGGTATAAACTTTTATGTAAGAAAAATGAGTAAAACCATTAATTTAGTATAAACTCTGAAATCCAAATTAAAGAGTAAAACCATTAATTTGGTATAAACTCTTAAATCGAAAATATGAGTAAAACCATTAATTTGGTATAAACCCTTATATAAAAAAATGAGTAAAACCATTAATTTGGTATAAACTTTTATGTGAGAAAAATGAGTAAAACCATTAATTTGGTATAAACTCTTAAATGAAATATGAGTAAAACCATTAATTTGGTATAAACTCTTATGTAAGAAAAATTAGTAAAACCATTAATATGGTATAAACTCTAAAATCGAAAATAAAGAGTAAAACCATTAATTTGGTATAAACTCTTAAATCGAAAATATGAGTAAAACCATTAATTTGGTATAAACTCTTATATAAAAAAATGAGTACAACCATTAATTTGGTATAAACTCTTATGTAAGAAAAATGAGTAAAACCATTAATTTGGTATAAACTCTTAAATGAAATATGAGTAAAACCTTTAATTTGGTATAAACTCTTATGTAAGAAAAATGCGTAAAACCATTAATTTGGTATAAACTCTGAAATCGAAAATAAAGAGTAAAACCATTAATTTGGTATAAACTCTTAAATCGAAAATATGAGTAAAACCATTAATTTGGTATAAACTCTTATATAAAAAAAATGAGTAAAACCATTAATTTGGTATAAACTCTGAAATCGAAAATAAAGAGTAAAACCATTAATTTGGTATAAACTCTTAAATCGAAAAATAGGAGTAAAACCATTAATTTGGTATAAACTCTTAAATGAAATATGAGTAAAGCCAATAATTTGGTATAAACTCCTGATCGAAAAATATTGAGTAAAACCATTAATTTGGTAAAACTTCCCCAAGAACATTTTAAGCATAAACCATCGATTGATAAAGCTCGATCTGCGATCAACGATCTATGATGGATAAAGGAACAAAGCCATTGAGTTGATAAAAATTCTAATTTTATGAGCATAAACCACCAATCGGTAAAGCTCGATCTACTATCTTCGATATACGATCTACGATGTACAAAAGGTTAAAACCGATAATTGGTTTACCATCCAAATACAAAATTAAAAGCTTAGACCATGGTTTAAAAGGATCGAAAATTACTGTATGGGATTTTTAACTGCTCTGATCTCCTTGCTGATTATGGTTATGGAGAATTGCAAATTCAACCATTGAAGAAATTATGCTATACTCATAGATCCATACGACATAATACCCATACATTGACAAACCCTAATATCACGAAGGATATGTACTCTTTTTCCCTTGGTCGGTTTTTATCCCAATGGATTTTTCCAAGCAAGGTTTTTAACGAGGCATGTTCGATATACATCAGAAGCTATTCAAAGGCATAATTTTACTTCTCCGAGCTACATATACACATCCGCTTGAGAGGCGGGTTTCGTACTGACGGCTGCTATTTCGTATTTAGCCTGGTCGGATTCTTCGACCTGATCAATATCGATCTGGAGCATTTCAATCTCGATCTGGAGCGTCTCAATCTTGATCAATCCTCATTATCATCGATCGATTCAAGCTGAAGTACACATCAACGCTTTATGCGACACCAATGCTGATCGATAAAGCTCGATCTAGGATCTATAATCTACGATCTCTAATGGGATAAAACCCTTAAGCTAGTAAAAATTCCGATTTTATGAGCATAAACTGTCGATCAGAAAACCTTTTAACTGAGTTTATTACCAAATTGTCTCGACCAAGACTGAAAGCTGTTGCTACGACTCTTGGCTCGGAAAAGGCTTGAGAAATAAAGTCGTTTATAACCCTTTGCTCGAAAATGTCTGAAAGCAAGAGTGAAATCCTTCGATATGTTTGAAACCAGAATCCCGAGCCCGAAGGCTTAGAGCCAAGCTCGGGTCATTGTTCAACTAGCTCGACCTTCCAAACGCAGCCCATGCTCGAAAGGTCCTGTTGGGCCGAACTCAGGCCCAAGCCTATGGGCCTATTCCCATTTTTACCTATAAATACCCCAATCATTTATGACGCACAACACGAATTCCCAAGTGCTCTCCATTCGAAGCTACTGCTCGGAAAGATAGTTTAGGCCATTTTTATATGTATTTCGCACTCTAGCATGTACGGCATCCTATAATGCTTAAATAGGACCCTCGATTATTGTAATCTGTATACTCCCAATCGCAATATACACTATTGATCTTTTCTCCAAGAACATTGTTTGTATTTTCTTTAGTCATATTCTAATATCAATCATACCATGAAATCGCGTAAGATCAGACTCTATGCTCGAAAAAGACTTAATAGAAAATTTGAGTAAAATCATTCATTTGGTATAAACTCAGTGCTCGAAAATGTATAATAGTATGGGTAATATCTGTTGATATAATTCTTTGCTCGATAAGGATTTAATATAAAAGGGCATATTGGGCCCCTCAAACTTTGAAGAAGTGGTTTTCCAGTTCAAAAGCATCTGATTTTATTAAACGTCTCTCATGGATATATACTCTTTTTCCCTTGCTCGGTTTTTATCCCACAGGGTTTTTCCGAGCTAGGTTTTTAATGAGGTATATCCGACGCATCCCAATTTTGAGGTCGATCAACACCTCCGCTCAATTTACTTCTACGAGCTTCAGCTACACTTGCACTCGAGAAGTGGGGGAGTACTGATGGGGGCTGTTTTACACTCCTTATAATACTTGGATCGACTCGATGATATCAGATCGGTACGACCAGGAAGCTTACCTGCTAATAGCCACTCGACCCGACCAGAGATATATATTCTCATCGATCAGACTGAAATCCGAGTTCAAGAAGGATTGATACTCCGAGTCCTAGTAGGATTATATTTCCTTGTATGCTTAGGGTTTATATCTTATAAATACCTAGATCAACATTGTATTACACACACAAGAATAGAGCTTAAGCCTACATACTTGGGCATTCTGATATAAAACTAATGAAATAGCTTTTGCTCTACATGAATTCTACGTCATTATCTTTATTCTTACTTTACTTTTTCTTGTATTGCACCATCCTGAGTAACTTAATCTGTCCTCAAATCTAATCCGATAATATTGATTGAACCCAACGAAATTCGGTTAAATCAAAGGTGATGTAAAGTTTTCTTAAATTATTTGTTATTAATTTACATCGAATATTTATTGGTTGTTAACATTCTTTTTTCTTTAAATGAAGATAATGCAACAGAGTTTATCTGCCTGTGCACGAGGCAAAATTCACATTTTGGTACTTTTGAAGATACTTTGACAACATCAGACGATGATATGAACTCGGGTGATGACGATGTTGAAGATCACACAGTTCTTTTGGATGACTTCACTAAAAATATGTTAAAACATAACTTACCTGGTTGTTGTACATCAACTCTTCCAAGATTGGTACATGTGATAATTTTATTATTTTATATTTCAAATTAGCTTATTTTACAAAATTTCCTAACTTACTACATTATTTTTGCAGTACTTTCCCACAAAGATATGGAGGTCACTAAGCCTAAATAATAAAAGGGTTGCAATACTTATTTGTCCACGATATGGTAACCGCAAGTGGAGAGTTGACATTTGTGCATACATTGGCCTTGATTATGCGCGTGTAGCATTAGTTGAAGGTCGGACCAACTTTGTTACTATCATTCAATTAGAACACGGGGTTGAAATTCGACAGGCCAATGACAACCCTGATGAAGTGCATGTCGTAACATTCGTTTTTTGTTAAATGTTGGCTCATGTATCTAACTGTTGGTAGGTAATGGGACTTATGTAGTATTTATTTAGATGGATTATGGTTTTTTTGTGTTAAGGAGTTTTGGATATTGATTCTGATTGCCACGATGTTGGCTGTTTAAATATGCATTTGTTGGATTATTTTTTTGTTGGTTGATGGTAAATCAACCAATTTAAGTCTATGGATGTTATGGCATATTACAATGTTTTGATTATTATACAAGATCGTTGTTTATTATGGCCTACTTCATATTTTTTAGTCTATATTTAACATAGTGACGTTATTGGAGATTTCAGCACATTTTCCATTGTTTTTCTATAGCTTTTATTTATTTTAACAAATTCAGTTGCAAACTTTAGAGTAAAATTAATTTTATGATTTACTAAATCTTAAAACTAATAATTGAAACTTATAGTACACGAGACAAAATCATGTAATGGTTATTTAAACCATTAGGATTGAGTTGTTCAATTAGATATGAAGGATATCAAAGCCCTTGATCCAAAAAAGTCAGCAAACATTTCTCCTGCATCCCACGCAAATAATTGTTCCATCCATGAAATTTCCAAGGAAGTGTCGAGCAAGTGGAGGTTCATTCAATTGTTCGGCTGCCATTAGAGAATTTTTAAGAATGTATTTTTGATTTTGGGGTTTTGTACTGTTTATAATAGGATTTTTATATGGGCTGATTTTGGGGTTTTTTACTGTTTATAATAGGATTTAATATAGGCAAGGTTTGAGGCTATGTTATGGGACGTTGATTAAGTGAAATCTCACGGTCAGAAATTGTTATTCGTGTGTATTATAATTGCACAATCTAACGACACATCAGTGAGGATTGTCAGTTCATTCCCCTGAATGAGCGCTCATATATAGGGGACTTTTTAGAAAGATGCTGATATTACTCAGTTGTTTTCCTTTGGTTGATATAATCTTTCTTTTCTCACCCTCGGAAAACCGAACCAAAGCCAAAGCAAAGCTTTCCATGGTCGCCTTCGCTTCCTTGTACTTGTACTTGTACTAAGATATGGTAAAATTAACACTTGGAAAGATTAGTTCGTGACCTTACCTTCTCTTTGACGCGAAACTCTGCTTTGATTTTCTCGAACAGTGCCGGTCCGTCTTAGGATATTCATCCCTGGCAAATTTGACTTCTTCTTCAGTATATTTATTTTGATTACCCAGTTGGGTAAATTTTGTTTTCTTATTTGTATTAACGGTTCAGATGTGAATTGATGGAAGACGCGGATCCGGGCTATGATTTTTCAAGAAATACAATGAACCGCACTAAATATTGGGTCCACAGACTATATTAATTTAATATTATTGCTGCAGTACAGCATTAGTAATATGTGGCCCCATAACAATGATGTGTTTGGTCCCTTCACATTTTAAGTTGGTATGAAACATGGGAGTATAATGGCAGGACATTAGTGTTTGGTCGCATATTCAAGAAAATTGGGTTGTTTCGTTGCATAATGAACACTAATGCGGACTGTGGTACTGTAACATATGACTACAAATGTTCAAAATTCAGACTATGGCTCGCAGGATGGTTACTTTCTTCGTACGAAGTTTCTGGAATTTCAGTTGAATCTTTCCAATGAGTGCTCAACTCTTTCGGGCTGGTTGTTGTCTTTGACTTCCAGATGCATCTTGTTCTATAGTCTGCTCCTAAGACTCTTGAATAAATTGTTGCAACTGAGCTTGCTCATTTAGTTGGCTTCTAGTTCGACCACGAATAGCCATGTTCAACTTATACAATCTGCAAAAAAAATTGTGCATCATACTCACCTTAAGAATCAGCATAAAGTAATTAAACTTTAATGGCTAGGTAGGTAATTAGGAGCAAATCAGTATATAAAGGCTTAATAATCATGATCAAGTTTCTGATCGAGCTTGACTCAAAAATTATTTCAAGTCCGACTTCATGTTCAAGCTCGGCCCGGGAAGGACTCGAACAAGTTCGACCGAGCCTATGTCGAGCCGAGTTCGAACCGAGTAACGAGTTACTCATTCACAGTACATGAGACAAAAGCATGTAATGGTTATTTAAACCATTAGACTTGGGTTGTTCAATTGGATATGAAGGATATCAAAACCCTTGATCCAAAAACTCAGCTAACATTTATCTTGCATCCCACGCAAATAATTTTTCCATCCATGAAATTTCCAAGGAAGTGTCGAGCAAGTGGAGGTTCATTCAATTGTTATGCCGCCATTAAGGAGTTTGTAAGAATGTATTTTTAATTTTGGGGTTTTGTACTGTTTATAATAGGATTTAATATGGGCAAGTTTTGAGGCTATGTTTTGGGACGTTGATTAAGTGAAATCTGACGGTCATAAATTGTTATTTGTGTGTATTATAATTGCACAATCTAACGACACATAATTGGGTAAATTTTGTTTTGTTATTTGTATTAACGGTTCAGATGTGAACTAATGGAAGATGCGGATCCGGACTATGATTTTTCAACAAATACAACGAACCGCACTAAATATTGGGTCCACAGACTATATTAATTTAATATTATTGCTGCAGTACAACAGTAGTAATATGTGGCTTCATAACAATGATGTGTTTGGTCCCTTCACATTTTCAGTTGGTATGAAACATTGGAGTATAATGACAGGACATTAGTGTTTGGTCGTATATTCAAGAAAATTGGGTTGTTTCGTTACATAATGAAGACTAATGCGGACTGTGGTAATGTACCATATGACTCCAAATGTTCGAAATTCAGACTATGGCTCGCAGGATTGTTACTTTCTTGGTACGAAGTCACTGGAATTTCAGTTGAATCTTCCCCATGAGTGCTCAACTCTTCCGGCGGGATATTGTTTTCGTCTTCTTTAACTCACAATTAGTTGATTTATGCCCAGTTAAACTTATCAAATACATAAAATCTAAGTAAAATACACGTGAAAATATAATCTTATGAAAATTATTGACAAACATACCCACACATCCCACACTTTTGCTTCTTTCCTCTAATGGCTCCTCTCGTCTTGTTACGAACAGGATCATGAACGCTATGAACCTTCTCAATTGGAGGCCTTCGTTTGGAGTAACATTGTCTGGAGAAGGAACTCTGCTAGACTCAGATTCTTTTGTTGTTTCAACCATCTTGGAGGTCTTTGTAATAAAAATGCAGCTAGTGGCGACGATTCTTATATTGCCGATTAAATTGTTCGAAGAAAATAGCTTTATTCTGAGAATTTTCTTGATGATCAAATTTTTGCTGCAGTTTTGATGAACAATAGAAATATTCGTTACATTCCTCAAAAAACAGAACCAGTTTATTACATGGTAGGTGACGACATATATATCTTCATAGCTAACCACATCTTCCTTTTATTTTCAAATGGAATATCCTTAAAGTAGGTATATCTAAGGGGTGCATACTGTTTAAAGGTAACACATGCCTCAGTCTTGAAATGACGAGCATTATCACCAACGACCCACTTTCTACGTGGATGAATAACAATTTCTAGTTTTCCAGTTCTCCATCTCTGATTTTGGACAGAAATGCCTTTGGTTGTTCCTCTTCTTCCTTTCTTGCGAGATGTCCCTAACAATAACTTGAGATAGAATGTAGGTGCATGTACAAAGTGATATCATCCAGGAAATATATACATACAACGTCAGAAAATAATTATCATTTAAGAACTAAATATACAAAGGTAAAGTAATAAAGCATTAAAACCATCAATGCCATCAGGTTGTCCAGATGCATATTGTTCTATAGTCTGCTTCTGAGACTCTGGAACAAATTGTTGCAATTGAGCTTGCTCATTTAGTTGGCTTCTAGTTCGACCACGAGTAGCCATGTTCAACTTATATAATCTGCAAAGAAAATTGTGCATCATACTCACCTTAAGAATCAGCATAAAGTAATTAAACTTTATTGGCTAGGTAGGTAATTAGGAGCAAATCAGTATATAGAGGCTTAATAATCATTATTAAGTTTCTGATCGAGCTCGACTCAACAATTATTTGGAGTCCGACTTCATGTTCAAGCTCGGCTCGGCAAGAACTCGAACAAGTTCGACCGAGTCTATGTTGAGCCGAGTAATGAGTTACTCGGTTACATTTTCAGTGCACGAGACAAAAGCATGTATTGGTTATTTAAACCATTAGGATTGGGTTGTTCAATTGGATATGAAGGATATCAAAGCCCTTGATCTAAACAAGTTAGCTAACATTTCTCCTGCATTACACGCAAATAATTGTTCCATCCATGAAATTTCCAAGGATGTGCCGAGCAAGTAGAATTTCATTCAATTGTTCTGCCGCCATTAGAGAGTTTGTAAGAATGTATTTTTTATTTTGAGGTTTTGTACTGTTTATAATAGGATTTTTATATGGGTTGATGTTGGTCCCAAGTGGTCAGAAGAGGTTTAGAGGGGGGGGGGAGGGTGAATAAACCTCTTTAAAAATTTTCTTCAATTTTAACTTTAAAACTTTTACTCTAACTGAACAGACTAAGCTGATCAGATTAGTTAGTTACAATTTTGTTCGCGAACAAATCTTTGAACAGCCTTGTTGACCACTCGTCTGATTGTTACTTAGCTGATTTTGTTAAAATCAGTTTTAATACTTAGAGTACTTGCAGCGGATTTTCAAAGTATTTTTCACAAGTAAACTTAGCAGTTTGAAAAATGTTTCCCCAGATTTGTAAAATCTCTTTCTAGATTCTTTTTCAAACAGTTAACTTAATGTGTTTTATGCAACTGAAAAATGTGCAGGTGAAATGCAAATAAAAACACAAGCAATTTTTAAAGTGGTTATATGGATTTGAATATCCTTTAGTCCACTCTTCCAAGTCACAAAGATCTTGGGTTATACTAAAAACACACAGTAATCAGTATACTCTGCTTACGTCTTACAACAAATGAACAGGCCGTAAATTCGCAGTAAGAAATCACAAAGAGATCCTACTTCTCTGAAGTAATATCACTCACTAAGACGAATATCTACTTCTCACAACACTCAATGTTTACAAGTTCACTCAGAAGATGTATTTGGCTTGATTCTTCAACTCTGCTTTTGTCAACAAATGACTCAGCTGATGAGTGAGCTGTTCTTGAGACTTAAAGAATTCTGCTTCGAAAATTTCTCAGAGATTGTGTTGCTTGTTTCTTCTTCGTCTCTTCCAGCTATTTATACTTAAGGATTGAAAAGTGTCCGTTGAAGAGAGACAAGATTCAAATTCCTCGAGTACTGGTCCTTAAAATCCTCAAAAATTTTCTGAGATAGAAAATAGTATGTTGAAATGAACTTGACTTTTTATTGATATGATAAGATTGTTACAAATACAAGTACAAGTTCTTCAGATGAGATGTCTGAAAGATAGATAAAAGCAAACTGATTACAAGATTTTCTCAATTTTTAACTATCAGCTTCTTCATCTGATCCTTCAACCACTTCTTCATACTCATAAGAAGACTCATCGTCGTCTTCTTCTTCTTCTTCATCAGCGTCATTATCCAGGTCCATGTTTGCTTTGGCAGCTTCCATTTTCTCTTTAAGTTGCTGCTCTCTTAAAGCTTCCATTGCCTTCCTGGCTGATTCTGTATTCTTGTACTTGGTAGTTTCTGCGAACTTCTCAAGATCAATCTTATCAGCTTCCTTTGCTTTGGCTTCCTTGGCTGTTTCATCCTTGGTTGTTACTTCCCGTTTATCTTCCCCCTTTTTGTCATCATCAGGGCTGATGACAGTATAAGGTGCAACAGTAGGGTTGAGAGCAACTGTTGGAACTTTCAATTCAGCGCACAAAGCCTTCAAATTTTGATTTGTAACATCATGGCTTGCTGTAAGATGAAGAATATCAGTGCTGATGTTGTCAGTATGATCATTGAAGTAATCAATGTTCAGGTTTGTAGTTGCAATTTCATTTTGGATTGCCTGTACAGCAGTTGATACTTCATGCAACATCCCTAAATTGATTTCCTTCTCCTCTTCACTGACTTTGATGAAGGTTGCAGTCAAATCAGCGTTCTTGTGTTCAGCTCTTTGAAGGGCAGCATGAAGATGATTTACATCACCCTTCACATCTTCCACATTCTTGTTCAAATCTCTTAAGCTGTACACTAACTGCAAGGAATGATCTTGAGGAATAGGAATACTTGTAATTTCAGTCTTGATGATCTTTTCAGTAGACTGTTGCACAGTTTCCAGCTGAAGTTTATTCGACTCTGTCAATTCTGTTTTAAGCTCAGTCTTCAGCTCCTCCTTGACCTTCATCAGCTGCTGTTGATGCTTCTCTTCCAGTTCCTTCATAGAATTTTCCATCAACATCTGGAAAGCTTCCATCAGTGATGAGTGTTCATCACCTGATGAAGCAGAAGCAGCAGCTTCATCCTTTTCTGCAATCTCCTGGTGGACAGGGATATCTTCCATCTTTGCGTCCTGATGATTTTCAGAATCCTTAGCATTCCACTCAATGGCTAAGGGTTCGTCAGCAATCTTTTCAGCAGACTTGTCAGCAGACTTGTCTTCAGCCTGGTCAGCAGACTTGTCTTCAGGCTTGTCCGCAGTCTGATCAGTAGACTTGTCAGCAGGCTCGTCCGCAGCTTTGTGTTCATCAGTGACGTCATCATAGAACAGGTTAGTGACTGTGCCATCATCATTGAAGCAAGTTGTTTGACGGATTTGCCTCACAATGATCCAAGGGTTGACAAATGCATTGTTACCCTCTGGCACTTCACTGAAGTCTTTCATTTCTCTGCCAAAAATTACATGTTGAATACTTGGCAGTTGAGGGAGTTCACTTGAATGCCCTTGCTGATATCTGGACTTTTCTGCCCACTTATTCAGTGCAATGATAACAGCAATCTTCACAGCCCTTTCTTCAACATCATCAGTCTTCTTCCTTTTGGCAGGCAGGGTGTTCTCTATCAGCTTGGCTTCCTCAAGGGCAAATTCCCTGGCATAGTGATGCATAGCATCCCTAACATGATGAGGATCCAAGGCTTTTTGGATAGAATCTGTCTTTAGCCACTCTAGTACCCATTTTTCTTCAGCAGCTAAATCCTTCAGATTCTGAAGTTCAATGATGGACCTATTCAGCCTATTGTCTCTCCATCTGATATATCTAGGCTTCTCTTGAGTGAACATGGTCTTCAGCATTAACTTCTGGTTGTAGTAGGCTAAGGACTTTTCAAACTTCTGGAAAAGCTCTTTGTTGTTATGTATGATCTTGAAGGCTTTCTTAACCTCAAACTTTTCCTTTGGTCATTCTGCAGCAGCAGGCATTTTTGGTTTTGGGGGTTCTTCTTCTCCTTCAGCCTCTTTAATCTTGATGCCACCTCCATGGACAGGTCCATAGGCATCAATTTTGCTCTTTTCAATGACCATGGCCAGTTCAGCATCCTCAGCAGCTTTTCTCTCTGCTTCAGACATTCTTCTCCTGGCCTCATCCTTAGCAGCTTGAGCCTTGCTTAGCTCAAGTGCCTTCTTCTCTTCAGCTTCATCTTGCTTCCTCTGTTCAGCTTCCTCTCTTGCTCTCTTGTCAGCTTTAGAGATCTTCTTTCTCTTAAGCACTATTTTTCTTTTTCCTTTATCAGCTGGAGCAGGGGCTGGACCAGCAGAAGAGATGGGAGCAGCAGCTATAGGATGGATGATTTGGACATCTGGGTCTTCTTGAGGTTGAGCAACCTCAACTGTTGGTGCACTTTGAGTCAACTGTTGCGCATCAGCTTTGTCAGCAACAGAGGTTCCAACAGTTTCAAGGGGTCTTTCAGCAGACTCAGGACTTGATCTCACCAAATCTACCAATTCAGTGTCCTTCTCTACAAATGTCATCTGCTTCCTTGCTGACTTCTTTGACAGACCCTGAATAGGTCTTGAAGTAGCAGTATCCCTTATTTGGCTCCTTGTCCTGTGAGAGACATTCTCAGCAGGTTTTTCAGCTGATGGAGTTCTTGATGGTGATGCAGGGGATCCAGTCCTTACATCAGCAGTGACTTGATCAATGATCTTTGTGACCTGATCAGCAGCAGTCACTGACTCCATTTTCTTTGAGGTCTTTTCTTTAGGCTTATCAGCAGCCTTCTTCTTTCTTGTCTCAACAGCCTTGTTGGCTGTTTTGACTAACCTCCGTTGCCTCTTGGCAGGAACCTCCTTTGGTCCCTCATCCTCATCTTCTTCAGGCTCATCAGCCTTCCTCTTTTGAACAGGCAAGTATTTGGACATTGCCTTAGATTTGTGAATCTCCTTTCCATTCACCATAGGACATCCTAGTTTGTACAGTAGATAGCTGAGCGTGATCCTGTGATTGGTGTGAGGACCTTTTCCTTTCTTGTCATCAAGGAAATCAGCCAAGATGTACCAAATGATTATGGACCAGTTGACTTCTATTCCATAGTAAATAGCAGTCATGATGCTGAACCTTTTCATGGTGACAGCATCCAGTGAGAAAGTGCAGTTTTCAATCAGCTTAGACACCATATCAGCCATCCGCTGATATTCATCCTTCAACTGTCTCTTTCTTATGTTGCCAGTCAACATTTCTCCTTCTTTGGCGCAGATCGCCCAGAACTGCTGGTGTTTTTCTTCAGTTAACACTGTGACATCGTGTCGTCCTCTGTTTGGAAGATCAAACATCTCGTGAAGAACAGCTGGGGTAATAGTGATAGATTTTTCTCCCACTGTAGCCTTTATCTCCAGTGCGTTGTAGTCAGCCTTCGCTATATTGTAGTATTCCATCACTTGATCAGTCCAGATCACTCCCTCGTTGTACTCCATGAAGTTTACCAAATTTGCAGATTTGAACTTCTCCAGAAGTTCCTTCATCAGATTTGTGCCAGATTGGTAATAGGAATCATACACAAGGTACATACCTTCAGCAGCCATTGTTGATCTGTAGAGATTAGAGAGAAAAACGAAGAGATTTCTGCAGAAAACTTGCTCAAATTTCTCACAAGTACTTTTGAAAGTTTAGGGTTCGTAAAGAACTACACGACTGATCAGATTGGGATTTATAGAGTTGGGGTATGTTGGTTCCCGTGATATCCGCCAACCGTTAGATCCGTTTCTTGTCAGTGCTGATCGTGCAGCGTCAGTTACGACCTTTCAAATTCAAAAGATATTTAATGAGGAGCGGGAATATATACCGCCCTTCAGTTACTTATAAAAGCGTATTTTTGGATAAAACGTTTTAAATAGTTCCGCTTTTATATCAGTAATCAGATGAGTAAAATAAACACTTATCTGATTGACTACTGTCCTGATGACATAGTTGTTATCAGAGAATGCCAATAGCTGATAACCTTCCTCAGCTGTTTGTCAATCCAGCCAGATAGTATAACTTTATTCTTCGATAATTGAGTCTTCTGTTGAAAACATAACTTCAACTAACTGACATTAACAAATTTCATCTTTAATTCAGAAGTACCGCTAGTCATACACGTTCCCCCTGAGTTTAAGACTTCATAAGTTAACTAGTCTGTTGAAAGTTAATCCTTGAAGATAACAGTGATGATTAAGCTGTTGAACTTAAGTCTTCTGATAAGTTCCCCCTCAGCTTATGCATCCAATTTAAGTAGTCCTAGCTTAGCTCTTAGAGCTGAAAACCTTACTTCACTTAAAGGTTTAGTGAAGATATCAGCAATCTGATTGTCAGTATGAACATACTCTATCATAACATTGCCTTTTTCCACATGATCTCTAATGAAGTGATGCTTGATCTCTATATGTTTAGTCCTTGAATGACTTGTAGTGTTCTGAGTAAGAGAGATTGCACTTGTGTTGTCACAGTAGATTGGAATTCCACTGATTTTGATGTTGTAGTCTTCTAGTTGATGCTTCAACCATAATATCTGTGCACAGCATGCTCCAGCAGCTATATATTCAGCTTCAGCAGTAGATATAGACACTGAGGTCTGTTTCTTACTCATCCATGAGATCAGACGACTACCTAAGAACTGACAGGCACATGTTGTGCTCTTTCTGTCAATCTTGCAGCCAGCAAGGTCTGAATCTGAATAACCAATAAGTTCAAATCCAGATTCTCTAGGATACCACAATCCCAATTCTTGAGTGCCTTTAATGTATTTCAATATCCTCTTGGCAGCTAAGAGATGAGATTCCTTGGGGTTTGATTGAAATCTTGCACAGACTCCAACTGAGTACATTATATCAGGTCTACTTGCTGTTAGATACAACAATGAACCAATAATGCCTCTATATTTGGTTATGTCCACTGATTTGCCATCTTCATCTTTATCCAAACGAAGACTTGTAGACATAGGAATGGTAGAAGTTGAGCTAGTTTCCATACCAAACTTCTTGAACAGATCTCTTGTGTATTTTGCTTGGCTGATGAATATTCCATCAGGCAACTGTCTAACTTGCAGACCAAGAAAATAATTAAGTTCACCCATCATGCTCATTTCAAACTTATTCTGCATCAGCTTGGAGAACTTATCACACATCTGTTGGTTAGTTGAACCAAAAATAATATCGTCCACATATATTTGCACAAGTAATATATGATTTTCCCATTCAATTGTAAACAAGGTTTTATCTACCTTACCTTTATGAAATCCTTTAATTAAAAGAAAATCAGATAGGGTATCATACCATGCTCTTGGAGCCTGTTTCAGTCCATAGAGGGCTTTCTTCAGACGATATACCTTGTCCTCTTCTTGATAGACTTCAAATCCAGGAGGTTGTTCAACATATACCTCTTCTTGCAGTTCTCCATTGAGAAAAGCAGACTTCACATCCATCTGATAAACAGTGAAGTTCTTATAAGCAGCATAGGATAGAAACAGTCTGATTGCTTCAAGTCTTGCTACTGGTGCAAATGTTTCATCAAAGTCTATTCCTTCTTCTTGACAATAACCCTTGGCCACTAATCTTGCTTTGTTTCTGGTAACAATACCATCTTCATTCATCTTACTTCTGAAAACCCATTTAGTGCCAATTACTCTTTGATGACTTGGTCTAGGAACTAAGTACCAGACTTCATTCCTTTCAAATTGATTCAACTCTTCTTGCATAGCTTCTATCCAGAAGGAATCATTTAGAGCTTCTTCAATTTGCTTAGGCTCTATTTGAGATAGAAAGGTGACAAACATAGCATCTTGTGCAGCAGCTCTTCTTGTTCTCACTCTATCTAAAGGATCACCAATTACTAATTCAGGTGGGTGATTCTTGAGCCATCTGAGATCAGGTAGTAGATCAGGATGTTGTCCTCTGTCTTGATCTTGCAACACTACTGTTGGAGTTCCAGTAGTAGTCTGTTGAACATTTGCAGTCTGTTGAACAGTCTCTGGTCTGTCAGCTGTTTGCAACTCGTCTGTTAGACAATCATCACTGTGATTTTGAACATCACTTGAGTTAGCAGCTGAACTAAGATTAGGTAGTATGATGGGAACATATTCTTCATTTCTTCCAACGTCTAATTTCTGTAAATCAGTAGACAGATCTTGGTTAACATTTTGATTCTTTTCAGAAGATTGACTTGGCTCATCAAATACTACATGGATAGATTCTTCTATTAGTAATGTT
The DNA here is from genome assembly GCA_003313485.2 of Penstemon barbatus. Taxonomy (NCBI): domain Eukaryota; kingdom Viridiplantae; phylum Streptophyta; class Magnoliopsida; order Lamiales; family Plantaginaceae; genus Penstemon; species Penstemon barbatus. The sequence continues at coordinate 63,895,702 of CM064883.1, read as the reverse complement.
CTTTTGTTAAAAACTCTGTAAGCCTTACTAACAGTTGAGTATCCTACAAAGACAGCTTCATCAGCCTTTTCTGCAAATGCAGTAAGGTGATTTTTCCCATTATTCAATACAAAACATTTACAACCAAAAATCTTAAAGTAATGAATGTTTGGTCTTCTGTTGTTCCAAACTTCATATGGAGTCTTGTTCTGATTTTTGTTGATCATACATCTGTTTTGGGTAAAGCATGCTGTATTTGTTGCTTCTGCCCAAAATCTTTGTGGCAGCTTAGCTTCAGCTATCATGGTCCTGACAGCTTCTTTTAGTGTTCTGTTTCTCCTTTCAGCAACACCATTCTGTTGAGGGGTTCTAGCAGCTGAATACTCATGATGTATTCCTTTGATATTACAATACTCTTCAACAGTAGAGTTTGTAAACTCTGTCCCTCTATCTGATCTGATCTTCAATATTTTGATACTCTTCTCATTCTGGATCAGTTCCATCAGATTGGTAAGATGTTCCTTGGTTTCACTTTTCTTCTTCATGAAAATCACCCAAGTATATCTTGAATAATCATCCACAACAGCTAGGCAGTATTTCTTTCCACCATTGCTGACTGGATCAATGGGTCCAAATAAGTCCATATGTAGTAGCTCCAATATCCTTCCAGAAGATTGGTGCTTCTTGCCTTTGAATGATGACTTGATTTGTTTACCCTTCTGACAGGCGTCACAGAGCTTGTCTTTGCTCATGACTGCTTTTGGAATCCCTTCAACCAGATCATTCTTGATTAATCTGTTTATGGTCTTGAAGTTTAGATGATTCATTCTCTTGTGCCATAGCCAGCTAACTTCACTTGGTGCAGATGCCACCAAACAAACATTTGAATCCTTATTAGCAGAATTCCAGTCGACTATGTAGATATTTCCTTGTCTTCTTCCAGATAGAATTACCTTCTTTGTACCAATCTGTTCAACATAGCACTTATCTGTTGAGAAGATGACTGAATATCCTTTGTCACAAAATTGACTTATGCTCAGCAGGTTGTACTTTAGGCCTTTAACATATGAGACGTCAGATATCTCAATGTTTCCTTTGATAACTCTTCCTTTAGCTACAATCTTGCCTTCTTTACTGTCTCCAAAAGTAACTTTTGGACCATCCACAGCAAGTGCATCAGTCAGCTCATGTATGTTTCCACACATGTGTCTTGAACATCCACTGTCCAAGTACCAAATCTTCTCTACTTTACTCCTACTCCTAATCCTAACCTACAAAACAAAATAAAATTGTTTTAGGTACCCTTATTGAGAGGGTCCTGAAGGATTAGTTCCACCTTTGACAACCCAAGATGTTGAAGTCTTAGGCTTCTTAGGTTTCTGAGTTTTGACAGGAGCATGAACAGTTTCATTTTTATCATAATTAGCAGATAAGTCATGTTGATGATCAGTATGATAAGGAAAATGTTCATAAGCAGGGTAAGGTGCATGATAAGCAGGGTATGCATGCATTGGATGAGCAGGGTAAGGTGCATAGTAACCTGGAAATTGAGGTGCATGATACATAGGATGATATGCAGCAGGTTGCACATAATATGACTCATTTCCATACCAAGCCTTTTGATTTTTCTTGTTTTTATGCTTCTTTGGTTTACTAGATGCTTGCTCAATTGGTTTTGACTTAGTTTTACCAACAGATTGATTCAGTTTAGCTTTATCAGCAGACTTCTTAGGACTCTGCTGTTTGGTCTTACTAGTCTGATTTCCTATACTAGGCTCTTTGCTCTTTTTAGCCTTAGGAGATTTCTTCTCCTTTAATTCTTTCTCAGGTGAAGCAAGTTTAGTTGTATGAACATAAATAATGACCTTACTATTGTTAGTTGATACAAATTTTTCAGTATGGTTCAGTTCAAACTTATCATGTTCTAAAGGTATCTTCTGTTTACTAGATATATGAGTGGATGCAACAGATGATTTTTCATGAGACTCAATAACTTTTTCAAGTTCCATGATTTTTCCTTTATAAACTTCACATTCAGCTTTCAGAGACTCATATTCTTGCTCAAGCCGTTTGTATTCAGCTGATTCCTTTGGCTTTTCAGCTAAAAGTTTCAGTGAACTATTTTGCTCTTTTAGCAATATCATCTCTTCCTTAAGCTTTTTATATGCTTCAGCAATACCAGTATTGTTAAGCATCATTTGTTCAAATGAATTAAATAATTCATTGTTAAGAGGAGTTACCTCATCCTCAGAGTCATCAGATTCCTTTGCCATCAGGCACAGGAGAGCGGGTTTTTCTTCATCAGACGATTCTTCATCAGACGTGTCTGAATCTGAATCAGATGAGTAGACAGCAGTCAGCTTTTCTGCTTCAGCCATCATTGTCTTGCCTCTCTGATGCTTTCTTTCTTTTCTCATTTTCTTCTCCTCTTCAGTGTATTTTTCTGCTTTTGGATATGGGCAGTCTTTGATGAAGTGTCCCAATTTCCTGCAGTTGTAACACATTAGTTTTGCTTTATAATCATCTTTATCTCGAGAAGAAAAGTTAGGTTTAGAAGTAGAAGCATTGTTGTATTTGTTCTTCATTTTTCTTTTGTAGAACTTCTTGAAATTATTTATCAACAGTGCAACAACTCCAGCAGTGTACTCCTTCTTGTTGAGTAGAGTGGCTTCATCAGATGAGTCCACTTCTTTGCTTTTCTGTGCTGGTCTTCTGGTGTTTTCAGCAGCAACCAGTGCAGCTGTGGGTCCTGAAGTTGAGGTTTCTTCAATTCCCATTCTAGGCAGTTTATACTCGAATGCCTTGAGTACAGAAAACAGCTCAGTAAGAGAGATTTTTCCCAAATCCCTTGATTCTTCCATTGCTGTCACTTTCATGTTGAATTTTGGGGGTAGGGCCTTTAGTACTCTGACAGTGATCTCTTTGTCAGTGAAGGTCTTTCCCAACTTTAAAACTTCATTCAGAGTTCTGGTGAATCTGGTATCCATCTGATCAATGGTTTCTCCAGACTTCATCTTGAAGTTGTCAAGTTTCTCCAAAGCAACAGTGAGCTGATGCTCCTTTATTGCATCATTGCCTTCGCTCATGTCTCTGACTTTGTCCCACATCTCCTTTGCAGTCTTGCAATGTCTCTGAAGTTGAGGTTTCTCCAGACTTCATCTAAATTGTAAAGCTTTATTTCTTCCGGAGTCATCTCATGAAGGTCTTTTTCCACAACCGTGTCAACCTCATTTATCTTTATGGTCTTTGTGAATCTGAATGGACCTTTAATGATACATGTGTACATGTTGTCATTATAAGCTGCTAGAAAGATTTCCATTCTAATCTTCCAGTCTTCAAAAGACATACCAGCAATGTGGGGAACATGGCTGATACAGTCCATTTTTCAAAAAGTTTAGATTTTTCAAAAAGATGCTCTTTTGAAAAGTTTTGAAAACCTTTGAAAAACACTTGGATCAAGCTCGTTGATCAGGCAGCTGATTCTACTGAACCACCCGCTCTGATACCACTTGTTGGTCCCAAGTGGTCAAAAGAGGTTTAGGGGAGGGGGGGTGAATAAACCTCTTTAAAAATTTTCTTCAATTTTAACTTTAAAACTTTTACTCTAACTGAACAGACTAAGCTGATCAGATTAGTTAGTTACAATTCTGTTCGCGAACAAATCTTTGAACAGCCTTGTTGACCACTCGTCTTATTGTTACTTAGCTGATTTTGTTAAAATCAGTTTTAATACTTAGAGTACTTGCAGCGGATTTTCAAAGTGTTTTTCACAAGTAAACTTAGCAGTTTGAAAAATGTTTCCCCAGATTTGTAAAATCTCTTTCTAGATTCTTTTTCAAACAGTTAACTTAATGTGTTTTATGCAACTGAAAAATGTGCAGGTGAAATGCAAATAAAAACACAAGCAATTTTTATAGTGGTTATATGGATTTGAATATCCTTTAGTCCACTCTTCCAAGTCACAAAGATCTTGGGTTATACTAAAAACACACAGTAATCAGTATACTCTACTTACGCCTTACAACAAATGAACAGGCCGTAAGTTCGCAGTAAGAAATCACAAAGAGATCCTACTTCTCTGAAGTAATATCACTCACTAAGACGGATATCTACTTCTCACAACACTCAATGTTTACAAGTTCACTCAGAAGATGTATTTGGCTTGATTCTTCAACTCTGCTTTTGTCAACAAATGACTCAGCTGATGAGTGAGCTGTTCTTGAGACTTAAAGAATTCTGCTTCGAAAATTTCTCAGAGATTGTGTTGCTTGTTTCTTCTTCGTCTCTTCCAGCTATTTATACTTGAGGATTGAAAAGTGTCCGTTGAAGAGAAACAAGATTCAAATTCCTCGAGTACTGGTCCTTAAAATCCGCGAACGGCTCTTTTGCAGTCTGTCCGTACTGTGAACAGTACTATTCTGCAGGCAGCATTAAATGCACCCAGCTGATGTGAAGCATTTCTTCAATCATTTGTCTTTAATAACCTTGTACTTCAGCATTTATTACTCCAAGGGGCATTTATTACCGTTGGGAATACTTAATGATCTTCTTCACTTGGCTGATAAAAGTACGCGTCTGATGGCGAACAAAGCTGATCTCAAACTTGAACAAATCTGATTTGAGTCGGCTGATCTTCACCAGTCTGATAACTTTTCTTCAGCAGATCAGAAGTCTTGTACCTTGAAACTTTGACTCTTCTGATGTCTTCTTTACTTAGTCAAAATTCCTTGATAAGTTTATCAGCTAAGTTACTCCATACTTAGCCAAATATGAAGTTTTGGAATGCATCAAAACCTCCCTTATCAAACTTCCTTTAGTGCCTTCATCTTCATCCTTATCCAACAGTTGATTTTGGGGTATTGTATTGTTTATAATAGGATTTAATATGGGCAAGGTTTGAGGCTATGTTTTGGGAAGTTTAATCAAGTGAAATCTGACGGTCAAAAATTATTATTCGTTTGTATTATAATTGCACAATCTAACGACATATAATTGGGTAAATTTTATTTTCTTATTTGTATTAACGGTTCAGATGTGAATTGATGGAAGACGCGGGCCCGGACTATGATTTTTCAACAAATATATTGAACCGCACTAAATATTGGGTCCACATACTATATTAATTTAATATTATTGCTGCAGTACAGCAGTAGTAATATGTGGCCCCATAGTTGGGTTGTTTCGTTGCATAATGAAGACTAATGTGGACTGTGGTACTGTACCATATGACTCCAAATGTTCGAAATTCGGAATATGGCTCGCAGGATGGTTAATTTATTGGTACAAAGTCTCTGGAATTTCAGTTGAATCTTCCCCATGAGTGCTCAACTCTTCCGGGCTGGTTGTTGTTTTCGTCTTCTTTAACTCACAATTAGCCTGGTCGGATTCTTCGACCTGATCAATATCGATCTGGAGCATTTCAATCTCAATCTGGAGCGTCTCAATCTTGATCAATCCTCATTATCATCGATCGATTCAAGCTGAAGTACACATCAACGCTTTATGCGACGCCAATGCTGATCGATAAAGCTCGATCTAGGATCTATAATCTACGATCTCTAATGGGATAAAACCCTTAAGCTAGTAAAAATTCCGATTTTATGAGCATAAACTGTCGATCAGAAAACCTTTTAACTGAGTTTATTACCAAATTGTCTCGACCAAGACTGAAAGCTGTTGCTACGACTCTTGGCTCGGAAAAGGCTTGAGAAATAAAGTCGTTTATAACCCTTTGCTCGAAAATGTCTGAAAGCAAGAGTGAAATCCTTCGATATGCCTGAAACCAGAATCCCGAGCCCGAAGCCTTAGAGCCAAGCTCGGGTCATTGTTCAACTAGCTCGACCTTCCAAACGCAGCCCATGCTCGAAAGGTACTGTTGGGCCGAACTCAGGCCCAGGCCTATGGGCCTATTCCCATTTTTACCTATAAATACCCCAATCATTTATGACGCACAACACGAATTCCCAGGTGCTCTCCATTCGAAGCTACTGCTCGGAAAGATAATTTAGGCCATTTTTATATGTATTTCGCACTCTAGCATGTACGGTATCCTATAATGCTTAAATAGGACCCTCAATTATTGTAATTTGTATACTCCCAATCGCAATATACACTATTGATCTTTTCTCCAAGAACATTGTTTGTATTTTCTTTAGTCATATTCTAATATCAATCATACCACGAAATCGCGTAAGATCAATTGGCGCCCATCGTGGGGCCTTATTTGGGTGTTAGATCGAAAAATGCCTACTACGAGGAAGAATACATATAATCGAGGAGAACCTTCCCATGCTATGGGGGTTTAGAATTCAGTTAACAATGAGACTGATAATCTATCCAGAGCGGCTCAACAACCAGAAGTTCCGCCTATCCTTCCTCAGGACAATGCTCCGATTCACACTACTATCGCTGATTTGAGATCCATCATAGGCACTATGTGCAGGGAGTTTTTGAATAGCGGAAGGGCTGACCAATCTCCCGTGGATCAGTCACCTATCCATGGTAGGCCAGAAATCCCTTCTTCGGACATCCAGAAGGAAAATAGTGTGTTACGAGTCACATCGAATGCGCCAGCACAAAACCTTCCTTGAACAGTTCCTGCTAAAAATAATGTCCGGTCGGAAAACCTGGCGCGAACAATACAAGATTTGGAGGACTCAATAGTAGGGGAAAGCCACCCTATAGATATGGCGAGAAAAAAAAAATCGACCTATAAGAGAATTACGGAATCTGAGCTTGAGAGAATAGTGCAGGAGCGGGTTACAAAGAAATTGGATAGGGAAGAGGCGATGACAGAAGATCGTCGTGCCGCTACAGCTCTTAGGGGCACTGAAATGAATCAAAATAGGGAAATTGTACGGGGGAATGTCAGGGATAGAGAAATTGGAAATAGCATCATGCGATGTTCGCCATTTTGCCAAGAGATACGCGAAGCTAGGAATACAGAAACGGTCCAACAAGGTTACCACGGTACCACGGTATACAGAAACGGTCCAACAAGGTATATCCTCCCTAATGTTCGAGTTGACAAGAAGCACACAATTCGGAAACGCATTGTGTAGGAAGCAACCGAAATCTTTTGAGCGAATAATGGAAATTGCGGAGAAATATATGATTCAGGAGGAGATGAACAAATTAAAAAATGCTCATGGCCAAAAGCCCCCTCTGAACAAAAAGCAAGATCGAGCCCCCATAACAAAACCAAGTGATTATGGAGGATCGAATAAGGGGTCGGTTTGGCAACGACTTAACGCATATAAACCGCAGGTGCCAACCCAAAGACCGAATGTCTATGGTCCAAGTTATGATCAAAGTCAGCCCCCACGACCCGGAAAGATTCAGTTCACAAAATTGAACATCCCTAAGGAGGAAATTTTGACAGTATTGGAAGAAGGAAGTCTAATTCCTGAAGCCCAGAGAATCACCCAAGCTAGACCAGGGGCGATGGGATATGACCAATACTGCAGATATCATAGAGCTCGGGGACACAGTACCGAAAATTGTTATCAGCTAAAGGTCGAAATTGAAAAGTTAATTGCGCAAGGAAAACTTAAAGAATTTGTCAAAGGAAGTAACTACAAGGGCCGATACAGATCCAGAAGTCCTCGGAGATTTGTTAATCAACAAAAGGAAGTTCGAAATCAAGTGGATGAGCAGTTGAACGGAGTAATAAACGTGATCGCCGGGGGACCGGCGGGAGGAGACAGTAAAAATGCTAGAAAAAGAATGATGAGATCAATAAAAGCATCTGTCTCAACCAAAAAGGAAGTATTTTCCTTGGAATTCCCATCCATGGAAAATCAAGTTATAAGCTTCTGCGATGCAGATCGACCCTCCGATGTTAATTGGGACACTAATGAAGATGATCCAGATTTTTCCATGGTATTGACTCTAAAGATCGCAAATTATGAGGTCAAAAGAATTTTGGTCGACAATGGAAGTTCAGCAAACATTATCTCCTCCGAAGCTCTCGCTCGAATGAACCTTCAGCATCCTCATCTGGATCGAGTAGCCACTCCCTTAATTGGATTTGGAGGTTCGGAAATCGTTCCACTAGGAACCATATTGTTAAGTACGACTCTCGAAAAAAAGCCCAAGAGCGTAACAAGGATGGTAAAATTCCTGGTGGTAGAAACACCTTTTGCCTACAATGCTATACTGGGAAGGCCGGCTTTAAACACCTTCAAGGCAGTAGTATCTACTTACCATCAGAAAGTGAAATTCCCAACGGATGGTGGAGTAGGAGAGGTCCGAAACGACCAGTACATGGCATGGGAGTGTTATAACTCATCTTTGAGCATAAAAAAGAAATTGGAGCCCGAAATTCCGGCAAAAAGGAAATTTATTGATTTGGAATCAGGATCGGTTTCAAATGTATCTGTCCCCGATATTGAAAAATTACTGGGAAAGAAAGGAAAGAATGTAGACATGAGTATACAAGCACCCGATCATAAAAAGGTGGTATAGGTTCCTGGGTCCCCCGAGAAAGTTACCAAGATCGGAACGGAACTAAGCAAAGGAATGGAAACCATGCTCATAGAGTTCTTACAAAAGAATGTAGACGTATTTGCCTGGAGCTCAGATGATATTATGGGGATCGATCCACGCGTAATAACCCACTCGTTAAACATCGATCCCAAGGCCAATCCAGTAAGACAGAAGAAGCGTAATCACGAACGTGAAAAAGATAAAATAATCAAGGCGGAAGTTGAAAAGTTGCTAGCTGCCGGTCAGATCAAAGAAGTTAAGTTCACTGAATGGTTATGCAATGTGGTTCTGGTCTCGAAAGGTGACAAATCCGAGAATAAATGGAGGATTTGTAACGATTTTACCGATCTAAACAGGTTGTGCCCGAGAGACCCTTACCCGCTACCTCGGATCGATATGTTGGTGGATTCCACGGCGGGTTTTGTGTTCTTTAGCATGATGGATGCTTTCCAGGGTTTTTACCAAATTTTCATGAATGAGAGGGATCAGGATAAAACTGCCTTCATTACCGAGCAAGGAGTATACTGTTTCATAGTTATGCCATTCGGTCTGAGAAATGCGGGCGCAACCTATCAAAGGCTAGTCAATATGATGTTTAAAGAACTAATAGGAGAAATCATGGAGGTTTATGTGGACGATATGCTTGTAAAAAGTATGACAGAAGAAGACCACATCAAGCATCTCGGCATATGCTTCGAGATATTGAGAAAGTATGGAATGAAATTGAATCCAGCAAAGTGCACTTTCGGTGTACGATCGGGAAAGTTCCTCGGATATCTCGTCCACGAAAGAGGGATCGAAGCAAATCCAGAGAAGATCCGAGCAGTTACAAATCTTCAACCGCCAAGAAAGCTTTCGGATGTTCAGAGCTTGATCGGGAAGATCATCTCATTAAACAGGTTCATCTCTCGATCCGCTGACAAGAGTTTGCCATTTTTCAAGTTATTACGTAAGTCGAAAGACTTCAAATGGAATGCTGAATGTGATAAGGCGTTTGAAGATCTAAAGGCATACCTAACCTCACCACCCATGTTGGCCAAACCTACAGACGGAGAACCTTTGTACCTTTACATAGCCGTTTCGGAAGAGGCTATCAGTTCAGTACTAGTAAAATTGGAGGAATCTATACAAAAACCAGTCTACTACTTGAGCAAATTGTTACAAGGTGCCAAGAAGAATTATTTGGAGATCGAGAAGTTCGCACTTGCTTTGGTGGTAGCTGCACGAAGATTGAGGCCCTATTTTCAAACCTACAAGATTATTGTCTTAACTAATCAACCTTTGAGGCAGGTTTTGTCTAAGCCAGAAACATCCGGCAGGCTAATTAAATGGGCAATCGAATTGGGGCAGTTCGAAATTGAGTACCTACCACGAACATCAATAAAAGCTCAAGTATTAGCTGACTTCTTGGTGGAATCCACTAGTGTGAAGAGTTCAGAGAATGAGGAAGGTTCCGAGATAAACATGCTTACGGCGGTCGAGCATCCAATATGGTTAATGCACGTGGATGGCTCTTCGACCAAGGAAAGGGGTGGAGCAGGAATTCACTTTCAAGGACCCAATGGCGAAGATTTAAGTCATGCCATCACTCTGGATTTTGTCATTACAAACAATGAGGCAGAATATGAGGCCCTGATCGCGGGACTGGAGATGGCCTTAAAGGCAAAGGTAAGATCAGTTACTGTGCTAACAGATTCCGAACTTGTTCATAGGAAGGTAAAGGGCATTTACGAGGCGAAAGAATTCAATATGATAAAATATTTAAACAAAGCAAAAAGTCTGATATCACAATTCGATAAGTTCGATATTCAGCCCGTTCCAAGAGAAGAAAATCTATGGGCTGATTTGCTGTCAAAATTCACCGGCATTGCAGATGGTAAGAAGGAAATGACTATTACATGGTTATTATCGAACATATCCACTATCGATCTAGATGTTGCCCCTAACATCGACATCATGGAAATCGACGAGCGAAAGATCTCTTAGATAGATCCTCTCGTTAATTACCTGAAGGAAGGAAAACTACCGGAAGACGCTAATGAAGCCCGAAGAATCAAATATCGGTCCCCATCATTTACTTTGATCGATGATAAGCTCTACAAATGATCCTCCTCTGGAGTCTTATTAAAGTTCGTCTCTGAAAATCAATATGATACAATTCTTAAAGAGATTCACGAGGGAGAAGCAGGAAATCACGGCGGAGCCCGAGCGTTAGCCCTAAAATGTTCGAGGACGGGATATTATTGGCCAACTCTCTTTTCTGACTCAGTAGATTTTGTGAAGAAATGTCATCATTGTCAGATTCATTCGAACTTGATTCATCAGCCAGCCGAGAAAATGCACTCTATCTCGATCTGTTGGCCTTTCGACAAATGGGAAATCGACATTGTCGGTCCCTTCCCGACCGCCAGATCTAGAAAAAACTACCAGTGTTGGTCGCGGTAGAGTATTTCAGTAAATGGGTCGAATGTGTGGCTCTAACTAAGATTACTCAGTTCCAAGTAATAAATTTCCTATGGAAGAATGTTGGTCCCAAGTGGTCAGATGAGGTCTAGAGGGGGGGGGGGGGTGAATAGACCTCTGAAAATTTTTGAACTTAAAAACTTTTCAGTCTTCTGTCAGCAGACTAAGCTGATGAAGAACAGTAAGCAGACTCAGCTGATCGTGAACAAATCTTGAACAGCAGACTGACCACTCTTCTTACAAATACTTAGTTGTTTTTCAGCAAAACAGTTTTTCAAAGAGTATACTTGCAGCGGATTGTTTTAAAGTGTTTTTCACAAGTAGACTAAGTTCTTAAAAGATTTTATCCCCAGTTTTACAAACTCCTTTTAAAATCTTTTAGATAATTCAAGGTGTTTAAATATGCAAGAAAACTTGAATGGAAGATAACACAAAGAATTTTTATAGTGGTTATATGGATAAAAATCCTTTAGTCCACTCTTCCAGATCACTTAGATTCTGGGTTATACTATAATCACAAAGATTACAATATTTCTCCACTTATACCTAGACAACTAATGAAAAGGCTATAAGCTCACAATAGGAATTCACAAAGAAAACATATCCTCTAAAGTAGAATCACTCACAAAGATGGATTCTCACTTCGCACAACACTCAGCTATTACAAAATCCCTCAGATAATGTTTTTCTGTTTTCTTCAACTGGGTTTCTGTCAACAGATGACTTCCACCAGACGAGTGAGCTGTTTGAGCTTTTGAGACTTAGATAAATTTTCTGCTTCGAATGCAAAATCTCTGATTGTTGT